>CM028912.1:7027500-7627500 GCA_016801845.1 Polydactylus sextarius | reverse complement strand
TTATGATGCTCTGTGTTCAGGCCGAGCCAAAACTTGCATAACTGGCTATCTGTTATTGGGCTGCTAGTCTAAACCCTGCTCCCGCCAGTCCCTTCCTATTAAAATGTGCAGTTCTAATGTACTTATCCACTTCTGTGGAAGTCAAGCTTGAACGGCCACACTCAACAGGGAGGCAAAAAAAAAAAAAAAAAAATCTCCTGTCACACACCGTCCCCTCTGTAGCTATAATAATAATGGCCACACTTTGTACAGATGTCAACAAAGTTTTGTTGATTTTCTCTCCTTCCTTTTTTCTTCATTAAACACAGTAAAAACTATGTATATATGTATATAAGTATGCTCCTCTTACCCTCTTAGTTCTTTTCAAGTTAATATTCATTGGTGTAGCACAATGTAAATTTGCTTAAATCAAAATAATAATCACAAAAATATATCTCACAGTTTGTGGAAAGTCCATCATTAACATCACGCAAAATAGAAAGCAGGTTGAAGAAAATGACTTCATGTCTTTCCTTTGTTTCATTACTTCCATCAGCCTTAAGTTACATCATGGTCACATGATCTTCACCAAAATAAAATACCACATAATTTTAGCCAACACAATTTTAAGGTAAAACATTTATCTAAAGATGTTATGTTTTACCTTTTTTTAATACATGATACCCTTTTATACCTTATAACATCTTAATGACCTAGTTTAAACTCTATAAACACTATAAATAATCCATTAACATCTCCATAAATTGTCTGAGATAGTTACACCCTCCTCCAATGGGGAGGATAACATGGAACAGCTTTAAAAGCAATTATTCAGTTTCCACCTTCTATGAGATAACAGCTAATGCGATATACGGTAACTATGAGAAGAAGAAAAAAACTTCTCTGGAAAAAAGGTTTGAGTTTCAAGACTGATAAGGAATCTTGGGTAAAAATAAGCAGGCGGGTTAAAAAAAGAAGCTCTCGGAAAAATTTAAGAAAAATCATTAATATTATTTTACATCCGTCTGTCTTCATGAAAATGGATTTTCTAGAAAATAATACATGCTGGAAAAAAAAAACAAGACACAAAGGCAGATTTATTTGTGTAACATGAGCTTGTCTCTTAGGGGACAGATCATGTTTACACAGAATTTCCAAATCACCAGTTGGCCAACGATCACTTTGGTTTAAGCTGCTCGTGCCTTAACACTCTTCTCAGGTGTTGAGTGTTGCGTCTCTTCAAGTTTCAAACCCTTATTTTTCCTTGCACAAACAAATAACAACAGCCAGAAAATATAGATAGTTTTTATTTCAAATGAAATAATTTCTTATGAAAGTGTTTGATCAGATGAAGCATTTGTAAGAGCAATGATTGGTTTTGCAGGAACGTGAGGCAGTGAGGTTTTAGCAGTTTTTCTTGAAATCAGTTTTATATGTCAGGGTCTTCGTAAGGTTGATACCAAACTTTATTATTGTGTAGTCCCGGTGATGTAGTAATAGCAAAATATTCTTAATCTACAGTATATACTTCACAAGTTGAAAATTTGACTTCACAGTTTAAATGAAACCAACCGATTTTCTGCCTTTGTAGACTGTTCTCCGACGTCAGCATTAGTTATTCACTTAAGTGCCCCCAAAACAACAGATGTTTACATTCAAGTGACAAAGCCCTGTAACATCAGTAGCAGTAGAAGTAACATGAGATTATAACGCTCTGACCGGGTCAGAAGGTCGAGGTCAATGAAGCAGGAGTGTAAAGTTCAACACACGCAGCATGTTGAACTTTAAATCAGTCAACTTAATAATTTAATTTTAAAGCGTGATAATCACTGAGCTGCCATAGCATTGTTATCATGGCTCCTCTAAGTAATCTTTTCCTAACCTAAACAAGTCGTTTTTTGTGCCTAAACCAAACTAATCAGCTTTCAACCTGGTGCATAGATGTGATATGATGTTTCTTTCAAGACCGTCATATGTAAAGTAAATAAGAATTATAATTCTTAATAACCTGACTGATTTAAGTTTAAAGAAACTAGACTAAAAATGCTTTCTTTTTAGTGTGATATCATATGAGACACAATAGGGTCAAGCTTGAGATGTGCTCTATGTGTATGAACCTTAAATGTTCCTGGTATTAAGAAGATCTCCCTACATCTCTGACATATCATCTAGTAATGGATCTGATTCATGCATTTGTATGTAAAATAAGAGTTTAATCTATTTGGTCGTGAGAGTGAATACATGAGAGTACAAGATACAGGAATTAGAAACAAATCGGAAAAAAAACAAGAGAGAAAATGGTTGTATGTGTAACAGGCTCATTCTTCACCAGCGGCGCTCAGGGACCTATTTGTCCCAGCAGGGAGAGTCGGGTGAGGGATGATGTTGAGCCCCACAGCCTGTCTGGAGCATGGAGCAAGGGCAGGAACACCCAAGATGAATGAGAGAGGGGCTAAACGAGAAAAGGTGGATCAAAGAGTGGGACAGAATGGGAGTGGAGGAGAGGATAGCTGGGAGGACAAGGGGGAAGAGTAGATGAGCGATGGGTGGATGGTCTGTCTTTTGATCCATCACTGAGTGATGCTCCATTCAATGTGTTGACTGAGACCACCTGGGGGACTCCGAGGGAGGCTGTGTGTTTGCTTATTAGCACTCGGGGGGGAGGGGTATCATTTCGCTATAGATGCCTGTCAGCCGCGCCGCCTTCCACATTGGGGTGATTGAAGGAAACTGATGGCCCACTTCCAGACAGTGTCGGTGTCTCTGTGGTGCTCGATGGACCTGCTGTGCGATCTCACTGATACTGGAGAAGCCAGACAGGGAAATCTTTTGTATCTCAAATCCCATATTGTTTTTGTCGTTGATGAAATGAATAATCAAGTGGGTAAATCAATCCATGCCACTGTTTTATGAATACTGAGACAAAAAATTTTTTTTTTCACTTTGCTTTATAAAGAAGAAGCCTCGTTTTGTTCAACCATGTGTTTGTCTAATTATTTATTTATCTTCCCTTCAACACTACCAGCCTCCATCATTCATATAATAATGTGGTAATTCCCAAATGAGACCCCCATCCCCCCTCACTTCTCCGCCCACTCTCCACACTCTCTACTCTTTGGACTCACCCACCTTCATGTTTATCACTCGCTTGTGTATTTTTGTATGAAATGCAGATGACCTTATGTCGGGGTCAGTGCACAGGATGAATATGTCTTTTGTGACCGGAGATGTTTTAAAATCATATACTATATAAATCTATCAATCTAAATCTAAATAAAAGTGCTGGAAAAAAAAGCTCTTACTCAAATATAGAAACATTCCTTGTGAGAGTGATGATGTGAGGACACCGTCTCAGTGTAGCATAGAAACTGCGTGTCCTTGGCTCTGTGCGTCATACGGAGAGCGGCCGAGATAAGACATGAAGCCCTGAAAATTCAGAGCATTATCAGAGATAAAGAAAAATGTAGATGGAGGCGACATAGAGATTAGAGGAAGTGAAACATTCGTGGTCATCAGTTAAGATGACGATGTACAGGTAAGGTGGAGAAAGTAGTGACTGGAAAAAAGGGAGTGGTTTAGATAATACAGAGGAGCACCAAGAGATATGTAAAGTAAATCTTAGCAAACCTGACACTCAGCACTAAGCTGTGGACTCTTGTTTACTCTACTGAATGCTTTCAAACATTAATTGTAATTGCTTTAGTTTCAGCTTCCCAGCAAGCGCTGCCATGTAAGACTGCATCACTTGATTGATAACTCTTCCTTTGATTGTGTGACTGGCCTTGCAGCTGGCAAAGCAAACAATAGGTAATAAAATACACACTTCTTTTGTTTTTGTACAATACATGTTCACCTGGTCTGCTATGACCAATACCTTATGGTAGCTATTGATGGTGTAAGTGATCTCACTGGGGTCGGTTTTTAGCTGACGTAATGACCCAGATTTTGAAGCGCTTGTGCACCGTCACCGTCAAGATTTAAAAGGTTGTTTTGCAAAAGTCAAATAAAGAAATAAACTTTACTTTTTTACAGTGGCATCTCTTAAATCACTGATTATCACACTCTCTGCCACTGTGGGATGCTAATGGTTAATGGGTTGCTAGGAAAATGATATTCACAAACAAGTTTGACATTTAAACGCCTTGTTACTTTTGTTTTACTAAACTTTTGTGTTGGATATTTGACACACAATCACACATTTATCATCTCATATACGCTTGTGTCCTCTGAGTACTCATACAGATAGCTGGCACGTTGATACAAACAGTCACGTCAATCCTCCAGCAAAACTATGTTTGTGCTTTTGGGCAGCGTTCTCACACCGCTGTCCAAACCTTTTTTTTTCTGCAGTAACATACCAAAGGCATGTTTTGACTGACAGATATTGAGACTTAAGTGCTATCGTGGCTTGTAAAAGCTGGAATTAGCACAAAATCAGTCAACAGGAATTTCAACTTGTGTTGAAAGAATGAATTGTTAGCAGATAAGAACATCCATCCGCAGAATGGTCAATTATAGAAACAAGTTGACTTGCATATTTCAGCACATGAGGATTCATTTTTTTAAAGCATAGTTGAACCAACAACAACATATTTATATGAATATATTAGATATTTCCTCAACTAATTTTCCGGAGTCCAAATCTACAAATCTCTTCACGTGTCATTTGTCATAAATTCAACATTCAGACACATTCAAAATGAAACACACGTGGCTCATTGACACTCGGCAGGCTAAGATGCAGATGGTGTTTCCTTCTAAGGAGCTTTTGGCTGTGTGCTGTCTGCAGGTCATGTGCTGTCTCCACCAACCACATCCATCACTTTGAGGCGAAAGCAGGGAGGGGATCACAGGACTTGTAGCGGGGGCCTGCTCCTAAAAACTCTCCCTCATACTATGCGCTCAGGGAGGATGTGGTTTCTTTCAAGGGACTGCACCGTCAAGAGTTTCCAAATTTATAATCCTTACATCACACCCTCTGTGGGGGCTACCGCTTTCTAAATATATATCTCTGAAATCTGTTTTGCTTTCTTTTTAAATGGCTTTCTTTTCTGTTGTCCATTCTCACCTTGATTAGGACAATGTGCTGATAAAGAAGCATGTAGCTGTTGAACCACTGCTGTGATGAATAGCTCTACTTGTACTTGAGGAAACATGTTCCCCAGCAGTGTAATGAGGACACACCCTGAGCTGACCTGCAGCTGTAAACACACATGCAGGCGCACCTGCCAAGTATGAGTCACGCAAGGTGGGCAGGGGCTGGGCCAAGAGAGGGCATGAGCTCATCCTGTTGGTTCCCGCACATCCCCACCCCACATCTCCAATCCCCGCCCCCCTTCCCCCTTCCCTTCTCTCCATCTTTATCTTTCCACCTCTTCTCTTACTTGCCTCTCTATTTCACATCTTACCTGTCACACTCCCTCGATAGAGAGGAAAATAAGCACACAAGGCATTGTGTGTGTTTGTTAGAGAGCATGCTTATTTTCCACCGTCCCGTCTTTGTTTTGGCTGCTTCTCTATCATCACAGACAGGAAGGGGCGTGTGTGTGTGTGTGTGAGGTGGGTTTTTTGTTCACCTGGTGGCCAGGTAAAGAGACAGAGAAATGTGTGTGTGTGTGTGTGTGTGTGTCGGTAGGGATTATAGTCAAAGCAGCCAGCGTGAGAAACAGGAGATGCACAAGAAGCGTGAGAACACTACCTGGAAAACAGCTGGGAATGTCTGCTGAACAGGCTGACCAAACACACACGTGTACACTTAGAAACACTCACACATACACTCAAATGCATAACAGCACTCCCACATACACACTGACACACACATTCCTGTAAAATACATGCTGGGTCAGACCCAACTGGGACTTCTATACTGACTCATTTCTCAACAGGCATAGTTTCAGAGTCTGGGAACTTGTAGAAAACAGAGGAAAGAAAACTCCTCAAAGCCCAAAAGACCTTCACTTTCTGCTTTTAACTTTAAATCAAATATTTCTCTGGATGAACTCAACTTTGTGGAACATCTGCATCCATATCAGTGTTACACTTTTCTTATACTCTTTGTCATTCTGCTCAAAATATTCACATTTTTCGCTCCTCTAGCACACGCTTTGTTGGCCCACACTGTAAAAAATACTGTAATTTAACAGATCGTTTCCTTATGGGACAGAAGGAAATGATCTGTTTTTTTGTAAATAAAGCCGAGCCTCGGCCCATGTTCATCATTAGTGTAGCTATCTTCTTTCACATGTTTGTTTCATTATTCATTAATTGCTAGAAATGTTGCAACAATTGTCATGAACGATGTTATGTCATAAGTGTATTTGTTAAAAAAGTTGAAAGTTAGTAATGCCTATCGCCTCATACTCTATTTAGTTCAGTTTCAGAAATCTCATAAATTAATGATAATGATGACGAACTATAAAATGACTCTTAACTATAAAGTGCTTTCAGAATAACTATTTATACTATGAAGATCAGCTTTTTCTGAATTACAATATACAATAGAGGTCAAACATTTAAAAAAGCATCAGTGACAAGTAGTAGCAAGAAACATTTGAACAAACTATGCAAATAATACATTCAAAAACAAGTGGGAACTTTTCAGCAAAAGCTCCAAAACATTCCTTATTTGAACATTATTTTTCTGGTGCCACAGTTGCCATAGTATTGCCTTTTCTTTTACAGTGTAGTTTTTTTTGAAGGTGGCTGGTATCCAGTAGCATTCATGTGTCTTTAAGAACAACGTCAGAGGTTTACTACAGTATGCATGTGATTTTGTTTGTGTGCTTGTACACGTGTGTAAAACAGTCTGTGCATTCCTAGATTGTACCCAAAAGAGGAAGTTAAGGCTTGTTTACTGTATTTTTGCAGGCAGATTATGCAACACTACACTACACACTGGTGTTTTCTAACTTTCAGTGGTGTGTGTGTGTCAGTATCAGAGAGAGGGAGATGAGCTATTGTTAGTCACTGACCATGGTGAAAGCTCATACAAATAGGAAGTGCTATGTGAATAGGTGGCCATAGTTAAAGAAGGATCAGTTACACTCTCTCTCTCTCTCTCTCTTCCCTGTGAACCTGTCATCCGTTCTCTCCCTTGAAGCATATATACAAATATGGTGAAAACATTCCTGCATGCGCAAGTGTTAGCATTCCTGCTTGCTGGAACTGTGGGAAATATCTGGGAACCTGAATATGGATGAATCCATGCAGCTCTGGAAAAAAATCCGCAGACTTCACTGAGTTTGATGAAAGCCAACCAGTTGGCCACTGATCAAAGGAGGGAACACGTTTAATTCTGCATATATAAACACCTTTTGTATTGTCACCTGTGTGGAGTTCAGCCAAATCCCTCACCTGCAAACCAAAATCAGCTGAAAAGAAAATAATCCGAGCTGAAACTGATGACGAACTTTGTTTTGTTCAACACAGAGGAATGTTTATCCGACAAATAATGTTCTAATAAGAAAATAAAAATAAAAAAAAGAGAAAGAAAAACATTTTATTAAATTGTGATAGTTCTTCAGAAAACAAATAAACAATTTAGATTAATCCACTTAATTTCTTGTAAGAATTTTACTAACCTTTCAGAGAAGGGGACGACCTTATCTCGGCAAATCCTTTCTTAAATAAATACTGGCTCCGTTGTTGTTTTAGCATTTGGAGACATTATAATTCTTTCTAAAAGATCAAATTTAATGTCAGGGTCATAATGACATAATAATTGTTGCTGCCAGTTTGTCTGAGGGTAAAGTTGACTATCACCATATTTCAACAAAAGTAAATCTATTTAAGTAATAATAATTATTAATCAACATTACAAAACTAAAGAAATAAGTCTCATGTTTTTATACAACATAAGTTTTCATGTTGTTGTTTTTATCAAAATCGAGACAATCACGTGCTTTATGCATTAGTTGCTGTGTTTTCCATTTTTGCATGTGTTTTTGTACGTGTTATATGTGTTGCACGTTTCGCACGTTTCTGAACTTTTGTGCGTTTTCTCTTATATATGCTTTGTCCTTAAAGGTCGACATGTAAACCTCCCTCTCTCTAATGGACTCAGCTCAAACCACGTGCACTTATAATGCACAAAATATGCTGCATGTTGGCCAAGGCTGGTCACACAAATCAACTGAAGACTGATTGTTGTGGGAGACATCAACAAAAGGCCCACAGCACATATTTTTTACTTTTTAAAGCACACACACACAAACACACGCGGCCACTAATGTAGTGGCCATGTCCCATACAGCTTTCTGGAATTTCCTGTAGAGCTACTGCAGGTTTCTGTCCATAAGGCTGATGACTCCCCGGGGCAACTGGCTACTTTATGCTGCTCGTACGGACGAAACTACAGTTGCACAACAGATCCTCCTCACTCAAAAACTCATCTCATGTCTATACATTCACACGTGTCAGTTTGCTGAGTTTCCACTTATCTTACCCTGATAATGATTTGCATGTTTCTGTGTCAGTTTCGCCACATGGAGCGTGCACTCAGGTGTCTGTGTTTTGACACATGAATGACAGTATCACTAGTTTCCTTCAGATCAGCAAGGATGTGATTCTCTTGTACAGAAGATCCACAAAAAGGAGACAAGAGAAGCTAAATGGTCTGCAGCCTCCTCTCCGGTCCCATCTTTACGTCTTTCCTTTAATTAAACTTTAGGAACAAGTCAAGCACAAGGGGGGAACAGGAGCAGTGATGGATGAGATCTGGTTCACAGACGAGGCTGTGTCACACTTTGCTCTCTCATTAGCCTTCTAGCTTCTAATATGCTGTAGGGACAAATCTGCTTAATGGAAGAGATCTACCTGCAGGCTATCATTCTGCCCTCAGTTTGTCAGTCAACCTGCACATTTCTCCGCAACCTACCCCTAATTTCCAGCTGTTCTCTACTACTTTACTACTCGCATACTTGAGATTTAAGTACAAGCATGTTGTGTCACTCGCCCAGAAATGCACAAGCAAACCTAAAAAGCCGGCCCCTCCTCCCAACCAAACACATAACACTGGCTACAACAGACAATTAGACCTATTTCTCGGCATTAATTACCATTTTAATTAGCAAGGCTATGAGAATGAATAAATCTGACAGCATATGGCTAAGGGTGCAAAATCATAATCCTATCAGAGCGTTATTTATTCCCTCCCAGTTCCAGGGGCTGTTTCAACATGCTGGTCTAATTACTATTGCTGGGGGTGGGGACTGGGAGGCAAGCATTGAAAAACAATAACAATGCTAATGCTGGGGGCAATGCTAGGTTAGGCCTACACCCATTTCTTGATGGATGCTTTCTCAATAGGAAGCAGGGCTTTACCAAAAAAAAAAAAAAACACTCAGAAGAAACAAGGACGAACGAGAAGAGAAATAAACGAATCAAGTTATGTCCTCTCTTTCCTTCTCTTGTTCATAATGAGGTTTTCTTAATGAAAGGGAAGAATCTGAATCGAAACATCTGCTGCAGCGAGGGCCTATTCAAATGAGACATGAAAAGCTAGCGCTTGTTTGTGACGTGACCGGGAGGAGAGAAAGAGAATGAAGGAAGGGGGTGTGGGGTGGTGGTGGTGGAAACAAGAGGCACAAACAGCGCTTTTAAATAACATCATTATTTATTGCCTGTGTCTATAAAGAATCAATACAATCTAAAGCAATGAACTAAGTTTAAATTATCATTTCTTAGTAGCATCACAATATGCAAGATATGAAATATTTACAATGAAAAGACACAGCAAGATAAGCCAAAGCCCATTTTGTAACTTTTAGATGCTGAATAAAAACTTGAAACATTATCCAAATGCAAAAACACTGCTCAAAACAAACAGAAAAAAGTTTCCATTTTAAATTCGAAGAGAAAAAAAAAATGTACAAACAGCAAAAATTTGATTTTTTTTTTTTAAGGTTTAACAAACATTATTAACAGTATTTATACATTTGGTACATATTTGTAAACTAATTTTCAAAAGTGTAAATATTGCATATATGCCATTTGTGTTGTACCTTAGTAATAAGAATTAACTCTGTCAAGTAATAATGATTTATCTTAAAATCTTTTTTTTCTTTTTTTTTTTCTTCAGAATTACAGCATTAGAAAATGTCCTCTTAGTGGCATCCATTTCACAAGACTATCCCATGACAGTTTAAAATAAATCAATGCCAAACCATACTGGTTAGCGTATAACTTAATTAGTGCTTTTTGTTGTATCAGAAAGTTCACTCAAACACATACTATGTACAGTACAAACAACATAAGTTATTTAACTTAACATGTCTCAAAGTTTTGCAGCGTTTGCTTAGATGTAATTCTCTGTAATACCGCGCTATTTACAGTATATAGGCAAAGGTTAAGTACCAGTGAATTCAGATAAATAATAAGATACTTCCCCTGGTTCGTCTCTTTTATTCAGCTCATTTCTGTGTTGTAGTCTCTGTTCTGTACCTCTGCGTGTTTTCATTAATTATTGTTGTTGCAGTTGTTGCGGCTGTTGTTGTGTGGGGTTGTGTGTTCCCAAGCTCGGAACACAGCGTGTACTACATTCAACGTGTCTTGTGTTACAATCTAGAAAGTTTGTAAGTGCAAGACCATGCAGTGGAGGCCGTGAATTCAAGCTATCGAGCGGCTCATTGAGCAGCCGCTTTGACTGCATCCTGCACTCGCCACATTGCTCGGTGCTGCCCGGCGACAGACGTTTCCACAATGAGGCATGGGGTGAGAAAATGTAAGATACTGGTCTGTCCAGTTTAACTCTGTATAAATAACTTCAAACATTCATGTTCCTGACCCTCATCCTGACAGGTCATAACTTCCTGCAGGTCATGTCGAGTGTGCAGGATATCACAGGTGAACAGTGGGTGAAGGTGCTGAGACTTTGGCTCAGACAGGCCACAGATCCAGTGATCAGGTCCTGGTTTGGACCTGGTTCATGCTGCATTGTTTGGATGTGTGACATCTACATGCAATGCAATGTCACGTGTTCCTCTAAGGAATAAGGTAATTCCTCGTTTAGTGTGTATGAATCCTCCATCTCAGACATATTAATAAATATATTACTCTGATTTTTTAATACATAATCTTGTCATAAATGTATGTGGGGAAGAGAAGGAACTTAATCTCAGAGAGGATGTCTCTCTCATTCGGCTCTGATGCACATTCAGTCTCTAAGATGATCGGTTAATTCTTTGATATACTGCGTGTTTATAGGTCCAAACTAAAAAGGTCCATCAGATAGGGGCTGATGGTTAAGAGTAAGGCTTTGGATTGGTGATTCTTAAAAAAACATTCACCTCTGAAAATAAATATTTTATATATATTTCTACTGTGTGAATTGGTACCAACCTGGTTTTTTGCTGAGGTAGGGTTTTTTTAAGCAAATGTTAACTTTGATTTTTAAATATGTTCATAAATGCCACCTCTTTTTTTGCAGTATAATCTGTATAAAGATTTACACACACATTTCATTTGCTGCGTACAGACATGATAAATAAATAAATACATGTAATCTGTATGCGTGTAAGGTTTGTTTAGGTTTTTTTTTTTTGCGTGGACGTGTGTGTACACATGCTCTCCAGGTTTGGTTCACAGGTTTTCAGGTGAGAGTTTCTGGCAACTCTTGACTAAAGCCAAAAGAAAGCCAGTTGAAAGTGTATGAACATAACAATATACTGCAGAATAATTTTGCAGGCCTACATACAGAGATAAATAGATAAATAGTTACCTATCTATAGTTAGAGTTAGTAGTCCATTTAAGTTCGTTATTTTTTAATCTAGTACTACAGCAGCAATGGCGCCTGAATGTTTTGGTGCCGAGAAAAGCGGAGGGAAGATTTGGGGCAAGGGTCAAGTGTCCGTGTTTCCATGGTGATGGCCATCCCCGTGACCCTTGAAGGCAGCAAAGAGGTCAAAGGACGCCGGCTGCAGCGCATGGTCCAACTGTCGCGGTGGCGACCTCGTCACTTGGCTGCAGCGAAATCCTACGTTCACAGGAAAAGGAGGGAGACGGTGGGGGGGTTGGAGGTGGGAGGACCCATCAGCCTTCATTCTGGAAGAATAAGTAGACGAAACGAATAAAGTGAGTTTGTTGTCATGTAATTGCAGATACCAACCTGGATGTAATTGAAAGAGATTTCTCAGTCAATGTTCCCTTCATAAATCTAATTTAAGTTTGTGTACATACAGTATATGTGACTCATTTCATAAGACAAAGCAATAGAAGGGGGATAGAGGTCAAACATATATACCCACTCTGTTACCAAGTAAGGAATAAGTGCTCTTCCAGGGCCTGCCCTTGTGTGTATGTGTGTGTATTCAGTGAATACACTGAAGTGGCAGGTGCTTTCACGGCAGGGGAAAAACACAGTGGCATTTAGCACCGCAGCTGACACAGGGCAGCCACTGGGAACAGCAAAATAGACAGTAAAAACACTCCTACACACCCTCATACACAGGTAGTCTAGATTGCATACTTACTGAAGCTAAATAAACAAAGATTTACTCCCACACACACACACACTAGAGCTGTGTGTTCTCACATGCTGTAAACTCTTCAGAGTCTTCAGAGTGTCGCTTTTCTCCCAGTGGAAAGCAGCTCTGATCCTTGCCCCTGTGTACTTGTTTGTGAGGTTTCATTTGCATGCAGAGCTATCAAATGGGAGCGGAAGTCTTGGCTACACACACACACACACACACACACACAGCCCTTCTCTGCATTTCTTCCCTCATTCTCTGTCTCCTCTCCCTCTTCCCCGACCGCGAACAAGAGCTGTTTTCACAAATCTGGATGTGATCGTCATTCTCTAAAACAAACCTTTCATTCAGAGGGCTCCGTGTTCCCCCCTCCTCAGCTACTCCCACCATAAACACACACACACGTCTGTTCTCTCTCTCTCTCTCTCTCTCTCTCTCTCTCTCTCTCTCTCATTGGCCCATACATAATCACTGTAAATGAAAATCCGATGTTAATGTCAAATCTAAAGCTTTATAGACACAACCTTTATTGATGACCAAAACATCAGAGCGGGGAGGAAAACACTTCCACAGACACCCAGGGATACAAATTACACATAACCACAGAGTTCATTAGACAAATATCCCAGCCAGCCCAGGTGGCTGGGATCTGAGTCTTTATTGCCATGAGTGTCCGAGACAGAAGAAAATAGAAACACTGGAGTGGGAAGTGGTGGAAAAACCACAGTAACAGAATCAACCTGACAGAGAGGAACGGGAATGCAGTGAGGTCATGGGACCGATGGTCCATAACAATCTGAATGTGTGTGTGTGTGTTTTTCTGGAGGGGATGGGTTAGTCAGTAGCCTGTAGAGGCAGACACTTGGGTGAGAATGACTGAGATCTACCGGGAAGGAGAACTGAATCACTCGCAGCTCCGATTAACAACCAGGTGTAGACATGAACATAAACGCTCTGAAACATTATGAATATTGCATGAACAAGAGCACAACTGGACAATGTGGTGTTTCGGGCCCTCACCACGCCCACTGCTATTCAAACACATGCTGATCGGAGAAAAGTGTGTGTGTGGGTGGTGGGGAGATTTTTTTTTTTTAGGGAGGGGCGTTATTGAGAGAAAGGGACAGAGGTCCAGCGGGGGAATGAACCCGATGGCTTTTACCCCTCCTCTTCTTTGAGCCCATACACACATCCCTCTACCCCTCCCAGCCTCTGTCTGTGCTCCCTGTCCCAACACACACATATACGCATACACACACACACACAGGCTCTGCTCATAATTTATTTAGTTCTCACAGGCTAAATTTAGCCCTGCTCCATTCACGGCTAGGACACACATGCAGGCATGCATTAGCAGCCTCCTCTCTAGTGCTTCAGACGCAGTGTAAACAAGTGCCCGTGTCTGTTGATGCATCACCTGCTTGAGTAGTTTCATGTTGTTGCAGAGCTACGTTAATGAGCTTGTAGGGAAACTGCCTAAACTGTGTTTCTGAACAGCAGCAACAACAGTAAGAGAGAAAAAATGATCACAGCTGGGTATATTTTTATTATTATTATTACACGTATACTGGAAATTGAGCTTCTGCAGACAACACTAATGTTTAAGAGCAGGTTTCCTCCTACAGATAGTTAGAGATCAGCAGGCTCAGATATGCTCTGTTTACATTCCTACCCTGCCCGCTCCTCCCTGATCTACAGCAGTGCTCCGCCAAAAAAACACTGACTGACTCCTCACCTCTGACCTCCCACACCTCAGTCTGTTCAAGAAAACAACAACAACTGCTGCTAACTCTGTTTTCCTGCTGACTCACTCTTACAAATACTCCAGATAACACTGGTAATATATTCCCTAACATATCTGTGTTTTTAAAAATCTTGGTCTTCTTGAAACAATAGAGGCACCCATGGCATCAAATATTGATTTTAATTATTGATTAATCTGCCAAATATTTTCTCAATTAATCATTCGCTCTATAAAATGTCAGAAAGGTCCATCTGAAATGCAAATACATTCAGTTTGCTCCTTTACAAGACAAACAAAGGCAGCAAATTCTCAAGGGTGAGAGGCTGGACTGAAGATAAATACGAGTTAACATGTAAATAAGAGTTCTTTCAAAGGCTACAAAACATGTTTACGATTTCACAAGACAGTTTTCATCATTGTCGAAATCAAGAGGCCATTGCTACATACAGTATTACAGCACTCCTTTTTTTATTAATCACAGACTTATGTTGTTATGCTTCGCTATATAACTTCCAGAACACCATCTATGGGTAAACATTAATACAACAACAGGGTCCAAAGAGTTTACTAGAAATTTGTCTTTTTTTAAAAATTTTGTTTAGGAAAAGATGAGACTGTAACCACTGTACTAAAAGTAGAGTCCCTTTGTGTGTGTGTGTGTGTGTGTGTGTGTGTGTGTGTGTCTGTGTGTGTGTCTGTCTGTTTCTGTCTGTCTTTGTGTGTGTGTGTTTATAAGTACTATATGGCATGTGCACTCATGTCAAACACAAAGACGCTCTATCTCTTCCTCTACCTCAAGAAAAACAAGCTACTCAACAATGTCTAATCCTGAAGTGAATGTAATCCTTCTTACCTCCAAGCTAAATTGAGGATACGGTAGGTTAACTTTGTTTTTATCTAGTGCTGGTACATCCCGCCCTACTTTGTGAGCAGAGTTATGTATCACACAGTTCAGACTGCCGTGTATGTGTGTCTGTAGGGGATGCATATACAGCACAGGTGAGGACGTATACAGTCTGTACGTATGCAGTCTACTAATCAAGTAGGGTTATTGTTTGTGGAGTTTAAACCAGGTCTTTCTGCTGAAAAATGAAAACGTATGACTTATAAGTGTGTAATTTAGTAGAAAAAAACTCTTTCTACGGATAATTTCGCTGCATTCATGAGCTATGCTGTCATTAAGACTATCGTGGTTATTTTTAGCTTAGCAGCTAGTTCCTAATTTTTGTCCAAATAACAAAAAGACAAAAAGACTCCAGTGCTGCGACTAGCTGTTATTTTTAACGGAAAATCGTTTGGTTTACTAAATGTTACAAGGTTGTGCCATTATGTCCTAGAGAGAGTTTGACATTTTTGCTTGAAATACAACTCAAAAGATAAATCAATTTTCTGTATAGCTGCAGATTAATGAATTGCAGCCTCAGATATTTCAGATCAATTGTTGAAACCATTTTGGCTGTCTGATATTGTGCTTGGCAGTGTGAGATAAACCAAACAACAAGAGGAGTGAGAGAGTCTTGTTAGTGGCTCTAATCAGATATGATTATATGATTAGCTAACTGTTAAATGCAGCGTTAAACAATCCTCTATGGCCTCTGGTGTGAAAAGCCAATCAGAGACTGTCCACTGAGGTCAGATAACAACAGAGAAAACACAAGGCTGGAATACACCGGTGTAGTGAAGGAGTATGTTTGTGTGTGGAAGGAGGAGGAGGAGGGGGTTTAGATCACATGATTTCTGAAAAACAGAAACCAATGCCTGGAGAGAAGAAGAGGAAAAACGGGGGAGGAGAAGGAGAGGCATGAGGAAGGGGGTGTGTGTGTGGAGGATGGGGGGGGGGGTTGCTTAGCCACACCCCCCACCTTTTCCCTGTTGTTGTTGTGGCAGATGGTGGCCAGTCATTAGCGTATTGTCACTCTCCTCTGAAGGGCCAGATAACCAGTGAGCACTGCTTGGCGGGGCAGGTGCAAAACCCCTGACCCCCCTACCCCTCCACCATCTGCTGATGGCTGTGTATATGTATGAACACGGGGGATGAAGACACACAGTGTAAATGTAAGTGTGTGTGTGTATTAAAAGGGGGCGTTACAGTCTAGACCCACAAATGGAGAGAGTCAGTTTTCTTCCCTAACCCCTCCACACTCCCCCACAACCATTTTTAACCAGAGAGACAGAGAGAGTAACATTAGGTAACTGAGGACAGAGTCGAGATGACAGGAGGAAGATAAACAAGCTTTCATGGAGAGAAGTGAAGTGGCAACACAACTCCACTCTAAAAGGAGACGTAACATGAGATCTGACAAAGAAAGGGAGTAAAAGTTGTTAAAATATTACACATGCCTTCGTTGGTCTTTACTGGTGCAGAGTCAGAAGTGCGTGGGTTTCTGGGAATGCCCTGATGGCGATGTCTCTGTCGAAGCTTCACATACGAGCACACACATACACACAGTGCTAGCTAGGTCAAAGGTCAAGAAACCAACAGGAAATGTGCACTGAAAGCTAAACAGCTGCCCCTCCCCTGCCCCGGCAACTCCCCCCTATGAGTAATGTCAGGGACAAAACCCAAACAACAACAGTGCAACCTAACGGATTCAACCACTCTTCACTGCTCCACCTGTGACAGTCGCCATAATGAGACAGGTAGAATATGCTCACCTATTTGCATATTTGTCTAGCGGCTGCCTGTCTCGGCTTCTACCTTACACCACATTTCCAAATGAGGGCAGGTGATTTGTTTCTCTAATCTGCCTTCAAACGGATGCACTGCGGGGAATACAAAATATGGTTCCCTCAGCGATAACAAGAGAATGTGGCAGAGCCTGTAACCTGTAGTAAACAGGTGTGCCGTCTCATTCTACGTGTCACACGTATGCCGGATGTTAGCATCAATAACTGGCTGCACTGGTCACATACCTGATCGGAGTTGAATGGTTCATTATAATGTAAAAGTAAATTTATTAGGAAGGGTTTATATAACCAGGATACAGCAACAGCATTGATATTTATCTCTGTTTCATTCCTTTATTTCTCTCCTTCCCATCCCTTAACCAAAAGCTCAATTGTCTATTTTGTTGCACTTGAAAAACAAAACAAGTCACACATCCACCCATCACCATTGTTCTTTCACCTCCTCCTCCTCTGCTTCTTCCTTTTCATGGCCTTGGACCAATGTCTCTATTTAGAGTCAAAATTCAATATTGGGATCCTGAGACATAAAAAATGTCCCAGAACACAGCGAACTGATGACCCACCAGTAACTGAGTGCCATATAAGTTTGTACAAAACATTACAAAGCATCTGCTCTTGTGTAAAGCCGTTTCATTGGTTTGTTCGTGAAGTTGTTCCCAGTGACAAAAAAGAAAAATCCTCCCATCCCCCCTCTGAGTCCATCCCACCAGGTTAGAAAAACAAGTGAGCATTCACCTCTCCCAGCAACCTTTGCACACTGCCCGCATTCCAGTCCTGAAACCCAGTACCTGACAACTGATAAACAACTGACTCACTTGTTTTTCTGGGGAACCCGATGACTTCCACCAAGCCCCACACTGGCTGCGCTCACAGCATGAGAGCCGACAGAATGAGACAAAGCGAGACAACTTGGTTGTGAAACCACAAACGCCAATTAAACTCTTATATTTCACCATCAGGAACACTGACTCCTGAGTCACGATGATCCTGACACAGTGTGTTTTCTTTTCAAACAACAGCAACTTCTGACATGTCCCTGCCAGGTCATCTAAGTTGGTAAATAATCCCCGCCATTTAGAGATGCGTGAAAAGCCAACGATGCAACGCAAATAAATTAGGTGATGGTAATATTTTGATATCAGATGCTTTTTCTCTCATAAAATAGCTCAGCAAAAAGATGCCACGGCTCATTCACAGACATTATGAGTAGCACTGCATGTGTCACTGACTCAGATTAGATGTTTTTTTTCTAAATACTGACGTGGTATCAAAAAAACGAAACACGTCACAGAGGGGAACCAGAGCAGACCATTCACACATGCACACATGAGCAGCATCAAGCCAGCTACAGTAAAATAAAAGCAGCTATAGTTTTCAAAATAAAACCATTTAAAAATAAGATAGCTACTAAAATACACATACTTATATCCAGTGGATCCTGTTTCCCCTGCTATGAAATGTACAAATATATGGATACAATTCTTTTGTTTTTTATACTTCACTGCTTTTTTTCTGTTGGAAGTCTAAGCTCTTATTTTTCCTTTTTGTAAGAGCACTCTCGATTTCCGGTGCCGCTGCTCTAGCATTTTTGTGCAGTTTCAAACAGATCAACGACGAAGTCTTTCTCAGCATCACACAGACTTGAGATTTGTCGATGTGTCGTGGGTGTGACGAGTAAGTGACTAATACTATCTAAACATCACAGCCCACACCCAACAGCAATGTTCAGATCTACTTCACTTCCGAGCTACTAAAACCTGTGTTTAGAGCCTGAAAATTGCTATTTTGACTCACAACATGTATCAGTATGTTATCACTGTTCATGAGGAAATTGAAGCTACAAGGTAATTTGTCTGTGGTGTTACCTGTGAAAAGCACATATATAAACTAAAAATAAATAGTGATATTTATCAGTCAGTGGGTTGAATCCACAACTGGTTTAAAGGCACAGACTCTGCTGTTTGTTCTTTGAAAGATTTAATTATAATTCTCAACTTTGGAATGAAATGTGTTCAGAACTGCTGCTTGGCAACAAGCAGCCTATCTCTGCAGAGTAAACAGAGGCCCTGAGGCGGATCTCTAATGTACTCAAACCCTTTAAACCACTCCTATGAATGAAAATCTACTGAATGAATGAGTGTGACATGTATTAAAACACTCACCTTTCACAGCGGCAGCAGCAGTCTCCTTGAATCCCAGGCCGGCGTAGGGGCTGGTGTTGAACCCGTTCATGCCACCCTTACAGCCGCAGGCCGTCTTGAACCTCAGGAGTCCGTCACAGCCCCCTAATCTGCATCCTCCAAAGTTTCCCTCCATCAAGTTTAAGGCAATGTAGTTAAGTCCATTCTGATAACCAGCTGACGTTTCCCTGCACATGGGACTGTTATTGCTGTAGTCCTCTTCAGGTCCGTCAGAGCTGTGAACAGTGCGAGATACATTCTCGACAGAGGCAGAGCTGTGTCGTTTGGTGTCGTGGGCGAAGGATGGGCACACGGGTGTGACAGTGGTGGTGGATGAAAAGGTCTCTGAACTGTGCCGCCGGCGTCCCTGAGGGTCAGCCTTGATCACCTTGGCCCCCCTGTTGGGATCCACAAGGGTGACAGATAACGAAGGACCCCCCATGAGAAAAGAGTCCTCTGGCATGTGGGGCACCGCGTCCACCTTAATGCTCTCAAGGCTGAGTCTCTGGACACAGGCAGTGGGGCTGATGGGGAGGGAAACGGCTTCAGTGGTGCAGAGAGCAGGGAGGGGGGCAGGAGGGCTGAAAGTCATCTCGGTGTAGTCATCCTTGACTGGAGCAGGCTGACACACCAGGCTCACCTGCTGCTGGAGAGGATATTGCTCTACCATCCCCCTCTCCTCCTCCTCTGTCTGCCCCTTGATGCTTTTCTCCTCTTTTTCCTCCTCACCTCCCTGCACATCCTGCTGGGAGCTCATCAGAGGACAAGTCAAGGCTTCAAGCGTTTGGTTTACGTGCTCCGTGAGGGGGGAACCCCTACCTTGGTGTGAACCAAGATGACCTGGGGAGCTGACGTCAACATTAGCATAGTCTGAGAGAGATGAGGATCCCCCCTTTCCACAATTTGAACCCACAGAGGACTCGGAGCTCTCCGGCACTGTGGATGTCTGAGGCTCATGTGTTGCGCTACCAAAGTCTATGTTGATGTACTCTCCAGGGCTGCGTGGCTCTGAGGGAAGGGGATGTTCACTCATGCATGGTAATGTTCTGAGGGACTCCAGAGCCAAGCGTGTGGGCCGACACACCCGACCCCGGTGTACCAGACCTCCATCCACCCGAGCCAGTCTGAAAGGTGATGGAGCAGATGACAGGGTGCTTTGTGTCCCCGATAAGCTGCTGACCACAGAGTCTCCTGGTGAGATGGGACAGTAGTTGGACTCCTCTTCTATGCGCTGTCTCTGTAAACTCATCACCACATATTGGTCTGTGTCTGTGGACCCGTTACGTTGCATTGGACCTTTTAGTGAGCGTGGTAGAGAGCTGTAAGAATAAGGCTGTCTGTGATATTGGTGGGCGTGGGGATCTCCTCCTGAGGGACTGAGGATGTATTCTGGGGGTGTGAGAGACACCAAGGGGTCGACGGGAGACATATTCAGGTACTCTCCGTTGGTAAGTTTACCATCAGTGCTCTCCACAGACATCTTGGTCCCGCACCACATCCGCATATAGCCGTTGTCCTCCAGAGAAACACTCTCCGGGGAGTCTGTACGTGGGGCCAGCCCTGCTGAAGAGGAGTGTGAGCGGGGGTTGATAATCTGCTTCGGAGCAGACACACACATGGGACTCATTGGCATGTAGGGATCATCTTTGGACCCTGGCGTCTGAGGCGCCACCCCTGGCATCATGGGCATGTAACCACTGTCAGCTTGAAGGTTGTTAGATCCAACCTGGACGTCTCTGTAATCCTCGGGATAGGTTCCTTTAGGGGAAGCAGTGTGACACCTGCGAGTGGACTGGCTACCGCTGGTGTATGTAGCCCTCATGAGAGTATACTCATCTAAGGAGGCTGAGGACACTTGGGGGGGTCCTCGCTGCTGGCGGGGGGTGGTAAGGGAGTATGTGCGCTTTCGATAAGCCTTGTCCAGCTCTGGCAACCGGCGGAAACCATTTTGATTCTGCCGCTCCATGACCATGTAACCATCAAGCTCACTGCTGTCCCTGGAGGGGGGAGTGTCGGCTTTGAGGGACTCTGGAGTGTTGCTACGGAGGGTGGGTGGTAGCCTGATGTCCCGAGCATCTGCAGGGCTGGAGCCATACTCCTCACATGATATAAAACCAGCATCACTGGGTGAGCCAGAGAAGGAGGCACTGCAGCTGGAGGGGCGAGGAGCGCTGCTGTCTGGGCAGGAGGACAGGCTGACTAGGCTCGGGGTGGTCATGGGTGGGGAATGAGACAGAGGCATAGACATGGACTTACTGTGCTGGAGAGAGGAAGATTCAAATGTTCGACATGGTCGAGTTGAAATGGTGTGAGATCTGCTCAGGAGGGTCCGGTGAACCCCCGGGCTCAGTGGACTCCCGGTCACTGACATGGGGCGTGTCATGGTGCCATCGCCTTCACTTGCCGTGCGTATTCGACAGGAGGAAAATTTGCTCACAGGTGATGTCGCGGCTATGCTGTCGGTGCGCGATCGCCGGGGAAGCCCTGTCTGGCTTGGGGGGAGATTGTTTAGGTGCCTTCTTGTGGGCACAGAGATCGGGTTTGTACCAGAGGACTGGCTTTTGCTGCGCGGTCGGAACTCCGACAGCTCCTTCATAGCTTTCATCGCCTCCAAGATAGTTTCGTGGATGTTTTGCGCCACCACGGAGTCATCGGCTTGCATCCACAACTCGCCTGGACCCGTGGCAGCCGATCGACCCACCTCGATGAAGAAAAAGCTGTCAGAGTGGCCGCACCTCCGGATGTTCATCAGCTGTAAGATGACGGAGGCGACCTCTGAGTTCAACTTGACAAAGCTGATAGTCCGACTGGAGAGGCACAGTCTATACACCCCGGTCAAATTTCTGCTTTGCCCCAGACCTTTAGATTTGAGATTAACTTGCCAAACCTCCTTGTAGGCGACGGTAACCGGCGTTATGACCCCGTAGCTCGCCTCGTCGAAACCAACCAGCGAGGACGCAGAGTTGGACGCGGAGCCATCATACACTTTCCCCTCTGCCATTAAATCCGTTAGTACCCGGTACCAACTCTCTTGTTCCTGCTCGTTTTCAGCCGCTACGGCGAAATACTCGTCCTTGGTATAAAGAGCGATAAGATATTTGTGTTTTGCGTCCGCTCTCTTATTGATATTCAGACAGCAGTCTAGAGGAATAACTCTCTTCGCGACCGATTTGTTTTTCCATTTCTTCTCGCTCTCGTAGTACTCCAGGCGCGCGGGGAAACCTTCACTCGGCTCTTTCAAAACAAAAAAGCGCTTGTGGCCGTGTTTCTGTTTCTTTAGATATCCACATTTCTTCACGCCGTTGTTCGTGTTCGTATTGCCGGGTAATAACGACTGCTCTCCCGTGTTTGGCGGACTCGCCATTCTCGCGTCCTCCGCGATCAGACACAATGCTTCTTCCCCTCTTCTTCTTCTTCTTCTTCGCCTGCTTCTTCTTTTCTCTCTCCACCTCCTTAAGTTACCAGAGAAACGACGCGCTTTATTTTAATCCTCTAATTTCCAGAGCCGCGACCGTGCGTCCGTTCGTCTTCTCCCACAGCTGAGCAATAAATAACACATGTCTCCCGGTGTCCGGACTGAGGAGGAGGAGGAGGAGGAAGGGGAGAGTGAGTGAGTGAGAGAGAGAGAAACAACATGTGATCTACACTTCCAGCTCTGGTTTAAAAAAAGAAGGGAAAGGAGACGAAAAAAATACGCGCGCGCACACACACCGATAGTGGGTGGTGCGCAGTCAGCTCATTGGGCCTATTGGTGGAAACTGGATGAATGCTGGAGTGAGATGGCTCCGTTCAAAGAAGGGAGAGAGAGAGAAGGAAATGCCCTCCTACTATCACTCTGCCCTCTTCCGTCTCATTTGAGCGTAGTCAGTTAGGACTTATTTATAGCGGCTCTGATCCTATGATCTAACATTTGGCGTCGGTGAATATATGTATAAATGGTTAAACTGGCTTATTTAAGGGGTTGAGATAATTATATTATTGGCCAAAATATTTTAGAATAGTTGAATATACGGGATAGTTTAATGCGTAAAAGGGGGAAAACGTGCGTAATGTATAATTAGGAAAGTTTATTTATATTTTTTAGGACATATTTTAATTCATATCACTGTTGTTGTTTTATTCTATTAATTTATTTCGTGTCGTGACTGTGGATAAAGTGATTCCAGTCGAGACTGCAGTTTTTCACAGGAATTTAATATTCCCCCTGCATCACCAGACCAGTATGCATTCACGATTTCGGATTCTCTTGCCCACCCCTCGTTCCCCTCCTCCTTCTCTTCCTCATTCACGATATAACCACAAAAGAAGAATTTAAATTTGGGAAAATCAGACATTAGAGTCGTAGCGCGTCTCGTTGCATAAGGCGATGTTTTTTATTCGTGTTTGTCTGCAGCACTGATCGGTTGTAGACCGTTTCCGCCTGATCTTGTCTGCATCCATGTGTTTGTCCTCACGATCGGAAATAGAGTGTGACGGCGCGACAGATTAAAAAAGAAAAAAAAATATGACAACGTATGTTCATGACTGTTTTGGATACACAAGGTTAAGAAAGCTCAGACCTCCCTCTATCAGCACAACACAGGAATGACCCATATATGGTTATGTAAAAAAAAAATCAAATGATCGTGATGACGCAAAAAAAATTCTCCTGATCTTGATGCGTCAATGCTGGTAATGTGCGTAATGATGAAATGCAAGAGCCAGCTGGGTACAGCTCGGTGTGTGCTGCTCGTAGCCAATAGCGTGTCTCTGACCTGAGGCAATGAGATTCACTCACCTCATCGTGCCCAGCAGAGGGACGATGCTGTTTCACTGACGGAAACAGGCAGCACAGTGCAGACGCAGCAAACAACCACAGAAATCACACTTCTGTTACACTTAGGAACTGTAATTAATTGTGGTTTAATCCACATTATCGCTCAATAATCAGTCACTATAGCGCCATGTTTTAATAGTGACACGTCCCATGATGATAACATGATGGAAACTACCCCCCACACATTATTTACACACATCCAACACCCGCCTTCACCTCATTCCCATTTTCCTTCAGGTTCCTCAGTGCTGGCTCAGCACCAAACCACCCTGTCTTTAGCAGCAAGGTCAATTACAATGCCCTGTGCAGGTCAATTATGCCACCAGAAGCAATGATTTGACTACTACTACTACCACCATGGGAGAAAATTAACCTCTTGTGGTCTGTTTGTCAATGATTTGCTCCATATTTTTCAGGTTTTTGCAGTTATTTACTTCTATTTGACCTAATTTGTTTACCTCAGCTTTGCCTTAGGTGCCATAGACCCATGTTGATATAAATAGATGTAGCAAAGTTTGCTGGCTAAATCTGCCAGGCTCAGATGTCTCCCTGTAGGATGAGGAGGGTTCCCTTCGTGATTATATAGGGTTTCCTAAATGACGAACACAGGCTTGGATCTGAACTTTCAGCCACTGCAGACTAACTGCATTTCTTTAAGTAACATTTGCAGTATCTACTCTTACACAAATCTTTGATAAATTATGGATAGACTGACCCTGTTGGAAGCTTTCAAATCCAAAACAACCTGTCTTGTATAATACCGTGACCTGGCACAGGGAAGATAAACAGAAACTGAGAAGGGGTGGTTTCGTGTAAAAGCAAGGGCAGGGGGAGTGACTCTTTATTTTTTGCATAAGCTTAAGAAATGCAAATCAGCTGTCTATAAAATACCAATAAGGTGTGTGATTGTCCCATAAAGTGTGCTGCTTGCAAACCCAATCTGGTTGTGTCTGTGATATGTCCTTGCCCTTTTCTTAGGTAACTACATGAATATTTATCACCCGCCAATTTACACAGCATGGTGCATTCATTTACAAGTTAATTAAAGGGCCGGCCCAACCTGATTTACAAGGCTTTAAATGGGCCCTCTCATCGTCTCCTGTTATGAACCCATTAGATCGCTTCATTCCACTTGAACTGGAAAATTCCTGGTTCCCAGTTACAATTTTCAGCTAGAACTCCACCAAGTCTGATCTTAAACTTTCTGTGCTCTGAAACTTAAACTCTCTTAATATGATGTTTAAATCACGGACATGGGCCTTTCTGAACCATCCTTTAGTTAAGCTGCTATAGGATTAGACTGCTGGGGGACTCTGACAATACACTGCTCCTCTCTGTCCCTCACGTCTCTGTCTCTCCCTCACACTTCATGTCCTAATATTAATATATCACATATTATTAACATCATCTGCTCTCTCTCGTAGTTGTGTCTCCCCCTACCCCTTTCTCTTTTTGAGGAAGTTTTGACTCCAGAGCTGTTGGATTCCAATTCTTTGACGACATCATCATTTTCATCTTCATTATTATTATTATTATTATTATTATTATTATTATTATTATTATTATTATTATTGTAATATTAATTGTAATGATAATTTTACTTTAACAACTACCTAGTTGTAGTTGACTAGTAAACATCTAGTCTCTACTGTCTCTTCCTGGTCTCCCTCTTTTCTTCCTCCCACCTCCCCTGTCCTCCTCCCTCTCTCTCCTCTGTCTCTTCTCTTTTCCCTGTTTTCATTTCACTCCAACCGGTCGAGGCAGATCAGACTGTCCACTCTGAGTCTGGTTCTGCTGGAGGTTTCTTCCTGTTAAAAGGGAGTTTTTCCTCTCCATTGTTGCCAAGCGCTTGCTCATTGTGGAAATGTTGGGTTTCTCTAAGTAAAGTGCCTTGAGATAAATGTTTTTATGACCTGGCGCTATATAAATAAAATAAATTGAACTGAATTAAATCAACAAGTGCTGTCCAACCTCTGTCTGTAGACATGTTACAGCAGAGTTTCTATTTGCGAAATATTGCATTGCTATTTACTGGTGATGCTAAGAAGGCTAACCATCAAATAGAAACACTTGAGGTGGCTCTTTCTATTTTTCTATCCTTTCGTGCAAGATAACAATTAACAAACTATGCAAGAAAGTCTAAGTTCATCAGAAGCCTGTAGCTTCAGGATCTCATTTCATTTTACCATCCTCAGATCAGCTTTCAAATACATAAGTGTCCCATTTGCTGAGTCACAAGCATGTAATATCTCAGTCACCTATTGCACTGTCACTGTGGGCAACGATTAGTTTCATAAGCTTTCATAAAGCAGATTAGATAAGCCGATCTGATGAGATAAGATTAAGTACAAGCAGGCAGGGGGTAGAGATTAGGCCCCACTCACTGCCACATAAGGCCCTATCAAATGAACAGCACAAACATGCATTGTTATCATCCAAACATCACACGTACTCCTTACCCAACCTCTGCCTCATCTCATTAGTCAAATACAAAACAGATTATAGCAGAAGCCTCTGGTGTCTGATTCATATTGTTGTGACAATGTTGTTTTGATGTTTTTGCTATTTGTTGTCAGGAGGTAAGGATATTTTTGAGATTTCATGTAAAATGGTTGTGTCAGAGACTGAATTAGGTTAGTTGTGTTCAAACGGTGGATAACTTAGTCAGTTGACCCTAATGTTCTGTTCCTGGACACAACAACCTTTCTTTAACAGCCTAAAAAACATACCTAACATTGTTTTCATCAACTCGTTACTTCATGGCTTGTTTTATGAGATTTGCTTCTTAAACCTTATTTTGAACTGATGAAATTTTAGACGTTGCATCCATTTATACAGGATTTTCACATTTCTTCTTTCTATTTATGTCACACTCACTTTCCCGAATCACAAATAAGCCTACACAAGTTCTTTTACGGGCATTTGAATTTGAGATATACAGGCCTATTAACATGAAAAAACATGAACTATTTCCTTATTTGGGGTTATAACAATATTTTATGGTAATTTCTGTGTTTTGTTATCTTTGTCAAATGTACAGGCTGAGTTTTTGGAAAAGGAAGTGGCTGATATTTTTCTACATGTTGCATTTAAATGAGAGTTAAGTGAAAGGGAAATCTCTTGGGGATTTTTTTTTTTTTTTTTGTATATGAGGAAGTAACATTCATCATTTAGGTGTGTCTTCTTTGTTTCATTAAACATTGTTCGCTACCAACCCTGTAGTTTCTTCAACCCAATATTGTAAGCAGTTAATGACAAAGAGAGCTGTTTTCCATCCTCTTGAACACATACAATATAGATTGTTCTGTTCAATCTCATGTTGTCACCCATAATTGACTCGATTCCCTAATCAATACAGCAAAGGCAAAGCGTTTGCTCATGTTTGATGAAGAACTGTGGAGGTGCAGAGTTGTTTACTTCTTATATTTTCTACCTCAGATATTTCGTCAAGACCTTTCTGTGCTCTCATTTACAGCAATTCCTGCCTAATCTCCTCATTATATCATCACCTCTTTCTAACAATGTGTTGTACTGAGACTCAGAAGGACTTGGGTTTTTTCATTTCACAGGTCACTGAGATAGATATTTATTTAATATGCTCATTCGAAGGGACAGAGGACATATCAGGCAGACGCAGCCATAGCATGCTTATGTGACCAGAAGAGAAACTAATGATAATATGCTTATGTGGGCTGACGACACACATAGACAACATATTTATTCATGAGCACGTCTTCCCCCAACAAATTACTCTCCTGGCCACACAGAGAGATATAACAGCAACCTGCCATCTGAAATCTTAGCTCTCTGCTGCTTTGATTAAACAGATATGAATGCATATGATATTCAGGCTCCATAATACCATCATCAGTCATTTGTCATAATTATACGTTATCTGGAGTCACATGGTTTGACATAAATGACAATGATACATGAGCCTCCTCCCTGCCTCAGTCAGAACAGAGGGGAAACTTGATCGAAAGAGTGCATGAAAATCTCCCTCGAGTGAGTCCATGTTTATACAGAATCATTTTGTAGCCAACTTTGTTCAAAACAATCATGGCATTCGGTACATTTGGATATTTGAGGCTATCTCTGGAGTTGAGACCTGAAACTGGTAATATTTGTCAGTTTATTGATTGCAGAGGAAATTGTAGGAAGTGTTTGGATTATGGCAGTATTTATTTATTTATCATTCACTGCAGCATAATGACAAATCCGTTTGTAGATGTTGTTTCCCTAGAGTCACTGCACACATAGATGAGAAGAGGGACGATTAAATGGCTGTAGGTGGCATGTAAAGTATTTAAAACAGGACTGATCTAAGTAGGAGTGTGTAGGAAGTTACTCATTCCTCATTCTTTCTGTTTGTGTGTGTGTGCATGTGTGTATTTGTGTAGTTTAAGTATTGATTTTTGCTGTGATTTAGCCTGAAGTGACCTGCTGATCTAATATTCTTTCTCTTCTCCAAAAAAACAAAACAAAACAAAACAAAAAACATACACACATGGTGTCTTTTTCTTGTTCTTGTTCGGTGTTTTGCGATTGTGGTGTTACTCATCACTGTTTTGTGCTTTTCAATGTTTAGCACTGTGAAAGTGAAACCATGATGACTCCACATGAGGCGAAATAAGGTAAATACAATGTAGTAAAGAGAAACACATTTTTTAATGTGTAAATTTTATTTAAATCAGAATGATTTGAAGATTATACTAAATATTCAAACATTTCTAATTTTAGAAAATATCTTTCAAAACAATTATACACGGTAAAACAGCAGGGAACATAAAGAAAACAAATACAGATAAAAACAGATTAAGTAACCATTTTAAATACAACCTACGTCACGCAGATACACCACAGTCTATTTTAAAATGTATCCTGGATGATCAGATCAGCCTTTAAGATGTTTAAACAAAAGCCTGCAGTGACTAGAGTGTCTATATAAATTTGGAGCATCATGCTTCCCCCCACCAGATCTGTGAGATATGAGACAGAGGACTTTCATTTTATCATCAGACTTTGGAGCAAAGCTTAAGGTTTAAAAAAACATCTGTCATGTTTGTGAAAATCTTCTTATTTATAGCTTTGTGCCTCATTGGCTTATCGTGATTAGGTGGAGCTTGGATCCATATGATAGCTGCCATGTTTGCTGATGTTCACAAAGTAGAGGAATAAAATGTAACTTAATTGCAATGTCAATATTTAGTTTGTGCGTACATCTGCATCTTGACCATGAACACTTTATTTTGTTTTTGTTACTACTACTGCTCCACCCATACACCAGTTTCCATATATCAGACAAACACGTACAGACATCACACTGCGCAGTTATAATGTTTTTGAATGTTTATGAATATTATGCAGCTGCTTTACGTGACAACACCTGGTTAAGTACAGACTGACTGAAAGTCTGTGTTTTAAAAATACACAACTAACATATTTCTGATGCTGTAAAAACCAGGACAGCTCGCTTCAAATAGACACAATGGCAATCTGGTAAGACAAACACTGGTTAAGGATGATCTCAGCTGTTGGGATCATGTGATTTTAAAGGTCAAGGTTTACAACCCCATGAGCAGAGGCCTCTGGGTGACTGCTGAAGGCTGAAGGGGCCAGTACACTTCATCAGAAGAGCTTGTTGGGCAGACATATAGAATTAGACTTCCCCTCCTCCAAACACCTTTCTTATGTCAGATTAGGGGAGTCAGACAACATGTGGTATGGACCATCTTCTTTCAACATATACAACCTGGCTGAAGATACGCTCACCATCTGTTCAACACTGACTATATCAGCTTCACATTGAATTTTTATGTATCTCGGACCAAAGTCAATGTGTCGATACCAATATCAGTACATCATAAAACACAAAAATCCCTGCCCTCTTGGATATTGATACATGATATATATCTTCATCTACAAGAGGTTTTCAAATTCTGACACTTTGTCTCTTTTATTCATTTTGTATTTTGACACCAGGTCCAAGATGGGCTAAATAAGGAGACTTGCATGTGAGAAAATGTGGCAATGTGGCACACGTTCACCTGCACTGTATATTATATTCATAACATACACAGTCTATGTCCCTCAAATCTTCCCAGCAGCTCAACGTCATGAGCTGTTTTATTTCCCAGAGTATTTGAATATTTATTGTGGAAAATTCACTGGGGATTGAACCAAAGGCCTCAGGAATATGTAGTAGTCCTTATTACATCCTCTGTTTTTTTGAACAGGGACAGCTATTCAGTCGAGATTTTGATTTTTTTTTCTTTTTGAAGAATTGACTACAAATTTCAATATACCACACAATTATCAAATCCTTAACCCTAAAGCTAACAAACAGTCTCTACCTCCCTGAGCTGATAGCTCATAGATAGTTGTGCCTTTTGGCCACTCTACTGCTAATAGAGTGCAACACTACATTGTTATTTTCAGACAGCAACGTGTGTGTGTCTGTGTGTGTGCATTTATGTGTATGTTGTACTAGTTTTAATGAAGAGAGGAAAGAGAGTGAGAGGTCACAAAGTTAAATTATGCATGTAGTGTAATTAGCCAATCAAGTGTTTAAATTAGATGTTGATGACTCTTTTCCACAAATGAGAAGATGACAATCCCTCAGGTCAAAGAGGGTTTTCCCAATAAAAAAAAAAATCACCTTGATAACTTGATGTTTTCAGGATGTTTAAAAAAAAAAAAACAAACAAACTCCTGATTTATTTTGATTATAAAGTCTGGTGTGGTTGTTTGTGTGTTTATTTGTTTTCTAATGAATGAATACCATTAACAGGTCATTAACTTATCTGATATATGACTTTAATTACATCCTCATTACATGTTGTAGTGTAATTGCCATGTATGCATCAAGAAACTCATTCACCTGTGTTGCCATTAAGGTAAAACTGATTTTATCTCACAGTAAAAACAACATATATACATCATCCTTAATAGCTGTGAGGATGTGTGAGTACTGTCTCACTTTTGCTGAAATTATAGAGTTGAAATGTGTTCATAATGTTGTTTTTTCCAACTGTCCAGAGGGTTGTGTTTTCACCTGCATCTGTTTATTTGCTTGTTTGTTTGTTCATCAGTAGAAGTGCTGAACTCATTTGCACCAAACTTAGTGGATCAGGAAAGAGCTCATTACATTTTGGCACAGATGCAGGATTTCTTTTTAAACATCACTTTTCTCAGTGTATGTCATTTTTCAACATCTTTGTCGTTTTTTTAGGAAATTATTTATAGATGTTTTTGTAAAAAAAAAAAAAAATAAATAAAGTAAGGTGATATAAGGGTGATGAGATCTATGAATTTTGTAGAATTTGGAGCAGATCCAGGTGATAAAAATTTAGAGGAAGAAAATCGTTTGGCCTTGTTGGACATATGCACTCAACTGAGTGCCATACCACTTTAGCTCTTTCTTTTTTACTACCAACTATAATTTATTGTATTTTCTTATTCGTCAGCACTGTGTACATGAGAACAACACTGTGAGTAAGGGTAGAAACTTACTGGTTGGCAACGTAGTTATTATTTTATTCTTAAATTAATCATTCTTGTTTTGTAATAGTATTAAATGTTATTAGTCAGGGCAGATGAACTTCAAATAACATAAATAATTTGTCGAATGCCCCTGGCGTACACACACAACAGCACCATAATCACATTTATTTGAAGTGCAACATGCGACGAGTTCAGCTTGATATCTAATAAATTGGACGTTGATAGGGGTTGTAATGAAAATCTATATGGAGACGGAGTGACACACATGAGCACATGCACACCCACATACACACGTATATAAAGACAAGTCCATGCATACAGGCCGTGCTAATGAAAGAATCAGTCACAATAGTATATTTCAGACACACTTACATGAATAAATACGTTCGTCCAACGCTCCAGAGAGCGCGTTCAAGCAAATCATTTGAAAAACGAAGAATATTTGCTTTTATGTATCATTAGAATTATTGATATAGGCCCACCCTCTCATGGCTGTGAGCAATTAAAGTGGAAGTGATAGGTAATATGTATGATCACTGAGTGCACAGCACACACACACACACACACACACACACACACACACATATAAAGGCTGCACCACCACATGAATATGTAATGAAGTCTACATTGAAATTAGAAGGACGGAGTTTTATATCATTCTCCCTTCTCCTTCCTCATCTTTCTCACTTTCAGTTCTCCCCCCCCATCTCCTTCTCTTCCCTCCCCTCTATTGCTCACAGGCCTGCAGCTCTTAAATATTTAACATTTCAGGGTGATCTGTGTCCATCTTTCTCTGTTATAGTGAATTAAATGTCTTTGCTCGAACCCAGACTCACCATATTGAGAAATAACGTCTAACTTGTCTGTAAGATCTTGTGGCACATTTCTCTCAACATGCTTGACTTGATGGTGGGTGGAGATCACAGAAGATCACATGTGTATTATATAGTAAGGTAAAATATTCTGTCTGCCTGCACATTCATCAGCCAGAGGCTGGCTGTGTGGGTAGTGGCTGGAGGAGTAATAGAGTGGTTTTGGCAACTGTGGGGATGGGAGGATGTGAGGAGGTGGACCGATTGCCAGAGAACACAGGAAATATCCTCCTCAGGCACTTGACACCCCCGGTGGGACAGACAACTACGATCGTCTGCATCCTGAATCACAAATATTGCTACAAAACAACTGTACACACCAAGCAACCATCATCTATAGAACAATATTCATTTAATGCCATTTTCTTTAAAATCTATGAAGAATTAGCAGAATCTTTAGCTTCAAGTTCAGTTTATTAAATTTTATCCAGAAAATCAGACTTTTCATGGGTGAAGCTTCGGCACAATGCACCAAAATGGGAATCAATTTCTCTCAAGGACAATGAAACAATGAAACCACCACAACCAACAATTTCAACATGTATTGTCTGCACTGCCTAACCCTAATCCTGATAAAACTAATAACTTAACAAAACTAAGATTTTAAGCCATCTCATTATAATGTGTTGTGCATGCTAAAATTTGCTTATTCAACACAAAGCTCATTTGAGACAAATGTGAGTCCCTTTTGTAGGATTACAGAATATTGGACAAACAAAATACTTGACCAGATGACACCACTTGATGAAAAGTCATTCAATCACCAATGTTATTACGGTTCATCCTGAGGATAACACGAATGCCAATAACAAATGTTATGGCAATCCATCCTGTGCTTGTCAAGCTACGTCACTCAGAACAACAAATGTCATTCTGATTGTCAGAGCAAAAGTCAGATGATGACCAAACTCAGCAGGGTTCATCCTCTGGGGACCACAAATGGAACAATATAATAAAAAACACATAATTCATCCACATCTTTCCTCAAGATTTTTTATATATTGAACATGTGTACTTTAAGTTTCTGTTTTCCCAGTGTTGTAAATGTTCACTAGAACACCAGATGTGTAGTCCAAACTAAAACACCCAGCTGTTTTATGTATTTAGACATTATTTTAAAATCAAACCATATATTTGTGACTTGGTTTTAAAGACATCTCTGATGGGAATTAATAGGTTTAAGGTTTGAGAAGCGTAGATAGGGCTGAGTAGCTGGAAACATTTGGAGATATGGATTGTTTAAAGACAGTCTTTAATTCAGAAAAATATATTCAAAGTCTTAAAATTAAACTTATGCACAATATACCTGGCAGTAGGTAATCATATAGTATTTTGTTCATTTTTTTCCCTTTTTCAAACTCATTACACATTCTGCAGTGTAGAGAATAAGAACAGACTATAGAGAAGCATTAAGATCTTGATCATTTACTCAATAATGAATCCTTGGTTTAATTTAGATGACCGCAATTGATTGAGACAGGAGCTAACTGTGCATACATTAAGCACAATTCTAGATTTCAGATATAATGATTTTGTAAGAGAATTAACAGTGAAATGTAGTGGATAATGAAACCCCCCCATCTGAAGGTTTGACTTGAGGGGGCAGGGAACCTGTGGGCCATGGCATTGAGGTTTTCTTTCCGTAGCCTACCGCAGTACTGAAAATATCGCCAGTGTGACTGATGCTACAGCACAGTTCTTCATTTACATACATTTACATATCAACATTTCATTCGTTCTATTCTCTGTTTAATGGGGTTTCAACAAGATGGTAGGAGTGAGGTCATGTTAATGAATACCATATAGGTACAAACACCGTGCTACTGTGCATGTGTGTATTTCTGTATAAGTTTTTTGTGTGTGTTGATGATGAAATGTATATTTGCGTATATGAATGTAATGAGTAGATCTAGAAATTCCTTATATGACATTGAATTCAAGAATAATTTATAGACCCACAGCAATGGAAATGGAAATAGCTGCGTGTCAATTGGTTAATGCATGGCTGCCCTTGTGTACACAATAAATTAGATCCTGAATTTATATATAGAGGAAAGTCAGTTGACATACATTTGCATATGGAGACATTTGGGATCTGAGAAATTGTGGTCTTGCAGGTTGTGGCCTCATGAGATGGGCCCTCTCAGTGATAGGGTGTGGGAGGAGCTTTGATATGCAAGAAACGGTTTGAGCTTTCATGTGTGACGGTACTGAAATAGGAGGATTTACCGCTGCCTTCAACGCTTTCACTTGTCTTCATCAGCAGCAATGCCTTTTCTTTAGTTACACGCTGTCAACCTTTAATAAATGCAGACTAGACACAGCATGGGTCTGTCAGCATCAATTCAGATCATTTGGGAAGTTTCAGTCTGGAAAGGTTCACAGCTAATTGCTAACAAAACCCAAGTCCTGCTTCATAAAATAATATGATCCCCTAATTAAGATTAAAGGATTGGACATCTTTTCCACACCTCTCATCATGATGGAAAAAATTAAAAGATGATTATTATGACAAGCTTGACCTCTTAAAGTGCAGCAGATCACAGAGGACATAATGACAGAGACACAAGGAGACAAACAACAAGGCAAGTAATGAACTTGTGGCAGGAGGAGACAAAATAATCTGCAAACACAGAAAATGAAGGTCTACTCTAAAATGATTAATCATTCATTCTACCAGAGCCACTTCTATGATTTTGAATCATAAAACCAACCTAAAAATGACTTAATTTCAGTATGTTGTTGCAGGGTAATCTTCTAAATGAGATAACCTTTTTTTTTTGTTTAGGGGTTGACACTATAATAAGCATGGCCATTTTTAATTTCCGGAAGTACAACATTGTCCTAAAAGTGTTAGGACAAAAAATGTGAATTCACTTTTTGAAAATTCAAATTCAAATACATTTATTAAGGAATTATAAAACCCTTACATTACATTTTGATTTACAATGTTGTACCATGTGGTCATCATCAGTCAACTGATACAGCAGCTTACTACTGGCCCAGGACTTGCAGTCTTTTAGCATCATATCATACATGCATCCTTCAGGGGTGTTTTCCAAGAACCCTGAATGTGTGAAAGGGTAATGATAGGGATGACTGGGTCACTGAATTACATAGTGGTCATTTTGTTACCACTATGTTGCTTTATGTAACAGTTTGTCAGCTGAGAGAAGAGTCAGTGGTGAAGACTGTAAACATGGAAGTTTCCAGAGCGCAGTAAAAGGTCAAAGGCATCCCTTTATCTCTCTAGAGGGGATCACAATTACCGGCCTCTTTATAGCTTTCCCCTCATTGTCCATGATGATGGAAAAGACTCATGCCACACAAATATAAAAGGTCAGAAACACACATACATACACACAGTCATGCACACAGAAGGTAACCAAGAAAAGCCAAGTCTTCAGACGTCTCGTACATCCTTCACATACGCTGTCGCCACAGGGCTCCTATATGAGATTGTGTGTTTAATCTGTAGTCTCCTGAGACACTGAAGGACAGCTTCATTCCATAATACTGTTGAGCCAGCATGTGTCGCCATGGTGTAAGCACATTTTCTGACGTGCTCAGACCACTGTTGAAAAACAACTAACTCCCATGAGGGCCCCCCCCACACCTCACAACAACTGTGTCACAACATTTGTGTCCGTGAGCGTCTCTGTCTGTGTGTATGTATGTATGTTTGTGTGTGTGTGTGTGTTTTTGTTGATGCAGGTGTTACTCTGGCCTTCACAAAAGCGAGTGGAAGGGCCTATTAACACCACAACAACCCTAATAGTACTGTAAATACTTGGTCTGCTGGTGCGATGATAGCTATGTTCAATAATTCAGCACCTGCTGAGAAAATCAACAATACAGCTTCCTGAAAGAGCAAACAACATTGCAGACAATGTCACCGGATAACCACGGGCACAGCTCATACAGGGCATCACAGATTATGTGCGGTGAAATGCAGTGCAACCTGTGATACAGTGTCTAAAAGTGAAATTAAAGACACAATCATTTTTCTTTAACCCAGTTTTTCCCACCATCCACTCAGGTGTTGAGGATTCCTCAGTTTTACTAGCTTTAGCCAGTTCGCATCATTGTGAACGGCCCTTTAATTTGCAGTAATTGGGCTTCTTTTAGCAGGAGCACATTTGTTAATGGTGCTTGAGGTAAGTGATGACTTCACTCAGCATGTAAATGAAGCAGCCAAGTTGGTGAGAGAGATTCCTGCATCCAGCTTGTAATATTAACTGAGGTAATTTAGCATGAAACACGGTAAAAGGTTATTTACTAAGTATGATATGCCGTTGTAGATCTGTCCACTGAGTAAATTGGAACGTAAGTTACAACATAGCTGTTCAAACGCAGCTGATGCGTACGGTGCAGTGAGCCACGAGCTCTCCCCCAGCCTTTTTACACAAGAAAGTGACATGAAGACAGATGGCAGTGTCACGCATAATCAATTGTGCATTCCTTTTCAACATATAGTTTAATAATCATTAGTTGGTAATTTAAATTATGATGTGACAAGACCATAGAAGCTGAGGAAAGTGTTGCCATCAGTTTGGTTCATGATGAGTAAAATGCTGGTCAGTCACGGATGAGATATTTCAGTCCTATACTGCGATTTACGCCACAAAATCAATTTCAACTGATCATGTCTGTTCTTTATTGACATATCTGTTTAATTACATGAGGCAAAGTTGTGTTTGACTGAAAATGTTATTTTAACCATGAGTCTTCACACCCTGAGCTGCAAATGTTTACACAACACCCACAGTCCTCTACTCATACTCTGAAAGAACAGTACCTAATCACTATTCACTGTTGGTGTGAAGACTGGACCGTTCAGAGAAAACCTTATTTTCTTCTTCTTCTTCTTGTTCAAACCTGAAAAAGTGAATAACCAAACAAGACTCCTGCATAGGGAATCTTGTCAGAGAACATATGTTCTGTGCAGATTAATAAAATTCATGGGCGTAAAACTTTGGGCGTCTACACATTAATCAACTTTGACTGATTATTACATGTTAATATTTGATCTCTGCACATTCCCTACAACAGACATGAGGCAGGAAGTATATTTCATAACTTTGTCAACCTCCCTCTTACGTCTGGCAGTTTTGTCTCCGTTTCTATGGTTCCCTTTTTTGTGCAACTTCTACTCAAACCACGTCCCATCTCCGCTCTCTGTTCCCAGTACGAGACATGGACGACACATGAACGCCAACCATCTGATCATACTGACGGTCCAGAAGGGCCAAACATGCCCTCATGTTCTGTCTACCATCGTTTTACTGCAATATCGCTTCCTGCTGCTGCTTAAATATCACTTTAACATCTGCCTATTAAGAATTAGGTTACAGATGGCAGCTGTTTTGCTTATCTTAGCTTGGCATAAACTCATAAAGAATAAACGGGAAAATACCTGGGAATTTCTGATGTCTCTGCTGTTGTAAACCTCATAGTGACAACAGGGCCTCAGGAAGTACCTACCAACACCTCTGTAAAACCCCTGATTTGCCAGTTTTACACTTTCACTTTTGTACAGATAAAACAAACAAATTGCTCTGCAGGTGTTAGTAGGCAGATTTTGTTATCTTTGGGCTGAGTCAGGCAAACTGTTTCTCTTTTACCACCTAATAGCTGTTGCTCATGAATTGACCTATAAATCAAAAAGATTGTAGTAATAGAAGTATGAGGAGTTCTTTGTGATTTAAATGAGATGAATAAAGGAAAACACAGATTGAGAGTTATACTGGAATGCCTCCCACAAATTCACTCCCACTCTTCCTCTTTTGCCCACGCACTCTCTGTTACTGTGACGTCCACTCATCCTTTCTACTCCTCCGCTCGGCTGTGGAGGCGTTCTGTTCTCCTCTCATTCATACACTGCGACGCTATTTCCATATTTCTGAGTGGACACTGTGCATTGAGTTAAAATTCCTGTGGAGGAAGAGGAGGCAGCAGAGGAGGAGGAGGAGGATGAGGAAGCGCCATGTTTGGCTTCATCCAAGCACATCAGATTTCCGATCATGCTGAGATCGTGATCAGATCTCACATGACAGCCAAGCTCTACAGATGGACCTGTGTCATCTCTTGTGTGTGAGGAAACTGAAGCAAAAACATGATACAGTGATATTCTGCAATCACTACAACTTATTCTTATCAGATAAATAGCACAATCTTATTATTTTATTCTAAAAATGATCAATATTGTGCATTTTTATCTCAGGAAGTCATGCAGCTTTACTGATTTCACTACACTATATGGCCCTCTCAGACAGCGGCTCATCTTACAGCCCAAAGACCTATAACACAATGAACTTTATAACTGAGGGTGTTATTTTTGTTTGAAGTTTGAGGGAAGGACGTGTACCCGGGAACAGCTCAAGCCGCAATTATACTCCACAACAATGAGAGCAGTATGTTCCCAATGGTATGTTATTTATGTGTGTAATACACTGTATGAATTATATGTAAAACCTCTGGCACTTGGCGTCACATCCTGATCTCAGCAGAGCGCTAAGAAAGGGTCACGTTGGGTTTGTTGACTCTGAATTACACCGTAGCAGAGCTCAACCGTTCATGGAAAACGAAGAGAAAAAAGCCATTTTGTCACAGATGACTGATGTAGTTGATTTAAATGCTAATGATTCTTCATGAGCTTCATTTTTTTTACTGAATGTGTGAATGTGCTTCTCACTCAAAACAAATATTTCTGTAATAACACAGTTAGGGATTCATGATATTTTGTCAGGGTTTTATTTTCCTCCTCTTAAGGTGAATTATCTGCAGATTTATTTTCTGTGTCCCACCATAGATCGTTGACACACTTATATAACAACACATAATTAGGTACCAGTCTTTTTAAGCCATAGATATTTTTGGTTTGGAGAAGTGCAAACAAAATAGATGGAGATGAACATCAACAGGGCCTGCAGAGACCTGCAGAAAACCTTTTCAGTTCCAATAACAACTGTACTTGATTCCACTTCTAATATGGGCAAGATGACTCTGTTGGTTAGACGTCATATTGTGGACACTTGATAAGAGTTAATTAGAGGCGTCAAATGCTGTGGATAGAATAACTTAGGTAACATGTCTCCAAATAAAATTACATCTATGCCTGTAACTCAGCACCACATAGAGGGAGACAAGCGGGCTTAACGTGTCAAGCATGGACGTGGGGTTTGCACCATGTCTTGTCCGGGAGAGACCTCAACACCTCATTCACTTCTCATAAAGCAGCTGGTGGGGAAAACCGAGAGTATTTAATAGCTACTGCTAATGGTCATTGAGCCACTGAGCCATGAGTTTTATTTTAAATGTAAATAAAAGAAAACTGTTGCCTTAAACATGACAATTACCAAAACAATTATATAACATACGATTAATAGTTTACATCCACCCATTATCTCATTTACCATTTATCTTTTGAGGATCGTGGGGGGAATTTATTTTTTAAAATAATTCTTGACACTGACAGTGAGTAAAGTGACAGAACGTCATGTGTGCTGTCTTAGCATATCCACACCACTAATGCATCCATTATTATGTCCTACCTTGTATATCCATTTACTTAATACCATGCATTTGGCACTATTTGTCAACTATAAGTATATAATCCAAGGTCAAGACAAAAAGGGATACAAACCAGAGCAATGAAGCAGACATTAATAAAAGCTGTGTAACAGAGTGGATGTGTGGTATTTTGACACAGGTCAAGAGCTCAGAGTTGGGATGATCAATACCTCAGCTGTTTAGTCTTTTACCAAGGTTATCCATTTAATTTTTTTTTGCAGACTGCTGGAAACAGGCATGGTCAAGATAAGCAGAGAAGATGGCTGCAAGATTTAGATCTTTGTTTATCGTTTTATACCAAACCCTAGGACCATCCATCATTTGCTGAAGCCATACAAACCATGCAGGATTGACCTATTGGGCCTTACTGCTCCACTCTAATGTGTTTTATTATTTATGGGGAGAAATATTTAGTTTTGTGGACACTAGATTGAATTTACTGGAGTTTTCACTGTGTATAGCTGCTGGAAACTGTTTAGTTTTGTTTTGACAATAGAGGGGTTTATTTTAGGTAATTAATCAAACCTAAATGTGACTGATTTAGGTACTGACCTAATCAGCTGTGGTGTAGAACACGATTCACACAAATAAGCCTGAGTGTTTGCAGCTGAGGTACCGCAGAGCCATCAGTCACATTAAAACACAATTATTCCCAAATGCAGCTTTTAAATGTCCATTATCATACACAGTAGTCACAGGAATGAAATTGGACTTTGAGTCTACATTTCTCTCTCTCTCTCTCTTCCTTTGAGTTGTTATTGTTAGCTTCAACAGGGCAGTACGTGAAGCAGTCCCTCCATCTTATCAACTTTCCCTCACATTGAGGACTGCAGTGCTATAGGGATCTGTAGCTGGGACTGTATTTTACTACCAAAATTAAAACTGAAAGCAGTTTTTCTTTTGAGAGAAACAGACAGGAAATTGAATGTATCTTAGTGTCATGTCTATTCACTAAAACCCTCAATGTATTTTTTATAGTTTGTGTAGTCTCACACTGATGTAAAAAGCACTGGTATGCAAAGTCCCTTTCTAACTGTTGTGTGTTTTTGTGGGCGTTAACCTTTTGTGGCTGATCTGTTACGTTTTGTGTTGCATGCTGTGTTGCAAGATAATCTGTATTTGGCAGGGCTCAGGTCAAGGGGGCGTGGTGGTGACAGTGGTGGTGGCGGGCTCTGAGCTTGATCCACTCAGGAGAAAGGTCAGGGTCACACTAACCTCCTGACACATTCCCCAACTGTACCGTAAACATGCTCAGGAAAACATGACATATTCAGTTATAGCAACTTGGTCAAGTTCTCATTATCACTTTCACACATATGGATCTACTTTTCACATTTGAAGGTCATGGCCAGTATTTCAAACAAAGTTGGTAATTTTGTAAGATCAATTAATTTAGGTTTCACTTCTCAGAATCAACAGCATAAAGAGATTATTGTGCTTAAGTTTTACCTGCAATAGCTACAGATTTCTGAAGGTGATTTTAACTCTTAGTCGGGTCTCAGCTTCACAGTATCAGCAAACAACCAGAGGGATTAAAACACTTAAAGAGGTTAAAGATTTGAACTTTAAAGCCCTGGAGCAAGGCTGAGCCCTGACTCTAACACATGACATTGATGTGTTTATCTGCATGTAAATTCCAGTGATTTGTGTGTTTTATTTCTTGTAAACAACTGTGTAAAAATAATTTATGCATATTTTTTCTAATGTCACATGAATAATTATTATTATGAAATAAGAAATATCAGTCTTGCAAAACAAACAAACAAACAAACAAAAGAAAACTACGTTTCTCCTTTTGTGCTCTTAACAATGTTTTCTACCAACCCTACAGTTTGATAACAACAATCACTGTGATATGAATAATAAATAATCTTTTAAACACAAAAAGATACTACAGATGATTGTAGTTGTCAGGATGTGTATTGCTTCTTACTTCTGTAATAGTAAATTTGCATGATGGGCTAAATGAACTAATCATAGATACAAACATCCTAATATTTCTAAACTGATTTTGTTGACTATAAATGTAACTCTGATGGTTTGTCATCATCTTTCATCCTCACTGCCAAGAAACTGTTTCTTCCATTTACTTATTGCTTTATCTGCTTTGTTAAACTGAAACCCTTCACTTTGAAACATTAGGAAAGTGCAGCATGAATATCTTCAATAATTCAATCTCCAAAATAATCTATTATGAGACAAATTGCTGTCAAACTGGCAACAATATCCAAGTTTTGCATCTGTAATTTCTGTAAATGTATGATTTGCCTTTTGGGTTACACTTCGCCTTTAATACCAGCAGAAGATCCTGTTTTCAGCAGCTTGTCTGTGGATTTAGCCTCTGCCCCAACTGCAGACATTGCAGCTTTGCAGCAAATAATTTTGATTGTGGTCACTGGGCCGTTGCTCTCAGTTGTACCTGTCATTTGACCACTTGGCTTTTTAGGGGGGCACCATCCAGTGTGACTCCCACCTGCCTGACTTTGCTCTTATTGGTCAGAGGTCAAGGCCTTGTTAGACATGTTTATGAAGGTAGCCTGGGGTCAAGGCCTGCGTTTCTCTGTCTGGTGACAAGTGAGGAAACAAGGGATAGGATTCCGGTAATAGATGAAAGACGAGAGTGGAGATGAAAGGAGGGGTTATCTGGTTCTCTACGGAGCATATCGATCTGTTTGTGTTTTCATGGGGTGAACGGGTTTGTTGGCCACAGGCCTGGCAGAAGTGCTGAGGTAGCGGCTGCATTGCACTGTGGAAGTGTTGGTGCAGAGGCTTGGGTTCAAGATGGATTTGAGGTCAGCCTCTGCTTCTGCCTTTTGATGGAATAATAGCCAGTGACAGTAAAAACTAAAAAACATTGTGGGCTTGTGGATAAGCTAAATGGAAAGCTTCAATAGACTGGACCACCAGAAATTTACGATACAGTATACATCATGCTGGTGCTGCCCTCTTGTGGTATTTATGTAGCACTGTATTGAAAAACGTTTGCAGAATCAGATGGCGAAAGGAAACAGAACACTTCAGATAAATTAATTAATAAAATTATTCTACAAATCACTTTATTGCAGGAATAACACAGTATGGGATCTGGAAAATATAAAATCTCGATGAAATATGTTTGGTTCTGTTTGTTAATCAGTTAAAATCAGATGCCAAATACTGCTAATACTGCATGTACTTCATGGATCATTTTATCACAACCAAGCACAACAAACAAACAGAAGCATGTTATGGTAAGTGTAAAGTAACTGCCATAACCTTAACAGTGGAAAATTTTACATCTTTCAATTCCTCTAAGGGACACACAGATTATATATATATATACTGGGTCTAAAAAGGTCTTTTTCTCATTTTGACATCACAGAAATTCTCCATTTCAAAATGCCAAACACAAAACACACAAACCTGTGTAAAAACCTTTTAAAACATCTCATCCTGCTGAGACTCTTAACTGTATAAATACAGTCCTTCCTTATCTGTATGAGTCTGACTTGTGTGTGCAGCCATGATTTGATGACCTTTTAACTCTTGATCAAAATATTTTTTTTGCATAAAATAAACAGAATTACAAAAGTAATTCATGAATTGTAACAGTCAAGTACATGTTATGTGTAAGTGTATATATACATGTGCATTTCCTTGGGATCAGAGATCAGAAAGGTTTTGTTCACTTAATATGAGAAGAGTAAATTCTTTAACACACAGCTGTATTGGACAATATTCTGACAGAGTAAATGTGATTTTTTTTTTTGTCTTTTCCTTTTTGTGCATTTGTTCTGAATTATGTCAATGACAGGGTTGTGCAACAATATATATGCAAACATCACAACACTCACACACATACATCTCCCCCAAGCATGTCTATACACTCTCTCTCTCTCTCACACACACACACACACACACACACACACACACATGCACGCACCTGTGAATGCTATTTCAGTGCTGTTGTGTATGTTTATAAGGCTTTGGTTGTAAGTTTTTTTGTCATGCTGCTTTTGACTGAAATCTCAGATACACTCAAGTCCAACATATTCTCAGAAATCTTATAAATAAAATGGAGCTAATAACACACAAAGTAATTCAATAATAACCTGAGGAGAGTATGTTGAACTATGTTAGAGAGGAATGCATTATATTTACAACAGAGTGACTGCTATATATCTGTGGTGATTTAACAAATGACAAGCTTTTGTAACCAGTGGTAACTCCCGTTTTTTACATTAGTACAAGTTATAAGGCGTGAAAATCTATAATGTAGCTATATCTCTGAATGCTGTGGCACTTGTAGGGAAGGGAAATTTAAAAACAAATGGAATAAGGCAGATAAGTAAGTTTCAATAGCACCTAACTTGCATAAACAACACTTTCAAAATGAACACCAGTTTACCAGTTAAGGGGCATGTGCTCAGTGCAGTGGTAAACTGGGTGCCATCTTTTACAGACATGTTGTGAACATGTTAGTTTGGTATTCCTGCATGGAGCAAAAGGCTGCTTGGTCTCTGTGTTCTGGTTTGTAAAAGTTCGATCTCGGGCTGTTTCTGCCAACCACGTCTCAGTCCCTCTCCTCTCACACATGCAGGGATATAGCACCATCCTTTCATAACAAGAAGTTAAACCAAGTTGAGGACATCAGTGTACGTGGTATTGCTTGGATGTTAGGAAGGAAGACTCTGGTGTTGTTGTTTACGTCCTCTTCATGCACACTTGACAGCGGCTTATGTGTGTTCTGAGACTGCCCGCTTTTAGTGTAGTTGGGACAGGTTTCCTGGAAAGCGGTAGAGAGAAAAATGTTAGAGGTCTGTCATTTATGTGGAAGAAACATTCAGCATCACTACATCACTGCAGCAAGGTGAGAAGTTACACCACTGGTGTAACCAAAATAAACATTTCAGGTTAATATTCTCCAACAAGAAACAAGGAAATTAGTAAATACAAAGTGCAAGAAGTGTCGCTGCCTTACGTAAACATTTCATTGTCTTCAATGGTGGCAAGCCAGAAGCTGTAGGAGTTGGCGTAGTAGTTGCAAGTTCCTCGACCGTGACACTCAATGAATGGAGCACTGCGGAATTCCTCCAGACAGGAACCAGGAGAGGCCAGAGCCTGACCTGAACCCTCAGCACCAGCGCTGGTGTGCTACACACACACAAACATACACAATATAAAGTAATTACATGAGGACGGACATTTGTCACTGTAACACAATCTAAAAAAAAATAGCAATCTTTAGGCTGAAAGCAAAATAATTCTACTTGATTGTCTCAATAGTTTGACTTGAAGCACCACTATGGAGGATTTAGTGCCATCTAGTGGTGAAGTTTCTAATTGCTACCAACTGAATAACTATTGACTCACCCCTTCCCTTCTCAAGTGTCTACAAGAACCTTCATTAAGCTTCAAGTAAAGTAAAAAACACAAAAGGTTGCTCTGAGATACTATACAAATGTGGTGGCAGTAAATGCCTCTAAATCCTACACACCACATCTTCAAGTTTATGCAATGACTTGGCTGATACATGGTGTTAAACATTTCACTTGCACTGAGACATGATTCTGTTTGTCTTACCATGACAAAGGAGTAGCCGATCCACAGAGAGTCCCAGCCGCGAGGGCATGGAGGGATCATGATGGTCTGACTGTGAACTGCAATCACCATGGCTGGGGCCTCACACACTGCACACCTGCACACACACGCACACACATATTAGTACTGTACACACCTAACAACGAACACCAACACTGTGGACAAAAATGTGGACCTACCTGCTGATGAAGGGTTTGATACTTTCACCAGTGATAGGTGCCATGCTCATGGGCATGGGTTCAGGAGAGGTGAGCCAATAGGAGTAGTCATTACGAGAGGCAAAGTTGCACACATTGTTGATGTTACAGAACAGGAAGGGCATAGGGCTGAATTTTCTTAAACAGCTGCCTGCCGTACCTAAAATACGACAACACAAGAAGTGTGAATCACTTTACAAAATCTCCCTTTTTCTTTTTCTTTTTCATCTTATTTCTTTTTTTTTTTCTCGCACTATGTTTCTCACCTAAGTCCTGCCCATGAGAGCGCTCATTGCCTTGTACATAGAGCAAAGAATAGCCATCATATATGGGCGTGGTTCCCTGAGGACAGAGTGGAACCTCCACCGTTTGGCTGTGACGAGTTACCAGGAAGCCATGATCCATAGATGAGGGGCCAGGTGGACCCACTTGACCTGGAACACCATCAGGTCCAGGGGGACCTGGATGCCCTCTTGGTCCTAAAGATAGAGTGTAATTCATAACTTATGGAAGTGACAGAAGAGCAAAATTTACAAACACTTTTATTCTTGTGAGCTTCTTACCTTGTGGCCCTTGCAGACCGGGCTCTCCTTTGGCTCCAGGCTGACCGTGATATCCAGGGAGGCCATCTTCTCCTTTTGGCCCTTGTAAACCTGTCACACCTGAGAAAGAAAAACAAAAAGGATGAAGCAATTAGCCAAATAGATGCACAACATAGATTTGTTTAATTGAAAGGGATTAAATAAAGAGGGATGCTTTGAATCAAAACTTCACCTTGCTGTCCTTTTGTTCCAGGGAACCCATATGGTCCCTGTGGACCTGGAGGTCCTATATCTCCTGGGAATCCATTGTCTCCTTTGATAACAATTTGTGGGCCAGGGGGACCAGGAGGACCAACATTACCTGAAATATCATTGGAAGATAGTTATTGTTGCTCATGTTGATTTTGAACCATTACAGGCTATTAAGTAATAAAAAGACAACACAAAGGAATTATATAACATGCTGAAGGTTTTCCACCTTTTTCTCCAGGGAATCCTCTGTCTCCAAGCTCTCCTTTGAATCCAATGTCTCCAATATTACCTTTTGTACCTAGAGTTGGTTTTCAAAATAAGTGTTTTATCTGTTAATTATCGGAAGAACAATACAACCATGTATTTCCTCATACATATTCCTTTGCATGAACAAAAAAATAATTCGTCTCAACCATCTCAAACCATATTTTAAGCCTAAATACATCTCTTTGAAAGGGTGGTAGAAAGTGAGGCCCAGTCAAAATGTCCTCACTCTCTAAGGCCTTAAGGTCAACCTGGTTATTGCGAAGATTGAAGTACAAGTACAGGCACACACTTACAAATATACTATATGCTCTGCACATGTATAGGACACATTGTATGTAACCCACCTGGAAAACCAGGGACACCCTGCAATCCTATCTCTCCTTTCTGTCCATCAATACCAGGAAGGCCAGTAGGTCCCTGTAATACAAACACATACACAACAAATATAAAATTTGCTTTTTGTACACTGAATAGTGTTTACTATCCACAAAAAAGACAGATTTATGTGACATACAGGAAATCCAGGAATTCCAGGATCCCCCTTCTGTCCTGTTTCTCCCTGGAAACCATGATGACCCTGATTTCCTTTCTCTCCCTTTTGGCCCACACTGCCTGGTAGACCAGCAGGTCCTAATTCTCCTGGAACTCCTGTTTGACAAACACAAAGAGAAGTAGAGTAGATTTTGGATATAACACGTGTACAGTTTTTGTATTTATGTACTTCCAACAGCATAGATTCGTACATTCATGTTCCAACATACCTCTTTCTCCAGGTTGTCCTGTTTCTCCCCTCTCTCCCTTAGGGCCCTCTAGAGAGATACCAGGGGCCCCCCGTTCTCCTGGTTCACCCTGTCGTCCCTCTGGGCCTAAAAGTCCCTTCTCGCCTTTGATACCAGGGACACCTGGATGACCTGGAGTGCCAGGGAAGCCAGGGCTACCTTTGTCACCTGGAAAGGGAAGGAGAAAGGCCCAATAATTCAATTCTGTTTAGCTCCAGTGAATGAAGGGTTATACAAATCAATAATAAAAGGGTTCTCACCTTTGCCACCAAATGGTCCAGGTGGGCCAGGGATACCTCGGCCAGGTAAACCTGCAGGGAATGACGATGTCATTTATATTTTGATTGGTAGTAAGGGGTATGGAGTCATTATTTAAGCAAGAGTTTGTATATTTAAAAAGTTTTAAAATGCCATCCCCCCAAACTAACCTGGCTGTCCTCTCTCTCCTGAGGATCCAGGGATGCCATCCACTCCAGGCTCTCCCTTCTCTCCTGGAGGTCCAGGAGGTCCCTGCAAGCCACCCTCACCTGCAGGAGAGCAAGTTTACAGACTATTTGTTAGCATGTATTTGAAAAGTTCTTCAGACAGGTGCAAAATATTGGCTGCTGATCTCTCAAGTTTTTTTTCTAATTTATCCATACAAGTCGGTTTCTGTGTCATCTTCAATGCTCAACAGTTAGTTTAAACTAAAATCATTTAACAAACATTAATCTCAAAAGGTTAAGACTATTTTTGAGAAGTTACTGGTGTATCAAACAACCCTGGAGCAGTCCAATTACTCACCAGGTCGACCTTCAACACCAGGTTCTCCTGCAGATCCAGGAAATCCAGGGGTACCCTTCTCACCTGGTCGACCTGGCTGACCTGTGCATCACACACAGACACACCCTAATAAAAACTCACATTCAATAATAATATATGTGATTAATATGCCAAGTTTTCTGCTGGTAGTTAATATGGCGAATGCTAAACAAACAGAAATCACACCTGGGTACCCAGTGTCTCCTTTGTCTCCTTTGGGTCCTTGCAGTCCTGGTTTGCCAGGCATACCCTCATGACCCTTCTGACCTTTGTCTCCTGATATTCCTGGAAATCCTGGCTGGCCTGTCTGACCCTACAAGTGTAGAGGAATGGAAGATTGCTAAGTAAAGACAGGTACCATTGGTACTGCTGAATCTCTGCTGAAGTTTAAATATTTAAATTGGACTTGTTAAAAGAACATGTTTTCAGCATAACACCTTGTTTCTGTAACTGATCATTTTTATTGGATTTGTTTATTCCCATTGTTCTAGTTATCAGTTTTCAGGACAGAGAAGTGGTGCAGTAAAGTTTATATAGCTATGAATTACCTTTTCTCCTGGATATCCTGGTATCCCAATACCTGGTTCACCAGGTAGTCCCGTGTCTCCTTTCTGTCCATCAGTGCCTCTGAACCCTGGATGTCCTGGTGTACCAGAATCTCCTTTAGAACCTTTTGGACCGAATGCACCTGCACAAACACACACACACACACACACACACACACACAAATATTAAACATAGTGTTTTATACAGCTCAAAGCTTATCCTGTGTCCCGTGTTTATGGGACTGAATTTCATATATGGTTCATGCACTGGCTGACATTTCCATGACACATGAGATGTGTTTTGCTGCAGCAGTAGCAGGTGTGAGTTGTTATGCGTGTCCTCACCTGGTATTCCCATCTCTCCTACACTGCCCTTTTGTCCAGGTTGTCCAATAACGCCAGGCTCACCAGGAAAACCTCGGTCTCCTTTCTCACCTGACACATATCAGTGAGATCAAAAATTATTGTTTTTAAATTCTTAAATTAATTTGTTTTATTTTCATTTATTTGGTGGTTAGAAGCAACTGCAGATAATCTATATATTTATAAATGTCTGAGTATTTATAAATCTGTAAATTAGAAAAAAAAACATTTAAGTAAAAATAGAAATAATGAATGGAATAGACTTAGATGATTACCACTTGAAGGTTTAAATTAATCAATGATTGAAGGTTTAAATATTCTTTATATCTTTTATTAACATATTTCAGAGAGCTGTTCATGTTGGCAGGTGGTTCACCTGGTTGTCCAGGTAATCCAGGCTCTCCATCTTTGCCTGGCATCCCAGGATCTCCAGTTATTCCAGGGTAGCCCTTCTCTCCAGAGACCCCTAAGCTTCCTGATAGGAAAATTTATTAAAAACAAAGTCAACATAGATAAGCTCTATATGATGAAAATACTGTTATAGATTACCAGGACAATATGAGGTTTTATACCTTTTTCTCCAATGTCTCCCTTCTCTCCCTTCATGTGCTCCATGTCAACCTCAGTCATGTTCCCTGGAGGTCCCTGTAAACCTGGCTCTCCTCTTTCTCCCTTAGGCCCAAACTCTCCAGTTTCACCTCTTGGTCCAGTTAGACCAGGATCACCTGTGAGGAACAATGTGAGAGAAATAGTTATTCTTGCTGATAAAGGCCTCTACTGTGAAAGAAAAAGAAAAATCACCATATGGTCTTACTTACCTCGCAGACCAGGAGATCCAGGTAATCCAGTATCTCCACGAAATCCTGGTAATCCTGGTGTCCCCATGACGCCCATTTCACCCTTTGGACCTGGCAAACACAATCACACTTAAATCAGGAATCTAAAAATATTTCAAAAATAACTACATTTTATAAAAAAATATAAACATTCTGAATGATGTAAAAGTTGAAAAGTTCTTTTCCTCATTTTAAACTCAATTGAAGGTTGAAAGCATAACTTTACACAATAAAATGACATTTCACCTTGGATTCCAATCAGCCCATCCCTGCCCGGTAAGCCTGGTGTTCCTGTAAATCCTTTAGGGCCTGGGACTCCTGGCAATCCAGGGACTCCCCTTTCTCCCTGAGGCCCTGGCATGTCCAGACCAGAAGGGCCAGGGAAGCCCTTTTCTCCTTTTATGCCTTCTCTACCTGTTCAAGATGCATAATTAAAGAGACATTTTTAGGGATTATCCACAACACCAACTGACAGGCAAGTGAGTACGACTCACATTATGACATATAGTAGTAAAATCACAGTTTTTATTGATAACAGTACAATGGCTGTGTTTGTGCCCAAGTGTGTTACAGTAACACAAACCTCAAACTGGATATTATGATTTACACCTGCACTATTCCAACTCTCACATGTCAAACTGTTTTCTGTGAAAAGGGTCTCTGTGCTTAAGTGGTACGTTTGCACTCACCATATGGTCCAGGCTCTCCAGGTGGTCCCTGTGGTCCAGGAGGCCCAGGTTCGCCCTGTCCTGGTGGACCTGGTACACCAACCAATCCAGGAAGCCCTGGAGGTCCCATGTCACCTGATTTTAAATACGAAAGAATACAATGTCTTGTTTAGAAGATGGTTCTTTGAAATCAGAGGCATAGATCAAACCAGGCTTCACTGCTGAGTCATTGTAACAACCCTGAAGTACCTTTGATTCCCTGAGGTCCTGGTAGTCCTGTCTGACCTTCTTTTCCAGGGATACCAGGTAGTCCAGTGCCACCTTTCTCTCCCTTAAAGCCAGGTTCACCCTGGTTGCCTTGTGAACCTTTAGGACCTGGAAGACCCCGTCCTGGTTCACCCTTCATGACAAAAAACAAGGGTGTCATCTCTGATATGTTTGACAATAAAGCTGTAAGACTTATGCATTTGCTTGACAGCTACCAGCAAGCATTACTAAATTATTAACTGATATCCAAATACAGACAAATATTTACTTTCTGTCCAGGAGGACCAGGTAGTCCACTCGAGCCATCCTGTCCTGGTCGTCCTGGCTCTCCTGGTAATCCTGGAGCTCCTGGAATTCCGCTGTTTCCTGGAAAAACGAACAAAACATTTGTCTGGTCTGTTCACATTTTCTTCAAGAATCTGTAATTATGTAGTAAATATCTGTGATACATGTATGAAGATTCAGAATTAGGTCAAAATGGTGTAACTCACCTTTGGGACCCGTTGGGCCTGGAAAACCAATTCCAGGGGGACCATGTTCACCCTTCTGTCCAGGGAAACCTGGCAACCCTTGCTGTCCCGGGGGGCCTCTGTCTCCTACAAACAACACCATGTTGTTTAATAAACCCATCAAAACAATAGCAATTTTCATATATTTATGTGAGTAAATAATATGTGGTTAGTTCACAAATCCATTCTCAAAAATCCTGAAAAATAAAAATTTCCTCAATTTTTTTCTTTTACCTTGAAGTCCAGGTCTGCCAGTTTCTCCACGAAGTCCAGGTACTCCCTGAGGTCCTGGCATACTCACACTTACACCTGGTTCACCTTTATTACCTGGTGGGGCAAAGACCACATGTATAGTAGGTGTGTGTGTTTCACATGTAATGTTGAAATATATTTTAATATGAATTCTTTTTAAGTATCTGTGTAGATCTCCTGCCTACCTGGCTGTCCAGGAATTCCTGGAGATCCTGGTCTCCCTGTACTGCCTTTCTCTCCAGGCTCTCCTGGCAGACCAAAACCGGGTAAACCAGGAGGACCTCTCTCGCCTGTACGTCCAATAACGCCAGGGTTTCCTTGTGGTCCACGTTCACCCTTAATGCCCTCCTTAGCCTGAAAGCAAGATTAGAGAAAGAAAATCTACTTTGCTTTCTAAAAAGTTTGACAATACATTAAAAGAAAGCAACTTATCCAATTGTCATTAGACAGGTAGTTCCATAATTTTATCTACTAGTGAAGCTCACACTACTGCAAAATCATGAGGGATTGCCACATCCTAGAAACCACATGCACAAACTTACAGGTTCTCCTTTAGGGCCTTGTAAACCTGGATTGCCATCTCTCCCACGCTCTCCATTGTATCCTGGCTGCCCCACTGAACCAGGAAGACCAGGCAAACCTTTCTCCCCCTTCAGACCAGGAGCTACAAATATATCTCCTGGCGCACCTACAGCACCAGGAGCTCCCATCAAACCAGGTATGCCTTGAGTTCCCTGTAAAGATTTTAAAAGATATATTATTCAAATAAACTTAAATGCTCAATTTTCCTCACTGAGAAGTGTTACAAATATTATTCTACTCACGTTTCTTCCAGGTAGTCCAGGGAGGCCATAATCACCCTTTTCTCCTTTGCTTCCTGCTGGCCCAGGAGGTCCTGCATGACGAAGATAGACATTTGCATCCTTAACTTATTAAATAGTCTTTTATAGTGTATGTTTAAGTAAAAAGGGATACAACAAGATGCCATTCATACATTGTAGCAGAGTGTTGAGAAAACTTCATGAGGTATTTCATGAATTATGGCCAAAAACATGTTGTGTTTTACTATTAAATTGTTTATCCTTGAGTCTAAGAGAACATTTCTACCAAATCTGTAGTCAGTCTTTTAGTCACGTTCTCGTTCTCTCACATTTAAGAGGCAAACAACATTATTTGTGAGGTCACAGTTACTTTTGACCTTTAGCTGCCAAAGTCTAATCAGTTCTTGCTTTATTATGTTTGTACTGGACTTTGAACTTTGAGGTGACGGTGATAGTGACCTTGACCTTTGACCCATGTCAACCAAACTTTAATCACTGTGTCCTTGAGTCTAATGAGTAAATATTTGTGCCAAATTTGAAAAGATTCCCTTAAGACAGTCTTGAAATATCCTGTTCACAAAAATGGGATGGATAGCTCAAAGGTTTGTCAAATCCATTTTTTTAACTTGACATTAGAACTTACCAGAGTCTCCTTTGGGTCCTGTGAGGCCAGGTAACCCAGGTTTGCCAGAAGCTTCACATTGCACACAAGTGTCTCCTCTGTCACCTAATAGGAGGTAAATAAACTGAGATATGTGACAATTCATTCATCAACTATGTTTATTAATCAGCAGTATTTGTGTCCATTCTTACCTTTCTGTCCCACTTCCCCTTGTAAGCCTGGAGGTCCAGGTGGCCCAGGATTACCTTTCTGCACGTCACATTCATTAGGGTCAACTGTTCACACACACACACAATAAAACACATCAGAAATTATTCAAACATCTTTAAATACCTGCTTTAAATAGCTATCACCTTGTTATGCAATAACTGTAACACTAAAAGATGAAACATACTTGGGAGTCCTGGTGGTCCAGCAGGTCCGGGGTCTCCTGGTTGTCCTGGTGGTCCAACAAGAGATTCTCCTTCTATGCCCCTGTCTCCTTTCTCACCCAAATCTCCCTTCTGACCTTTCTCTCCTTTAGGCCCTTCAATGTTCTGGCCTGAATTACAAGAAAAGTTAGTAGGTAATTCAGATTAACATACATTTGACTGATACATGCTGCTGTGATATTACATTACCTGGTGGACCTGCCTCTCCCCGAGGCCCTTGGAAACCTGTGGATTACAAAGAAACCAAAAACTTAAACAAACATGGATTTTGTTGGGAACTGGTCCAAGGTAGGTGTTTGATTGGATGTGCATCCACATACTGGTGGCAAACTATAACCTCATTTTACCTTTCTCTCCTTGTAACCCTGGGAGACCACGAGGACCTGGAGGACCAGGAGCCCCAGTGCCCTAAAATGATATAATTACAAAGTTTATGTGTGCATTGTGCATTTTGATATTTATACACTACACACACACACACACACACACACACACACACACATATATATATATATATATATATATATAGTGTACTTCGTGTAACCAAACTCAACTAGTTGACTGCTAACAATGACTATTGTTTGTACTACTTTTGTGCTACTATTGGTATTATTATTATTGTATGTAAATGACTCAGACTAAAAGTATATATGATAGGATATATCATATACCCTATCATACTCTCACCACACAATGTACCAACGTAGCCAGAGTACATACTCTCCTACATCACTGTAGGCATCTGAGTATCTTGTATTGGTTAAACTTATTCTATTGTGGATTCTACATTTCCTGTAATTCCATTTAGTTGCATATAGTAATAGGTTCCTCTTGCATCTTCAAAAATATACTGTATGGCCCCAAAATGTGTAGCCTAATTGATGAGTGCTCAAGGAATAGAAAGAATGAAATAGTGAGTTCAGCAATCAAAATTAGTTGTAGTAGTATTTTGCTCCTTTACCATTCTGAATTTAGTGACATCTGGTGGTAGCTTTTAGACAATATCCTCTTTTTAGCTAATATAAAGTAAGAGTGAGAGAGAAAAACAATATAGAAAAAAGGGAGGCGAGAGATCACTTACAAAACCTGGTGGTCCTCTCTCTCCTTTGTCACCCTTTAACAAGAAAAAAGAAATTAAAATCATCACATAACCATAATCAATATAATTTTAGTTTCAGATCTTAAACGTGTAAAATAAATTAAAGGTGCATTAATCACCTGGAGACCAGGGAATCCTGGACTTCCTGGAAAACCTTTTTCTCCCTGTGTGAATGGAAATTATACTTTGTATTTCATAATATAAAAACAACAACAGTTTGACTGTAGAGCAGATGAATAATACACAGATTTTTACCTTAAACCCAGATTCCCCATCTTTGCCAGGTTTACCCTAAAATCAGAAACATACACTCACTGTGATTTATATCAAATTAATCAAAATGCTTTTTAAAATCTAAAATATGTTCATATTGTTCGCAGTGACACATTACTAAACATTATTTCATTTATTATATCTTATACATTTATATTTTTATATATAAATATTTTTGCTACTTACCCTTGGTCCAAGTGGGCCAGGTTCACCTTTGACACCATTCATATAAGGGACACATTGGCCCTGCAATGGAAATCGGGTGTATTAAAAAACATATAAAGGTGAAATAAAAGATGAAAACAAGCCTGCGTGCACAGCAATAGTCATACACATCAACACTTGAAGGCAAAATACTAACCTTGTCTCCTTTTTCTCCTGCAGTTCCTCTGCTTCCCTTTAGGGATGAAAAACACAAACACATTCAGGAGATAACGCACAATCCAAGTGATATTTTAAAAATCTCTTTGGAAAACAACACTTGGTGATTATATATATATATATATATATATATATATATATATATATATATGTGTGTGTGTGTGTGTGTGTGTGTGTGTGTGTGTGTGTATATGCATATAAGAATGTATATATGTATATGAAGCATTGAGGTAGTACCGGTGGTCCAGGTATAAACACTGCTGGGGCTCCTCCGTCCTGTCCCTGTGGAATTCCAGGGGGACCAGGTGGGCCCCGAAATCCTCGTTCACCCTGCAAGGAGATGTCAAAGATTAATAACATCCTCATCTGAATATATTTTTATCAGCAGATAAGTAAAATATTAAAAAAATCCTATAAACAGTGTGTTCAAAAGTTTTCATTTAGTTTTTTTTTTTTTTAATCTAATCTGAAGAATTGTATATTCTTTGATCAATCAATTCATTAAATAAAACATTTTGGACAATTGGCAAAGCCATAAAAAAATAACCAATAATTATAAGATAACATTGATAATAATGATCCATACAAGGCTGAGATGTTAAATTATGCTGATGTACAACAGATTCACCTTTACGAGTGACATGTACATCAGTATGTTCTTTCCCAATATCAGTGAAACTCCTTCACAATCAAAGGAAAATAACAAGAAATTGCAACAAGTAATTACTAGAAACTAATATATAAATCTTTATTTCTATTCAATTTTAAATTTCACACTTTTATTTTAAGATAACATCAATCAAAACTTGACATGCTATAATTAACACCATCACATGGATTAAATTAAGGGGTTTTTATGACTTTTATGAGCTGTAAGATGCTCCAACTATTTCTAAGGTGAAAGCATTATGACAAATTATAACTTCAATTCTCACCTTTTCTCCTTTTTCACTCACAAAAGCCAGCCTGTCACCCTGCAAGGAAGTAAAACATACAAAGGTCCTATGTGAGTTCAAGATGATCAAGTCAGTAGATGGTAGATTTTGTGTTAAGACTGTCAAATTTATTGCATGTGTAACTACTCTTACCTTCTCTCCAGGAGGGCCAGGGGGACCAGCATCACCCTGTCAAACACAATTAAACACAATAAGTTAAACAAACTGTTGATACAACTATCTATCTATTATCTACCTCATTTATCTAATATAAGTAATCACAGAGTAGAGTGGAGGATGACAAACCCATCCCTGCAGCAGAAACTCACCTTTAGTCCAGGATAACCACGAGGTCCCGGTGGTCCGGTAGGTCCAGGGAGTCCAGCTGATCCCTGTGAGAGAAAGACGCGTGTGGAAAGTTCTTGGAATTACATGAAAATTCACATTATATTGTCTTAATTTGATTCTTTCGATACACAGAATGAACACATGCATGCATCATCAAAAACACACACACAACGAACACATAACATACCTGTAGTCCTGGTGTGCCGGGGAATCCTCTGTCTCCTTTCAGGGGAACAATACCAATCACACCACCGGGATCACCCTGTAGGAGACAAACAAAAATAAAAGGGCTTGGTAGGTGATTGGATTGGACTCATATTGTTTGACAAATTTATTTACATGTAAGTTGTTAAAGTTTCAATTTAAGTTAAATATTTCAGCTGACCTTCATTCCAGGAAGTCCTGGGATACCCTGAGAGAAAGGGAAAATGGAATTAGATGGATAATATCAAATATTATACTGGAAGAATTAATATCTCCATTTTGATATCTTGTTTGGTTAACATCACATATTAATCTGATTTCTAATGTCAAGGCTATGGTAATTTTTCCTGATGTTATGGCGATTTTATGGCATTTCACTGCTGTTCGTTAAGTGGGTTGATTGACACGTGAGTGTAGATAGCTTACTGGAGGTCCTTGAAGACCAGGAATACCTGGAGAGCCATCTCTTCCTCTGTCTCCCTGAAAGACACACACACAGAGCATGGTCAGGAAAGGATAAACAAGCTTCCAGTTACTGAAAAAAATAAATTCAAGGATGGACATGAAACCCACGCAAACAAATCTGATTTTAGAGCCTTTACAAGTGGCTTACTTTAGTCCCGTTGCATCCTGGGATACCTGGGGCACCTGGTGGACCATCGTTTCCATTGATGCCCTAAAAGTGGAAGTACACAATTAGACCATTTGTGATAATATGTAATCACATGTTGACTTGACTTGACATCTTTCTAATTTGTAGCCTTCATGACAACATGAAAACCTAATCTACTGCTGGGATGAATTTGGATGTGAGACATAGAGTCAGAAACTTACTGGGAGTCCTGGGTTTCCTGGAAAACCTGCCAAACCTGGAGGACCCTGTTACATCAAAGACATATCAGCATTGTTATCACATAATGATACAAAAGCTCAAACACAAGATATTTTTTGTATGTATTGTAACACTAATATCATACTGTATCGTAATGTATAATATAGACGTTATTTACTTACCCTCACTCCTTTCAGTCCAGGAGCTCCCGGAGACCCCAGATCTCCCTAAAAAGTGACAGATGACATTGTGATCAGCATAATACTAAATATTTCTGAGAAGCCATGAAGTCAACAAGGACATGTCGCGTGTGGACTGTGAGTCGAATATAAGATCCACCCAGAGTTATTTATTTTTGTCTGTGTGTGTGTGTGTGTGTGTGTGTATATATACTGACCTTGGGGCCCATTGGCCCTGGATGCCCCTCAGGTCCCTGCATCCCTGGGAAACCCATATTACCTTGAAGACCAGGAAATCCTCGCTCACCCTGTGGTGCACAGACCATCAGGTTAAAAATACAAGGACAAAAATCTTAAATCTCTAAACAATGTCTTTACATATGTTTATAATGAAATCTCTTATGGCTATAGAATTTAATGTTGATAAAATGTATTGTTTTGAAAATAACAAAAACAAAGCCTGAAGTCAGATTCAATGATGCTCTGTTCCTCAGTGACCTAAAACTGACCCTGAAAGATTCAGACATGTTGTTTCCATTATATGCCACTAGATGGAGGCATTGCTTCATGTGGGAGAGTCACGTTAAAGCAATGGCATTCTGATTTGTCAAGCATAAGAGGGCGATGAGCAAACCTAGTTAGTTTAGTTTTGGGTTGGTTTCTATTCTCTAACAACAACACACCTAACTTTCCTCAGAAGGGAAATGCTGCAATTTGAGTCATTCAAGGGGATGATTAAGGTTTATCATGACAGCTCATGTTGTGAAACATCAGGAGATGATATCACCAGAAATAAGAGTTACAGGAGATTTTGAGAGAAGACTGTTTGGGGATTTTCAGCATCTTCAGAAAAGACAGAGGTGCTTTGACTGTGCAGTGTTTTGGCCGAAGTCCACTGAACACAGTCAGTACATTTATTGTTGTTGGGTGAGCTGAATGTTTGGCTACTGTTGCTGTAAGAATGAGTCTATAAAAGGCCAGAGTGGTTGCACTAAGAGGAAAGATAACACTCTGTAGTTGTCTGATATAACTGAGCCATGAATACACCTTACACACAAACAGCAGGAGCAACAGAGCAAAAATAAATCAACTGTTCTGCTTGTGACATTAAACAAAGGAATCTTATGATCTTGTATACGTCTACTGGTTGTGACCAGTTCTACCAGAGAGGGATTTGTTTCCCTTTCAACATGTGAGGCTGCAATAATAACAATTTTCTTATTTATACACCCACCTTACAGGAACCACTGCTTTAGAGTTTAAAGTTGTTTTGTCTAAGAGATCACCTACATAATCAATTACAGTTTTTGCAGTTTCTACAAGTATTTATGTTTTAATCAAATAATGGACAAGTTGTAGAAAGAAGAAAAAAACTGACTCAACAAATTTCAAAACCAAATGTCTTTGTCTGCACTATCTTCGTCTGTGGATTTGTTTGAGTATTTACAGCAACATCAGCAACTATGGTCCCTATGTTTATATTCCATGTCACCCAGTGCCCAGTGTGGCTCGCTGGTTTATATTCAATGGTTTCAGGACAACAATGGTGGTCATGACACAGAGGAATAATCTATATCAGGTTGTGGCTACACATACAACACTTGTCAGATGAATTCATTGTTGGTTATTCAAAACAATATCAACAGACTTATCTGTCAATGTCTACTTGTAATTTGTTTTGGTGTTTTTACTAATATAGCAGCTGTCCTCAGACAACATGTAGTCACTGTTAAACTGTCTTTGCCAGAGCCAGCTGATACCAACTTTTGGTGTTTTTATGTCAGTGATTAACAGTGTTGGTAAAGTGCTGACAGCTCAAGGGCTCAAAGCCAATTCAAAGCTGGTGTTCCTGCCATTTGCACATGTGTATCTGAGAGTTTCCCTCCATCTGATGGGAATAAATCTTTCAGGTTAGCTGCGTGTCCTGATATGCTCTATTTCTAACTGATTTTTATTCCCATTCTGGTCTCTGCTTCGTGACTGAGCCGCATTCACTCAGACCCAACTCCACTCATTTTCATGAACTGACACTTTTTGGCTGCTGTGAGCTTGCAAAGATGAGCATCAGTGAATCCACCAATTGACCTATATACCCAATATCAAAATACAGACAAATTAGGAATTAATAAGAAAAAGGAAAATTAAATCGTAAACATAAATCTCACCTTTGCTCCTTTTACACCACTGCAGTCACATTTTCCGCATGATGCCCCACAGCCCTGAGGATAAAGAGAAACACAGATATAAATGGTCCATCTCGTTGGAAAAAATAGAAAGAGAGGGAGAGGGAAAGAAGGAAAATAAACACACGGGGAAGAGCACAGTTAGGACAGTGTATAATAGCTGTAAAACAGACACCTCCTGGGGGTCACTGTGTGTCATCCAGATCAGATCAGATGTATAACGTGTGCTACTATCCCATCATATTTTCATAGCATGTTAGGGTCCTGCCCTTGTCAGATGGATTGTAAATATTCAACTGACACTATAAATGACGACAGCAAGCAGCCAGACAGACCCCTGCTGTGTTTTCATGTGAGCCTTCCTGATCTTTCCCACAGATGAATGTTTATGAATCAGAATTGATTCATAAAAATGATTTTTTTTTTTTTTTGATCAAAACATTGATACAGGAGTTTGGCCCTCCTCTAAAGTTATTTGAATCTTAAACCTGCATTTACTGATTTAATTCTATTTGTCCACCAGGGGGCAGCAGAAACAAGTTGTAAAAGCATCACAAACATATTAACTCATTTAAATTGATAATGGTGAATGTATTGAATGTCATATTTTCATATATTTGACATTTATACTTTTGACCACATGGTGAATCTATATCTATATAGATCTATATCTGCATTCTTGAGATGTTTTTACCAAGTTGCTAATGTAACATCCAGTTGGTTTATTTGATAGAAAAAGCTGCCCGATCTGCTAAAAAAAGATATGATCCTCATGAGAGCAAGAACAGTAAAACTGTAGGTTGTAAAACCAAAACAACTGACTGAAAGGTGCTAAAAAGAAAGATCCCTAGGGCTAAACAAGATACAAATGATAATTATCTGTGAGTTTTTCACTGAATGTAACCCTGTTCATATACACTAAGGTATTTGATGCATTGTTAACATTATTGTCTAAATAATAGCAGATTTGTTGAGAAATAAGAAAGCCTTTATTTCCTGTAATCAGAAATACTTTCAAGTCATATCAATGAGTCACTGATTAACTTTAAACCATTATTTGGCAGCAGAGGAACATCAGTGCAGCTGGTTTCAGCCCTTTCAGTCGCCCCCTTCCCTCCACCCGCTTCCTTTGCGGTCTCTAGAGGCTTGAGCCTGGGAACTGGCCTCCATTCCTCTGTATTTCTCTTCCATTGCTCCTCTCCTTTTTTTCCCTCCATCTTCCAGCTGTTGCTAGACTCACGTGCAAGGCGTCCAGCCAAAAGTCTGTCAGGGCTTTGGATAGGCTCTACTGGTTCAAGCAGAGAGTGCATCACAATATTGCCCTAGAAATATTTATTTCTGCCTCCTTTTCATTCTCCCACAGGCAACAAATAAAGGGCTTTCTTAAAATTTATCAGTATCCTTTCCCGACCATCAAAACCTGGCAAATAATGCATAAAGTAATTCTTACGTCTACATTTTCTATAACTCATTATCCTGTCCAAATGTATTCCATGTCTTTCCTTGTTACACGCAATCCTCTCCAACATACGTGATAACTGACTCAATATGTGGACCTCAAACCATGGGAAACAGACTTAACTCTCAGGGTCTTAAGCCCCAACTGCCCACACCCTGTCCCAATGCACTTTTTCTCCACTACTTGCACATGTGTGGCCTACAACACAATGTCATTTCTCACTCCTGCTCTCTCACACATCTCTCAGTCACTCCATCTCACCTCTGCACTTGTGGTGTCTCAATTGTTTTTTTTTTTTTTTTTCTATCATGCCAAAGGAGTTGGAAGAAGAACAAGAAATTGTTAGGGAGCACCTGCTTCAGATCAGATTAGCGCCATAGGACAAACAGCCGAGAAGTAATGTTGACTTTGAGAATGAAGTACATGTGTGTTTTATTATTATGACAAACCTGCAGGGTCAAAGCAATAAGGGCTCCTGGTGCTTGATTAGCATGATTCTTCTGACAATTCACTGAGGGATTTAAGGCACGCTAAAGCAATGAGGGAACACGATTGCACATTGTCAACGGTTCTAAAGTAAATCACAGCTGTTCGTGTTGAAGTATTGCTTAAGTAGACCCTCATTCACCTGTTGCTCTCAGTCTGAGATTTCTTTTCTTTATTTGCAGTTTTCATTGTCTTCTTTAAGACACAACTTAACTGAGCCGACATTCCTGCATGTTGGCAGGCATGACCGGAGAATCCAAACCTCACACTGACATGAACAAAGAGGACGCTATGTGTGTGCTTGGGTGTGTGATGAAAAGCCACCACCCTGTGATGTCTGCTACTGGATCTTCAAACACGGTGCAGTAATCTGTAAGAACATCAGTAGGTTTTCTTTGATTTCTCCTATTTGTTTTCCTTCGACATCCGTTATGCATGGTCATAAACCCAAACAGCAGATGGACACGATGGTACAAAGCCCCAACTGTCATCTGCACAAAGAGAACATCTTGTTAATAAGTCCAACGGCATTGAAGTAGATGACTACCTGATTTGATATCTCAGCTTTGTAGGAAAGAGGAATCTTAAGAGGACCTTATCTTACAGATCCTCAGGTATATAGCATGATGAGGGCCATCACTATCTCACTACACCACAAAACATGGTATTATTTGTAACATAAATACCATTTTTATAGCCTTATGTCATAGAGGGAGGCGATAGCCTTACCATACAGTGGTGGAGCATAACAAAACAAATTCCTTATATTTTTCTTCACTATATTTTGCTGACAGAAGAGATTCACCAATTAGTGTGATTAGATTTGTACTGGCGATGATACTGACCTTAAAAAACAGAGCAGACACATCCGTCCGTTTTCTGTTCTGCTTTATTTGCTGCAGGGATTTAGTTTTAGTTAGAATAAAGCTAAAATTAAGCTACTTTTGATTTTCATCACTTCATATGTTGGCTTTACAGTAAATTTCAATGTGAAATCAGTGGAAAGCAGCATTCACTTAAAAAAGGAAAAAAAAATATATATATATATATATATATATATATATATATATATATATAGTTTTAGCTTGTCGCTACTTAGACTTGGGTTTTTTTTACCTATTAATGATCTCAATCATTTCCTTGATGATGTAGTATTAGACACATTTAATAAAACCCAGATTGATACTGTAACAATAATCCACAAGTTTTTCCAGAGCTATATTTGGTCTATTTTTACTTGTAATTGAGAAATACCAGCACAGTACAAGTTGTGCAAATGTGGGCTTTTTCTGGACTCAGAAACTGTGAGAAAATAAATAGATGAAGATGATGTTACTCTGCCTAAGCAGCATGATCTTCCACAGAGCAAACAGACTGAGCAGAAACCCTGAGGCTCTGCAGTGGTGAGTGTTAATGTCCACTGTGAATACACAGTGGCTGATGAGTCACTGAGCTTTGAAGAAACTGTATCAGAGCCAGTAAAGCTCTCCAGCAGACAGCCTCACGTGTCTCTGGACAAGTGTTTATGCCATTCCTAAGTCTGGATGGCAGGCCCCAATGTCACCAAACTGTGAAAAATCAATATGACATATGCTTGCAGAGTGTTTACATTTACTGGGCGCTGTGCAAAACAGTGCCTTATCATAATTGTGTGTCTATGACAGTGTGTTTGTGATTGTTTACTGTGGCTGGAGTTGGCAGGGAAACATAGAATGCCAACAGAAGAAGAAGAAGAAGAGGAAGACAGCATGGGTGTAACTACCAAGATTTGCGCATGGTACACACGGGCAAGTTCACAGGTTTTCATCGTGTTGACTGAAATATCCCAGCACCCTGTATCAGAGGTTCTGGGGTTACATCGGTTCAAGCCTCTTCCCAAAAGGCCCTGATGTTTAAACAACACTTGGCTGATAGGTCTGACATCATTAGATACGCAAGTGCAGCAGCGAAATGAGCTCAGGAGAGAGGAAGTGATGAGTAATGTTTGCTCTCAAGATTACAGGCCATGGCCACAAAGCAATGCTGGTCCAAAGATCCCATCATTAATACAAACACTCTTAATATAAATCAGGGGTAAGTGTAGAGAAAAGTTACATAACTGGATCCCTATAAGAACTGGAATGATGGCAGCATCATTAAGACAAGAAGTGCCTGTTACAGAACAGCTTGTCATAAATCTTTACTGATGTTTTCCAAATTTGAACTTAATGTAGTTTATGTCTCACTTAACATGGCAGAAATAAGGGGCTCTAACAATAACACACAGTCTGTTTTCTATAGCTGTTCTTGGACTTTCAATAGAACAAAATCTTTCTCAGCAGAATTGCCCAGAATCAAATTACATTCGTCTGAGCACCTAGAGGGATTTCTCTCCCATGTTGGCTTAAAATCTGAGCTTCAAAACTTCATCTACGGACGCAGCAGTTGTCAAGATCCATTTAACACCATTTTTTTTTTTTAGCTTTCAAATTCATAAAGCAATCTTTCTTAGAGATGATGCTACTTCATTTACATCAATCAGCAGTCTTTATCAGTTTCTGCATTGGATTAGTGTTGAACTCTCTGTTTATCTTGAGGATCTATCTTTTCACCCAATAATCAATGCAGCACCATATCTTAAACCACAGACAATCAAGCTACATTCCTGACGTCGCTGTTCTCATAAAACATCCTGTTACAGACTTGAGGTTTCTTCTTTTGTACAAAGAATAAAGAATGGATATAAAAGGAGTGGGAGAAAAAAAGTTATTGCACATTTTTGAACTTTTGTCAAGGCAACTGGATTTTGCCAAACCTACATAAAGGGTCACTGTCTTTGAAGTTTGCAGGGTAAACGGCAAATCCAGTGAATCCTTCTTAGTGAAGCCAACCTCTGAAAATGACAAGTGTACTTTTGTGTCTCTTAAAATATTCCACTTTTTAATCTCAGGAAACAAGATCATCTAGATTCTAGATCATTAATATTAATGTAGTATTGATTTATGACCACACGAGGGCAGAAACATGCTCTGTGCTCCACTTTGACTGTTACTGTACTTTTCTCAAGACCTGTAGGTGTTTGGCTGCTCTTTCCTTCCATGTTGAGGGAAAATTAAGATCATGCAAACATCTGGTCAATGTCATTGACAGACTTTTTGGTAAAACGACATCACATTCCCCAAAATTTCCTCCCACAACTGCTGAAGTATCTCACAAACCCCCCAGGAATGGGAGTGGGGCGGCGCGTGGGAGTATTTGTTATTTCACATCCTTCTTTTTCTTTCTTTTTTTTCAAATTCAAATTCACATAAATTTTTGTTCAGTACACAAAACTGAATTAAAAACACTGAGATAAAAATAACCCTCTACCATAATGGCTATGAGACAAACATCATGAGATCCAGTCAAGGCATCACAATTATGGTACTTATTACTCTATGAATTAGATTAAATGAATTCCTCTCAGTCAGAATAAACACAAACAACCCCTCTCTTTCTTGGGGTAATAAAGGCAAAAAGTTAACTGAGATCATAGCGGGCAGCCGATGTGTTCACGTGAACTAATCTTGAGGTATTCATTTATGAAGCTGTTAGTCATGTAACAAAAACTTGTGACTCCTCTTATCAGGAAACAAGTGTGGCGGAAGACTGTTTGTTAACCTCAGAAAACAAAACACACAATTTTCCTGGCCTCCAGTAGCATGAAAATCTAAGTCGCCAAAGAAAATGATTTGACTAGACAATTCCAAGTCCGTTTATCATCTCAGTCATGGGGGAGCAAAGAGGAGCCTTCCTTCCACATTGATAAGGAGCAAGGGTAGATAACAATATTTACTCAGTTGTACTTTTCAGCTTTGTGTTGTTGAGTTTTCTTAAATACACATTGCTCTTCTTGTCTATACACCTGTAACCTTAGTCACAGTAAATACATTTACCTTGGTTATTCCTTTAAATGCAGTTGAAGCAAAGGGTACATTTTTGTCACATTTGTCCTAATACTATACTTACATGTTTCCAAGCGGAAACTATGTGATAGTGAAGTCTAGCTGAATATGAGGCCTCACCAGTATGGGTTAACCAGATCACATAAGCATTTTCCTGGTTATAGACACTCAGTCCAAAATTCTTCCTACATCTTACAATGGGCCATAACTCCTTAAATGTACATGTGAGCATTAAATTAATAAATCTGTCCTTTAAAATGAGCATACATACTTTATTTCAAGTTCTTTTTTCTGACTGTAGCTGGCTCAAACAATGCAATCAGTTTACAATGTGTGGTGTGGATGTGGTTGCACGAGCAACTCAACTCTTATATGAGTTTCAGTTTCATCTTTGAGGTCATTTTTTCATTAGTATTATTTCCAGACAAAGTCAGTAACTACTGAACTTAGTCTGGCAACAGGACGACAATAATCAAAATCAAAATGTTATGTTTGTTGTAGAACTTTGCCCTTATATGGAAAAAACTGACTTGCAGCCACATTGTTATATTGTGAAGTACAAAACTGAAGAGATATTAAAAAGAGACCTCAGTGGTAATTTTACTGCCTGAATTTCTAACATGTGTTTGCACAAACAAAAGCACATAAATGTCCAAGATCTTGTCTTTCATTTTCCCTGTATATCAGTAATTTTTCCTGCAGGAAACTAAAACTGCGACATTTCTTTTCAATCACGTGTACTGCAACAACAGCAGAACGTTTTTTTTTTTGTTTTTTTTTTAAAGTACACAAGTTTGCCACATTATTGCATCATTTAATTTTGTATTTACATTTTGTTCTGTGTTTTGGGCGGTCGGTTGTTTGGGTTGATTTTAAGTTGGCTGAACTAATTACTTGTAATGACATCCGATGAGACTTTGGCTTTGTGTCCCACCAGTAAATATTGTGCAACACCGATGAACTGATCGTATCCATGAACTTTCACATAAACATGTGGGTTGTTTTGTAGATTGAGTGAGTCCTGCTGAAATAACAAGTGACATTATACAGCACCTTACATGCTCCTGCGCCCCTTTAAAGTCATTCTCATTTCCTACACAGATAACAATTGTTTCAAGGCCATTTATACAGAACCAACTTTATGAGCTATTAAACACACTCCTGCTCTGTTACAGTCAATTTACTACAGTGGCATAGATGTTTAACCTGTGTAAGTCACTCCATAGTTCACTGCTTCCATATGGAGACAATCAGGATAGTTTTACTCCATAAACATCAGAACAATCTCACTAGGCAGCAGGGCTCATTAAGTTGCACCAAATGAGGCAGTTATGAAGCCCTCTACGATACAATCCCTTGTAATAGATGAAGTAGCAACAGCATACAGACAGGCACATGTGCACAAACTGGAAAACACACACCTACACAAGCTACACTGATGTTATTACTCAGCTGATTCTGATGTCACCAAAGCTGCATGAGATCAGCGTCTCGACATTGTTGACTCATTCCAGCCTTTTTTGTGGCTTTGAGAATTTATTTATGTGGCTCTTCACGGTCGCTAACATCACAGGTGCTTCTGAGTGCAGCTATGCTGTTCCCACAATAGTGTTTTCTCAGACTGTGCTGGGTTGAACTGTGCTGCTCTGACATTCCTGGCCTTCTCTGGTACTGAGAGGCCATGACAGAACAGAAGTGGAGGAGGAGAATTTTCTGTCTGACTGCCTTACTTGGAAGACAAGGCTCCTGGTGCAACTTGCTCTGTAAACACGCATGAGTGTGTGTCTGAGTTAGGGTGAGATCCACGTGCACAAACTGGAACAGTGCGATATGAAACAGCTTGTTTCAATGCCACATTAGATACTGAGATAAGCCAGACCAATTTTTCATATTAACTTCTCCTGTGAACTACTTTCTTTAAACATATTTCATATCTTCTTCAGACTTAAATCAAACCATAATAGCTCCCAAACAGTAACTGTAGTGGCTATTTAATGACATAAATAACAATAACAATTTCTTAAGGCATGCACTTCATAAACCACTGGAATTAACACTGAAATAAAGATAAAATATAAATATAAAAGGCTAGCTGTTGTGTGCTAGAGCCTCTAGGACTCCTCTCATTTGTTTAGTTCTCATAAAAACTAAAGGGCAGAAACATGATGTTGTGCTTTTACGGGGGGTTATGTGGGAACAGAGCCCTCTGTGGTTTTTGTGCAAAGCTAAGCTAGCTTCATAATGAACAAATATGACAGTGGCATCATTTTTTCATTTAAGTTAAGGCAAAAAAGCAATTAAGCGTCATTCCCATAATACCCACATCACTGGACAATATATCTTGAAGACACAAGGTCACTTACAGGTGCCTTACAGATAAAAAACATAAACAGTAGATTCACATTATTTCACAACCCAAGGGCAGATTGGAAGCTCTACACCTACAGACATATTCCAAGTTCATTCTGCAATAAAACAGGGGTCCTCTATTTCCTTTATTTAAGGAGTCCTGTAGAGCTTATTTGCTGAAACCAACTTGATGTAAAACATGTCCTGTTCTGGCTGCAGGCAGCAGGTATTCATCTACAACACAGAAATAATTCAGGGCTCTGGTAACTAAAAACAGATGCATCTGCAAAGATCTGTTCTCACACACACACACACAAGCCCAAATCATGCCTGCACAGCGAAACACATATGGATGAGTACAAACAGATACAAACAGACATGAAATAATTATAAACAAACATAAAAACGACATTGTGAAATTCTTAGAAATCGCAAAGCCTCGTGAAGCTGGTGCTTGAGAACAAATACATGCATGTTCACGCACACAAGTTAATGAATAAAGTTAGCAAATGCACTTGTCAATGAGTGGTTTGCTCATCCATGACCAAGCGTGACCATGTTAATAATTCCTCTCATCAAATTTAAGGCCAGAGGACCAGAAGACAGCTGTAAGTGGCAGGGCCTCAAAGTTAAAAAGCTACATTTCTTCTAAAATAAAACATCAAATACATCACCCACTTATCAATGTCATCAGGTCTACGCTTGACTTGAACATTTTGGCAAATACTACGATTTAACATGAGCACCAGCCGAGCCAGTTATTCTGCTGTGATGCCAAACATGGCACAGCTGTGGACAGAGGAGCAAACACACAGCTTCATCCGCTGGGACTAAAGAAGTTGTTGAACATGTCAGTGGACATGCGACATGAAGCAGAAACGCTGTATAGTCGTCTTTGGCAAGTTCACCCAGGAATTCTCACATGCAAAATTAACTCAGCAAATGGGAAAATTGTTTTAGACGATTTCTCAGGCTTTGCTGGTTGGCACTGTGTGTGTGTGTGTGTGTGTGTGTGTGTGTGTGTGTGTGTGTGTGTGTGTGTGTGTGTGTGTGTGTGTGTGTGTGTGTGTGTGTGTGTGTGTGTGTGTGTGTGTGTGTGTGTGTGCGTAAAGTGAAAAATTGGCTCATTTGGGGTATAACTCCATGTGGTGGAAGGGGCTCCAGTAAATACTGATATGATCATTCACTGCACATGTTCACAAAACAAGAGTTGTGAATATCACAGACAACAATATTATTCTAAATTACAATTCTTTAGTCATTATGAGAAGCACCAAAACACAGTTGGCCACCTTCCTCTACCACTGCATTCAGCAAAATTCCACATCATTAATGCATCTAACTGGTCCTATACAATATCCCTGCCATGCCATAGATTACAAAGGTTGTTGACCTCGTTTAATCAGCCAGTCCATCTGCATCCCATCTCAACCTGTCACGTGACCCTCACAGGCCCATCCTGTTGACCTGTAACCTCTGAACAGGCCATTAGAGGGGATTTAGAGGTTCAAACAGAGATTTCAAATATAAGGGTCATCTTGATAACTCAGCTCTTCCTCAGCATTCAAGTGTTGGTGTGTGTATGAGTGTGTGAGGATGTGCATGTGAACAAAATGTTACCTTGTTAACAAATTAAGCCAGGCTCCTACTTATCTTTTGGTCTTAGAGGGGACTTTCCGGCTCTTACCACTGCACAAACACACATATACACATACTAGCACTCCACCCATGATTGCAGTCTTTCCCTCATTCTGGCTCTGTGTGTGGGGATAAAACACACTTTTTAGCCCCAAATGCAGAAACCAGTTTCTCTGCCATAGAAAACTAAAATATTAGAACAGAAATTTGGCTGGTGAGGAGATTTATCTTGCTATAGACGCTTAGTCTGGACTTTTTGGTTTGAGTGAAGGTCTGTTTTCACCCACACATCACTGGTCTGGGCAGTTATTGTTCTACATACTGAAAGAAAACATTCCTAAAGGAGCAGAATCAGTCTGACTAGCAATCAACACAAACAACAAATCGAAAGCCTGCTAGCTCTGCACATTTATCTTGTTTGCTTGTTTACAGCTGTATTGATTTTGTAAGTCAGAAGCCAAGAAATATAATCTGACAATGAACTATTGGAGAGTTTTTGCATTTTGTCTGTGAACAAATCTGGTATTGAAGCAGTAAGGGAGACAAAAATGGTCAGGGGGTGGTGGAAACAAAGAGAGATGGGAGGTGGGAGACAGAGCAACAATTACTTTGTTTAGTCGTTTGTTTTCTGAGAAAAATCCAGTTGAGTTCATGTGAGCGGCTGCAGAGCGCTGAGTGCTTCAGCTCTGCCTGTGGCTCCTTTGTGAATGTGTTGCACTGTGCCACAGGATGTGGGATTTAGGAAGCCATTCTTTCTCTAAGGAGGAAGGCCTCTTCCTTGCCTTTTATGCTCACAAAGACAAGAAGGGGTTGGGTCGGCCTCGCGTCTCTCTCAAGAGTGCTCTGGTATCTGGGAATAAGGTCAATACGTGATGACAAGGATTGACCTCTGTGACTCAAGTGCCAACCAAATACATCAAACTTGGAATATTCTCGCACCAAAACTTGTTGTTTTATACTTGCTTTACCTAGATTTTTTTTTTTTACAGTTTGTGTGTAAAAAGCAACAAAAATTAAAATTGGAAATTGAAAACCAAGTCTCTTGCTCTCTCTGTCACCATAAAAGTTACATGGAAGCATCTGGGATGCCAGTTTATCATTAATACAAAGAATCATTGTGTTTTTATACATTGTGACACAATGCATTCATCTGGGAGGATACATATACAGGAAGAGCAGGTGCATATGTGCGTGTATATTTATGTGTGCTCTATTTCATATCCTCTTTAACAAAGGCTTTTCTATCTGTGCATGCTGCAAACATATACTGATGTTTGTTCAAAAGAGGAAATCCCCTTGTAAAATTAAAATCATTACCACATACACAGAGAGTTTTATAGCATGCATAATTGAGGCGGCACTTAAAACACAAGTATAAGTGTGAGAAAGAGGAAATGCCAAGGAGCAGAGAGAGAGAGAGAGAGAGAGAGAGAGGGGCTTTAGCCTGGCACCTCACTTCAAAGTCTGCAACAAACTAATAGATGATTGAGTCTTTTAGCTCTGTTATCTCACCATATATTCATCTGACAGACAGAACTGCTTTCTATTGTTCTCCTGTTCCCATATCAGGACTTATCTCCTGCATCACCATTATATCACTGATGTTTGAATGAGATTTCACTCCCCGAGGCTTTAGCAATGACAAACAATGACAAAAGATCTGCTCATGTATCAGCTAAAAATATCTTAATCCACTAGATTCAACCATGTACTGAAAGATTAGGATATCTCCACTTCTCCTGATATGAACTTCATCATGTGACCGGCTGAGATTATTTCCTACTAAAACTTATCTGAATACGCCTTTTTCTGGGAGACTTCAGCATAACAGAATAATAGCAACATGTTGTAAATGAACAATTCCCATTGTTCAGTGAGTTGACAGAGCGCAACCGCCTGCAGCAGCATAAAGGAGCAGCACAGAGAGAGATGAAGAAAGCATCTGTTCTTCCAGGAAAGAGGTTCAAGGCTCTAGGTATGGATACACAGATGCTCTCAGGTCCTCTGAATTACAGTTGGATCTGACTGGCAATCTGTTATTTCTATCAGTCCTCCTCTGTACATTTAGAGCAATAACAGTTCAGTGCTGCAGGTCTGCAAGAAGTTCAGAGTAACTCTAGCTCTGCTAATAGGAGGAGAACATGTAGGGCACAGAAATGTCTGTGTTCTTTATAATGCCACCACTTGTTGAAAGGCACCACATGCAACATCCTAGCAAGAACATTAATCAGTTCACTTCTAATGGGACAAATATGAAGCACGTGGCTGTCTCATCTGGAAAATCGTGTATTAAATGTCTCTTTCCCAGCGATATCCAGCTTTGCTGTATTCGTCTCGGCTAAATCTGCCAACGGCACGAACATCAGTTCCATTCAACACACAAACCAACCTCGGCTCTTGCTATTTCTTCTCCTAATCACCTCATTAGTTGTCTTGAAAGAACGAGTTAAGTGCATGTGAGAGAGAAATCTGTAGGTGTGTAGCTCACACTGGCAGGAGAATCTTGCCAGAGTATGTTGCCTGTGATGCTTTATTTTCTCATCTGCTCTTGAAATGTGAGAACATTCATTATTTGCAAGCAGGAAATCTGTAAAGATATTCCTCAAATATATGATGCGATACAAATCTGGCCATTGCTGGAGCCTTTCATTGGGTATAGTTTCAAAACATTTGCTGTTTTCAGCATCTAAAACCTGTTGAGAACCACGGAAGCCCCATACGTTTGCAGCTAACGTCATCACCACATCAATTTAACCTGACACAGTTGGATATGATGTGAGTGGTGCGGAGAGTTTCCAGGTTTGTAGTCCTCGAACTGGAAATTTGGACAGAGAAATAAATGAGAGGGTCCACCTGCTCCTGCAGCACAGACTTATCCAACTGTGTCACGTCTCAAGCCATGAGCTCACTACTTAGATAATGGAGCGCTGATTTTAGAGGGAAGGAAGTGATGTTGATAAGTCTTTCATGTTGGCAGAAGAGAGAAACTCTCTGGAGACATCAATCTCTGAAATATATAACAAGAGGGACAGTGCGCAACCAGTCTACGTTTGGACTGTTGCCATGGGGATGTTATGGGTTTTTACACACATACACACCCACACACAGTCTTGTCTCCATGACTTCAGACATTACATTCACTTGACTTGAACTGTACACATGTCCTCACCGTTAAAAATCTAATGATTTACATTATGGGAACCCCCCATAATGTAAATCTTTTAAGACTTAGACCACACAAACAAATACATCAACTCTTTTGCTACATTTTCCAGAAGTGTCCCAGACTGGTGTAATGCAGGAAGACAGATTTCCAGCTCAAGATTTAGTAATCTGTCACCACAGCTCCATATGGAATAAAAGCAGAAACAGTTCTAGATAACGCATGAACAACTTATTATGGTATGTGTGGATGTTGCACAGGAAGCCAAACATTTGTTGACAGTTGACAAGAAGCTATGACACATCAGACTCAGATGTGTGTTTCCAAATCTCTGTATTTTCATTACATGACATATAAATTATTTTTTATAAAAATGATTTTATTTACAGCATCAATTTAATGTTTAGTTACCTCAAACACAATTTCCACGTTGTTCAAATCACGCAACTACTACAAAATACCAAAGGTAAATGTTGGCACAAGTTGGCAGTTTTGGTGCTTTTGCACACATCCGTACAGAGACACACCCGGAGCCAGAACTGCACTGTCCAGCAGAGGTAACACAAACACAGACACACAGAGTAAATGCCGAAATCAGGTAAAATGAGAGGGTTGCAGTAAAGTAATCAAACATTTGCAAACATCTGTCTAACCACTATTGTTTTATGCTGCACCTGTTCTTTGTATGCAAAGTAGGACAACACAGAAGCTCATCAGGCCAAAACACTGACAAAAAGAACAGCTGAAGTAGAGGAAAGCCAAAAATTCACCCCTTGGTCCATGTAATATAATATAAAAAAAAAAACAACAAAAACTCATAAATCTAAAGAAACCATCTCTACTGTCTTGATTATCGTCTATCAGTTGGACAATTTGCCCGCAGTGGGTGGAAGTTCAGGTCAAGGACCAGAAAGTGAGACTAAAAGATTTGTTACGGGGTATCATCGCTGGCTCCGACACACATTCCTCCTCTTCTGGGGCTCATAACCTCATCACCTCCCTCTCTCCTTCCTCCTCCTCAAGCAGCCTCCAGCTCCATCACTCTCCACCTCCCACTTCCCTGTCAGACAGACGTATCCATTACACCATCTCCATCCAAACCACAAATGACATTTATGAGTCACCAATTTCACAGTTAAACGGCCAAATTGAACTTTCACCATAACAATACACCTCTGGGAAAGAAACCGAGAGTGAGGATAACTCTCATGTTGAACTTGGAGTACTTAAAGTGAAAATATTGTTGTGGGACAGAACAAGAACGTCTAGTGTTTTCTCCGTAAAATGCAAAATGCAGCCGTGACAAATCCTAAATGAATTGCATTCCCAGGGATGCTTGGACCACTGAGAATTGAAAAGAGCTTTACCATGTTTAAGGACTATGTAATCCTCCCCCTACTTGGTACAATACAGGGAACACACACAGAGAAACACACAGGCAGAAAGTGTGGCATACCTGCCACACAACTTGAGTATCAAGGTCAGGGAAGACTCGTCTTTGGCACCTAGAGACGCCTGTCAAAATACAGCCACACAGCCACAACTCTTCCAAATGTAGGCATTTTTACAACACCGGGGGACAAGGGTCAAGAAAGTTGCATCTTCCCATTGCTTGGTTGGTGGCCAGTCATAGTGACAGAGTCAGCTGTTGTCTCTGTGGGGTTTTCTGGGGAGGAGGCTGGTCTAAAGATCAGGCCTAGACCAAACAACAAGCAGCCTTGTCTACACTTTGGGCAGCAGCACCAACAGATCAAGTCTTGATCGTGATTCTCGGCTTTCAACCGATAATACACATGCATTCCTCAGGGTGTGTGGGGATTAGCAGCTCTCAGTGCAGCTTCCTCCATGTTTGAGCTGTGTTCATCCTCCCTGGGGTACACCCTGTCCTGGAACATCATGGTTGATCCAGTGGCAGGAACCTGGCAGCACCAACGAGTTCACATTTCCAACCAGCAGCCGCCTTTCTCAATCCCTCCATCCAACATCCCACACACAAACTCTCACTCCAGGAATCTGTTAATCTGTAGTTTTTCTTCCTCCTCCTCCTTATGCTCCTTTAGGAATTAGTAATGACTCATTCTGACCAGATTAAATGACCACCGAGGGAGAGAAAATCTACTCTGTTGATATTATATAAACAATCACGAAATTCACTTAGGATCAGATGACACAGTGAAAAAAATGGGAGCAAAGGTCAATATAGATCTAAATATTAGCTTGATTGCTTGCTTCACCCCTGAATAGAGAGCACTGCCTTTGTGTGTCTTAGTATCTGACCATGAGTTGTTTGGGCTCTGATGTATATTCACTCCTGGCCTTAGTTAGTCTCCACTGATTGTCAAGGAGCCTAAACAGGAGGATGTGCTACTCAGTCAGTGTCACATTTTTGTGTATATGGAACCAAAGAAGAGACAAACACACCAATGGGCCACGTGGATGTGAGCCAAATATTTATTAATTATGCCAGGTTCAAATTTATGCATGTACAGGTCACATATGCAAGAAGATGTGAAGTAAAGCAATAAATATGACTGAATGTTAGCTTACCATATCTGCTTTGTCACTCTGATATGACATAACTTATAAACAGAACCTTCTCTCTGTTCACTGTGCAGTTTTGGATGGATAAAAGCCAGAGACAGGATCACAAACTTCCTGTTCTGGACCTCCTATGGGTGGATGAGAAAATAGGCAAGTCCCAACAACTCCAGTTTCATTGGTGTCATCTGATCAGTGACAAGATGTTCAGCCAGATATACACCTCCTCTATTCTCCTCTCATCAGTCCAGATGTCCTTTGTCTGTCTCACGTTTCCCCTTCTAAACCTACTAAAAACTAAAAGAAATAACCCCCACATAGAAAAGTTACATCTTCTACTTTGTTTAGTCTAATATATTAACTAATAATTAATTAATTAATAATTAACTTAACACTCTACACAGTGTTTGTTTCCTGTCATTCACAACCCAGACCCACAACCCAGTAGATGGACTGATGAAACTAGGTTGGCTTTAAAGCTGTAGATCACGTCATTCTCCATTTGACATTTGCAACCAATATTCTGAACTTTCTTTGTGTGTGTGTGTGTGTGTGCGTGCGTGTTGGCATTTTATGACAGCTCGCAGCTAAAATCTATTACAGCTGAAAATGTGTCCTTAAAAAACTCCAGAAGATAGAAATATTCTGATACATGATAACTCTGACATTTCAACACACCACTCAATTGTGCAATAATCAAAATAAATGCCTTATCTTCACAAACTTCAATTTCTGCCTCTCTATCGATCAGAAAATCCAACAGAAATACCCATCAGAAGGTGACCACTGTAGCGCATTTTGATAAAAAAGTCTAAAAAAGTCTAAATCTTCACTAAAAGGCAGAAGGTGTCAGAGTTGTTTTAGTTCTCAGAGGAGATTTGAGGAACAGGCAGCATCTTTTTTGACTCCATTTCTGTTTTCCATTAAACCAACTCATGGCTTATTTAGTTTTTAAAGGGGGATGGGATGGGATACCACCCAGTCAGACTGTGAGAATTCTATTTGTCAAACATTTGACCAAATAAAGTTTCACTTGATCTGGACTAAAGTGTTGCAGAGCCTTCCACAATAAACTTTATCATCAGTCTAATATGACAGATCAGTCTGTGCTGATCCACATAAAACAGTCTGTGTCAGCGTCACTTTGAAATTCATTGTACTCTGGTATCAGTAACATCTCTCAAGTCATGGAAGGTCACCAACTCGTTAAAATCATTGTAATGAGTTCCACACACAGATTTGCAGATTTAATGTGGGAAAGTGATGGCGCTGGTGCAGTGTATGGGAATCTGTATCAGCAGATATCATGCGTGGATGAAACAGTTGGACTGGTGCGTTCATATTTGTCATAATTAAGCTTCACAGTGATATGAAACTCCAATTTCATTTGTATAACTCCAACTACACCAACTAATTTCCATTGTCACTGGTGAAAAAGTCACATTTGTGTAAAAGTTACACTCCTGTCACACTTATAAGTGGACATAGATTTCAAGTGAGTTTAATATGAAACATATAATATCAACATTGTATCTTTATGGATGTTATACAGTCACACCATCTCTGTTTGACATATATGAAAAGTAAATTGACGTATTCAAACATTACCAGTGATTAACTGCAAACACATCTGCTGTCTCCATGTTACCTCCTCATTCCTGTCTAACATGCGCGCGCGCGCAAGCTACTGAAGGCACTCTGACCCACCCTCTCCTCTCCCTCCTCTTTCTCTGCCTTCCCCTCTCTCTCGCCCTGCTCTTCTACAGAAACTCAAAGAGGCTGGACTGGGAGAAGAACCAACACCGAGTGTTTCAAGCAGCGTGAAAGAGCCCAACCAAAAACAGAACTCTTATACACACAAAAAATAATCACAGTTGTAGATTCAAATAATAACAAAATATAAACATCGGAAAGAAAAAAAATGTGCTTCTTAGTGAAGCTGAAACAACATTTTTGATTATAATATTTTAACTAACTCCAATAGGCGCAATTAACGAACTGTATACTATATCAGAGATAAAACAGAGCTGACTGTACAGTCTATACAGTGCATGTGCGCAAGACGTTATACATTAAGACAGTTTGAAATAATCCCCAGCTCAGTTTGAAAGTTACTCACGTTTTCATGATCAGACAGTTCAAACATTTATCTACTTCATGCACAAGTAAACATCTAAACTCAATTAAAAATGTGATACATCTTTAATTGACTCACCTCAGCCTGTGTTGGGTCTACGTTGGAATAAAGAGCTACCAGCAGTAACACGGTGCCGCACGGTAACAGCATCGTGGCGGTGCGCAGTGGAAACTGTGTGCGCAACAGTGCCTGGTGCCCGCAAACAACCACCTGTTAGTCGCCTCTCCGTCCTCTTTTCTTCAGGGTAAATTCGCAACTTTTGTTTATTATCGGCGGAGCAGGGGCAGCACGTTTGGCTGCATCTTTGTCCAAGACGATGTGAGGTTCTGATCAATGCAACTTGGTCTTGTTTCTGTGCACCACACCCCCACCCAAACGACCACCCTCATCCATGCAAAGGGACTCAACCCTTCTTTTACAAACACTTTGACTTTTCTCGGTAAGGAGCGGGACTACTCTGCATACTTTGCTGTTTATGTGACAATATTTGAGGGTTTTTTGTTGTTATTGACGCAGGAGTTACCGGTCACCTGTAACTTTTCTGTCCGGGAGCCCGCGCACCTCTTCGTCAGTCTTTGACATTTCCGTCATCGTATAATCTGCGCGCAGGCTTGGGGTGACTGTAAGTAATACATTTTTAACTTTTAAACGCCACATTAGTGGCATAGACGCCAGAAAAACTGATGTATTATTCAAATTGTTAACTGACAGCAGGTTGACGTGTGTTTTAAAAAAATAGTTGTAAATGTATTTAGACGCTAAATTACATAGATCAAATGTGCGGACTAGGGATTAAATAGTAATTTGTTAACACCGGGGGGTCCTTGCTGTGACTCAGGTCGGGCAGTCATGCTGTAGAAGTCTCTACAAGTGAAAAGCGGCGTGGGACTAATGTTTGCGGTCCGCATGACCATGCAAGCGCAACCACACAACAGAGAGCTGAGGAATCTGAGGTAAAAAAAAAAAAACTACTATAAAAACAAACTTTTATATGACTATGTGATTCATTGCAGAGAAGAAAATGAAGTGATCACCTTTTTATTATTATTATTATTATTATTAACAACTCATTATTGTCACTGCAGGCTGCTGCTTCTGTGTCTCATCGTTGCCATCATCGCCTCAGGCGCGCACGCAGTAAGTCGTTGTTTGATTGATTGATTTTTGTTTTACACGAGTTTTTACCTGAAAGCTTGATTACAGTTTACATATGAAACCGAAACTCGTGGTGACTCCAGACCTGTGTCGTGTTTGTTGGAGTTGCTCGGCAAACACACACACACACACACACACACACACACACACCTCAGCAGTGTGCGCTGATTGTGGGAGTGTCTGGTTTTGGGAGTTCCTCCAGAAGGAGGGGTTTTGGCGTTGAATCCTGGTAAATTGCAGCAAAACTCAAAACAGTTTCTTGTGAAATGTCTCGTGTTGCAATGTCACTGTTTGGAAATATTACATTCCCAGAGTTTTCCTTAGTTGCTAAACAAATAAACAGAAATTGGATATCATGCAGCGCTACAGTATGTTGTGCTTTGCTTGACCCCTCTAACTAACAGGGTTTGGGGGCAAGGGTCATGACCTCATCATGGGTCATGACCAAAAACATAAAAAAAATCTCTAAATTTGTTCGTCATGCGTTAAAAAATTAGCTGAAATGTACCATATCCATGGAGTCATAGGATCAAGTTCAGATTTTTTTTTTCAATTGTGTCTTAATGCAATACTCACATGCCCATACGTACAATGAAAGAATTATTGGAGCTATAATTACTCCTCCAGGTCATAGTGGCTGTGAAGTGATCCTTTCCTGGTGTGACTGCACAGTAAGAAATGAGAAATTAGATTAAAACCAACAGTCCACATCCCAAGGAAAGAATAACATGAAGCCCAGCTGGAGGTAATATAAGGTTACATTGGTCTCAATTAGACAAATTAATGATTTTCAGTATAAAAGTATGTGTTTGTGTCACAATTGTTCCACTGTAGCACAGCAAGGAGTCAAGTTTCAAACACAAAAATGTTCTATGTAAAATTTTTCAGCAGATAAAATTATTGGTTCTTATATGAAACAAAGTTTGGCATGTTGAGAAATTCATTTATCTGTGCATTATATATAAATCTACACTGAGCAGCCAGTTAACTTATACCAAAACTCTACCTGTAAAGCTCACATTAAATCTGATCTGCCAACGTATTTCTTGCAAGATGCCAGCACATGACCCATAGCACATAGACATTTGATGTTTTTATAATTTGGTTTTTGTATTGAATAGATTAATAAGATGCAACGTAATAATTACCCAACAGTGTTGCCACTCGACTGGTCCAAGCTTACCATTTACCCCTGTTTCCATTCTTTATGCTAAGCTACGCTAACTGGCTATAGATTCATATTAAGTGGCAAAATTCCTGTAGTAGCTTCATATCCTGTAAACATTTTCTTAAGCTTGATGCACTGTATATCTGTTTTCTTGGTTTTAGTAAATCACTGTAGAGCTCTGTGGAAACTACATTTATAACCCGTTGATGTCATTCGCAAATCAAAAGTGAAAGTTGCCAAGTTTCTACCACGGTGCCTGGGTAAAAGATGCAGGAGGCAGAACATGACGAAAAAGTTTTTTTTTTTCTCGTACGTCATAAACAATCTAGTCTCTTGCTGACACTTTAAATTGTCAACGATTTTAGCATCTGTCTTTCCCAACAGGAGGTCCTGAATCTCGTTGTCTGGTTTAGCTGATTCACATACAGCTCCACTTGCCGTTGTCTAAATCCAGGATTCCAATCCATGTTGGAAAGCAACTTAAAACAAATTTTTACACGTCAATCAATTGTTAAAAATGTTTTTTGGGGGAAATTTGGCTCAGAAACAGGTCAATAGAAAGTCACTACATGTGTTAGAGTCTTTGGTGAATGGACCCATGATACTTATCCTGTTTCTGGACAAAATACACATTCATTATCAGTGAATCAACTCCTTGTGTTTGCTGACATTACGTTTCACTTTTCCTTCTTCAGAAGATACTTCCCTATTCCCTATTCCTGTAAATGGATTTTTTGTTCCTCTGGTTCACCCACCAACATGTGTAATCAGCTTCACTTGGACTTGCTGTCACCCTCACAAGAAGTCATAAAAGTTGAAAGAAAAAAGACAACACAGATGTTAGAAAATGACTGTAATGTTTTACTGGACCAAACTTGAAACGGTCCTTTGTGAATTACTTTTCATCTTTTCTCTCCAGAGCTGCTGACTTTATGTGGCCTACTTTATTTTTCTGAGAGGATCCATGTTTCCTCTGCCTTTCTGTTGGTTTCTGAGTTTGCAGCATGTGAGGGTGTTTTGCTTTTCTGGGTTTTTTTTTCTGTGCTTTTGGAGGACATCAGCTGTTCAGCAGTTCTGTCAGACATTTAATATCATACGCAAGGCTCTCAGATGAAAAGTAACCTTCTTCAATGTGATGAAAAGGTCCCGTTGTCTCTTGCTTTTATTGCATTTAGTCAGTGCTCGATTAAAAGCGTGTGACACAGCTCAGCTGCTCTGTCTATTGTACAACTTTGCTCCAAGGTGGTGATCCTGGCAGGCAGAAGGCTAATTTTAGTTTGGTATCATCCATGTGCTCAGTGCAGGGAAATGAAGAAACGGCTCACACTGATTAAAACAGGATAACAAATTGATTTCAGTAGTTTTAATCTGACTGTAAAGAGGTGTGGGGAGAGTTGATTCAACATGTGAAAGCTTGTAGGAAGTATCCTATCACACAACACTGTATGATGTTTCTAGGGGTGCAACAATACACAAAATTCACGGTTCGGTTCGATACTTTAGTGTCATGATTCGATATTATTTCGATACAAAAAAGAGAAACATGACACAAAGTGCTATTTAAAAAAAAAAACAGTTTCTAGTTTCTATAAATAGAATCGAAGAAGTGAACGAAGCAACAAATTTAAAATGTCACAAAATGATCGCATGCTTTCACATTTAATGATCAATGTGTGGCGGACCTCCACAGAATCAACATCTGCTACAAATTAAAATATAAAATGAATATAAAATTGCATATTGTTCAATTTGTAGCGTACCGAACCGAGACCACTGTATCGAACGGTTCGATACAGATACACATATCGTTGCACCCCTAAATGTTTCCCATCTGACAGAATTTCTCAATCACAACTGTTAAGAAGAAAATCTGTTTCTGTTTAATATCAAATCCAAATCTGACCCCAGGGAGTGTTTCTGCTCTTTGAGTCAGACCCCCACCTCCTTGTTGTACAACTTTTTCCCACCAACTTACTCAATGTGACATTTTAAATTTGGAATTCCCCTGAAAATATAATTGTGAAGATATTTTCTTCTGAGATTTAATATTGTTATTTACAGAGTTTTCGCTTTACACTTAACAAAAAGGGGACTTTACCCGTAATAGAGAAGGGTGGTGGGTCATGATAATCATAAAAATGTGGGAATAATAATACACATTTCATCACAGTCTTTTCTGGAAAACATTTACTGTGTTGAACCCTATGTATGAAACATTTTACTACTTTCTTACAGCCAACAAGCTTTGAACTTCTCTCTTGCAACCTCTTTTTTTTGTCTCTGGCTCTTTTTTATGTGAAAAACACAAGGTGCAGTGAAGGTACAGTGGTCCCTCGCCTATCATCGCCTGAAAATCTGCGTAGTAGTAACCATGTCCGTCCATCCATTCATTTTCTACCCTTTTATCCCACACTCGGGGTCAGGGGGGACTGGAGCCTATCCCAGCTGCTTACAGGCGAAGGCAGGGTACACCCTGGACGGTCGCCAGCTTGTTGCAGGACCACATATACAGACATACAACCATTTGCATTCACATCCACACCTACGGGCAATTTAGTATGCTCAATTCACCTATCCTCAATACATGCATTGAGGATAGGTGAACTGAGGTGAATATATGTAAATTGCAATTTACATATACTAGCCACAAAAAAATCAATGAATACGGTGAGGGATCACTGTATATCTATTCTGTTCACCTGTCAATAGGCAAATTGAAATGACCTTGGTGCAAACCATCTTTTCTCTCTGTTTGAGATTCATCTTCTTGTATATTTTCACTACCTTCAAGCATCTTTTCTTGACTTAGGGTCTGTAAAAAAGATTTGATATATTTTGGTGTGTACCCATCAGCCATAACATTATCAACACCTGGTCTTTGTTAGCGGCAGATCCTTTAAGTCGTGTAAGTTGGAAGGTGAAGCCTCCTTGAATTGTGTGTTTGTCCAACACATCCCACTGAAACCCACAGGAGCCAAGCCAACACCTTGAACTCATTGTGTTTCTCAAATCACTGAAACATTTTTGCGGTGTAGCAGGAGAATTATCATGCTGAAAAAGGTCAGCGCCATTAGGGAATACCATTTCCATGAAGGGGTTTACTTGGTCTGCAACAATATTTAGGTAGCTGGTCCATGTCAAAGTAACATCTACATGAATGTCAGGAGCTAAGAATATTGCCTAAAGTATCATACTGTCTCTGGTAGCTTTTCTTCTTCCCGTGGTGTATGTGTGTGATGAGCAGAGGTCAAATTAAAAGCAGAGGTCAAATTTTGTAGTGTGCATGGTGTGCTGTGTGCTCAACGACAAAATTGGAATCACTTTCACTTTCAATTTGACCTACAGTAGCTCGCCTCCTCTTGGACTGGATACATGGGCCTTTGTACCCCACATGCATCATCTTGGCTGCCCATTTTCACCAGTTTTCCCTTTGATAGTCCCACTTCACTTAGATATGGACCACTAGATAGTGACCAGCACAGTTTGGTCTTTGAAGGTCCTTGAATTTTTTCTTTCATCCATCTTCTACCTGGGGGCTGGAGCCTATCCCAGCTGCTTATGGGCAAAACAGACATTCGCCAGCTCGTCACAAACACATACCACATATACAGACAAACAACCAATCACACCCACATCCACAGTTTAGCATGCTCACTTCACCTATCCCCAATGCATCCATGATTTTTCAAAGACATGCTTATATTTGGCTGTGGGAGGAAACTGGAGCTCCCAGACGAAACCCACACAGACATGTAAAGAAACCTGCACCCGACCTGTGAGTCAAACCCAGGACCTTCATGCTGTGAGGCAACAGCGCTAACCCATGTGCTGCCGTGCTGCCTTCTGATATCAAGCTCAAAATATTCACTTGCTGCCTAATGTATCTACTCCATGTATAGGCACCATTGTAATGAGATATTCACATCACCTGTCAGTGGTCATAATGTTATGGCTGATCGTTTTGTCAACACCCACATATTAGTAATCAGTTAACATTCATTATAAAATTTAGATGGACTCTAAAAGTAAATAATTATGTATTTTGGTTGTTTTCTCGATTAACCAGATAATGTTCTGTTCTTTAATTAATTCCTCATGTAACTGCTTCTATCATAATCCAGTGCAACACCATGAAATTGGTTTGTTTGCATACCAAACCCCTGAAGTCAGCATTTCTGGTCAAACCTACTTTGACTCTAATGTGCCATATTACAGTGCCTTGGGGACAGTTTTAACGGCACATCAGAGGATCCTATTTTCTCCATTTCCTGTTGTGAATTCAACAGGGAGATGCCATACTTTGGTGGGAATATTGTGGCTCATGAAAGCAAAAACTTGACTTTGTGCATAGATTGTACACCCCCTCTTTGCAGACACGCACAATCTATGGACACAAATACCATTTATCAGTGTCCATTGACAGAGGAAGGAAGGCTCTTGAGGCAGTAATGCTAACAGGATGTTTCGAATAGGAACCTTTGACTGGCTTTGATTGTCACGTGTATGAGAATATATTTCAAGATGTGTCTGAGCACATGGAATGAGAGGATGATGCTAGTGGCGGATGTATGAGTTGTGGGAATTTTGTTCGTGACCATGGAAGAAACATTTTTGGCTACAGATTCCTACGGTACCTGGGGCCTAGCAGCAATGTCTGGTTTAGAAATTACCCTTTTTTCAGTTAAGTGGGATGATTGTGATAAATGCTGCCTCTGCACATGCCTTTTTGGCATCGTATTGCACATGGTCAAACTAAATCAGACTGCTTTGTTTTGAATATCCATATGAGAGTAGGAAAAAGATGCAAATCATGGAATTGCAGTTCACATTTCTTTAAAAAATGGTGCATTTCACCTGGGAAAATATAAAAACACAAAACTGCTTTTTAAATCTGAATGAGCAATGTGATGGGGGTCACCAAATGGAAAGCACACACGTGACTTCTCAAATGTGATTGTTTTATGGGGGAGGAAGGCGTGTGTCCGGGGCGAGAGGAAGATGTCTGCCTGTGATAAGGGTACAAAAAAATGGCAAGCACATCCCCTGCCAAAAAAGCGGCTGTGGTATAGAGGATAGCCTGTAACAATCAAGGGAAGAGCCCCATTGTGCAGTGCTGCAGGAAACCACAGCCTTGGATGAGAAGCCCATGTGTGGGGCTTCCCTGTCACTGATGTATGACTGCATGTGTTGTGTAGCACAGGAGACATTGAAGCAGTGGTTGCATGCAGTTTCCACTGAGGTGTTGCGACCATCCCGGGGATACAAACCCTCTGACCTTTCTGCATTTCTGTTGCGTTACATTTGACGTAATGTGCACATGTTTGTTTGCTTAAATAGTTTCCTCAGGAATCGTGTTTTCTTTTTTTGTGAATAGCGGCTGTAATGGTGATTATTTTATTAGTCTCAGTAGCTCAGTATTGTAACAGTGAGGAAAAGGCTTGGTGTGATTGGACATTTGCCCTCATTGGTATAGAAATTCCTCTATAAACAAGCAAGCATGTACAATTATGAATACTGTTGAAAGCAGAGCATTGTGGTGGAGGATTAAAAGGTCATTAAGTCTGCATGAGATTTGTTTGGGGTTTCTTGTGGGGTGACTGAAAGATGTCTTGAATTACTCAGCCAATTTGCTCTCCATCATTGGCAGGATGTGTGAGTTTGTGGCTAATTTTCTTTTTCTTGCACGTGCAGGGTGTGTGGGTTGTGTTTGTCTTTGGCTTTGGTGAAGTTTCATTTTATGGGAAACATCCTGAGTGTAGAATTGTGTGAAGAGAAAATAGATTATCCAGAGGAGCTTTCTAAACAGGAAAAAGGAAACGGGGTGGAGTTAAATGTGTCAGAGTTGCTTTACAACCCTACAGGACCCCACATAGTTTGACTACTTCATGAAGTCGTTACTGAGATGTACTGTGCATTCACAATGTCATATTGTACATGCAGCAACATGAGACAGCGGAGAGAACGTGTATATGATGTTTGAAGTGATGGTGGCAGTATTTTAGACGTAATATCTGCTGAATCTCTGTATTCGAATCTGGATTTATGCCCATGTTTAACAACATCATACTGTGCTCTTGCTTGTAGACAGTCTTTATGATATTATCTACATTATATTATGGTGCGAAGTATCCAGGGCATCAGAGAATTGTGAATACCGCCAGTTTGATTCTATAGATAATTGTTGTTCATGCTTCATTTTCATTCCCAGTCATGTGTGACAGCCTGTGGTCACACACCGCACACATACGACAGCCCTGGTACAATACATTGCACAGGATGTTTGTATACTCACAACCCTCCTTTCCCTCTCACTTACAGATGACGTTTACTTTACTTACACTTTGATGTTTACTTTTACTTTCTCAGAAGTTTTATCTATCATGTCAACATAAAAGCAGACATAGTTGCATCTTCATATACAGTACTCAGCTCTGTGCATCTGGTCCATGTTCTTCAAGTAATGCATATATGAACTGAAAATACCTACCCTTTGTTGTCTTGTTTTTGCTGTTTTGTAATTTTTGGTTCAGTTAAAGACTCGCTAAGATCAGAGACTTAGGAAAAATGAGGTTCAATAGATACAACATTACAGCAAGAGTTTGTGAACACGCATCATTGCCTCTCTGCCTAGTGTTCATTTGTAAACTCCTGGCTTTTATTTGACTTGGAATGAACTTCGGAAGTAAATTCATTGTGGACGTCGTCTCTGGAAAATCCCTATATATTGTATATATATCCGCCCCTGTCCTTTGCCCTTACTCCATCACATTGTGATTAATGGGGGGACACAGGGGTCCTATCAGGCTGTGCTGAAAGAATGCCAAAGCCTCGTTCGTCCTGGTCCTCCCAGCTTTTAGTCTCTCACTTCCTTTTATAGTCTCATTCTGTCTCCTGTCTTCTGTCCCCTTGCTCGCTCTTTCCATCTATTTCTCAAAGGGACACTTGACAGATAGCTTGTCTGTGTCCTCCTCTCTTTTTTACCCTTCCTCTCTCAGCTTGTCTCCTTCGTGTTGCAGGCCCCCACCCCCACATTGCGTTTCCCCCCTACACGTGCATCCTCGTCGTCTGTCTCTCCCCAGTAGAGTCGAGTCTTGTTTCAGCTGTGTTTACATAGAGACCATACGTACTGCTTTCTCACAAAATTACCGAGCTGTTCGTAGTCACCGTTTGGTTCAACAGGTTCTCAAGTTGGTGATTGAATGTATGAAGTAATTTGTTTGAATTGAATTTAAGGGACTTGTAGGCTGGAACTAATTACATCCTACAGGTGGTATGAAAGCCCCATATAATGTCGAAACTATGATATCTCCTCAAGTAACATGGTCACTCCACTGATCTCACTGCTTCACTTTGCTTTTTTTTGCTTTTTCTTCTGGACTGGAAACATCACGTCCATCCCAGCTGTGGTCTAATTGATTAGTCTGAATTATTTCTTGTCATGGGAAGAATGTTAACAAAGTTAAATGGGCACTTTGTGATAACACGACCATGGCCAATTTTGCCTTCTCTCTTTCTCATCCACATCCACACTGACATTTCTTTTCCTCTTTTAGCCATACCAGTGATGTGGCTCCAATGATGCCAATCTCTGTCTGTTGGCTTGCCCCACCACTTTGGTTCGGAGTGAAATGTCTAAGCAACTGTTTGATTGCACTGAAATTTGGTGCCCAGAGAATTAAACTTAATGACTCTGGTTATCCCATGACATTTCCTCTAGTGGCACTATTAAGATTTCCATAATATTCAGGGCACACTATCACATTTCCTTTTAGGGTAAATTATAATGCATTTCCTGATCTAGCTTAATTAGTATAATTACAAAACTGTCCAACACTTTTGATTATGGCCAGATACTGACAAAACTAATAGTGTTCTCATCAGTCTTATCTGTTCCAATGCCAACATGCCCAACCATAACCAAGATGGTGGAATATAGTGACCATTATTTATGCCTGCTTGTATGAAGAGCAAAATAACCATTTCTCATAACTATCTTTACTGTTTCTCACCTGTTCTGTTGCTGCACTTTTTACACACTAATCCTACCATGGTAATCATTTAATGTGAGGAACTCTGTCTCATCCTTGATCATTATCATTATCAGTCCACATTGTGAATGATTTTTCCCCTATTTTTTCTTATACAACAAACAAAACATGTGTTCAGGCTTCTCAGGTGTCCAGGTTGTTGCTGGATGGATCCTTACATCTGGATGCCATTGATCATCTGATTAGAGGTGTGAGCAGGAGCTATCAACATAACAAAGTCTGACAGGTTGGCCTTTTGGCACTGAAGACCAGAGTACCGCTCCATTTTGTTTGTTGTGTAGTAGGAAGCCCTGATTAGAAGTGTGTGAGTCTCTGTGTGACCTGAGGCCGGTTAAAGGAGCTGGAAGGTCCAGCTGTGTCAAACCCGGGGCAGAAACCAGAGCTGTGTTTACTCTGGCACTAAACCAGAGTTGCACAGTAGGAGTCTCTGCTCTGCCCTGCATCTCTCAAGTCCCTCTGCTCTAGTTCATGTTCTCCTTCAAAGTCATGTCCTGGATCTGTGCAGAGTGACCCTGTCCTCCTGTCGTTGCATTTCCCTTTCTCCTTTACTCCCACTACTTTATTTTAGATTATATGGTGCACTTTTAGTGTCAGAATTATAATGGATCAAGAATGGTGTCAAAAGTGTTTGAAATTTAATAATAACAATACTAACAGTTTTCTGACTGGTCTGTTTAAAGTCTGTTCCCATTGGCGATGTCCTCAAGTGTGTTTTCCCTGATCTCAATCCAAGTCTTCTGATGCTGTGCATCTGATACTGAATCTGATCTTATATTTACCTAAACTTTCTACAGCTGCTCAACAATGGTGATGGAGATCATAACTTCATGTGTTCAGTCTCACAGCTGTTTCCATGCTGACCTTAAAAAACTTTTTTTCCCAGTATGTGGCCGGTACTCGATTTTGTATCTCTTTTGTCGCCCACTCTTTCCCTGTTTTTCTTTTGATTTCCCATCTGTGTAAATGGACTTATCACAGGGTGTTTTATGAATGCACACAGAGCCTACAGCACTTACTGTGTTACTTAAACTCTCAAACAGGAAGTTGATGGTGGTGTGGCAGGAAACAGAATTAGCTGTAAAGAAGCAATGGTGCAGACAAACTGTACTGTTTATCAGGTATAGAATCTGTAAAATCCATTATAGCCTGCAAGAGAATTTCCCTTATCACCTTAATGGAGGCCTTAGGGGGCTCTAGTGTTTCATTAAGACATCAAGGCCTCAATAAATACTACTGGAATGCCATAGTTATGTTTATGTTCCACTGTGTCCGTATGTGAACAGTATGTGTACATGTTTGTTTTTCAACTGTTTTTGTTTAACAGTTGAAATCTGATAATTTAGTTCAATTCTATGTTGAACTATTCCTGGAAGGCAGCGCTGCACAGAAAGAAAGATCTCTCCACTTTGACTCATTTCACGACTTACTTAGCCACTTTGACATTTTGTGAATAGCTGGTATTTAGCAGTATGCTGAAAAACAACTACCAGAGAAATGGGGATAAAATATGTGAGTGAGCTGATTGTTGAAATAGTTACCATGGAGCTCAAGCATTTTTATGTATTCCTCTTTATCCATCACAATTTCCCAGATGAATTATACATCAGAGATGCTTTGACTTCCAGTCTTACAGTATATTGCGAAGAACACATTTCCTACATCCCACATGTGAGTCACACAGCACAGACAGCAACAATCACCAGCATGATGTGGTCACTGACACCATCTTTCAGCTCTTTTCAGTTCTTGCGTTGGCTCTTTCACACCGCCATTGGCGATTGTGCATTTATAAATTCCCCACTCACAGTCATGAGAGTCTGAATGTGGGCTTTTTTCCTCTTTTTATCCAGAGAAACAAATTTGTTTTCAGTACAAATTCCTCTCTATTTTGGCCCTGAAATCTCCATATCAGTGTTTAAATCATTCAAGATATAAATAAAGTTTGAACAGGGTTTATTTTTTGATCACCATATATGTACCAAGACTTGAAATGTTGAAAAATCTTTTTTTTTAAAAGCTGATTGGATGAAAACAAGACAATGTAAGATAAACCAAACAATCGCTCTTAAGATAATTTAGTCAGGATCAAAATTGCCATGCTGCTCTCAAAAATAAAATGTTCCTAATGTTTTAATTTACGTCCTGATCAACACTCTAGTTTGCTTGTTGACGTTTAATCCCTCCCAGAGATAGCAATGGGAGTACAGAATTGCTCTTGTCCTGACATTGACGTATAGTGCAGATTTGTATCAATGCAGCATGTTTCCATCACATATTGTGTGTGTTACGTGTTCGGTAAATCTCAGTCTAAATTTCTTGTTGAAAGTGAGCAGGTGTTTCAAATTTCAAGTTTGTGCTTCCTCTTTGACACCCACATCATTAGTGTGAAGAAGAGCAGCTGTAACCTTGACACATCATAACAGTGACAGATGGTTTTATATACAACGTATGAATGTACACACCCCTAATAAAAAATTAAAGTGGTGAAAACACAAGCACAAGTATCATAAAGTTCCTTTTCTCCTCCTGGATAATGTATCGAGTCATATTTCTGTATTCACAATGGGACTTATGGCCCAAAAAAAAATATACATTGAATTCTCAGTGACATGATTCCTGACACAAGGTGCCCATTGTCATTTGAGAGTATTTCACGGATCAGAGTAGGTTTTATTACCTCAGTTACAATGTTTAAAGCGTAACAATCAAACTTCTGAATTGCAACTTAGCTGAACTTGTGCTGACAGTAATTTGGTTTCAATTCAAGTTTCAATTCAGCGCTCACACGTATACACTGTGTTATTTTAAACTTTATCAGAGTCTGGATTAGCTGAACTGTGTCTAAACTGCAGCTTATGCTTGTTCCAAGTGTCACATCAACAGCCTGAGTGTGTTTTGGTCAGAAACATGAATTGTGTTTAGTTACAAGAAAACACTACAGGGTGTTTGCGAAATCCCTTACTTTGAGTATTTTCACGTCATGATTTCTGAGAAAAAGTGTGACGACATCTTGAGAAAATCCAACATTGCACATCAGTCCTGATATCTGATGTGAGAGATATAACAGAATAAAAACTTAGTTTATCTGACAAATAGAAATCTTTAAATGAGCAAAACAGTCAATTTGTTTTGTTCTTCTTTAAACCTTGGACAGTTGAAACAGGGTTATGATAGTTCTGGTTTGGTGCTCATCTTTAAAACTGGATAGTGGGATCAGGCATTCCTCTGTTTGAAGGTCAAAGTGTAAAGGCCACAGGTCAGATCCTTCATTAGGGATGAGCAATGGCACCTGACAAACATCCTTCAGATCAACTACTTATGATCACAGGTTTTAATGTAGTGGGATTCAGTTTCTGTTGAAAAAAGAGTCTTCATTACCATGATCACAGCAGCTATATTTTACATCTCTCTCCCCAGTTTTATCTGTGTTGTCCTCCCCTTAGTGAGAGTCAGTGAAGGGTACCAACTGTGTCACCACCAATCTCAGATCAAACGTTCATCCTGACCTGCAATCGTCTGTGATCTCCGTTCATCTGATACCGCCAACACAGGAGGGGACTCAAACAAACACTGTTTATGCTCCTCTTTGTCGTTTCATGTGTGAAAACTGAGAAATGCAGCTCAAAGAAGCAGTTTGTCATTTCTATCACCAGAGCTTCACAGTGATTTGGTGTTTCAAGGATCTGTTTGTTGCATCGAGGTTGATCCGTGGATTCTTGGATGTTTACACAACAGGAAATGAGAAATTTACCTTTGAAAAGTGTCTTTCTATGACATTTTAAAGTTGAACCACTTTAAGCCAAGGTCAAACCTTAATCTCCACTTTAGGTTTTAGTTTATTATCTTTTAGGATAACCCGCTGTACATTCCTCATAATGGGGAAAATGTGGTATGTACAGCTGTGTGTCGACACCATGGACTCACATCTGTCTTCTACTTCTGTGTGTGGTGTGTGCATATTTTATAACTTGTTCATTTTATAGGAGAGAGGTTACACATTGCGTTTTCTGGATTCTATTTATGGGCGTAAGCACAGATTTTCTTTAATCAAATTTTTAGAAAGTACTTCAAATTCTCTATTAAGCTCTTTTGGTTGTATTTGACGTCTTTTGACGTGTGATTATTTGTCAAGTTTGTCTAATTGTTGTGGTTGTCATGTTCATTTCACTTCCTGACCATTAATCCTCTCGTGATACTTTGGTTACCTCTGTGACCCTGAGTTGCCATGTTAGTTATACTTCCTTGAAATGTAAAATTATTCCTGCATCCGTGTTTATAATTCACCTTCAGGTTGTTTTGTCTGCATTCGTGTTGTATTTTTGTCTTGTCATCAACCGGTTCGCGTGACAGAGATGCTGTGTTGATTTTGGCTGCTTTTGACATCGACAGGAAGTTTTAGGAAGCGTTCATGTCTGTGGTAAACCTCTTTTAAACAGTTTGGGGGGAAAAAAAAGCAAGACCATCGTGAGTCAAGCTGACCACAGACAGTCCACACAAACCAGCCATCACAGTGTCTGAGTGTGCTCAGACCACAGAGACTAACTGGTGGTTAGTAAATTCTCAGAACATTGATCAACAACTATTTTAAACAAATAATCAACTGTCTTGCATCTGAAAGGTGAGAATTTGCTCTTTTAATTTTGTCATTTGTTGAATAAACTGATGAATAAACAATTTAGGTAAAATTGTAGATTAGATGCTTCTTTATTCGACAACAACCTATGAAACCAAAGTGTTTCAGTGTTAAATATTGAGAAATCCAAAGCAACTTATACCAAAAATATCTAAAATAGTCAAGAATGTTGTTTAGCTCTGTGTGTAATGTTATGATGTAATGTTAGCTATAAAACTTATATAATTGCTATGAAGATTCCTCATCTCTGTGACATCTGTGGTTTAGGAGGAGGAGGAATCATAAGTTCATTGGTTCAATTTCCATCTCCTCTAGTGTGCATGTATGCATAATACCAAACCTTGCGTCACCTGTTTCTCTATTCACAAATCCAAATAAACGCTCCACATTTCTTTCTAATAGCATTAATAAAAATGAATGCAATGCGTGTGTGTATTAGCAAGAGGGGAGAGTTAGAGAGAGAGAGAGAGAAACTGAGCGTGAGAAAGTGTGCTGTTGACCCAGCTGGTTTTATTTCGTTTACTGTACAGCATACTGACGGAGTCAGTGCACATTCAGAGCAAGGCACCGGTGCAGCCATAAAAGAAGAGGGAGGCAACGAAAACAACATTTCTCATTAAGACACGCATTAATCTGACCACTGTATCTTGAAAAACTTATGCACTCCCAAGAAAGAAACTCTCACTTATCTTCACGCACCACTTAATATAATATATGTGTAATTTAGCATTATGTACTGTGGACTATGAACTCTCTGAACTTAAAGACATCAAAAACATGCATTTTTAAAGGGAAATGACAGACTTCCACCTGATTAAATGTCTCTTAATTGTACATTAACACTTACTTACCTCTTATAGCTCTGTTGGCTCTGAGAGAACAACGTCACGTTAATCAGACTCAGCTTAAACAATTTCTCTATTTCACTGTCATGAAGTGTTTTGTTTCTCCTTTACTGTGTGTGTGGTCTGAGTGGTGTACACAATCATACAGGTTGATATATAAATGAGCAGGAATGGAAAGTATGCTTACATATATGCACATAATCACATTTTGGATAGAGCAGGAGACTAACAGTATATTCTTCAGGTCGCTGAAGGTGGTTCACAGAACATAAAAGATGATCAACACTGAACAGTTGTAGTGTAAACGAGAAGCCACAGATGAACAATCACAGAAATCCAGAGCCTACAAACTGCCTGAGTTTGTGTCTACTGTTTTGTCTCACCCACACCAAGGAAATACTAAATTATACTTTTAAAACCTTTTCCAGGATACAGGAAAGAAATATTGATTCCTTCTTTATATAAAAGTGGGTGACACATAACGATGAATCCTCCGCCTTCTTGTGCATGTCTCTCATCCAAGGTTGAAATGTTAAGTCTGGTAAAGCATTCAGTTTTCCAGTGTTGAGACTGAGAGCTGGACCCCTTTCACTACAGCCTCACAGGGGTGTCAGATTTATGGTAACAGTCCGTAAGACCCCATGCTGTGATGCTTGGTCGGCTGTATTAAGTTGTCTCTCTTGTTACATGTTGGTATGTTTGCAGCCTCTGGGTTAATAGTTCTTGATTGGACATGGTACATGGTTAAAAAACCTCTCTGACCCAGTTTTCTTTTGATTGAATATACTCTGTGGTTTCTGTCACACCTTTCATTTCACTTGACCCAACTGTGTGCTTGCATATCATTCTTCTTATTATTATGGAGACTTTTCAGTTCTCATGACTAGCAGATTGATTAAAAGGCAGATTTACTCAAAGTCTTTTGGCAAAAAACCTTTAGTAAAAAGATTGGTTTAGTCCATATGACATTCTGATTATTGTGTTGTGTTGTTTGGTTTGGTTTGATCTGTTATTGTATATTTATGAAAATGAACTGAACCAAAGCTAAAAGGAAACAAATTTTTGCTCGGTTCAAACCAAACTGCAAGTGTGAAAACACTGAAATGGTTGGTGCAGTAGGCGGAATATTTTTGAACTTTGTCATTTTGTAATCCTTTCTTGATTTGACGGGTGCACCAACTTTGGTCCTTTGTTGAAAAAATCCACCCGCATCTTATCCAATTTGTTTCCAAGGTGCACTGCAGCTATGGAAAGGAGGCGGTTATTGTGTAGGTGGAGGTGGAGAAAACAGGATACTGCAGCACAGCTCTATTGTCTTATTCTAAAATGGCCATTGGCTATTTTGAACCTGTAAACCACAAAGTTGAATTTATGGTGCATTACTCGCTGATGTGTAATAGCCTTTATGGGAGCCATTCCTTTGTGTGTCCGTCCGGAGATGACGCAGTCCATTGTCTGTGTTTTGGATTTCCACCTCAGTGTGAAGAAAGGTCATGTCGTGACTCTGTTACATCCTTACCTTATTTTGTCTCCACTCCAGAAACTAAAATGTTGCCAAAATATTCACAGAGGGGATGCTTAGTTTGGAAAAGGTCTCCCTCGAAAAATCAGTTCAAAATTAGAGATGTATTGAATTGTGAAGAAAATTAGTCTGACACCGTATCATATAGGCAAAATTAAACCCATCACAGCTTATATTTGCGGTATCAAACAGCAGTTTGAAAGTAGTCACTCAGATCCACTGATAGTTAACAAAAAAATGCAGTCTAGTGCATTCCTCAAGAGTGGGGAAGAGGGTCTTTTTGTTGTAGAGATAGGGGATCATTAAAGGACGACGTCTGTATGGTAAAAGACCGTCTTTGTGCATGTGGAGGGTCTCAATGTGGCCTTTGTCAGTGGGACTGCTGGGTTCTGCTGTCAAAGTGAGGAGGGAGAATGATTCTGGTTCTTTATCTGCCACTTTGTTGCCACTGTAGGCATGAAGTGGTCATTTTGAATTTTTTTTAACAAGGGAGAGGGGAGGGTATTCAGGCATTTGCTGCCTAAGCAGGCTATGGCATGGCTGTGTAGGTGGAGGACGTAGGCTGACACAAGTCAGAGACGTCATAACCAGCTACATGGAGCCGCTCTGCATGTCTGTGTTACCCATAAAATATATGCAAAAGCAAAAGGCCACAATGCACAGACAGGTTTATTTTCATCTAGTTCCCTAATCTTTGGAAATTTACAGTTAAATGCTTCATCTCCTTGTTTGATTTTTTTATACACTTTCAGGCACCAAGGGGAAAAAATTGAACAGAACGTTTTTTTTTAAACAGTCACTGATTAGTTCGCAAATCTATTAAAAGAACATTAGGATCAGTGATTTGGATCACATAATGGTTTAGTGTGTGCTTGTTTTTGGCACATCAGAGATTAAGGTGTGGCTCTCAGCATGTGATGTACTGTCTATAGTTTTATAAAGGGTTTTTGATTTTGCTTGTTTCTGATGAGTAAGGAATGAGCCAAAAGGTTCAAAAGGAGATTTTGATTTTGAAACCACATAAAGGTAAATTTCACAAAGACTCAATTCTGTCTTTAATTAACATCTCCAGCTATCTCAGCTTGCTAAGGGCCTTGACACCTCTGACCTGAGGGTTGGGAAATCCCATCTGTGTGACTGCGTTCTTTGATCGTGTCATGTCTATCTTGACCCCGTTTTCTTTCTGTGTGAGTGTGTGTGTCATGTCGAGCACAGATCAGGCTCTGATGGTGGGTGGTTCTGCTGGTATGCAGACATCCAAAGACAAATTGTCCCTGTCAGTGGTCGGACCCAGCCTCTGTGATGAATAGGATTTTCATGGCTGTCCATTATGTCTGGAAGTCCGTCGTGAGTCATTGGAGCCGCATCCAAAACAAAACATCCTTCTTTTTCTTTTTTGTGCACAAGAGACAAGTACTTTGAACAGCATTGCAATAAACATCCACACTCAACACGCACACCTAACACAGCCTCAAGCATAAACAACAAGTGTATTCACAGGGCACAGTGTAAACAAACACAAGTCACACCTACACCATCTCGTGTGATGCACAAAGATGTTTGCAAACAACACCACATTGACACACATCTGTGTTTATGCAAATGGAGTGGGCAGCCAAATGTTACAATTTTCTGTATGTTTAACCTCTTTAACCTCACCTCTAATAACCCATTTTTGACCTCCATGTTGCCTGTTTTGTGTCTGACAGGGTGGGAAGAAGCACAGTGGCCCCTGTGGAGGAAGAGACTGCAGCGGAGAGTGTAAATGTTTCCCAGAAAAGGGTGCCAGGGTGAGTCCCAAACTGGACCTACTCTTCCAAATAGCTCTGTAAACACCCATCTCCATTCCCTCTCTCCCCCTCTTTCCGAACCTCTGTGTTCACACTGCTCTTGGTTTTCATTTTCGAAAACCAAATAAGGCCATGATCACACATGATGCTTTATAAATTCCTCTGCAAATATCATTTCGATAAGAAATGCTGTTGCGTCACAGTCAGAAAGATTAGTGGCTTACATGTCTCTGTTACCAATGTAACTTCCAGCATCATGTCTCATCATGGCCTAAAGCCCATTTGTGGGAAATTTAAGTATCACAATGATGCAATGTAAACATGATAGATGATGTGAATGTATAGGTCTGACACAGGCATCAAGCCATATGGAAGACTGTGCTGCTGAAACTCATTAGTTTGACATATGCATCGCACATTGTTGCACTTAAAGTGATGAAGTTCAAACCATTAAGCTTTGTAAAGGAGGAGGAGTGTCTGGAGTGTGAGAGAGCCATTAGGGAGAGGAATGAAAGACAGAAAAAAGAGAGGGACCTGATGCCGTTTTTTTTTTTTTTTTTTTTAATCAGCTATACAGACGTAGACTAAACATGGTGAGATAACAGGCATAGAGCGAGTGACTGGGGTTCTGCATGACTAAAACTGATTTTGGCTTCAGACGTGAGCTGCAAAGACCATCAGATAGCTTTCTGGTCGTTAGAAATCCTTAAAGTTTTTGTCATTTTCAGAATCAGACTGCCAACACCTCAGCCTTCTTCTGTTTAGGAGAGAAAATATCTTCTGGGTTTCTGGGTATCACACATTTAAGGAGGAGCTGACATGAAAACACCCCAGATTTGAGCTACATGCTTTTTGTTATTCTTTGTTATTCTAATTTTCAACAAAAATTCAAGGCCTCTTTACATATCTAGTTTTTACTTTAGTTTCATATTATTTATTATAATTTATAATCCATTTTCATGTGTTATTTTGTGGCAAAGTAAATGTGACAAAGCTTATAACAAAGCATCTAAATGTTATACACTGCATTATTATTTGTTGGAAGAAACTTTATTTATTCATACAGAAAGTACTTAAAGAAATGACTAAGTTAATTAAATTTTAAAGCCATCATTAGTTACTAAAACAACAGTTTTGGGAAAAAGAACAGTTAAAATAAGGTATATTCTATACATTCAGGAAGCGGAATATATAGTTTTACTTCCTGTTGTGCATTTTAAAGACATACTTTCCACAGTAAAACTGTTCGATTTCCTTTGTTTTTCTTATCTTTTGAAAAAATTGCTCATAGGAACTGTAAATGTCACAGTTCAGCTGTGTGGTGTGGCAAAGTCGAGGACTGAAATCAACTCTCGTAAAACTACCAGAGGAACAGCTCCTGAGGGAGGCATTCTCAACAAAAAAATGCAGAGATGAAGAGAGGATCGGTCTAGCAACTGTACTCTGGCATGCAACAAGAATTTACCAGATCGACTTTACAGTAGATCTGACCTTTGACCTGCGCACTCACTGTGGATACAGGAAGCCTCATAAGGAGGTGAAGAGAGAGAGAGGAAGTTCCACATTCCACATGTGAAGGATGGCAGGGTCAGCAGACCGCCTCTCTTTTCCTCCTTTCCTCTCTTTCTTTGTGTCAACCAGACATGAAGGAGAGACAACGGTGCCAAGAACGTGATGAGCTTTTCATTACAGGCTCAGATATTGGCATAATTTTTGCTTTTGAGTATTAAATAATTCAAGAAAAGTTATTACTTAAAAAAAAAAAAAACAGTCTGCGAATTATGAAATGAACACATTTCTCTCTTAAATTATTTCTTGCTTAAAGACAAACCAAATCTAAGAAGCCAGATATTATAAATTTGACTTTTTTGTTTGTCTGTCAGTCGCTGTCTCTAATGTATTGCGTACATGTTTAAAATGTTAATTTTCAAAGGCCAAAGAGATTACGGTAAAACACAATTTAGTCCAACTAAACTTTCCTCCTAAATGCATCATCCAACAACAGATGTCCTTGTTTGTGGATGCAAACCAAGATGGATTATCACAGATGTGTTCATCCCTCTGTCTCTTTTTGCTTTATGTCCACCTCAGTTCTGTCCAAATCTTTTTTTCCCCTAGAGGAGAGTCATGACGATGAACGCCTCACTGAATGGCTCAAACTGATCCCTCACAGCTGCTTGGATTTGCAGAGCCTTGACACAGCTGTGGTGATTAGGTGATGGTTGTTAATGGGTAAATGGTGACTGTTGTCAATGTCAGCATCGCGGTTTTTGGCTGCTGTTTTTATTGGAGCAGAGTCATCAGTGTATCTACAACTGTGAGATGTGTCATGGAGATGTGAAACAGACTTGTTAAAGCTGGGATCAATATTTTTATATCGACAGTGAACGCACACAAACAATAGCAGTGAACCCGCAGATAATTATCACCATCATCTCTATGGAGTATTTCATTTACTTTCAGCCACTGTTTTAGTTTTCTGGCCCACAAGTTTTCTGTTTTGGCAAACACCCACACCTCTAATCATCATTTGTGGCGCAACAAGCAGCAGTTTTGTGTTTTCACCCAATAGACACAGTTTACAGTTAGCTAGAAAACATGACACCAAATGTATATAGACTTATCACTTTAAAGGGTGATAATATGTAAGTACTGTCTTTACAATTTTCTGCACTAGGGTCACTTGAGGTACTTCGTGAATGAACGGTCGAATTCACATAATCACTTTCTCAAATAGTTACAGCGATAGAGAAAGTGAGACGTTGAGTGTGAAGATGGATACAAATCCAGATGGAGACAAGAAATGGACAGAATGAGCGTGAGAGACATGGGAAGAATGGCTTGAATTGTTCAGTTAGGACTAAATATGTTAATTTCATGGCTTTTTTCTGCTTTAGGGGGGAGAGAAAAGATTTGGCAAGCTCAGTCTCCAGCCTCACCACCCGGTTTACTGGCAGAGAGAGCAGTAAAGCGTACAGAAAAATATCAAGCTCCCAACAGCAAACTACATAAAGTCTTCATTGTTCTTCTGCATCTTTAGTACACTGGACTCAGTCTGAGAAAAATCATTTTAAAACAGAGTAGTAAAGTAAATTAGGATCAAGAACACAGTTGTGTTTGACATGGAAATTAATCGCAGGAGCTGTTAGTGAGGCAGTGCTGCAAGTCTTGATGTATGAAGCATGAAAAACCAGGGCAGCATGATAAACTGACAGAACACAAGTTGCCCTACATCCTCTCCAGAAAATATGTTTAGGAGATCAATGCTGTCTTTTGTTGATGGAGTCTTTCCGTCAACAGTTCTCAGAAACAGGGAGTGGTGCTGAGTTTCATGAAGAAAAAAGAAATTGCAAATTAAAAGACAGATACTTCCATATGCGTGGGCTCCTTATCCTACACAGTGGACATGAAGAGGTAGAGAAAAAAAACACTGAGAGAGGAAGACAGAGAGGATGTGTTAGGGAGAGAAAGATAATGAGGCTATGTGTAAAAGTGACGATTTAGGCGCCATTACAGACACTAACCAGATGGAGGGATGCTGTCCTCTCCACCATGGGAAAAAACGCCACAGCTGATGCAGAACAGGAAATGACACACGTCTCAGGAAGCTGAGCACAATGACAGTCCACTGATCTTTTTTTAATATAGACGGTCTCTGTTTTTGTGGGAAACAAGATCGTCTGTGTGTTTAGTCGAAGCTATAAATGGCCAAGATTTCCTTGTTCCATGAAAACAAGTCTATACCTACATTCTGAATCCAGTACCCATGACTATCATGGACTCGAGGACTTTCCTGTCTCCTCAGGGACAGGATAATGGCACCAAGAGGAATGTAGAGTCAGAAATGATCAAAGACACTGCTGAATGTATTTACCATGTTTTCACAAAAAGGACGGAAGAGCAATGCTGGTGAATTTCAGGTTCAGTCTGTGTTTGGAGGATCATAATCTCTTCACAGAGAGATTTTACAACCTTTCAACATAAAAAACCTTGTCAAAGCAAATCCTAAAATTGACAAATGCATGACATTCACAGTAAAGCACGGATGATTTTCTTACTCCTTGAAGATTTGGTCACCTGACAGTAGTGATATGCCTGCAGAGCACACAGTTTGGCCTTAGTGAACCATCTGAAAACTCTCAAGATTCACATTTGTATGTATGACATTAACTGTCAAAGTCTTGCACTTTAAATCAAGTTGAAGTCTTCTGATTAGAGCTGCATTCCCGTGGCCAGGATATTTGATCAAACATAATTCATCTCTTCTCATGGAAACTAATTGCCTGACAGCAGAGGAGTACTGAAAAGTTAGTGCCATGATTTGCCAGCACCATCAACAAGCTGGTTTGCATTTAGATGCCTTTTTCGTAGCCTCACATGTCAGTAAAAAATTATATGTAATGGCAGTTTTAAGCCCCTCATTCCAAACCTGCAATCAAGAGCTCTCCCCTGACCCTGACCTTGACCAAGCCTGTCAAGGAAGAACTACCAACTGTGGAGTAAAGATGAGAAAATGTGTGTGTGTGTGTGTGTGTGTGTGTGTGTGTGTGTGTGTGTGTGTGTGGAAGAGAGGAGAGGGAAGTTACAAACCTGCTGCTATCACTAAAACTCTTACATGGGAGGAATTTCTTTTCATAAGATTGTTGGAAAGAGGAATTCAGCGAGGATCGACGGCTGGCTTTGTTCTGCATGAAAATTAAAGCTGAGGAGCAGTGGGACGTGTCTGGGGAGACGATCTGACAAACAGACAGTAACCAGCTGTTTGTGTGTGTTAATGCAGCACAATGATGTACAGTACCAGGCAAAAAAATGGAGGGAAAAAACCAGTAGCTGTTTAGTATCTTCAGGTCAGGGGTTTTAAAGATATCTCAGCCACCGTGTGAAGCTGTTAAAAGTTATGGTGAGAAACTAAAGTCAAGCCTAGAAGAAACACAAACTCTTAACTAGGTTGTTAAATACTCACACCTCACACATTCCTCATGTGGTTTGTTTGGTTTCGCTGCTCCTCCTAGACTCAAAACTGCCCACACTCTGAACACACATAAAGGTGCTATTGGTATTATCAAGTACAGTGTCTTCTAAGTTGTTATAGTCAACTTGTTCACAAGAAATTGACTATTAACACTTCCAGCAAACAAACAGCAACATTATTATTCATTTGTTTAGGAGATTCAGTCTACTTTTGGCTCCATTTTGGTCTCCACCATTTATTGAGGAAAAACCCCTGACTCTTCAAACACTAAATGCTCCGTCAGTGAGTCAATCTGCTGTTTGGTGATGGAGCAAATCAGTTGAAATAACATCACCAAAAGAAATGAAAATATTAAAATATGTGATGTGTAAAATCAAAACAGTGAACAAAAACAATAATCCAGAGCTAAACACATAAATAGAGTTGGTGATAACTGAACCCTTTTCACATTACACATCAACATATTACATCAGCCAGTATGGAAATTGTAACTAAAGCAGTTTTAAATGTATATCAGTTTGATAGCTTGATACACTACAGACAGACAAGCCTCAGTGAAAGTACAACAAACATGCTGTCTGACATTACAGAGCAGCTCAGTGCAACAAAAATAATGATTTCCCATGAACTCAGGGACTGACCATCACAAGATCACATCATATTTCTCCAATTACATCTTCGTCTACCGCTACAATCAAAAGAAATTCTTTTCCACTTTCACTTTTTTTTTTCTCCTGTAACAGTCAAAGCAGAGTTTGACCCATCATCCTGCACCCAGCTGTGGTCTGGGTTTAAGAGCCTATTAAAGTGGCTGACTCGCATTTTAAGATGATGGGTGCTGTTTAGGAACAAGAGGACTATTGTTGATGTGGACAAAGGATCAAGTCTTTTTAAGGCACACACACTATCACACACACATATACAGTATATACACAAACACCAGGTAACACACACAAATGGGTATAGACTATTACTTAAAATGTAGTAATTATAAAGCACCTCATGAATGGAGGAGAAGAGAGATCTTTCACTGAAGAACATCTTTTAGACAGTGCTTGTCCAATCATACTTCATCATTTAACCCATTCAAAACCATAACACAAGAGATAAAGTTTGTAAGGGCTGTATTAATCACACTTTTTGTCTGCTATGATGTAAGACATGATGGATTGCCAAAAAAACAGTAAACCTGGTAATACATCCAAGGCCAAGCTAATATAACTAAAAAATTCTCAATGTTGCTATTATTTTTTTATACTGTATTGTCTTTTTTTCCAAGTCCTATCCTAAAACTCTTGACTTTGATTATGTCATGATAAATATCAGTGTCATTCGATGACCTTGATTCTGTCATCACCACATTATCAGTCATACAGCAGGAAAACAAGTGCTGGCCTTGTGCTATCATCAGGCAAAGCACATGGTGTGATGGTTGGACCAGGATCAAAATGAGCAGAATAAACTTAATGTGTTGAGTTTCATGTTGTGACTGGAGGATTGTTGCTCCTAGGACCTCCATACTTAAGCCCTTGTCAGAGAAAAATGGAAATAAGCTGCTTTTACATCTTGTAACAAGCTGGAACTGTTTCTTCAGTTTTCTGGACACCTTCTGTTGCCAGTTCAATCCATCTCATTTTCCCTCCTTCTGAAAAACTCATAGAGACACACATGATGTTTTCCAAATTATTTAAATCTTTCTAGTCTGTATTCTCACAATTGGAAAGTTAGGTGAATAAGGTGTTAACTCTGTTCATTCTCAGGGGTTTTTGCATTTGATTTGCAGACAGCAGTTTGGAAATGCTACTGTCAACAAAGAGGGTCCACAGAGCTGCAGGAAAAATGTGACCACAGTTTTGGGTCACCACAGAAACGGCATGTGTTCCCCATCAGACCTTGTTGTGAAACCTTCATCAGGGGGCGGCTGCAGAGGAAACAATTAGATCTCCTCCAAATCCCCTCATATATATTCCACATTTCTGAGAAATTTTTTTCTCAGTAGCAGAGATTAAATGTTTGCTTACTCAGAAGTGGTGCAACATGTGCTCAGCACTCACACAGTTTGGTAAATGATGAGTAATATGTGACATTTTTTCCCATGGTATGAGGTCAAGGTAAAACGCCCTCAGTTGTCACCATCTGCTTCTGACTGAAATTAGGAATGTTAGATTAATGTAATTTCCTCTTAGACTGTAGATAAATACTCCATTCATCTAGTCAGTAAACCAAATACATGCATGGACCTTTGCCCTGATTTGCTCCCTTGCAAACTATCCAGGAATGTGTATTGCAGCTGCACTGCCAGTGGCTGTTGCATCCTTATGTGGGAAAATGAAAAACTCTTTCAGCCTGGTAAAGTTGGACGATAGGTTGTGCCAGCTGGATGGATCGCAGGCTACAGAAAGAGACCTTGAGGATTACATGGGTATACCCAACACTGATGTGACTGGCTGTGGTTCATGTCAAACACAGCCAACATCACAGCTGGGTATTTGACTATAAATCTCACTTTCAAGACCGGAGTTTTCCCATGGTCTTCCCCATCGTTCATTTGCTACCAATTTGTAATAGTGTGCTGGATTTATGAATTGATTGTTGTCAGCCAAGTAAGGTCTTAGGGATGGAGGTTTCCATTGGTTGACCAAAGTGGTCGACCAAAAGATGCATCCTAATGTCTTTGGAAAATGTGATGACTTGAGGATAATGTTATTGATTTTGAGTGAAACTTTGGTATTAAAACTGAGTCTGGGTCCTACTCTGACTGGGTGTGTACCATTTACCAACATGGATCCTTAAAATAAATGTCCATCAAAATAAAACAAAATAATTTGTCCATTAAAAAGAAATGTTCAACTTGTCCAAAACATTATTCAGAAATACTTGCAAATTCAACAACTTTCACTCCAGTTCAGGTCAATAAAAGCTACTTTGTAAATCTTACCATGTGACATGCAAAACTAAGATGGTCGTCACTGTAACCATTATTATATTACATTACCATTACTTTGAATATAAACGTTAACCATCCCACTGAGCTAAACCATACTGAATGTGAATATAGTGTCAGTCTATGTCTTAAGAACTAACCTTAGAACCAAATATGATTCTATCAAGATGTTTATTTTTATTATGATTATTTTCCTTTATTTAATCAGATAAAAATGTTGAGATTAAGACCGCAGCATAAAAGTAACCAATACAATATCAGAATTACATTAGAAATGTGACAAGTTTTTTTTTTTTTTAATTGTTAAAATGAAATAAAAGTAATGAACTAACTGATGATAATGAAATAACTGATAAATGAATCATGTGATTCATCAGTTACCAGGGAAACATGTCAGTTAATTTACCGATTGTTCTTTTTTCTCACACTTTACCATCTCTCCTGTTGCCCCTTAGAAGGTTTCACTCCATAGGTAAGTCAATATACATACCCATGTGCCCTTGGGTGTGATGTACAATGTCAGAGAACAGCTTTGTTGAGGAAATTGAGATTTCTTTGGTGGGTTTTTATAAACATAAAGGACAGTGGGCTCTGGGAGATGTACTGTAAGGAAGGTGTAATAGTGTTACATTGCAGTGATAAATGCAACAGCGGAATTATCAAGACAGCACACCCATGATGAAGCTCATTACATGTAGACATACACTCAGACATATGCCGACACCTGATACAGGCGTGCAGGTGGTTGGTCTCTAAGGTAAGGGCAACACCTCATTTCAGACCCTACGCCATTCCTCGCTCTTTCTCATATACACACACACATAGACACACAAACCACAGCTGTGACCTGTTTAGACGCACATGTGCTCGGACTTGAGACGTCTCATTCCTCTGACATGAGGCAATAGCACAGGTGTCAGGCCTCAGAGACCCCTGGGACAGCTGGAGGTCCAAGCTGTTCTGTTCTCAGCCCGGGATCCCCCCCTTGAGTCTTGATCTTCAACACACATGTACATGACTCTCACACGCACACACACTTCAATGTAACCACTGGTTGTTAGCGGCCCATGTCTCTCTCTCTCTCTCTGGACTGGATGCTGTCAGATCTCTGGCACGTGCGTGTGCACGTGCCCTCTGAAAATGACACATGTGCTTGCAGAAATTAGCTCAGAGTCTAAACACATTAATTCTAATGTAAACTAGGCTCAAAGCAGCCAAACTACTCTGAGCTCAATGGCTAAACAAAGAGCAGCAGACGTCCATGAGAAACAAAGCAAGTGGCAACAAGTGAATTATATTTGTGCAGATGTCGTACGTTTTTATCCCTTTGCTTCATCAATCTCTTTGCGCACAAGACATTTTAAGCAGATGAGTCAGATGTACTTGTTATTGAGCAACAGTGATGTTGTCACAAAACGAGGCAACATGGCAACATCACAATTTAGAATTCCACATCAGATGAAGTTATTCATAAATCCTTGTTTTACCTGTTGTTGTAGTTTTCATTTAACTCTCAGCGTATCATTTTATATCTGCTCTGACCCTCTGCACTCATCAAGGATTTCCAGAAGTATTTTCTTCCATTTGGGGGTTTCAGAAAGCTGACCTTCCTGACTACAGCCAGGAGATCTAAACACACTCAAATGGATATGTAAACATCATCTACAGATGTTTATTTGCTCTGCCTTGAGTCCTCCTCTGGGCATCCAGTCGATGACCCTCTTGTCCTCTGGACAGAGCTCTTCAAGCCTTTACCCCAAACGCCTGAGTCTCCCGCTCCTTTAGGGGAGCTCAGCCCCCTATTTCTTTGCCCCCCAGGGGCATCATGTAGAAGGGATGTGGATCTTCAGGAAATGAGACCAAGAAAAATGTGTCCAAGAAAAACATTTGAGCTCTGTCACAGAGCAGTGGGACCACATTCACTAAAGCATCTGAGCCTGATTGTAGGAGTCAGAGAGAGAGATTTACTGTTTACGTGCTGTAATTCAACTTCTTGGCACTTTTCTTTTCCTTTCTTTTTTATTTTTTTTCCTTATTTCCTATTCTTATTTATTTCCTTCCTCTTTTCTACTGTTATTTGATACACCTTTCTCTTTCCAGGTTTATTCATATCCTCTTTTTTCTTTTAAATTAATCTAAAATCATCCTTTAACATTACCTCCCTTTTTCACACCTTTCCTTCCTTTTATTTTACTTCACTTCCCTTCCGCCCCCCCTTGTTCCTCCTTCACACATTCTCTTGATTTAGTTCTTGCTCTTATTTCCGCTGTAGAAAGTATACAGAAGGCAGACTAATTCACGACAATTTAACATTTACTTAAACCTCATACGGCGATTGGCCCAAGTGTAAATCTATGCAGAAATTTTGAACTTTCAAACGTTTTTTATTCTTTGCAAAACTGCATCTGTCACTGTTGCTATGCACAAAACAAGTTGTGTGATCCCAATTTGTGCAATGAAAAAAACCCTGAAAAAGGAGAAATGCATCACTGATTTGCATTTTTTCACCATTTATTTCAGAATTTGTACAAAATTTTGATACTGCAACGTACCTCAGCTGACATGATGCTTGCATTAGTTTGTTAGTAAGATTAAAAACCTTTAGTTATTAGGTTTTATTGTCATTTTAAACTGAAGTCCAAAACTATTCAGTTGTATGTGAATCAAACTCTTCTGTGGATGAGCCTGGACAACAACCTGGACCAACTATTAGCGTAATGGCTTAAGGTAAAAAAATATATATATTTAACATAGTTTTAATTTTCAAATTACATTCAACTCAGATGAAAAGTGTTCATTGTGCTGATGGTCCTTGAGCAGATAGCTCACAGAGACATTCACCAGAAGTTTATTAGGAGTTTACATGTCTGAGTGTTGTGTGAATAGTAAAAGCACTCACTGTCGATGTTCTGCAGAAGTTTGTGTTGAGGTTTCAGCTCCTTGTCTCATATTGATGACATCAGAGAACAAAATTAACTGTGTTCCCTCATCACATCACCTTCTGTTTAGACTCTGGTGTTATTTCTGAGGAGTTACAGTATACAAGCACTAGAAGGACAAAGCATGTCACACTGTAGGTATTAGCTTTGTAAATACTGATTTGAACATCCATGGAAAATGGGCATGGACGCACAGTTTATATGAGAATGATGTTTTTATAAAAAAAAACAAATACGTGCGTGTGTTAGGCCTGAACTAAATGTTAGTCTGCAAAAATAAGGATGTTATTAGAGTCTGGTGTTTTTTCTTCACAAGACTGTTTTTCCTCCAAAATGTGTCATTTTTCTGTGATTTATCATCTCCCCTATCTCTGTTGTTGGTTTTATCTTTAAATTAATGTTTTAATTAGTGGCTATTTCCATTTCTTCAGTGAAAAATATTACTCGGTGTCCTCTTTTTCCAGACAGACAGGAGAAACAACACAGGGAGCTTCCGGCCGGTTGTTTATTGATTTATTTTATTCCACTCTGAGGTTAGAGGTTAGCACGCCGGGCTGTGTGTTCCCATCCTGTTCTTAGCGGGTCGTTCCCAAACTGTCCACCCCTGGGGACAGTCTGGGCCCAGATGAAATTTATGGTGTCAGACGGGGGAACTTTTAATAGATCTGTGATTTAGGAACGAGAAATGCAAACACACCCACATACACACAGACAGGGAAAGGGCTATGATTATTGCATTTTATACAGTGTGAAGATCGGGGATTTTCTCAGAGATTTTTAGATAAGGGTGAAATGTTATGAATGCACTTGCGTAGGTTACATTCTGTAGTGACGTGGAAACATAAATATGTCAAAAATATCTAACTGCACTCAGGAAACTGTAGTAGCATCTGTATTTACTACTTGTACTTTCATTTTTTTTAAGTAAGATATACATTTGCTTATAGATTGATAAATTTGGGTGAACTAACCCTTTAATCACATATGTCCACTAATATCTACTCAAACCACTGGTTTCTTAATATTCAGCTGTTAAAAGTTATCTTCCATTTCTTGGTATTTCCATAGTGTTTAGTCTCTTGTTGAATTGAGAGGTCTGGGTAAAATCAGCTGAGTGTTTCACATGTTAAGTTAAACTGGAGGTAAGCGTCCAAAATCCTCCTCACACATTCCTCCAGCTGCTAAAGATGAAGCTGTGACATCTCGCCGTCAATGATTTGTACGATATATGAGAGACAGGGTTAATCCTTGGTTAAAATTTAAAAATAATGCTGTTGTAGATAAAGAGAAAGGAAAGGTGGGGTTTATGTTCTTAACCTCTGTTCTCCTGTAGCCTTGTTTTTTTTTTTTTTTTTTCTTTTTTTTTTGCCCTGTTAGCATCCCATCATCTCACGCCTCAGCCACAGTCGCTTTGTTCAAGTAGGTGGTGTGGGAGGTTTTTATGTGTATGTGTATGGTGGTTTATGCCCCTTAAATGAAGTGAGAAGTGATCAGGTAAAAAGCAGACACCAGTCTGGGCAGGGCTGGTGTTTTATTACTCTTATACAGTCCTTTTCTTCTTAAATTTAATTGCTTTTGTGTATTCAGAGCCACTCTTTGTTTTACTGGAGATTCAAACAGATTTGAATCTGTTTTTTCCTTCCTGACACACACGGCTCTCTCACTTGTCTGTCTCTCAGTCCCTGTTATTTTCCTGACTGTGAAGTTTACCCCATTATATATCAGTCTGCCTACTTGTCTGGGGCTGTGACTACTATCATTATAACTATGAAACACTTCCACAAAAGCCAGCCAGATTTGAGTAATGCATAATTTTGAAAAAATAACTGTCGTCAGTCTGAAAATTAAGCTGTCGTGTTTTTTTTATCCAAATAAGGTTCTTGGTCACAATTTACACCATAAAAGCATATCTCCATTGTCTTTGTGATTGTTTTCAGACACGCGTCACTCCGTGTTTTTTCTGTTGCCACAGTGATTTGGCCAATTTTATTGATTCAGCAATGATAATACCAGTAATAACTGTAACGACCAGCGTGCATAAAAAAATTGGTCTGAGGGTTTTGGGTATAAATGAAATGAAACAAGGGAGTTAGTGAGAAATAAGAAAAAAAAAATCTATAATCAGATAAGTTGTTTTCTATTTGAGTTGTTTTCTAGTGTATACTTATGTATACTGTTATGTGCTTAAAATTAGGTCACATCTTTTATTATCAATGAACCTGCCAATTATTTTTTATGATAACTGAGTAGAAATCCATAATCAATATGTTCGAACTTACCATCGTACAACAAATCCAAAGTGAAAAGCTGTTTTTAGGATTCAAGGATTCAAGGAGCTTTATTGTCATTGCATCACATGTTAGGAACATGAGGTGAACGAAATTAGATTCCCTGGTCCCAGTGTAAGCCCTGTAAGAATAAGAATAAAATAAGATAAACTAAGTAGTAAGTAAGAAAGTATAAATATAAAAACAACAATGTAAAATAAAGTATTTATTATAAATATAAAATATATATACAGTATGGACATCAAACATCTAGTGATGAATGACAACACGGAATAGCAGCAACAAAGATTTAAAGTGGCACATTGTGCAAAAAAAATCAAGTTATCAAGTTCTCTTATATTCAAAGTCCAAAGTGCTGAGGATGTCGTGTTGTCCACTGTAAAGCTTTTTTTGCGTTGCTTTACAGTAAATAAAATTGGCTCAACTTCAAGCAAACTGCTTGATTTTGAGTTGAACTTGTGCCTGCCTCGTTTCCTTCTCTTCCCCCTGTGACTTTAGTAGATGCGACTGCTGATTGATGGCTCATCGCATCCCATTATGGAGCTCACGAGACATGAGGCCAAAGGTATAACGTGAACCAACTTTGACGGAAAGAAAAATAAAGTAGCGCAGGCAGATACAGTTACACACACGCACAGAGGGCAGCACGTGTTTCCTGAGGATCATAATCTGGTAAAGTCATGACCAACCTTCAAAGATGGAGAAGAACTCAAACCCAACCAGACATATGTGTGCTCAGTCTCCTTTGGTGAATCTAAAGTATGTATGTTTGACTATCACTCAACTTCCTCTGATCTAGATGTCAGGTTCTCCATTTACAGAGGTTCAAAATGTTGCTTTCTCTGTCTTATCTACAGTCATTCTGCAGTCATATGGTTTCTGTTATATGTCCACTTCTGTTTCTCAACTCAAAAGATTGTATTTTCTAGAGAATTTTAGTGATTTTTATACTTCTCTTCTGATCTCCTCTAAGTTTTTTGTCTGACACTGGCTGATTTGTAGACCTACATGTTGATTACTCTTTGCCCAGCACAGACAGGAAGGGAAATAACAGACAAGGGAGGTATGGAATAGATGCAAAGGGATGTAAAGGCTCCTTCGAAATTTGGGAGTGGAGGAAATGGTGTGTGGATGTAATGTGAGCAGATAAGAATGGGGGAGTACAGAGTTATGACGGAAGTAAAGCTGTAGAGGATTGATAATTAAAGAGTGGGGAGGACTGGAGAGATATTTAGCTCAAGAGAGAATAAAGGAGAAGGGGATAAGTGGTAGAACGATAAAAGGTAATGGGATTCTGGTCTCTGTGTGTTTTAAACTAAATAGTCATATGATGTGTCCAAAGGTGAAGATATCATGCCCTTCTCCCTGATCTGATCAGGCTCTAAGAAAATCGTAGAAATGCAGATGGACTTGTCCGATAGTCTTTTCTGGGAGGAAGCTTAAAAGGGTCCAAAAATTACTGAGGTCTTCAGAAATGGACATATAACAGATATATATTTGGGAGCACTTCAGACAGTTACAATAAGGTCAATTTTTGTTTCTCACCAGAAAGGTGAAGACATACAGAGCCTGAAAGATCAGTGCTGGCATTCTTTGTAGATTTGTCAGTTAAAACTCCCAGTCCCATGATCCTTCACTGGCTTTCCAGCCAGTAACTCTGTATTTGAAGGAGTCTAACCCGAGGCTTAACTTCAGGCCCTGTGATGATCTGTAAGGGCTTTTCACCTGTTATTATGGTGCCTTAACTAACTTTGGAGTCAAATTAGTGCACTTGTACTGCTACCATTTTTAATGTAGCAAGAAAAATTTTGCCTCTACCTCCATGCCTTATTTTGAGTGTTTACAATAGATCCAGCATTGAGGCATTGAGCAGTTTTGTGCTCACAAAACTATGTATTTAGAAACATGTCCTTCATTATCAGCTTCTAAAAGGGGGCTGTTTTTTATCAGATCTTTGTTTGAGCCATGCAGAAAGATAGTGAGCAGGTCACATAGTGTGCCATGCAAAGGCTGTAGACAACGATCTCTTACACACATATGCAGTTTATTTCAGAAGCACGCCACTTTTGTATTACAACACCATCACAGTTCACTCTACTCCTCCTCTCTGTCACTGTATATTTTGCTTCACTCTCTGTGTGAGTTATTGTAAAACTACTACGCTGACAGAACCATTTGTCTTCGAAAAAATTAGTCAGCTTGATAAATCTCCTTTTTTTAATGAGAGTGGTGATTTATAATCGCTATTGTGTCACCTTATTCCATGTGCCCGAAGGGCGTTTTTCCACCAGAACAACAGGGTTTCATAGCAAAGGAAACAGGTGGTTGGTTCTTTCCGCATATAAACTTGCCAAATTACATTTAAAACCTACGCAGGAAGGTGCAAATTCTGAATTCTGATTTTTTTTTTTTTTTTTATCATAGAAAAACATGAGAAAGGAGTAAGATGACTGGGGATCACTGTGGTCTTCTGCTGTAGACAGAGATGTCTATGTGTTGTTTACTTTCAGACACTTGGACTCTAAAGCTTTATTCCCCTAGTTGTTTTCTACTTGGTCTAAGTTCTGGTAATTCATAACTCTTTTGACATTTCAATTGTTGCACATTTTAGGCGTGACTCAGATGGTCAGTCACTGATCCAAACTGAAATATCTTGACAACTACTGGATGGATTACAGTGAAATTTGGCATAAACATTAATGGTTCCCAGACAATCAATTCTATCAACTATGGTGACCCGTGAGTTTTCCTCTAGCACCACCAGTAGGTTAAAATGTCTTAACATCAGCAGAAAACATTTTAAACATAAATTCATTGTTCCTGGATGATGAATCCTACTGCATTAATAACACCAGTATTAGAATAAACTAAACTAAGATGCCGACACACACACACACACACATTATGCATATTTGCATAATGTGCGTGTGTGTTTGCGTTTGCATATTGATGTTAGCATTTAGTTCAAGGCACAACTGAATCTCAGTGTAGCTTCATAGTGCTGCAACATAACTCTGTGAATCACCAATATGATTCCGGAAAAATATTTTTTCCCATTTGCTTATGGTTATGATTAAAGATTAAACAATATTACTTATCATTTTATCAGCTCTCACAGAATAACCAGTATGGCGATACCATCACCATTGTGGGTGAGATATACTGATGTTATCATGTCATGACTGAACATCTGAATGTCTCATCAGTCCAGTCCTGTGGCTGTTTTATCTGTAAATGAAAAAAATCACAGCACAGACTATATAACACTCAGTTATTCGTGTGGAGTTGGAGCTGTTTTGACAGAACTGTTGTCTATCTGTTGTCTACTCCGTGAGCAACAGCTGCAGGCTCGAGGCTGAAGAAGAGACAAAACATTCAAAGAGCCAAAGACACACACACACGCACACACATAGGATGCTTGCACAAGTGCACACACATCTAGTCATCATTTATATGAGGGTTTATCTCTTAGTATCTGCATCGATTTGTCTGTCGTTTGTTGTTTGAATTGTTATTTGACATTGTTTAGGCTCCCTGCAGTTTTATATATCCCTTTGAGACCCTTGGCTCTAGTTTCATATATAAAAGCCCAGAGCATTTCTGTCTGGGGACAAACAACATGACTTTGTTTGCTGGTTCTCACAGGAACACTGTCAGGCCCTCAAACCTCAGAGGTCATCACTTATTGCTCTTGTGAACTTAAAGAGCATACAAACACAACAAATTCCCATAGCATCTTTTGTCCTCACGTGTCCCTCATCTGCTTTTTGCACCTCCCTCGAGCATCTCCCCTCACAGACAGAAACACTGGAGTGATGTGAGTATGTTTAAGGCAGACCTGATCTTTTAATTGATCCGCGTCCAGCAGCCCACCTGCGCTGAATGTGTCCATTGTCTGTTAGTTTGCATTCTGCTTTTTTTCTTTGTCGAAATGTTACTGCAATTCTGGCAAACAGAAGATGCTATTAAGGGATATAAATGATTTGTTTAAATGTGCAGCAGAGGTATGGCGTGAAGTACGGAAACACACTTCTTCCAACAGCCAGACTCACATTTTCCTTCCCTCTTATCTGCCAGTCTGTCTTCTCTCTGTCATCACTCCAACTATCGTACTCAAATTGTTATATTTAGCTTGGAGATTAGGAGGCTGTCTGCATATTCAAAGAAAAAGAGATTAAAATTCTCTTTTGACAGCCTTAAATTATGCCTGGTCACTGTGAGATACTGTCTTTGACGACTACAATTTAATCACTTAACTCCTCTATCTGGCATATCTTGCCAAGTCTGTGAGTCAACCTGCAGTTTTTGTCAACGAACCTTTGCAATCATTCTAATAGACCACTTGATGGCGCTAGAGAGTCAGTTGAAGGAGAGGATTTTTGGAAAAAAAAAGGAAAGTGTATGTCTCCCCCTTGTGATGTAAACAGGAAATCAAACCAAATGTAAAAAAATCTGTGTAAAAATTGGTGAAATCTTTAAAATTATGTTTTATTTTTTACAGTGTTACACCTGCCATTGCATTGTTGTGATGCTTTTCTCCCAGACTATTAATAACATATTCATGTTTTCAAATCTTCTCTTCTAATTCTCTTCTATTTAACAGGTAAGTTTTCATGTTTTATTACTCCAGATATTTCCCTTGTTGACCTAGCTTTTAACACCTGATGTAGAATTAATACAGAAAAATCAAAATGTGTAGCTGATTCTGATAAATTGAACAGTAACTAAAATGTGAGAAAGAAAGTGGTTTATTTGAAGTGTTTTATCTTTCTTCTTCTTCTTTTACCTCTCAAATGTCAGGGTCAACCTGGGCCTCTTGGTCCTACTGGGTCTCAGGGGCCTCCAGGGAGACGAGGTGATCCAGGCATCCAAGGACCCAAAGGGCAAAAGGGTGATCATGGCCCTGGTGGCATCATAGGTCCTAAAGGAGATGTGGTAAGATATCCTTTTCTGTTCTTTTTTGTTTTATAGATTTTTTTTTTTTTTTCAAATTATTACAATAAAAAAAAAAATGTGTGATTGTTGTTGCTCCACAGGGACAGACCGGTGTTCCTGGATTTTCTGGAAGTAATGGCATACCTGTAAGTCCATCCATTAGTATGGATAAAAACAATTTATTGATAAATTATTAATTCTACATTTAATTAATTTTAACTTTATGTTTGATCTGCAGGGTCACCCAGGACAAGCCGGGCCCAGGGGGAGGCCAGGAGCAGACGGTTGCAATGGGACTCAGGGAGATTCAGGGTTACCAGGACAACCTGGTTATGATGGCAGGCGTGGTTTTCCAGTAAGTGCTACTCCAAACTAACAGTCATGTGTAAATACATAAAGTTTGATTTTCTTAACATTACTTTGTATGTTTCCCACTTCTAAGGGTCAACATGGCAGGAAGGGAGAAAAGGGAGAGTCCCTGGAGCTGAGTGTGTTCATGGAGCGTTTCAGGGTGAGGAAGAGGAGCTCACACATTGATATGGTCGCAACAAAGTCATATCGATCATATTAACTTCTGTCAACATCCATTCACAGGGAGATCCAGGCATACCAGGAACCTATGGAATATTTGTAAGACAAATAAGATGTAATTATTGATCTTAAACTTACTTTTCTTTAAACAATCTTGCATATTTACTGTCATTCATTTGATTTTTGTCAGGGGCCTAAAGGAGCCCCAGGGTGGGAGGGTAACAGAGGGTATCCAGGTCCAAAGGTAAGTGTGAGTGCATTTGTTTAGATTGTCAATTTATTATGATACAAAGTGCTCATTAAAGTCTTTTTGTCTTTTGCAAGGGTCCACCCGGGCCTCCAGGTCCCCCAGGACCAAAGGTAACATAACAACAATTTGAATATAAAGTCAAATATTATAATATAGTTCAAATGGGAACCCATGCAACATGAAGGGATCTTTTGTTTTTGTTTTTCTGAACAGGGCACTATGACCAAAGTGATTAAGGGAGCCAAAGGAGACCAGGTGAGTGACCACATGTGTCAAATACAGTGTCGTAATATCTGTATCTGTATCTCTTTGAGATAATCTTTAGTGATGAAATTATTTTTCATTAAATACATATTATAAACTTATAAATTATAATTCAGTATAACAGATAAACTCAGTAGTTTCCAACCATTTTGATTTGTGACTATTTCCAAAATAATAATGTCAAGGTGGGGTTTCTTGTCACAGTTGTATTGTAGGTATTCTTCCATGTTTTATGTTTTATGTGTGCCTTTGTATTATCTACTCATCCTGCCACTTTAAAGCACTTTGTTACTGTTTTTGTCAGATTTTACTTTACTTGCTTACAGTTATATGTATATGTAAAAAGAAATTCCCCTTCTAAGCATTTCATGTAATTATATAACTGTTTAAAGAAATTAAATTATCCAGTATTAAACAACAAAATTAAAGATTAGAGGAAAGCAGACTATTCCCACACATACAATTCTTATACCTATGAAGACCCAGTGAACTATAAAGTCAAACTATATCAATATAGCACACTCATATTTGTGCGTCAGGGTTGACAATCTAGTAAAACCACATATGATGTTTCTGCAGGACTTTTACTCACAGTTGAATATTTTGAATATTCTAATATAACCAACAGTAATTTGTTTCTGTCTGAGCTGATTTTTGTTGTACTTCCTTCCTACACCACAGGGGGACATCGGTCCAGCAGGGTTTCCAGGAAACTACACTCATCAACATACTCTTTCCACCTCTGGACCCAAGGTCTGTACTGTACTCAGATTTATTCGTTATCCTGCAGTAATTAAATAGAAATGTAGTCATTAAAAATTAGAAGTAAAAATAGAAATTTTACACACACCAATGTGTGTTGTGCAAAAATATGACAAAAAATATTCTGCTGTCATTATTTTAGGGACTTCCTGGGGACAAGGGTGTAAAAGGACAAGAAGGAGATATGGTAAGTGATTCACTCATTTACCACCATACACTTTTTCATGACTGAATACATAGGCACATTCAAACTTCAACATGTCACTGATCTTTCCTTTTTGGTTGGATACTTCAGGCAGACAACAAAGGAGAAGTTGGTGTAATGGGATTTCCAGGACCACGGGTTAGCACATTCAAATTTATACACATTTCATCAAGACTCTGTGCTCTGTCAATGTGTTACATTTATTTCATGCTTTGCTGTGGATGCTGTTGTAGGGTGAATCTGGTAGAGATGGCACTCCTGGACTAAAGGTAAGTTTGTGTGAAATATGAGGATATAATTATTGTATTATTACAATACATCTGAATAAAATCTAATTTTAAAACTTGATGATCAACAACTCTCATCCAGGGTGATCAAGGTGACCCAGGACCAAACGGCAGACCTGGACTGAAGGTGAGAACACAGCTGAACTTTGTTCTATGTCACCGAGAAGAAAATATGTGACAACTATCGGTGTGTAAACAAGTAGATTTGCTCAACAAGATTACAGTCCCAGTCCATTAAAATTCAAAGATAATTATTGTACTTCTTACTGCATTGCACACATTTGACAGCTATAGTTTTGATAATAAAACATATTTATCTTATAAACTATAGTGCTGTTGTTATGTGTATTATATGAGTTAAAATGAGTGTTGGACAGAAGATTTACAAAATATTTATGACAAAAAAGGAGCCAAAGGTGAAAGTAAAGTCTCAACACACCAGCAGTTGTGTTGTTACAATCTCATGCTGTGTAAACAAATATTGTTTGAATCTACAAAACTTTGTTTAAAATCTCTGCAAATAAGTATACAACACAATATTTTCATATATATCACATATTTTCACAATCTAATTTGTGTCAGCCACATTTGTTGCACTTATTGGGAAACAGAGTAAAAGTAAATAAATATATCTTGAAAACAGTCGTAGAACAGGATATATGTGGTTGATATTTTCCTGCAATGTGTCCACATCTAACTTGTGATCTCATCTGATCTTTGTGCTGAGGTCTCGTATTAAAGTGACAAGTGAAACTGCATCTTCTGACTCGCAAACACTGACATTAACCTTGTGTTTTAGGGGGTCAGAGGTGATGCAGGAGAGCTGATCTCATCTGATCTCACGCCTTGGTCCACAGTAGGTAAGATGTTAGATCCATGAAAAACATTAGATAATTGGCCAACAGAATGATGGAAAGTGAAAGAGACACCCACTGTCTGACAGTACAGAGTCGTTGCTGACATGAAGTGAAACTCTTTGGGGAAATTTGTAACATTGCTAAAGTTAATCTTTAACTGGCTGCATAAATCTGTCACAGCAGAAAGTCAATGTCTGAGATATATTTGGACCTGATGAGGTTTGTTAAAACACAGCACAGACCCAGTGAACCAGTGAACAATGGAGCTTCTTGTCCTGCAGGAACGCCATCTGACAGGACACAGACCAGGTGGTGTCAGGTGGAAACTGTTTAACCTGACAGTAATTAATGGTTGAAAGTTATTTGCTAGAGGTACATTATGGGGTCTAGTTCATAGACAGTGAACACCAGTGCAAATATAGGAGATAGATCTTCTAGGTCAATGTTTCTAATGCTAACAAATGATTCTTCCATTTGATCTGCCTTGATCAGCTGGCCCTCCTGGTCTCCCCGGTGAGCAGGGCCCAGATGGAGAGAGGGGTCCAAATGGAGATCAAGGTTCTCCCGGACCTGCAGGACGCCCCGCCTCTGACTCACAACAACAAGGTCTGTTACCTTAACGTAAATAAGGAGATTCAGCCAAAGGATTCAGGGACTAGTGCCTAATTTGGTTGTCGATATCTCATCCTTAATAAGAAAAAAGCATTAAAAACCTCATGTACAAACAGATAATTGAGCTGTCACATATGCAATACATTTTACATACAGACCCAGATCTCATCATAACAACAATATTCTCCAAGTTAAACCTAATCTATTAATCATTCTACAGGATCTTCTGCAGGTTTTAATTAAGTGCTAAAAAATAATTTCATTTCATTTCATTTCATTTTGTGCCCATTAGTGTTTGAGTATTTTGGGCAATTTGGCATAAGGGGTGATCAAGGAGACAAGGGCCCTCAAGGAGAAGCAGGGAGCCCTGCTCTCAGTGCAGGACCTCCGGGCATGAAGGGGCGCCCAGGGTTTCCAGGCCCTCGAGGACCTAAAGGAACATGTAAGTGTGTGAGTGAATGTGTGAGTAACTGACTGACTGACTGACTGAGCATTTGTTTTGATATTTTTAATTCTTGTTTTTTTCTTGTTTATTGGTTCAAGTGTTATCTCCCATTGTTTTTGAAATAATCTTTTATTATATTTCGATTTCTCCCCAGGGGCTGAGTTCTTCAAGGGGGCTCCAGGCCCAAGAGGAAGGCCTGGAAATGCAGGATTTAAAGGAATGAAAGGTGCTGTAGCTACTATCACAATGACTTAAAAACACAGGCATTTACAGTTTCCTCTTTTTAATTTGCACCAGACCGAAGGATCAGTTCAGTGTCCTTAAATACTTATCAATCCACCATCTTCTGATATTTACATGTATTTTTTTGTGTGTCATATCTGCAGGGGATCATGGAGCATGCGAGTGCTCCACTGTAAACGCTCCACGTGGACAACCAGGCCCTGGTGGGGTTCGTGGTGATGCTGGCATGAATGGAGAGATTGGTCAGAAGGGTAATCGAGGAGACCCAGGTCCTCAAGGAGATGATGGGCTCCCTGTAAGGAAAATCAAGAAAATTAAATTTGAAAAAAAAATCACATTGGTTCATTGTTTTCCACTGTTTATTTTAAGCCCTTTTTTATTCCTCTACTCCTCTTCTATTCTTCTAGGGCCCTGCTGGGTTCTCTGGTGCACCAGGACCGAAAGGCCGAAAGGGGGACACGACTGTGGCAACACAGAAAGGTGTAGTGTAATTTTAGATTAAGACCTGGGTGGGTCAATACAAAACAAAAAAAAGCCTTTGTGATGTTGGTGCATACTGTACACTGTTAATACACGTGTGTATGTCATGTTCACAGGATATCCTGGAGATTCAGGAGATAAAGGGCATGATGGTGAGCCAGGAAGACCAGGTGCTCCAGGCCTGAATGGTGAACCTGGTGTGCCTGGGCGCAGAGGTCCTCCAGTGAGTTCACATATTTTTTGTTCATTTTAATTGCCTAATGACATGTCTTAGGGTTTGATTTTATCTTTTCCTCACCCCACAATGCAAATAATAAGTATGATGATTGTGACAACAGGGAGAAGGTCCCTGGGGAGAACCTGGAGACAGAGGTTTCCCAGGTTCACCTGGTCTACCTGGTGCATCCGGGCTGATTGGTGAACCAGGTGTAGTCCTTGGGGCCCCCAAAGGCCAGCGTGGTTTACCCGGTGATGACGGTTTAGCAGGCTATCCTGGAGTTCCAGGAACACCTGGAATCCCAGGTGAGAGGCAGCTGACTGCCGCCTTCCCCTCTTTTATACAGTTTGAAATCATGCTGCGTATTTCTCCTTTAAGGCTATCGCTTTACAGTGATTTTACCTGTTTCAGGTATTTGATTTGACCTTGCTCCACCTTTTGTAATTCAATGCAAAGCAATGGAATTGGAATTAACATTAATGGCCTGTGAAAAAGGAGGATGCATGATAAGTTTTGTTTCCTTTTTTTTTTTATTTGTTTTTTACTTTTCCTTCTTCACCTCCTGTTGTCTCCTTGATGCAGGGGCTGCATCCCTCAAACCAGCTGCAGCAGAGCTTGTTTGAGATAATGCTTTGGAATGTGCTTTTGAATAACTCTTGTTCGAATGCCTCTCTCTTTCATTCTCTCTCATTTGCAATCGAAAGGCGGCTGTATTCCAACAAGAGATGGAGAACAAGTGGATGTAACAGGTAGCTGGTATAATAAGGTCTTAGCCTTATTGCTTCCTTTATAACAACTCTTTTTGTGCTTTGCTTTCAAATTATTTGACTTGTGGGCATAATGTTTTTGTTTTTTTTAGTTGTTACAATTTATATTTACAATTTACAATTTTATATTTTATATATTGATATCAGCTAATGTAATGAAAATGCCAGGTTCTGAAAAACAATTCACGCTGGGCAACAGATAAAAATCACCTCGCACCTAAATAGTCATTTCCCACCCAAACAGTCACTTTTACATGATATTTCCCTAAAAAATACATGCTCTGTTTCAGGTCCTTGCGATGCAACTCCAGGTCCTCCTGGGCCACCTGGATCTCCAGGACCAAATGGATTTGAAGGTTCCCCAGGTAACACATCAACAAACTGTTGTTTTTTGTTTCATGCAGGGTAAAAGCTTTGAGACTTTTTTGATGTCCTGTTCTGTTTGTATTTTGTCAACCAATAGGTCTTCCAGGTCAAAAGGGATTACATGGTCTACCTGGAGCACAGGGAGAGAAAGGAGAATTAGGAGAACAAGGCAAAGGTGGTGCTCCTGGACCACCAGGTAAAATATTGGTAAAATATTAAAATATGAATCAGATTGACTGATTGTTGACTTGAATACCACCATTAGTACAGATTTTTTTTTTTATTAATCCTAATGGTTTTCCAATAAAGGTTTTTCTGGCCCCCGTGGTGACCTTGGATATCCTGGCAGCAAAGGTAAAGTTGGGAACTCTGGTTGGCCTGGCGTACCTGGCCGAAACGGGGTGCAAGGTGAGAAGGGTCTTCATGGAGATATTTTGGGAGCATCACCTGGACCCAGAGGTGATCCAGGACTGCCTGGGTTTCAAGGGACTGCAGGGCCAATTGGCGATTCAGGAGTACCAGGACATCCAGGTTAACAATGTTTTTGCTCTCTGTGTGTTCTCTGTGCTTTTGTCATTACCCTCGGCATTAAATCATTAAATCAATCGAAAGAATAAATGATTTTAGAGGTTTTATTTAGTGTTCTCATTCATCTTTTCAAAACAGGAATAACTGGCATGCCTGGTATGATTGGCTACAAAGGCAAAAGTGGTCCTGTTGGCCTGCAAGGGGAGCAGGGGAGGCCTGGGCCAGCTGGCAAGTATGGTTACCCTGGCAACCCTGGGCAAGCAGGTCCACCTGGGCCTCATGGTAGTGAGGGACTACCAGGTTAGTCAAACGTACACAACAATGCACTCTTTCAGAAATGTAGTTGTTCATCTCTAACATCTCTATTCCTCATGGTACACCATCCTCCTTTCCAGGTTTCACCGGAGAGAGAGGAACTGAAGGAGACCCAGGTCCTCCAGGTCCAGTTGGACTGAAAGGGATGCCTGGGTTGCATGGTAAAGATGGAGTCATTGGAGAGACAGGCCCTCAAGGTGACCCAGGATACCAGGGTGTAGATGGGCGGCCAGGTGTGCCAGGAATGAAAGGTATGTTCTTCAGATATTTACTTTGATAATTTTTAAATAACAGTCAATAACAGTCAGATCAAACATTAAATACATCTGTATAAAATCTATAAAAAAAAAAGAAGGAAAAAGAAAAAAAGGTGTAAAATCTGTTTTATTTGCCTATGACTCAGGTATAGAATTTGTTTTTCTGACTTCTGCTGATTTCTCTCTCATCCAGGATACAAAGGATCTCCTGGCATGTCAGGTTTTGAGGGGAAGAAAGGTGATCCAGGCATAAAGGGCTTTGGCGGACCGAGAGGAGAACCTGGAGTACCAGGCCAAGTTGGGCCAAAAGGAATGTTTGGTGAACAGGGAGAAAAAGGTAGAGTGAATGTCTGTGGTCACAGATCCCCCCACAAAACCCTTTAATTCACCACCTCTGTCTTCCACAAAATTGTCTACCAGGTGAGCGTGGTGTGACTGGGCCTCCTGGAGATAAACCAAAGATTCCTGCTCAGATGATGGTTGACATGAAGGGTACCAAGGGAGATCCTGGATTTGAGGGGAGTCAAGGCTTCACCGGACCAAGAGGTAAGCAGCTAGAATCTCATACCAGTGCATCTTTCCTTCTCAGTTTCTCTGCCATTCCTCAAATTTTACACTTTCCCATAGGTTCAAAGGGTTTCCCTGGTGTGCCTGGCCTTGAGGGAATTCATGGTACTCCTGGAGAACCCAGCCATGAGAAAGGATACTATGGAGATCCAGGTGCACAGGGCCTTCCAGGGATTAAAGGAATGCCAGGCCCAACAGGAAATCGAGGAATTCCTGGTTTCCAGGGAATGACTGGTAACAAGGTAAGTAGAGCCATTCTGGGAAAAGTATTCATACATTCAGTCATGATTTGTAGCATGCATATTTAGTACATTTCTTTCATTATGATATGCCAATCAAAAGTTTAATATGTTTGTTGATTACCTGTTACAGGGACTTAAAGGAAGTCCAGGTGCTTATGGTGCATCAGGAGACATAGGGAGGAAGGGAGTCAAAGGTAAACTCCAAACCAATCTCCAATTTTTAAGGTCAATTTTAAAATGATTATTGCTGAAATATTTTAAGTTAGTATTTTTATTAGTTAGTATTTTATTTTTTATTTTTAGTTAGTAAATTTTCGAATACTGTTACAGGTGATAAAGGTCTTCGCATAGACCTCCCAGGAGTCCCTGGATTACGAGGAGAGGAAGGTCTTCAAGGAGAGTCAGGTACATAGTCAAATAACTTTTGTTCTGGGGGCTGATGAGCACAACTTAGCAATTAAAGGTTTAGACTTGACTGATATGAAATGTTTAATACTCTACTTACAGGACAAAAAGGATTACTTGGACACACAGGGGAAAGAGGTGATCCTGGGTATGAAGGTATTCCAGGGAAAAGAGGAGAATTTGGTGATAGAGGAATAGCAGGATTTGCAGGTAACGCAATCTATTTACTTCCCTATTGTGCACCTTCTAGTGGTCAAGTTATTTTAAGTCTTGCATTGCAGCCAAACCACATTGCAGTTTGTCTGACTCATACACATTTTGTTTTTCTGTAGGCCAAGATGGCCAGAAGGGAACTCCTGGTACTCAAGGTCAAAAAGGATTTCCTGGAATTCCTGGAAAAGATGGACAGTCAGGTTCTCCCGGTTTCCCAGGACACAGAGGTAACAAGAATAAAGCAGTGCTGTCTTTTCCCTTTGAATTACATACTTAGTGTAGCAGACCCCTGGATTCAAAAGAGTGCAGAGCAGAGAGATTTGAACGGGTGCTTAACTTTTATTTCTGCCGTGGCACCGTGAAAACTATCAAAGGAAATACAAAGAAAAAAAGGAAAAGATATAATCAAAACATATAAGTCAAACCTCTCATTAAACTCAATCAAGGCATATAATAGGCGTCCTTCAAAATAAAATAAACCCAGACATCCCAAGGATAAAATTAATAAGTCAGAACCAGAGGTCCACATACCTCGTTCCACTTTACCAAGGGTGCTAGATCCAGAACTATGAAGTTGCCGTCTAAAAAACATCTGCCTCCTAATAACAATAAAGAGTACAGAAATAGACTGTAGGAACGTAACAGGCATATAAAATAAAAAAAAAAAACATAATCCAAAAGAAAAACTTACTCAGAAAATCATGATATTCATGACAAAAGAATGACCCAGCAGCACACATGCCGCGTGGCCAAACATAAACAAAAGAAATGTGATGAGGATGCGCAGTTGAGGAGCTTACAGCACTCACCAATCTCCTCCCTTTCATAATCCGATACCTAAAAAAACAAAAACAAAACTGGCAACTAGATGGCAGTCAAAGACCATTTTCTGGCATTTAATAAAAGGAAACCACTAATCAGTTTACTGTCATTCACACTTATCATCCATTGTATGCCACCATTTAATCTATCTAAATGTTCACAGGTTTCCCTGGTCTACCGGGTCTTTATGGATTAAATGGACTGAAAGGACAACAGGGCTTGCCCGGACTACCGGGTATTCAACCATATTTCAAAGACATAAAAGAAACTTTTGTGCTTGGGTTCTATGTGAACACACAGTTTATGTTTATTTCTCAATTCTTCATAAGCAGTTTTCAGAAGCTGTGTGTATTCTGGACATATTTTTTTCGTAGGTCTGGATGATCTGGGGCCATCTGGGAATCAGGGAGTCAAAGGAGAAAGGGGAGAGAGTGGTGACCCCAACAATCAGGCGGGTATTCCAGGCACACCGGGTGTGAAAGGCTCCCAGGGACCTCCAGGTTTGGGCACTATTTTTCTTAACCTGGGGAAATCTAAATAAAAGACACTGAATGTTGCACAGTGAGATGTAATTTATGCTGCAGTGTGATTAAACCCTTTTGAGGCTTGTAGCAATATGATCTTTCATTTATTCAGGTGACCAAGGTCAACCTGGGCCTCCAGGATTCCCTGGCATCACAGGGCAAAATGGGACGCCAGACAGACCAGGACCCAGTGGGGACCATGGCTATACAGGGATTAAAGGACTACCAGGTGAGAATATGAATAGGAGACACCAAGTCGGTCACTGTCTTTGGCCTTACCTTTGCTGATGTTTTCATTTTCCTTGCTCAGACCATGTTTATCCTTTCTCATCTTACACCTTATAACAATGATAATTTTTTCTGCATCGATTCATCATAATTTTCAGGGTCAAAACTGTTACTTAAGAGTGGTTTTAATACTGAGTACTTATTCTTTTCATTTCATGATTTGTTTTTCAGGTGTCCCCGGACCCAGAGGATTTCCTGGTGTGGATGCCCCCCTGGTGAAAAGGGTGTACCAGGATTTAACGGGTATCCTGGTATCCCTGGTCAGAAAGGATTCAAAGGAGATCAAGGTGCATTTGGATACAGGGGACCTGATGGTGTTTCCGGAAAGAAAGGTATGGACAAAATCTTAAATCTTTTCAAGAATGAGCTGTTATCAGTAGTTTGTGGTCACAATTTGGATAATGTATGACAAGATGATTTATAGTTAGTGTTAAACCTTTCAGTTGAGTTAACTTTACTGTCATTAAAACAATTTAAAATATTCAGAATACCACAAGTAGTTGCAAAGAAAACAATGTGTTAAAATTAAAATGTTGAAACACATGTATTGTCAATCACACGTGGCGTTGTGTGCACAGACTTGATATGTCTTTTGTCTTCCAGGGGTGAAGGGAGAGCAAGGTATGATGGGATTTCCTGGTGCGATAGGTGTGAAGGGAGAAAGAGGACTGACTGGTTCAAAAGGAAACACTGGACCCCCAGGTAAGTTATGTGCTAATATACTCACTACTCACAAGATATCATGCATATGTGCTCTTTTGTCTTTCATGAAAAAAGTCCATCCCTGCTGCAGGTTATCGTGGGTTACCAGGCAGCCAGGGTCCTATTCCAATTCCTATCAGTTTCCCAGGACCCAGGGGTTCTCCTGGACCACAGGGTATCCGAGGACCAGAGGGAGTGAGAGGGGAGCCAGGGCCACAGGGCCCCCCAGGGAATGCAGGTTAGTTTTTTTTTAACAAAACAATTGCTGTTGAGCATCACTGACATTGACATGTCCTCTTCAATAATATACATGTATCCTGTTACTAAAGGTTTCATGGGACCCATTGGGCAGAAGGGCATGCCCGGGATTGGTGGTACACCAGGAACTCCTGGTTTCCGTGGAGAGATGGGACAAATGGGCCATGCTGGTCTGCAAGGCATGGAAGGTGTGTGTCTGCCACTGTGGGGCATTTTAGGATTAGGTTCATAAATTTGGATTAAAGGTTTTAAAATAAGTGCAGATTTAAGATGGGAACCAATTCTCAAGACAGTTATTTATTATTTCTAAACCCGGATCAACTTGCTTTATTATATAATTATCTTAAGAGGGGTAGTTGCCAGTTATAAAAGAGCTACTATCATAAATATGTATCATATATGATCATATATGAAGTGGGTTACATCATATATATTCAAATCCATTATAAAAAAATAGTGTTATATAGTATAATAGTGCAATAAATATGCCTGGTATTTTGCCTGTTATATGATGAATAATTAGTTTATGTCATCAACTCTAAACTCCTTATTCTGCTATAGGTCGACGTGGTAACCCTGGTGTCCCTGGTTTACCTGGCATGCCGGGCCGCAGTGTTAGTGTGGGCTACTTGCTGGTGAAACACAGTCAATCAGATCAAAAGCCCATGTGTCCTGTGGGTATGTCTGAAGTGTGGAATGGTTACAGTCTGTTGTACCTCGAGGGTCAGGAAAAGGCCCACAACCAGGATCTTGGTAAGTTGCGATGAAAGGTAATCATTTTGAAACCACAGTACAGTAAAAATGCATCAGTTGTTCAGACTTGTATCTCCAGCTTAAACTACTCTGACATTGTGATCCAGTGAACTGAAAGACCAGCCAAAGAGGTCCGGCTCATCAGACGTTACTGCTGACAGTTTTAATTTGAGAACATTTCAACTGGCCAGTGTCCTAAAAACTTTTTTAACATTTCCATTGGGCAAAATATGATCTCTAACTGAATCTCAGAGGTGCTTGATTTGACATAACTGATGCCATAAAACTCATGTTTGGCTGTTTATGACAGAATCCAAAGAAAAAACTATATTATCGCACCACACACAGTTGAAATAAATGTTCAGAATAAAAAATACACTTAGATTTTGAGGACTTTTAATGCAAAACTATGCAAAACTAAGTTTTTTTTTCTGGCTTGTTCTGGTATGATTAGAAACACTATGCGGGCTAATGTTCAGCAATCATAGGAAAATAACACTGGATAATAAACATTTCTGAGTCAAACCACTAGCTGTATTATTTTTGCCTCTTGTGCTCCTGTTAAAGCTTCTACCATTATTTACAGTCACTGATAATTGTCCGTTGTAACACATTGGCCACTGTTCAGGTTACATAGTCCTGGTTGTAGTCCTCAGGTTACATAATGACTCCAAGTCACATAGGGTCATTGCAAAGCAATTTTGTCCAGTTTATTTTCATTCACAATTTAAATTCTCCGACTAAAATCAAATCATCTTGTGTTTCAATGGTTTTTATTCTTAATTTTTATAGTTTTTAAAACAAGTAGCATTAATTCATCACATCAAAGCATTTCAACTGAGTTCATGTGTGAAGTGTATTATATGAATAAACTTGCCTTGCTGTTTTGCACAGTATAATTTGGCTCTGTTTTTGTCAAGGTTTGGCTGGATCCTGCCTCCCACGGTTCAGCACCATGCCTTTCCTGTACTGCAACCCTGGAGACCTGTGTTACTATGCCAGCAGAAATGATAAGTCCTACTGGTTATCAACAACTGCTCCTCTTCCTATGATGCCTGTCGAAGAAGCAGAAATCAAACCGTACATCAGCCGCTGCTCGGTATGTGAAGCTCCATCAGTAGCCATTGCAGTCCATAGCCAGGACATCACCATCCCACAGTGTCCTGTGGGCTGGCGCAGCCTGTGGATCGGTTACTCTTTCCTCATGGTGAGTTGTGGTGTCTTTGCAGAAGTCTAAAACCAAAGGTGCTTTTTGCAACAATTTAATTGACACATGTTTTCACGTCAGGTCTCTAATCAGTGTTACTCTTATAAGAGAAAGCGTGCATTACAAACTGACAATGTGAAGACTACGATGTGGGTGTTGACAGCAAGAGTCTCCTTAACAGATGCATTGCATTGCATTGTGGGAGGTTTCAGATGCAAAGTTTCTGAACCTATATGAAAGACAAAGAGTCTTTTGCCAGTCCCTCAGATTTATAGAAAAACAATGTTAATCTCTCCTGAAATCAAACAGCATGACTGGGTCAAGATGTCATAGCATGAGAACAAAGTCACGTTGGGCTTTGCTGTTAACTTCCTTCAAAAGTGCTGCTTTATACATATATATTATATTATATTAATCTAGTTAGTTTGACATTGATAGACCAACGGAAAGCTGAGATATAATATAAATTTTGCATCACTTTGGGCTGGGTCATATGAAGAAACAGAAAGGCTAGGGTAGATAGAGATATTTATATAAAGGTTTATAAGTCGCAATTTCACCTTCTAAATGTTATTTTCTGCACCCCTCACCCCTCACACCTATCAGACAGATATGCTATACCACATTTATTCATTTCTCAGTTATCATTTAATATGATATATAGACAAAATAAAATTATTGAAAATGGCAAAAGTAGCCCCAACATTTCCTCTTGTCCCTTCATTTCTTGATCATAATGTTGGTGCTTATTTTCTTTTTTGAAAAACTTTTTTCAATACACTATCTAAAGTAGATGAGTATGGTAAAGAAATTAGTTATATCAGTCTTTGCCAGAAGGGTCAGTTCATAGTGCTTTTTTTTTTTTTTTTTGTGGGTTTGTTAATCAAATGTATAAATGTCACTAGATTAGCCATTAAAATGTTACATGTCAAGTAGTTCTGTGTAAATTTAGCTTCTCATTTCCACCCCTCCTTTGTCTCCACAGCACACAGCAGCTGGAAATGAAGGCGGGGGTCAGTCCTTGTCATCACCCGGTTCCTGCCTGGAAGATTTCCGAACAACACCATTCATTGAGTGTAATGGGGCCAAAGGCACATGCCACTACTTTGCTAACAAACACAGCTTCTGGCTAACCTCTATCGATCAGTCGTTCCACACTGAGCCATCATCAGAGACGCTCAAAGCAGGCCAGCTCTTGTCACGAATCAGCCGCTGCCAGGTCTGCATGAAGAACTTGTGAAAGACTCTGCAGTGACGTTGACATAAAGAAATTGGTCCAGTGACAGTGGTCCAGTGTTGCATCTGTGGCCACAGAGCTCAGATGTGCAATGACTGAGTGATTCCTTGAGCTTTGAATGAAAATGTCCCATTGTAGATAAAACAGGAGAAGTCCCATAATGAAGCTAACGTCATTATGGGAAAAGTATTTTATGTTAAATATGGATTGGTGCTTACTGTTTAACTTATTACCTCAGCTACAATGACACAGATCAGAGATCGTATACTACAGCTGAACCAAAGATGCTTGTGTATGAACTGCTTCAGTGTATCTAGATGTTTTATTGGTTAGGGTAAACAGCCACTAATACTGCTTCTCAGCCAGCTGAATGAAGTGTCAATGAAGTGTCATTAGAGGTCTTGAACAAATGTTGTTTGATATTATTGACAGTATTATCCTGACTTTATTCCATCACTCTTAGAAAACCTATTTTTATAACACAAGCCCTTTCAACCTGTTAATTTGTCTAATGCATTTATCACTACTGCAGAATAGTCTGTAACTCTATTTTTTTTTCATACACCATATGTTCACATGATGCACTGATTCTTTTTGTATTTATACCAGCTGAATGAACTTGATCCCCCATTCCCTAAGAGTTTTGAATATATCCATATCTTATCTAACACTACTTGTGCCTTTTTACGATTCTACTAATTGTGGAGCCGCCCCAAGCCGCCAACAGGACAGAATGTAAACAGCTTGGATCAAAGGTCTGACTGCAGCTAATCCTTGCTCTGGTTACTGATCCCAACTTAGATTAGAGCTTGTTTGTTTTTTTTTTTTTTTTTTTACACAATATAAAATTTAAAATAGGTCAAACATTTCACTTCATCTAGATTCACTTGTTTGGAAATAAACAGTTTTATTAGACCATGAACATACTGACATTTATTTGAATAGTAGTTATGGCAATTCTCATAACATGATCATTTCATTGGACTGTAAAGATTAAATGTCATTTGTTATACTTCTGACTGTGCTGATTTACTCACACAAGCTTGTTTTAATTTTTTTTCCACAATATATTTTCAAATGAATGACAGTTAATAAAACCTGAAAATGACAGTACAATATAAAAAAGTAAAACAAAAAAATTAAAACATAAAAAAAAAAAAAAACACAGAACAAGATTATTAAATGACAATGCTACAGCTGTTTGAGAAATCATCACATTTTAACTCCAACAACACCACAGAAACATCAGCAAATTATACTAAAATAACTGGAAAGTCCAGCTCTCCAACATAAAGGAAAAATGGGTCCCACATCTTATGAAATTTCCCAAGGGAGCCCCTCTAAAAATCTTTTCAAGTCTAACAAAGTTGAGGACCTCTTTTATCGCTAATGTTTGTGAAGGAGGAGTTAGAGATTTCCACCTAATCAAACATCTCGCTAATAAGGTGACAAAGGCTATCAGAGCAGCATCTGAGGAAGAAAGTGGTATTTTGGATGGAGATGTGCCAAATAATGCAGTCATAGCATTAGGCTCTATTATTTTATGTGTAACGAGTTGCTCGCTGGTGCCTGGTGACACCTGTCATAGGTTGGGTCCAAAGCCTGACCTTAGTAAAGTGGGCACAGTGAATAATTTTAGAACTAGACCAGCCTGTGTTTGAGCAGATAGATGACTTATGGCCTTATAGGCAAGGAGGGGTATGAGCCAGCCTGTATCCAAAATCGAATTATTCTGAGATTGGCTGCCCAGTAATAAAATCTCAAATTTGGTAGCGCCATTCCACCTAACATGTTTGGCAACTGTAAAAATTGTAAAATCATTATATCAAGGAAGGTATATCAGGATGTTCATCTTGAGTTAATACAGGCAGCTAGAGACAAATTAAGCACTGACCCACGGTCAAAGGCCTCTTGTATGCAGGTCAAAAGGGGGATGAAATTAGCCTTACAGAGGTTTTTGAACTTACCGGTTACTTGAACCCCAAGTAAGTGAAACTATGGAGTGGGTACTCATGTTCTGCCTTATTCAAAGGAAATAACTCACTCTTATTCAAATTTAGCAATAGCCTGATATAGCACCGATTAAGTCAAATGTAATGAGAACTGCAGTGATAGAGATTGAAAAATTATAAATGTAGAGGAGCAGATTGTCTGTATAAAAGAGAAAATCTCTGCTCAATGCCCTTCCTGAAAATACCTGTAATGCAGGGGTCACAACAAAGTGCAATGGAGAGGGGCTCAATGGCTAAGGCAAGCTTGTCAATTTGACAAACCAGGCAGACCAGACTGCAAAATAAAAAATCTTTATTATGACAGTATGTGTAAAAATTCAACAGGGAAATTCACTATTTACACTCATTGACAAGTTCCAAAAGTGACAATAAAATATAAAGATCAGTATCATTGCTAGTAATAGAACATTAAAGAAAACAAAAATAAGTGTGATTCACAAAAACTTTACAATTCAACCCTAATAAACGCAGTGAAATGTGTAACCCAATAAACACTTGGTTAACTATAGGTTTAAAAAATAGCAGTGATTGACTTCTTGTGTGTATTATTTGCCCACAGACACATCTTTGGGATACAAGTGCAATTTCAGTTGTGAAGGTGGAAGGTTACAACACACAGACATGCATTTATTTCTGTTCCTTAACTAGGAAATGTGTCTGGATAAGGTGAACTCTAGTTGCTTTTTTTGATCAGAGGTCATTAATGCTATTGGTTTTCAGTCAAGTAGTACCATCACAGTGTAAATTTGATTGCTCAGACCAACCTGTTGATTGTCTTTTGTTAAAAACAACTCTCTCCTGTGGCAGCTTGTTCAGACTCTAGCAGCAGGAAGACTTGGTCCTCTTGGTGTTGGCCCCCCTGCACTCCTCTAGGTCAACTGTAGGAGACTCCCGGTTCTCATTTCTCTTCCTCAAGATGGAAGGCAGCACCAGGTCAAACAAGGTCTCAAACAATGTGTCCACATTGTAGCCTGTCTTAGCACTCGTCTCGAAGCACATCTTCTCTGCTGGCAGGCTGCTTTTCTCCTCCAGACCTTTATAGCGCAGTATCCTCCCATAAAGAGCCATTGCATCCTCGTGGGTAACCTGTTTGTGTAGGATCATCCCAGAAGGGGATGCAGGGGAGGCTGGGGGGGTCGGGCAGGCAGACAGCACCTGTGGTTCAGTCCAATCCTCCTCACACTCAGTTTGGTCCTCAGACCCACCGTCTGAGTCCTGGGGCAGCTGGGCTTTAGGGTCTGTGAGATCAGCCTTGTTGCCCACTACGGCATAAATGCAGTCATGGTTAGCAGTGTCAGTCAGGGACAGGAAACGCTCCTCCAGCTCAGCTAAGCTCTGCCAGTTGGTAACATCGTATGTGAGGATGACGGCGGCTGCACCTCGACAGTACATGGAGCCCAAACCATGGAACTGTTCACGACCTGAGGAGACACAATGAGGTCAGCGGTTCCTGTGACCCGACAGCTGAGCTGTACCAACAACAGAGCATGAAAACACACAACACGGAGAGAAACTGTGCAAGACAGTCAGCAGTTTGAAAACAAAAACAACCTTTGTTGTAGAAATATGCAGGATTCTTGAAAGCCAACATTGTCTGGGAACATACTGGGTATTTCGTGGTTGCCAGTTTATTAGGTACACTCAGATAAAACTAATGCAGTCCAATAAAACGTTCTTCACAGAGGTTTGAAACTATTTTACAGATGAATGTTTCGTTTTGCTGCTGAATCATGTATCTTACCATCTTACTTAGAAATGTTTTTAATTATATGTCCAACTAATTTACATCAAAGCTGGGCTAATGCCTCTCTGTGGCAAAATGCAGCCTCTCTGTAACAAAAATATTAGGAAATTGTAAATAATGTCAAAGATTATGTATTTAAATTTCAAAAATGATCACACAATACCTGATTCAATACCTTGAATCAACACCTCTGTGAGAGAGTTTCAACAAAAAGTGAACATTATAATGCTGCAGCTGATGGTACACAATCTCTATATATTATTTTCATCTACTTATAGTTTGTTGAACTTATTTATTCGTTTTTAGTCTAAAAATATCAGGAAATTGTGAATAAAGTCAGTAAATAAAATAAAAATTATGTCTTTAAATTCTTCTACAGTCCAAAAGTTAAGATTTTGAATCTAATAACACACATGAAAGATAAGAAAAAACGTAAATACATGACTACTGGTTGATCAATTAACTAATCATTTCATCTCTACCTGAGAGTATGATATCATCTCAAATGTATAAGACTGAAACAACTAACTCGTGCTCCTCGTTCCTTTGGAAAGTACGATCGTATGCAAGTTTGGAAAAAACAAAGTTAAAGCACAGGGAGTCAAGTCTTCCTGTCACATACCTGTCATGTGACTTGAGAGGAATAGAGTAGGCAGCTATAACCCTCTATAGTAGGACTTTGAAACTAAACTGCCTAAACATACAAGTGAGAAAATAAGCAACAAGCATCTTGAATTCTACATTTGATAAAAGCAAACATTTGTTAGATTTTAATACAATCCTCATTACTGCCCTCACTCTACGACACAAGTCTGCGACAGTTGCCTTCACAATGACTAAGCGCTGATCCAGCATTTCTCCTCCGAAATGATGAAATAAAACAACGGCAGCAGAATCCTGTCAGAGTTCATGGAGTTAAGGAACGCACACAGGAAATGACTTAGCGGTGACATGCACAGCTTTTCCTTATCACTGTGGTTCACAAGCTCTACTTTTGTAAAGTGTGCATTTGCCTGAGCAAGGGTGCAGTAAATCATGTTTACACAATACTGGAATGCAACACAATTGTAATCTTTTTCATCAGCACTAACTGGATAAATAATCATTCCTGCTATAGCTGATAGAAGTTTCCCACCCTAAAATTTTGTAAAACACAATAAATGTATTTGTGTAACTTGTCAGAGAAACACTTTCTTACTGACAATCAACAACAAGATTCTAACAACTAACAACCTTTACTTTTCATTCATTAAAATGAGAAAAGTCGTATATCACATTTACTGACTGTTAATGTTACGTAACCGTTAGTATGTAGAGGGCGGAAAAACTGATTTTTTTTGTAACTCTTTTAATAATGGATGGCTAAAATGATTAGTCAATAATCAATATGTTTTAACTGTAAATCAGTCAGTATTGATAATTACCTTTTAGGGTCCTCTCTACAGTCAATACATCACACACAATAAAGCAGTTGCTTGTTCAGTCAATGTTCTTGACAAAAATAATGACATTTAAAGATCTGTTTAATTAATCTGAATCTTGTTGTAAAGCTGCTGTCATGTTGGGTTTGTGTGTCAGTTTTAAAAACTTTTAATGAAAATAATGAAATAAAATTTAAAGAATGAAATAGATGATTCAGTTAAACTGGGATTAAACTGTTTTTTTTTTTTTTTTTCTTTCAAGTGTTAATATTTGGATTGTCAAGGAGTCTATCTAGTGTTTTATTATGTACAATTATATATAAATAATAAATAAAAAACCAACATTGAATGGAATATGTAGTTTCATATTCATAACAAACAGAGAAGTCTATGTTTAGCTAAATGACTAAGAAATTTGACAGGCAGATAGAGACTCATTTATTTATAGTAATGACTGAAATTTTACAGACTGTTGAGTTATTCGTTTAATGGATTAAGTCATGTGATATTATCATATTGAGCTGTTTTTATTGTACTTGTAATTTATCCTTTTTAAGCAATAATTTTCTTTTTTAATTTAATACAGCTTGTTATTTCAAGATACCAACCAAAGTTCAGCCTGAACAATAAATGCATTAAGTTTTAATTGTGCAAGACATATCACATTTCACATATTTGTTTCTAATGTGAAAATGACTAACACATAACCAGCAGAGGCAGGTTCCCATGAAAAGTGCTGCCAGAACAGAGACTGAGTGGTCACATGTCAGTGATTGCTTCAGGTGGTGGGGTCGCTTTTTATCAGGTAATAACTCAGAGGAATGAAGCTTGATTAAAGGTTTAGAGTAAACAATGAGAAATAAGGTCATTACCAGCTGTGTCCCATATTGAGATGTTGTATGGTCCCCACTGTTTGAGGTAAAATGCTCCTCCGACGGTGCTGATTGTGTCTTTAAACTTCCTCTCCGTGTACCTGTGGAGCAGCGACGTCTTCCCCACGTTCATGTCCCCCAGCAGGACCACCTTCACGTCCGGCTTCTTCATCTTAGACATCTCGGGCATAGTGATGCTGGACGAAGCCAAGCTTGTTCGCCTCAACACACACACACAAACACACACTTTTTTTTTTTTTTTTTTTTACCGTAGTTAAGAGACGCAGTTCTAACTCGTAGAAATAATCTCAGGCTGTTGTCGAGTTTCTCCGACTAACGTCATTTTATGAAGTAAAGTTAATTTGTGACAACGTGACTGAGCAAGATCCGCTGCTTCAATCCCAACTTCAAAAAGTAAATGAGGTGAAACAGGAAGTAGGTGAGAAGCTAAAGGTTTAATGTGCTCATTTTTACCCTGAGCTGTGTCTGTCAGGCTCCTACAGGCTGAACAATAGCGCCCCCAATATTTTCCGACATTAATTCTGATACAAATAATTCCAAAATGTTTATATTTATTTCTATTGATATTATTTCTTATTTTATTCCACTGCTGTTGTGCTACTGTTGTACAATGTATCTGAAAAATCTATGAATTATTATCAGCAAAAGTGTTTTATAATGTTACCATTAATGTTAATGTGGTGTTATTGGTGCCAAAACAACATATTACTAATAAGTAGTGTATGCAGTTTGGTAATAATAGTTATAATGAAGGGGTGAATATCAAAAAAAATATATTAAAAAAATAATAATAATCAAAAATAATATTTTAAATACATATGTTGTATATTTTTCGAATAATGTTTGGCATAGATTTTATTTATCTTTTTTAATGCTTTTAAGATATTGTATCATTGTTGATGTTTAAATGTGCCTTAAAAATTAAGGAAACATGAAAGACTTGTACACAGCCAAGGCTTTTTTTTTTTTTTTACCTACAAGACTAAACTCTGGGCAGTAATTTTATCCCACTCACCAGTTTTAAGCCTGATTTGTCACATTTTGCTGTGGGTTGGTTTTCACACATGAGCTTGACCATGACACATAAAACTTCCTGTGTAGAAAAAAACAAAATGTTATCGAGGTTCAGTGTTTCATCAGTTTGTGGAAATAACTCTTCAAAACAAAAACTATTCGATTTATTTATAAGTTAGGTAACAACTATTATTTATTTATTTTAAAAATCATGAAAATGGTGGCGTTATATCACGTTTTATTCTTTAAAACTGTCTTTATATGCAGCTTTTTTTAAAGACTAATTTATTCTTTATGAACAAATAAACAAACTGCAGTTTCAGCAACTCACGTGTTGCGTTCAATTCCCGTCATGAATTGAGATACTTTAGAAGCTTTTGTATAAAAACAGTATCTACGTGAACATGGGAACATTTACAAACCGTAAACAAATTTAAGTTATTATAATTTATATGACAGTAGGAGTTTAGTATTAATTTATATGATATTGGCCTAGATATCTTTTTAATCCAAAACCAAGAAGGTTTTTTTATGATAGGTCTTAACTTTTACTTGCATATTACACAATGACTGGCCTTTGTTTTTAATGTTTCATTTTTTTAGTGTTGTATAGTAACAAAGTAATAATACTACACTACTGTACATTAGTATGTTTTAGGAGTATCTGTACTTAAATAAGTATCTGTACTAGTACAGTAGTAGTAGTAGTTTGTTGTAGGCTCAATGTTTTTTTCATTAATAACTATTAGATACTTTAAGACTTTTACGTGAGTGTCATTCTAGAAAAGTGTGATTATCAAGTATTTAATACAACACTAATAATAATAAGCTATGGTGGTTGTTATGATTTAGAAATATCCGGGGAGTCAGTGAAGGCATCATCGTCTCTTCTTCCTGTACCGTACCACCGCCTGCTCCGGGCTGTGGACTCTGGGTCACGGAGCCTCATGATCAGGATCGTGTGTACTCAGTTGTCAGCGTTGAGACGCAGTTCCAGTTTAGGTAAGAAGAAGAAGTTTGAAGCTTCCGCTTGTGTCAGTGTCGACAGTTTATTAGAGGGAATAAGAAAGCAATGAATGACAACATGCCGCAACAGATACAGATGCTCACCTTCTGTGTTATCACACTCGCACTGTCGATTATCATCACGCTGCTGTGTTTGAACGAGAAAGGTAAAGTGGGGGATATATTATGAAACTTTATATTTTTATAACGTGCTGCTAGCTGTAGCATTAGCTTAGCTACACACCGGTGAAGCTCGTCGGTGACAGGTTAAAGTGTCAGTTTGTGGCCGCGGGCTTTTAGGACCCTGCGGACACCGAGTCTGGGCGGAGAGAGGTGAAGTTACCCCTCACAGGACTGATCAGAGGTCAGTTTTGAAATGCACCCAATGACAGTTAACGGGAGCGAGAATAGCTCGGGGAAACCGATCTCCAGTCAGTTTTATCTCAAATTACCAAGCGACGCGATTTTTTTTTTTTTTTTACTAACGACGTAAAAGGGACAAACATAGACGGATAGGCTTTTAGCTAGCTTACTAAGAGTTGATCTGTGTAATATATTAGGATGATTTCTAAGTTGAAAACTATAATTATTAAGGCAACAAGTGCTTTTAAGCGACAGAAACGACCCAGTTTCAGTCGCTGTTGACGTTGTCGCCCCGCGGCTTTGATGCGGATCAGAGCAAAGATCCAGACATCCGTCATAATCCGCAGTGTCAACATCTCCATCCATCCAACTCACACAGAGGTGGAGGTTACTGTGTGAGGGGAGAAAAAAATAACATGCAAGCAAACACAACGCGGGGTTTCTTGTGGTCGGATGTGGAGACCAGGACCTTGTTGAACATCTGGGGGGAGCAGGACATCCAGACGGCGCTGGATGGAAACTTCCGAAACAGCTTCGTGTACCGAGACGTCTCCCGGAGGCTGGGAGCGATGGGGTTTGAGAGGACGCCGGAACAATGCAGGGTGCGGATTAAAAGCCTGAAGAGACAATACTTGTTGGCTAAAGAGGGTAATCTAAGAAACAACGGGCAGTATCACAAGATTTGTAAATTTTATGACATCATGGAGCGGATTTTGAGCAATCGGCCTGCTCTTGACCCTCAGGAGTTTATTGACAGCGGGGTTGGAGGAGAGGAGGCCGTGGATGGCCTGGAGGAGGATGGAGATGATGCTCAGGATGCTTATTCAGAGAGCACAGGGGAGTGTCCTTATCCTGCAGAAACTGAAGTCAAGCTGGAGTATCCAACTGTCCCCATCCCTATTCCAGTTAAAGTGACAGTGGGCAATAACAGTAAGTGCTCTCTCCTCATCCACATCAATGCAAAAATACAGGATGCTTGCACTCAAAAGTCTTTAAAAAAAAAAAAAGTCTGGAATTTTAAAAAGCTGTTTTCCAGAATTTACAAAGTCTGGAATTTTGTGTAAAAGTCTGAAAAAAGTTTAACTCATTGACCAATATCATTGTAGTGTGCACAAATACACAAAAACATTTTGAAATATTTAGTTTGTGAAGAAAATCAAATAAAACTGCACATTAAGGTGTAAAAAAAACAAAATGAATCAACTAATTTATTATGAGGACACACATTTGACACTAATTCGAATGATGAAGTGATGAAGCCACGTGCTGATAATAAACAGGAAATGACAGTTGTATCTATTTAATTTCTCCACTCTGTGTTGTGAAGAAATGAATGATTCACTTTAATCAGTCTCTGAATGATTGCAGTAAATACATTTATACATTTATTCATGCTGTTAACATTTATATTTCAACTAAAGACAGCAGATACAATCAAGATAGTAGGCACAAGTATAAAACTAAATCAAGTCAAAGTCTTGGAAAAAAAGATCAGATCAGTTTTAAAAAAGTCTTGGAAAAGAGCAAAAACGCTGAATATATGTCTGATACCATGATTGTTTGTTTACACATACTCAAAGATGCATCACTCCACTTTAGGTGCTTCAGTGCGGCCGCAAAACAGCAGCTGCCAGTCGTCCAGTAATCTGTCAGCCAGGACGCCCAAGCGACCCAGGAAGAGACGCGCTAATTTCCCCATGGAGAAACTAATGGAGCAGTTTCTGGAGCAGAGCGCTCAAGCCGAGGATAACTTCTACCGCATGGAGGAGCAGCGTTTGCAGGCGGAGGATCGTCGCAGAGAAGCAGAACACACCAGGGAGCTGCACATGCTTCAAATGCTCGGACAGATGTTCTCCAGCATCTCCTCGTCATCCTCCTCCTCCTCCGCCAGACCTGGCTCTGCCGCCACTCCCTCCAAATCAGTTCCTCCTCCTCCTGCCCGTGCTCCTGTTTTCTCTGTTGCTTCCCCATCATGTACACGTGGCCCGTCAACTCTTCTCAGTCGCCCCTCACCCCAGACAGACTGTTTGACCCAACACAGCCAACTGTTGAACACAGATTCCCAGGCATTAGGTACTGGCTTCGGTGTCATGTGTGTAGCATGGAGGTGGAATGTGTGAAGAGGAAAAGGAAATTACAGGCGTGTCAGCTCAGTGATGAAGCAGTCACTCCAGCGGGCCACAATTTACCGATATTTGTGTATTTGTTGTTTGTTATCTTGTGAACTCAGATTAACCACATACCCTACTTTCATATTCTTACTCTTCTCTCATTCACTCTTTTATTTCTTCTTTTAGTGTTTGAATGCTTCTACAGCTCGGCATCTACATCACACAAAGGCATGGATGATGATGTTATCTCGCTAGTAAAAAGCATAGTTCCTCCACTGACGTCCAAAAAACACAAAGGACAGGATGGACGCATTGGGATCGTCGGAGGTTGCCAAGAGTATGTGACACAAAGCCAAAGGTCCTCCTCAGTATAACTACCCTTCACCCAACAAGAGTTTAATTTAATTCGTTTTGTCTTCACCCTCTAAAGCTATACTGGAGCTCCATACTTTGCAGCCATCTCTGCTTTGAAAGTGGTAAATAAATATTTTGCTATATTCAGTGGTAACTTTACAGAGACTAGTCTGGTTCTGGTGTGTTGACAGTGTTTTTTTTTTTCATCTCCAGGGAGCTGACTTGTCTCATGTGTTCTGCACCAAAGATGCTGCTACTGTAATCAAATCATACAGCCCTGAGCTCATAGTTCATCCTGTTCTGTAAGTACAGGGTTTTCATAATTCATAACAATATGATCATTAATAAAGGAATAGTGTGTGTTTTATTTATGATACATAAGTATGAATATTTTTATGTACATACAAATCACAAATACTATTTCTGTGATGCTTGTATACATTATGATAATGAAATAGTCGAGTGTGACAAAGTTTTTATAAACCTTCATAATGAAATCTGATTTAAAAAATGAGAAGGGGGAGTTTTTTTTTCATGACAAGATTAAAAATGATATGAAGAGATAAAAAATCTTTCACCCATCTTTAATCTCAACATTTCAACTTTAATCTTGACATGTCTAGTTTAATCTTCAAAATCGTCTTCCTCTCTTTTTTTTCACTCTTGTGTGGCCCCAATACTCAGTACATAGATTGTAGGATCTTGTGATACTTGAGATTGTCACAGTTAGTGCAGTTTACATTTCTTTTCAGCACAAAGTGACTGAATGTACTTCCTACTGACTGGTGTAATCATTTTAAATTTTACCTAGGAAAACTATTATTTATACAAAAGTACTTAGAAAATGTATTGTAGTGTTATCAAAAGTGTTACTAAAAGTGAATAACTTTTTTGAACCAGGTTAGTGCTCAGTAGTTTGTACATTCAAACACATGTAAGACATGCATGTCTGTATTTGTCTTGTGTGTATCCAGGGACAGTCCTAATGCAGTGGAAGAGATTGAAAAATGGCTCCCAAGACTGCACGGCCTCGTGGTGGGACCAGGTTTAGGGAGAGAAGACTCATTACTGAAAACAGCAAAGGCACGTGGGAAATATATTCACTCTCCTTGCTCTAAAAACAGCCTCTTAGGTCAGTTACTTATAGATGATCACAAAACACATCTTTACCAGGGAGAAACGTTAATTAATTTAAGCTACACACCACAATGTCACATGTTTGTAGCTCCCTGTGGCTGAATTTTCTAGAAAACACAGCTTCAGTAAAGATTACTCTCTGTTTCTCAGTTCTGTAGGGTTTTGAAATAAGAGAAGGCTCTCTCACTGGTGATTTAATCTTTCTCTGAAAGAAGCACCGCTTGTTAGGTAACACTAAGCTTCAATCCATCAGTTTGTTGTAGATAAAGAAATATGTATACAATTGATAGCAGATATATTTTTAGGCAGATGTACTCTACAGGGAGTTAATACACAGCTTAAATTAGAGTCAGGAAACAGACTGTATTTGTTAAGTGTTTATTTAACTATCATTTAATGAAATTTAAGTGTATATTAACACTCGTTTCTCTCTTGTAGGAGGTGATAGAGAGGTCAAAAGCAAGAGACATCCCCATTGTTATTGATGCGGTAAGTCTTGCTACAAAAAATAAGTTCCAGCTGTTGTGAGCAGATGGGATTTTATTTACAAAGTCGCTGAGTGTGTGTGTATGTGTGTATCCTTTGTTTGGTTTAAACAGGACGGATTGTGGCTAGTTACACAGCAACCATCTGTTATTCAAGGATACCACAAGGGCATCCTCACTCCGAACTACATGGAATTCACCAGACTTTACGAGGCGCTGGTGGGTCAGAGTCCAGTCAGTCATCAACTGATATCATTTAACATGTGATTCTGTTTGCTCACATGTATTTGTGTTTTTTTTGTTTTTTTTTTTGTCTCAGTACCATGAATCTGTGGACGGCAGTGATCATCGGCACAGCATCACACAGCTCAGTGTCGCCATGGGAAATGTCACTCTGGTGCTAAAAGGAGAACAAGATCTCATTACTGACGGCAGCAAGGGTTAGTATCAAATTCATATTGGAGTATAAACACGACTTCGTCATATGCTTTTTAAACGCTTTTCCATCACTACTTAGATGTATTCTGAGGCACTCTTTTGTTTTTGTCATCAAGTTGAGACTTGTTGTGTTCAGTGATCTCATGCAGTATTGAGGGCAGCGGGAGAAGATGTGGAGGACAGGGCGATCTCCTGTCTGGATCTATGGGGGCGATGGCACACTGGGCCCATACTGCCTCTGCAGCTGGACTGCTCAGAAGGTGAACAAGTTTGTGCAGTTTGTATTTTAACAGCAGTACATAAAATCATACATATTTTGTGTTTCCTGATCCATTATTTTTATCCTCCTACAGTGTGAATCCATCTATGATCGCAGCGTTCGGGGCCTGTGCGCTCACCAGACAGTGCAACAGTCAAGCTTTCCAGCGACATGGCAGATCAACTACCACCTCGGACATGATCCAGGAGATCGGCTCAGCCTTTAAAAAGCTATTTGAAAGCTGAAAACAATCAAAGTTGTTGTTGTTACAAAGCTATACGTACATGCACACACAGTTTTGCATTATGAAGAACTATTAATATTGCCTATGAGTGGTGGGCTGGTGGGGAAAGGTGAGAAATGTGGACTATCACCTCTGTAGACTGAGGTACAGAGAAAATGAACCTTACAAGAAAACCAAGTTGTTGTGCAACATGTGAAGGTATCTTAATTTATTCCCAGCCCAGATAAATGGGGTCACAGAAAAAGAAACAGAAACCTGTTTAAATTTTGAAATAAATAATAAATTCATTTTGTGTGAGTGATTTCTTGGAGGCAAATCTGCATCATAGCAGCATACATCAGTTACCACATGATGGCAATATTGACTTTGAAGCAACGCTTTCAACGCCATTGTCGTTTTTGTTGCCAAAGAGACAACTAGTCAAGAGATAAATCCTCCTCGTTTCAAAGTAACGGGGATTCAGCAAGTGGCGGTATTAAACTACAACGTTAACGCAAAATATAAACGTCAGTAATTTATTTTAAAGCCAAAGTAAGTATTCGTTGTTTGAGTAAATCTTTAAACAATTATCAGTGGTTGGTACAGACGCTACATGAAGGAGGCTGAAAATATTTGTTCAGGCACTTTAGCCACCAGCTAACGTTAGCTACTGTACAGCTAGCAAGTGCTACTAGCTACACGCGACGTAGCGCCAGCGGCGAGAGCAGCATTACGGAGCGGTGAGCGTGAACGTTAGTCACAGGGTAGTTACTGGAAAAAACTAAAATACACACAGGTAAGATTCTCTGGGAGCTGGTTGCTCACTAAATTCAGATGTACTCGTGTTGGTTTTTGCTATGTTTAATTGCACGGTCCGCTTAGTAGCGTTATACGTTAGAGGCTAACGAAGAGAAGCTAATTTGGCTAACTGTTACACTGATGTCAACATGATCAAAATTAGACTAATTTAAGTGGCAAAATCATTAGTTTTAGTGTTTGTAACTATTTAAACGCGTATGTTTTGTCGGTGTGATGTTACTGTATTGATTTGAGTGATCTGTGGTTGTTTACGTTGTGAGTGAATGAAACGGTTGTTAAACATTTCTCTTGTCGTTGGTTAATCTTTTCTATTGAGACGTCGGATTGTGTAAAAACATATTCGCTCGCGTTACCGCCAACCCAATACCACAAGTTGGTTAAAACATATTATGATGTTTAGTATCGATTAGAGTAACAGATTTCCAATCTCAAACTTGCAAAGAGGAGAAAGTTGGACAGCGTTACTTGACGTTAACGTGAACCCAGCCAGCAGTTGTAGTTGTACATTAGCCGCATTTAGCAGTTGAAGCTAATTGTCATCACTTCATCTGTCTGTGGTGGTATATTAAATCTGCGCTATTAAACAGTTTGTGGTGGGTTTTAACTGCAGTGTGACGGTTCACGATTTATCCACATCATCACTGGTGTCTTAATTCACCGGGGATTACAGCTAGCTAACGTTGCTTATTAGCTTTGATGTGTTTTCCGACCTTGTATAAATGCGCTCAGTCAGCATCAACTATTTTATTAATCATCCGAAGTCACATGTAACTTATTTTTTTATTCTATTTGGGTTGATATGTTACTCGTTAGTACTAGTATTTTCTGTATTGGTAGATTCCTATTACACGTAGCCTTTTTCTGTATGGCTGACCACAGATCAGGTGCTCCCTCCCCCTTTTTTCTTCATTCACAGCATACAGTGTGTATTTCAGGACTGATCTCAGATCTGATCGTCAGACAAAAACAGCTTTTAAAAGAACGACGGAGTCTGCACAACAGTGCGCAAATCTGAGACGTTTGGTGCCCAAAAGACACAGTTGTGCCAAAGTTAATTCTCCAACAATACTTATTTTAACGATCTCTTGTCGTTGACAGGTGCAGGTTGGTGTGTCCTGTGCAGAAGACGAGTCCGCAATGTTGAACCCGACTAATGGTGACCCAGGTCACGTTGTTGTCAATTATGTAGAGGAATATTTGGACCTGGTGGAGTCGCTCCCCTTTGACCTGCAGAGAAGTGTTTCTCTCATGAAGGAAATCGATGCGAAGTATCAAGGTAAATAAACTGGACAGTGTGGACACTGGTGGCACTTTATTAAGGCCCTAAGCTGAAATTTAGAGTAATTAGAGCGAAATGCAGGTAGTGTTTATTTGGTTTACTTGCCACGTTCCAACAAATGTAGCTTAAAATATCACATCATATGATCTTATAACCACTATATTAATAAAATATATTGTATTTTAGATGTATAACTAAAATCTCAAATGGCATAATACATTTTGAAGCCACTACTTTGAATCTCTCTCAGTAGATAAAACTTGACAAGCACCACTTGACTCTCTTGAGTTGTTTTGTTACCAGCCCACATCACTGAAGTAATCAAGCACATCCCCAGTATCAACTAGTCATCGCAAACTACACTTATTCAAAATACAATGAAACCATTTACCAACTTCCTGAAACCTCACAAAATAATACTTATTCTTTGCAGTGCTGTATTATCAGTATTAGTTTTAGCTATGCAATGGACTGTTACTCAAGCATTTATTTCAGTTTTCCTGCTCCCACCTATTTTTATTTCCCTCGACTTCTTCGGCAGATGTTCTCAAGGAGCTAGATGACGCTTATGAACGGTATCGCCGGGAATCTGACTCACTTCAGAGGCGAAAGCTTCAGTTATCGATTCAGAGGGCGCTCATCCGCAGCCAGGAGCTCGGTGATGAAAAAATCCAGATCGCTGGTCAAATGGTACGTAAAGAAAACACCCCGAGGCTGTTCCGGTGGACAGATTTACAGATATGAATGCGCGTACTGTTAGATGATAGATCTCTGCTTTCCTGTAATATTTTTACTCAGAAAATCAAGAGCGAGTTAAACAAAAAATGTTTTTACAGAACTGCTAAAAGCCCTTTTTGTTTCCATGTATTAGGTCTAATTTTTCACATTTGAATTTCACTGAAATCATTATCAGACAAAACATCTTTGCAGGACTCCTGCAGTGACAGCCAATTCAGCTTATTATAGTTACGCACTAAAGGCTTCACAGAAATACAACACCATATTTAACCTTCCCTTTAGACATGTGTTTGGTACACTGAGGTAGAAATGGGACCTGTCTCACCTTTATTTTAACTTAAAAGAAGTGTTTTAGGTTATGTTGTACTGAGGTTGAATGTAAATCCCAGCAGGTCCAAATTAATGTAATTGGATTAATAAGAAGAATGAAACAGCAGCGGTTAGTGTCAAATATGACGACAGATGCTATTAAGTAGTTTTGAGAACAAAGGGCTCTTATTTCAGACAGAGCCACCTTTGAAATGGTACAGCTCACTGAATGTTAATAGTTTTCAATACGGTGTGCTTTAACTAAAAAAGACCCGATGAGCCAAAGTAAAGAAGCAGAAGTCAGCTGTAACATCAGTGGTGAATGGCTAACCTAAGCTAACATTACCTAGTAAATGTCAGTGATGTTGCAGACATAATTTATAATGTTATATATACTTGTCACTTTAAAGTAAACACAACGTCTTGACTTGGAACAAATGTAGACATCCTTGTTTATCTTGATGTTGAGCTGACTGTGTGGCCACAGACGTTAATTCACAGGAGACACTTTGCTCTGTTTAGATGAAGTTTTAAGGAACAGGATAAAATATAGGAGTGTGTTTATTTACCCTGTGCACATCATTTGCGAAATTGCAATAAAACTGCAGGAAAGTTCAAATGTTTCATGTTTTCCTATGGACATATCCAAGTATAGCTACCTACTTTATGGAAACAAACAGACTATAATTTAAAAGAAGTTTTAGTTTTTGAAAAAAACTTCACCACTGGATGGAAAAACTTTAACTTAAATCAAACATTTATTCATATTTTTTCAGGTGGAGTTGGTTGAAAACCGAACACGACAAATAGATTGGCATTCTGAACTTCTCCTCTCCTCACAAGAAGTCCCCGATAGCCACGTTACCACAGCGACATCCATGACGACCACGGCAGCATCCATGGTGTCCTCATCATCAGCCACCATCACTCCAGGCAAACCAGGCCATCACGACAAGAAGCGTGATGAGGTCACCCCGGGCTCAGGCAGCGCAGACAAAGCTGGAGGGAAACGCTCGAGACGCCAGAAAAACGGTGAAAATCGCGAAAGTTACGGAGGTATGGATCACGCCGAGGACGTAGGAGTGGGAGCGTCCCGGGAAAAACGTGCCAAGACATCTTCGAAGAAGAAGAAACGGTCGAAAGGAAAGTCTGAGAGAGAAGTGTCACCTCCAGATCTTCCTATCGATCCAGACGAGCCGACGTACTGCCTGTGTGAGCAGGTGTCCTACGGTGAGATGATCGGCTGCGATAACGACGAATGTCCCATCGAGTGGTTTCACTTCTCTTGCGTCAGTCTCCATCATAAACCCAAAGGGAAGTGGTACTGCCCCAAATGTAGAGGTGAGAATGAGAAGACCATGGACAAGGCCCTAGAACGGGCCAAGAAGGAGCGGGCATACAACAGGTAGCTCGCTCTGCCTGGACCCATGAACACTACTGCTTCAAATGTTTCCCTTCACTGTTAACACTGTTTCAAAAGAATAATCGAAGAGGGATCTTGTATATAGTTATTTTTGTAACTGCTGCATAGCTGAAAAACAAGATATCCCTCCTTGTCAGGTGGGATTATTTGTAAACAATTGACTCAGTACAGTGCATGTTTGTAGCCAACTGTCCTGCACCTAAATCCCCCTCGTTTTCACAATGCATGCAACATCATCCACCCCATCATATATGCTCAATTAACTAATAAAACATTTCTAAACAAAGAAATAAAAAATTGTTTATTTTTTAAACTTCTGAGGTTGAGGGTAACTCACTGATCAGATATATGTAATAAAAGTAGTTACAATAATGTTTGGAGCATTTTGTGTAATTGCAACATTTTTTCTATAAAATTTGATACATTTACGGTAATCATGAAATTGTTAATTAAAAGTAATATATGTTCCCTAATACTCTACCTAATTAATGGATAATTTCACAATTTGTGTTAATTAATAAAACACTTTAAAGGTCGAGCTTCTGGCCTTTTAAATACTCGTCCTTTATAAGATATAAAAAGGCAACTCCACAGGTCCAACAGCAGCAGATGTTTACCCTTAAATATTATGTATGATCACTTTGGCCTGAACAAGGTGTCAACTAACACCATGTTACTATATTAACATCTTAACTCCCACATCACACTAGTGTATCTGGAGCTGTTATTTAAAGAGACAGATCATTAAATTTGTTTTTTTGAAACCGTGTCTTAGCTCATCGGCCACCTATAGATCTGTGGTTCCTCTTGAAACATTTGTCTTATAAAGTGAAATGTGGCATTAGTAGTTAAAATAAATACATCACCACATAAGGATGAATTTGCCTTTTTTTATTTACAAGTGCTGAAAAAAATGACATGGGAGACAACCAGTGCAAAATCTGTACATAAATTCAGTTGCAGGTTTCTTATATACATGAGTACTTAACAGGAACGTGAATACACTCTTACTTTCATGCATGTAACAGAGTTCACAACACAGCAAAAGACGTGGTGTAAAGATGTTTTGATTTTTTTCTTTTTTTTCTTTTTTAGTTGTAGTCCGTGATGCTCAGGCTGCTCATTCTCACAAGGAAAGGTGGGGGTGATCACACTGGAGCTCAGACAAACTGCCTTGTGAAAAGAAACTTAACAGAACAGATCAGGGCCACAACAGAAAGAGGACCCATGACTTCATTGATACATCCTCCAAGACATTTAACATAATTAGTCATGGGGAGTTACTACAGCAAGTTAGAACACACCAGAATTTTTGGGTAATGGCCCACAAGTCCATAATGACAAAACATCAAGGCAAGATTCAGCACATTTCCCCTGATGGACTGGAAAAGGGGTCTTGAATAGAAAAAATAAATCCTTCCTGATGGATAAGAAAAAAAACCCCAAATATTCTATGAAGGGAGGTTGAAGGTAAAGTGCATAAAAGCTTAAAATCAAAAAGGTTTGGGGGCCCAAAAATTAAGAGGTACTCCACTAAAACTTGCAGCACACACAGCTTTACAATGGAGAGAACAGCTATGAAGATTGTCAGGTCAACTGTCTCTCCAGCTTTGTTCTACGATGGCAGACACACGCTTCTCGTACTCCCGCTTGTTCTCCTGGTAGAGCTGAGCCGCCTGGCTGTTGGCTGGACTGTTGGGGTTTGGTTCGTCAAGCAGAGACTGAGGAAACAAGACAAATACCAGAGGTGACAATGTTTAAGTTGACGTCAAATGACGTCATTTCGTTTCCAGGTATGTTCGCTGGTTCCACTGTAGCTTCAGGTTCATTATGTAACAACCGCAAAATGTTCCAGTTTGTCACCAAACTTTCGCAATCGTCAAAATCTGGTCAAAGTCTGACTTAGTGAATATTGTCTCCAAAAGCAGGCAGCAGATGATAATTTCACTGCATCACCATTGTTGTAAAACTTCAAGTTTTGTAATTTCAGATATGTCCATATGCACAGACATAGGACTACAAATACAGTATTTCTCCTTAAGAAGAAAACGTAATTTTGTACTTTTTTTTTTTTTAGTTTAGATGAGTCACTTAGGTGTTTCTAGTCTATTAACAGACATTTTAAATCAGGCAGATTAACACTTCCTACCTGGATAGATGTGAGAATAGAGGACACGTCATAAGTGGGACTCCAACGATTCTGCAGGATGTCCAAACATATACTTCCATCTGCATAGACTGTGGGGAAAAAAATAACTTGTTATCCACTACCCATAATTACCACTTCACACTTAAATGTGCCAATATGACATAAATAAATATTCTTACCATTTGGATGAAACATCTTTGACACAAATCGTACTGTGGGAGGTTTGTTAGGGTATTCTTCTGTGAACTCTACAATTAGTTTAAATGTACCTGTGACAAAGACAAAACATATTTATGGGTTAATGTGGTGTGTGGGGTTCAGGTGAGAAATATTTCAAACCAGCAAAAATGTGTCAGAGAAGTGACGTGTCCCAACTTGAAAAAAAAAAACCTCCTCTAACATAGTAGATGCAGTAAAATACTAAGGGATGATTCTCAAAGGAAAAAAGAAGGAACTGTTTGTCTATATAAAGGATAATAGCTGGGTGGAGTTCCCCTTTAAGGCATATGCAAGACAGAAAACCTGACATGGATGTAAACATATCTTACACAGTGTTTAAGTTACTCACCATCCTCAAAGGGAGTTCCTTCTGGGCTGTGAGGTTAAAGAGGAGAAAAAAAAAATGTCATTCAATGTGTCACTAAACATGATATTTATAACACTGTATATTAACATAACCGTGTATCAGTATCTTACCCAAATATGACTGCATTCCACACCATGATGTTGTTTTCAGATGGAGCACCACTAACACCGGCTGGAGGATCCTCTTGTAGTCTTAATAACAAAACAGAAAGGGAAAGAGGTTATAACAGGATATCTAAACTATAACTTTCTATTACAGAAAGCTGATTTTATTCAACCAGTTTACAGTGTCGACTAACTCTTATGATCGAATGACCTCTTCAAGCTTTTACACAGTTAAATTTCTTATTTCAAATAAATATATCTCTACCTGCCTACATGGCTTTCATCTGCCACATTAAAATTTTATGTATTACTTTCCCTCCTTTGTTGCCCTGTTTCCATATTTATTATGTTTGTAATAAGACAATAACAATGACTCATATCAATACTGGGCACTGTTATTCACTGTTACCCATCATATAATATCCTAATAATTTTCATGACCAGAGAAATACTATAGATTAGTGTCATTATTAACTTGGTAGGAGCCTTGTATTGTGTTATACACCTAGCGTATATTTTATATTATAAATAGTCATGAAAATAAAATAGGACGTTAGAGACGTTATTATTTGACGTTTAATTTACATTAGTTGGAGTTTACATGGTGATAATCATACTTTTTCTTCAGTTAAATACCTGATACTTTAATATTGATTGTCTGAGGAAAATGATCATTAAAACAAGACTGGTTTAACTTTAAAAATTACTATCTTAAGTAACTGGTGCAAGTGATAGTAGTTGAATTATCTGTACTCTGCATATGTTTAATAGATTATAGAGGCTTGTGTAAGGTTTCCATCGTGAAATCAAAACTCAATTTTAAGTACAATCATTTTCCACGTCCCTACATACGGACTGAAAACAGAAGTGGACACAGATTCCTGTCTGTCGAGCTTGGCAGTCGTGTCAAAACATAAAAAAACAAGATCTAACTGAGTCTTGCTGAGATGAAAACACGTTTGAGGATCTTGTAGTAACCAAGCTCATTTAAATTTAGCTGTGGGGAAATGTATTTGCGTAGTGTCACGCAGACCAGCATTTTTTTTTTTAAAGTTAAAAACCAACCATTTCTTCCGTGAGCAAAGAAAACTCAGCCCGATGCTGATTTAAGAAAATACATCCCCAGAACACAATGTGGCTTCCGCAATGGTCCTCAGCTATTTCTCATGGTCGACATAATGTATTTCCCTGCAGTCTGAGGTTAATACTTTGCAGTATTTTATATTTATTTCATGGTAATTTTATCCATACGTACTTACCTTAAACTTATCAAACTTTGATTAGTTAACTTAGGTAAGAAACATATAAATGTCACATCTATTTAAAATTTACCTAGCTAAGCCAGCGGCGCAGCTAGTTAGCAACTATCACTATCAAACGACAATGTTAGGATTAAATTACCGCCAGACGGTTTCTGCCAAGTAGATCAAGGCCAACCGGCCGCTTGTCACGGACATTTAAATGCTAACCAGATTACTAAAATAGCTAGTAGCCGCAAATGGGGACAGTATCGATAACCGACTAGCCTACATGTTAGCACTGTTAGCTTCTAGCTACGGGCGAAGCGCTGGAAAATAAATTAACGTAATTTAACACGGATGATTAAAATTCGTAAATCACGTGTTTAAAATACAGCGTTTTTGTTGGTAACGTATTTTACTGTCGCGCTTTGTGAATCGTTAGGTTTAAAGTAAATATAAAACAAACAACAGAAAACATACTGCCTTGCTATGCTAAGCTATCGTAAGCTAAGCTAATGCTAGCTGTTTTTGACAAATCATAGCTAACCAATATCGGCATAACGTCTAACCATCAACTCACCGTTTGAAATCTCTCATAAGTCTCCTTCTGGCCGGGGTGGACATGATTTAACTTGTGAAACACGTACTGACAACACCGATATGTTAACAGGATCGTATATTTTCGACAACTTATGTTATACTAAAAGGTTATTTGACACCTCCACGACAGCCCGACTTTTTCTCTCGATAATCCTGACTCTCTGGTTAGCCCAGCTAGGTTTACCGGACGATACCATATCAAGAGGGGAGGAGATTAGTAGTATAAAAACATGTCTTGTGAGCAAATATAAATCTAAGCCTGCGTTTCAGTTGCAATATATAGTAAGAGTGGTTTTACTTGTATGAGATACATGTATGGCGAGACACATGTTAATAGCGTTGTTTTATATTAAATTATTTATTTGAATACCCCCCCTGTTCGTAATGCGGGCGTCGTCCGTGACGGGGCGTCATTGCAGTGACGTGATGTTTGTGCAGTGCTGCTGTGATGAAGGTCGCTCCCGGTGACAGGTGACTGTTACTGGGTACAGCGCTTCAGCAGTGTCCAAACACGTGAGGCTAAAGTGGGGTCGCTGCATAAAACGGACTGAATAATACATTAATCAGTATTATTGATCATATAATTTTCATATTAAATCCATATAAGTTGCCTCAATGCTCTTACGTGAAGCATAAAAAGTTTTAAGACTTGATGTTTGGATGTTTCCAACAAAGCCAAGAAAGTAAAAAAAAAAAAAACATGACAAAGATAGGATATGGAAGGATAAGGATTTAATACACAAGTTATTTGTACATATAACGCAGTCAAATAATAATAATAAGATAAAATAAATCAAAAAAAATGTCAATTTATGACTTTTGCAAATCGTTTAATCCTTAATTAGCAACATAGGATGCATTTGTCTTTTTTACATGTAGGGAAATGAAACAAAACCAAATACTGGCAGTGTTTTAATACAGATGCCTTCTTTAGTGTAATTCAGAAACAAGGTTATTTACACTTTAATTAAACTTTTAACAAACTAAGCACTTTCTCCATAACAACACAAACCAAAAATCCACTTCCTAATCATATCAGTTACACATTTCAGATCCATCCACAACAATGGCCCTGCCCTTTACTAGTCAAAATAAAATTTTAAAAAAATTAAACAAATCAACAAATATATGGACCACTCAATGGTTTTTAAGGCAAATTAATGCTTGTTTAGGCTTAAATGAGTTTCAGGCAACAAAAAAGGAAAATAGAAAAAAAAAAAAAGGAGGGCCTGTCACCTAGACCTTTTTTTTACTTTAAGATCCGTGGTAAAGAAGCATGGTGCTGAAAAGAGCATGGTCATACAACTGCTCTGCTTTGACAGACTTCTGGTGCTCCACCTGGCTTCCAGCACTGCCGTTGATCTCAGCCGAGTCACTGTAGATGTGCTGGTCGTGGACGATTTCTGCTGCTGCTGGATCAAACCCAAACGGAAGCTGTGGTTGATTGTGACCGTTTGAGTAAAGATCCTCACTGTGTCTTTCACCTGCCGCTGGAAATGAGACAAATGGTCAAAAGGGCAAAATTAAGTTTAGAAACCGTTTCGTGACATTTTATAGGCAAAAGTTGATCTTTGAATTTTCAAAAATAGCACACAGACTCTTATGTAATCAACCGGTATTGACCCAAGACCAGGTCTTAAATAGGTCACATCCTGATCTGTGAGTGCTTTGGCCAACAGTTAGAGCTGTATGACACAGTGACCTACTTATGTTTCCACAGTTGTATTTAATCCATTTCACTAAGTCGAGAAAATCTTTCAGACGTGTTGACACATCTTAATAGCCCAATAGTTTTTTATAACCATCACCCTTCTTTTATATTGATTCTCTCTCTTTTTCACATAAATCTCATTAAAAATGTGATGAGGATGCATGAAAATACATGAAGAAAACAAAGGCCACCACACTGACATTTATAAAATTTATCAACATTTAATGATTTCACACAATCAAGTACAATGCTAGAACCTGCTACCAATAAGCACCGAATGCTCCGAACTGAACAACTATATAAGGAAACCTCCTCGCGAGTAAAACAAAAATAATCAAGACACCACCTTTAACATGAAATAATACTATAAAATACAGAAAGAATTTCCCTTAGCTCTACCTAGAAAAGTTTAGAATAAAGTACATTAGTTGATTTCTCTTTATTTTTCAATACAGCTCAAGAAATAAGGCCTTTTTGCAAAGAGTAGAAATCCATGCAAACATTTCTTGAGCGGTACTATTTACTCTTTAACTATTGATTGTAAAATAGCCAAATAGCAATTTTCAATAAAAGAAAAAAAAATCAGTCTGGGTATCATATTGTATTATATAACATACAGATGTGCAAGCCCTGCTAGTTTTTTTAGACACACTTTGCTAAACACGCACACAGTAAACATTCACCATACTTGAGAATCAGAAAAGCACGCAGCCAAAATGAACAAAAAAAAAAAAAAAAAAAAGGATGTTGCAGGGTAATAAACAGAATACCATGGACCATGATGTATTAGTGCACGAGACGTCTACAAACTAAATAATAATAATAATAATAATAAGCTGCACAGTGAACTGTTTATAATTTACACGCTACATTCATATTGGGATATGCTTTGGCATAAGGTAATTCTTGAATATAAAACAGCATCGTCTAATGTAAGGTGGCAGTTAACATGAGAAGACATTTCCTCAGCGTTTGTTAGACACACTTGTCTATAATTTAAAATCAAGATACTTGATTTATTAAACTCAACTGGGGGAAAAACATATTCTCTAGAAAACTTCCCAATCAACATTAAGATATTAGATTTCCTGTGTATACCAGTGGCACTCTCTTTAAGTTGTTCTGTTTGTTTTAACTTGAGGGAAACAGCTTAAATCAGTCAAAAGAGGAAAGTAAGTCAGTCTAAAACAACAATGTTTTCAAGATCAGGGTCAATGATTTCCGACAAATGTCACTAAACCGGATTTGAGACGTGACCGTGACTATTTATTTTACATTTATAAAGTATGATCTACATTTGCACTGATGAATGCAACCATGTTGAGGGAATGTCAATAGTTTTTGTTGTATAATTGTGCAAGACAGAACTCATCTCATTTTAATTATAAATCTAAAAAATAAGGATTATACAACAATTATTTGTATAACTGGACAGATGCATTAAATATAACTGTATAACAAAGAAATGTTAATACTTGTGTCCATCCCATTATAATCAGGTACATGGAGAAGTAGAAAATACAGCATACACACTGCTATACATCCTTCAAATGTAGCTTACCACCAAATCAAAACAAATGTATTCCATTATCTGTGTATTATGCAAAAGAAAAAATGCCAAGCCATTCCAAAAAAGATACACTGCACAAATGGGAACATTAACGTGTGTCGTTACACACACAAACCCCTCTACAGATAGGCATAAGAGTTGGTGCAGCGACAAGGGGTCTGCATTGACGCCACAGTGATGACCTCCAGCTCTTTAGTTGAAGGGCCCGACCTGTCCTGTCCCCCCTGGTCCTCACACTGATCCATAGGCCCCGGCCCTTGAGGTGGTGCAAACCCATTTAGCCCAAATGCAAAGGGTCCTGGCCCACCTGAGGTTACAGTTGCCGCCAACTCCATGTTCATGCCCTCCATCTGGGTCTCTCCAGCACCACCCAGTGGCCCATTTCCATTCAGCATCTCTGGTGGCATGCCCAGACCTGAGAGAAAGAGGCACATACGAATAAAGCTGTGACTAACACTGGAAAAGAGCTTTTTTTCAGCTTCATTTTTTGTGATACGTGCCAGCAACAAAATGATTCAGGCTGCTGAAAACCAAAGCCAAGATAACAGGCTCTTCCATTTAAAGGCATTTCTTACTTTACAAATTAAAATTATGCAGGATTTGTTCCATTGCAACTAACGGTTACTCAGTTTTCTAATGCTAAAATAAATTATTCAGATCAACGGTGTGTGGGGTTGTATGATACATGAGGTTGAGCCCACACTGAGCGGTCGTGTTGCGTCTTTAAAAACATCTTCAGTCATACTGATGAGCATTACAAGGTGTGCAGCCGCCTTACTTAAGTCTTAACGTACATGATCAAGCTTTAACATACAAATGTCATTTTTGTTTTCAAAGAAACTTGTGCAGCTGTTTGATTCCATCAATAACTAAAACCAGATGCGGTAAAAGTTTTGGGACCTACCGTTATGTCTCGCTTTCTTGACTGGGTTCGCCTCCATGCCATCGAATGACCTCTTTCTGTTGGGCACGCCATTCAAAAAGCTGCGTCCCTGGATGGTGGGGTGAGCGTGGCCCCCATTCTGGGTCATGCCATTCAGAAAAACCCCGTTATGGGACTGAGCCATGTTTTGTTGGAAGTTCTGGGCATTGGAGAGAATCTCAGCGCACTCCTGGAATCCCTGGGCGTGGGCCAGGTCAGCAGCAGTCAGCCCACTGGCATTCCTCATACTGCATAACGGGGAAGAGCGAGTGTTAGAAAACACGCACTGTACGGTTTGATTTGCACATGTAAAACACAAACAAAATTAGACACGCTCAAGCTCTCACACGCAGACACACACACACACAACTCATTAAGCAAATATTCACACACAGACAGACATACAGATGTATAGAAATAGCCTGCACTGATCTACCACCTCATATCCTCTTCGTCATCTTCATGAGAGATGACGACTGATCCCTTTTGGATCATTTGGATCTTCCATAGCACTTAAATCCTCAAATAGTTTTCAAACAATTGGGGAAAAGTTTTTGCTGCAAATGGACATGATTAAGACATCTGAAGGTGTGCACAAGTTCATTTTAACCAGTACCTGAAATGATCTGACAAATTAAGACAAGATGACTGAAGTCACATGAGCTGGTGATGTGAAGAGTGTTTGACAAATGCAACACCATCAAGGACTGTGCAAAGAGCTCAGGCTGCCATCGTCTCACGTTCCCATCGGAGATACTGCTCAAGGATTTTCCAACTTCAAATTTCCAGGTGATGGTTTTAACATTCACCAGATTTGCACTGGATAAAGAGCAGAAAGGCATCTGTGCACATGAAGGTATGATGTATCAGAGGATCTTGTGTGGAAGGTGGATGGGGGTGTATTTCTGGAAAAAAAGTGATGCAACAGAGCCTGACAAAGCACGATTGTAGAGATCTTCAAAGCACAAGTGTCAGAACTTCTTAATCCACGATGTGTCCAGGATGTGACAGACTTGTATCTTCAGAGGAAACACCACAGGAAGAGTGTTGAACCTTCAAGAATCAGAAACTCAGAAATCTTCCCCTGAGAAGGTGGATGTGCTGGGACCTTTAGTCTTCATCTTGTTTCAAGAAAAATGAACAAGACACAGAAAAGTAAGAGACACAGCTGAGAACTGTCAGAGACATTTGTACAACAATTCATAACTCTAATGAGAGTCTGTGCAGAAACAGTTGTGTTAATCATATCCAGTTGCAGCAGGAATATGGTAATTTTCTGAGAATAATGAATGAGCAAACAGCGCAGCATCATAGGTCTTCAATGGTCAGACTGACTTGTTCTCATACTTTAGTGTGGAAGCAATTTCACAGGACAATAAGACAATGACACATTATTGGTCCCACGAATTAAATTAGAAAATACTACATAGGAATACATCTAAATTTATATGTTGCTGGATACAGGACAGTCCATTTTATTCTGCTGCTGTGAAATTAACGTGCAGGAACACGTCAGCTCTCCAGGACATAAACAATACCCCACACTAACCAATAGATGCCTTTTAGCTTAATGATGAGATTTTCCCTCCACTCAGCTGCTCAGTTACAAAACAATACTGCGCTTGTTCCGAGCTTAAATGTCATCGTACTGCAAAATGAGTTCTCAAAGTAAACAGTTGTGCCTTTGTCAAAGAACTGGGACTCATGGCTCTCATCCAAGCTTGTACTTACAATGCAAAATGTAAGAGAAAGAATGTAAACTTCTCCATCAATAGCCCACTGACATACGTAGAAATGTACTTGAGAATGAGTAATGCTCATCTGCAGGGAACACAATGGCCTACAGTATGTTTTAGATTCTATTTTACTACAACTAACTACTTTGTTTGTTGCTGCAGTCGTGTGACATTGACTTACACACAGTGAGACAGCGTTTTAGATACTGTTGCTGTTTGGTCATTCATTATGTAATAAAATGTTTTTTTTCCTTTCTCTATTTTTCTCTAAACAGTTTTGCAAAAAGAAAAAAAAGAAACATTTCATGAACTAGTGCACATAAAAAACATTTTTATAAAGAATTGAAGATAAAAAAAAAAAAATAAATAAATTAAAAAAAATCACACAGTAACTTGTTGCACATTACCCGTCCCCTTCAAAATTAACGCTTCCAAAGGAATTTTTCCAATAGATTATATTTATAATGAAAGGCATTTTGTGATAAGGTAGATGGATTGGTCTCACTATAAAGGAACAGATTTTTTTTTAAATCAACTATTTAAATGTCATTAACTCCAATCATTTCAACAACTTAGTGTTTATAAATAAAAATGTTCAGTTCTTGGAATAGAAATAGTTCCCTACACAAACTATGGGTCAGAGAGGCGTTAATACATAAAGCAAAATCAATTTTAGGTAATTTCATGTTTTATTTCATAATTCAAGTAATAACCGGGTACATTCAGATACATTTGTCATTATTTTTTTCCATGTTAAACGCTGCACAAAGTCTGTGTTGTGGACTTGTCGTCCACAGGAAATCCAGCGGTTACTTGTAAGTCGCTTTGGATAAGAGCGGCTGCCAAAAGACTCAATGTAATGTCCTGTAATGGTTGAGTGTGCAGCCAGTGGAGCCACATATGTGCTGACCTCAGATCAAATCGCACCACAACCTTCCCGTCTCGAAAACTCGGGTAAAAATCTCAGTTTTCCATTTAGAAATAAGATACTTAAAGTGGCCTCCATTTTAGGGACTAAGAGTTACGTTCATGCTTTCGTACGCTGTGTTTATTGATGAATAACCGGCTGGGGAACATCATGTTCACGTTCAAATGCTGTGGTGTTACAACAGCAGATTACAGGCTAAAGTTTCGTCCTGTTTTGGATTCACAACAGGACAATTTAAAGTGTCAGAACTACCTCAAATAAATGATTGATAAATAAAAACTGTCCCCTTATCTTCTTCCATGATTATTATTATTATTTTTTTTGGCCTTCTTTTATCTTAAGCTATTAGATTAAATCAAAAAGAATTAAATGTCCCTTTATAATGTCTAAAAAAATAAATAAAAGCTATTCCTTCAGTGAGACCTGACATCTACAGTATGCACTGATCTACCAAATTGGATAATTGTGAATATCACAATTAACCCAATGACAGTTTGGAAATGTAAAAAGGAAGCGTTAATTCTTTGTAAATGCCTGGTATGCTTTGCTTTTCCGTCCTAAGCACACAATATGCATCTTCTCTAACTATCGTCTAACCTTCCAGAGGCAGCCTATTATCATGCTACATGTTGACATGGGACTCACGTGATTAAACCTGTCCATATAAAAGGCTCCTATGGTTAGTTCACAAAATCAAAAAAAAAACAAAACAAAACAAAAATAATCATAAAATAAATACAAAAAAGACTAGATACAGGAACAATCATGGATAATAAGCAAAGCATGCAGGTCTAAAACTTTAGTTTTTGATTCATAAAAAACCTAGCATTAAAACCAATCACCGCAAGAAATACCTCAACAGTTTGCCAGTGTGTAGATAGGAAGCGATAGTGAGAACACTCAATGCCACAACAGTGCGGCTATCCCAGGGAACGGGGCAGACTCAGCAGTGTCTATTCTCCCCCTTTCTAGGATTACTTGAAAAAACCAAGTCATTTCCAATTCAATGGCTGCAAAACATTAAGACGTACGGTTCTGTTTCTGTTAACAGTATAGAAAACGTTTTTTTTTTTTTTTTTTTGTAACTTATTGTCACTTTCATAAAGGAAAAGGTGACAAAGATTAGATGTCAAAACAGACTATGATACTGTATAGGGTTAATACTGTGACATACAAAATAAAACATTTCTGTGTATAAAGTAAAAATATTTGGTACAGTGAAATGACAGTGAATAACCATTGCAACAGGATGAGTGTTAGCATTAAACAGTTAATAGTTCAGTACATGATGATATGCAGATCTAACCCATCTCACTCAGCTGCTCTAAGCCTCTGTCTCTGCACTACTCTCATCACCAGCATCACCTCTAAACACTGTCCTCCCTGCTGCTAGCTCTCTAATGAACCACTTGAACACTGTGAGGCTCATGACAAATAGAAAAAAACTAAGGAAGGGGAGCTAGGGAAATAAGGAAAATGTAATTTATCAGACATTTAAAATGGTTTAAACAAATCTAGATTAAATTTAGAGACGGACCCTGTGCGCGATTTGAAAATAATCTAATTATTTTCACCAATTTTATCAAATATTTGGGATTTGTAAATATATTAAGCTTGTTAAACTAATTTTAGACTGTTATTTGACCTTTAGTTTAAGTATATTAAGTCTGATGTTTAACAACGTCAATCAAGATGGTAATTTTGTCTCATGAGGACAATTAGGAGCAATGAAAAGAGGAAATGGAAGTTTGTTTTTTTTTTTAATTAAGGGTGGGTAAAACCACAAGATCGTTCCGTTTTGACCAAAGGAAGGATGAGTCAGATGTGATACTGACGTCCCAAATGAAAGCTGGACTCAGTATCTAATGAGACAAAGACAGACATCGCATCACTTCCTTCTTCTGTCACTGAACATCCAGAACCAGGTCTCTGCAGAGGAAAAGTTGGCAAGAAAATGCGTGAATGAAGATGGTTGTGACTGTAGGAAACTGGGACATAGTTTGCTGAAGGACTGACTCAAGTAGTTTCCAACGGTGACACCTCTGTCTTCGTCAAAAAAAAATAAACTCTTCTGTTTCATATAAATGCCGGGTAAGAAAAAGGTCTTACTTCATATTTGGACTATGAAATACATTAACATTGTTCAAAACAGATGAGGCGTCAGGCTTCTGCCATCAGGTGCTGTTGGCCGTTTAACTGATACTCAATGGTCTGTAGTTTTGTGTTGTATCCAGAGCCACAATCAGCCTTTATCAGCAGCTGTTCAGTCGACCGGGTGTGTTGGATCCGTAAGAGAAGCAGATGGTCAGAGACGATGGACCAAATGTTCCAGATAATGAATCAGAGATGAATCCATTAAGTGTGATTTCTCCTCACTTCTCTCCACCTCGTCCTTTTCTTCTTCTTCTTTTGTAAGATATGGACCGAGTGAGTCGATAAAAGAACAGGCATCTGTTAGCGGAGAATTCAAGCAAAGCGATATCTGAATATTCGCTATAAAAGTTCATAGTCCATACCGTTAATGTTGATGTGGTAAATTTTTTATTTGTATGGAGCAATAAATACAACAACGGCCTTCTTTATAGTTTTATTTGCATTTTAATTTTAAAGCCTGTCTAGTGATGTTTATATGACAGTTCAATGGGAGGCTTTGTAAGTTTAAATGAAGAAAAAAAATCATTATACCCCGCTTCATAAACAGGAATACCGGAGGGAAAAGAAGACGACATCATAGTGTATTTGTGTATCAGTTTGCCAGTGAGTCAGACACCTTGGAAGCGGGAATACTTTTGGCTCTGGCGTTCGCCCACATTACAAGCACAGAAACCGACATTGCCAAAAAGAGTCTTATTTCCTTTGTAGCTTTAGTTATTATAATGAAACGCGCTTCACTGTGGACTGTTTATTATGGTCTGTATCTTGGTGTGGGTGGCAGCGAACAACATTTAAGGAGATTTGAACTGGAAACCACCACACACACACACTGACTAAATAAATGATGGAGCTATCTGAGGGAAAACTGAGAACATGTCCACATTCATCTCCAATAAAAATCTGATCCAGGTTTTGAACTGGAATGAAGGACAGACTCACTTGGAAAAAATGTAGAATCCATTCAAAATATTAGAGATGCTGGAAACGCTAATTTATTACGTATTTTGCTGATGAGTGCTAATAACTCAACTATGTTTTTGAATTGAGCTGTTTTTTCTTTTACCTCAATTCCTTGTCATATTTTCTGGCCACAGCTAAAACAATAAAACATGGCAGCAATTAGGCCTGTATTTAGGATTATAACCGCTTACGTAAAAACAGCAATTTACGAGTTATTTAATAATTATGTTTATTTAATAATTCTAATAATTATACGCTTATTTAAATACAGCACATGGTCTCTTTGGGTTTCAAACTTTTTAGGTTTGATGAATTTTATTTTATGTTTAAAAACAGGATAAGACTGAATATATTTAACATTGCTGACATATTTGACACTAATTAACATTTTGTCATGAGCCTCATTCCCACATGTGTTCCTTAAGTTTCCCTCCTTATTGTTCCCTCTTACATGTCTGTTTCATAACTAAAACAAAGCTACGTCATAATAAACTAAACTAAATATCTTAAATCTGCAAGGGGAAAAAAATAACATGTCATTTTCATCATAAATATTACTCATCAGCTGATAACCAAATGCACATTATATGATGTCACTGGGAAATGAATCAATTATTTAAACCAAGTTTGCACAAAAGCATTTTATCCAATTTGCTGAAACAGCCAAAAGCAACCAGGGGTTTTATGTGCAATGGAAAATTAAGTTTCAACCACAAGTAGAGAGCAAATCACTGACTGACTCAGCAGACCGGCTCGATTTTCATCCATAAAATGATTTGCTTTGTTTACTTTTAGTTCCTTTATTATGTTGTCCTTCGGGGACATCCAGTCTCTAAAACTCTCAGGAAGTTGTAACACATTTATGTTTCCACAGCTTTTATAAAAAAATATATTGTAGTATCATTAACACTCCTTTTTCAAACCAGAAATAATTAAAGAGCCAAAACAAATGCTACGAGTGTCAGACATTTTAATTATCTTCCAAAACAAATGTGGTTTCCTCTTAGCTTAACTAACACCCTTTACTTCACTACGGCATTTTTTTCAATCGACATAATTTGGTCGGATTTATTTAACCTCATAATGACTGTTTTCTCTGATGATGGCAGCGTTAAGAAAAATACAAAGGCTTCACACAATTAAGTGCATCTATAAACTCCCTGGTTGTTTTGAGTTTCTCTTCCTCAATGGAGTCAGAAAGAACAGTTATAAAGCTTGTTGCAAAAAATGAACCTGCAAAAAAAGAATCAACAGCTGAGTAGGAAAAAAAATCTGGAAAATCTATCATTGAAATATGTTGTAACCTTTCATTTCTGAATTAAAACACTTCACTGGCTAACACTGATTCAATCAAATCAATGAATAACTATAAACTTATATAAAATAGTCTTGTAGTAAAAGGTAAATAAAGTACTCAACCTGTCAAGCTGACTGGGTTACGTAACCTTTGGAAAATTAAAACTATTTGAAAAAAGTAACATGATCATGTGTAACTGGTTCTCTTCCCTAAAGGTTTTGAATCTAAATTTAATAAACAGGAAAGATTGGTTGCAACTGTGATGACTTTGTTCGTGCCTCAGTTGCACCAACAATAGCTAAATGCTTTCTATAAATACAATAATACTGACAAGGAACAAAAGCAGCTGCCAACTGTAAAGGTGTGGCCAAGTTTGACAACTGGCAAACATAATTTTTTCCACAGCTTAAAATAGCACTGAGAGGCAGGGCGATCTGAGCTGGTTAAATTCAATTTGTAACGTTTAGTATCATGCAGTCCATATTTACACACATTTTCTTATAATACTATAGTAAAATACTACACCAAATTATTGTTTTTTTTAAGTCTTAAAGACTTAAAGACAAATAAAGTCATGTCAAAAGACAATAGTTCTGTAAAATCTATACAGGTTCATTTTATGCAACTGAAACACAATCCATTCTTCCTGAGAGTAAACGTGGCTTCATAAAAAATTGGCAATGTGCATTTGGTCATCCAGCAAAGCTGTGTATGTAAGACACTAACCAAAACAAATGTTAACAAAGAAAACCACACTCTAGAATTAACAAAGATCATGCAATATGGTTTACTAGGCTAATAACAGTTTTCAACCTTTACATTAAGTTGTCCTCATGTTTGAGTAATAATCGTATTGAATTTACCGATGTCCGTCGACATCAAAGCGGGACATGTAGAGTTAATTATCAAATTTTATGAATAAGCATCTCTTCCTCAAATCACAAAGGGAACATAAAAGAATCTACTGGAAGTAAATGAAAGCAGCTTATGAATCATTCTTTGAACTCACTGTGTTTGTGGATAACATTATTACTCACAGAGGTCAACTTAATGCCAATTGTTGCAATGATAAACAACAATTTCAAGGATTAACAAAATGTGTCACATTTTCAAGGGAGCACCACCAATTCTTTTAACACCTAACAATACATATCATAAGCAAACAGTTTTGTGTTGAAGTGGTTGAGCAAGCAACACTGTTTATTTTAGCTTTTAGATTTTTTTTTTACCATTCTGCAACAGTAACTTTCACAAGCTCATAAACGTTCAACTTCCCGATTAAAACTCCTTGATCTTTATTAAACTGCATCGCCATCAACTTGTTACTTAAAAGTTGTTGAGCAACGGAAATATTTTCAGTAAGATGGTGCAATTTTAAACACCAGGATAAAACATGACAGCAAAGTCAGGTGGTGTTTTAACACACAAATCTTGTAGTTGGTTTGATCTTTTGTAAATATCTACCATAAATATATGCTCAACTGTTTACAGTTGTACACAGTGTACATCTTACATGTACTAACTGTATAGTTATCATGTGTTAGAGCAGCTTCTTTCAGGCTGGTATACATGTTTCATCTTGCTGAGGTCTTGTTCAGATTTCTAAAGTTAATTTGCAGATTCAACTAACTCTAATCTCCCTTATTTGCAACATTTCTTGAATCTGCATATAAATCCAGCTTTTTTTATATATATCACTGCTCTGATTTGAGTTTGGTGGTGATCCCTTGTAAAGGTGTAACTGAGTAGTTGGATAGCACAGAGGGAAAAAGAAATATGAACACAGGACCAATCACAGGACTTACTCAGCTTTCGCTCCCTGAATCAAGAGAGCGTTGATACACTCCAGACTGCCCGCACGAGCAGCCTTGTGGATGGGCGTCTCGCCCACATAGTCCTGAGTGGTAACAAAAGACTGCAGTTACACACACAGAAAGACATGACTATGCTGTGAACAAGACAAATAGTAGTTGCCAAAACACTTCTGTTTCATACACTAAATGCATACATGATTAACATTATAATCATATATACTCCCTTGTTATCTACTTTTATATTTCCATGGTTTGAAAACAAGGGAACGTTAACAGGGTGTAACCCTGGACTTTTCACTCCACAACACCACCCACACACACTTTTACAGCTACATATTAGTAAGAGTGCAGATAGAGGAAAGAAAAAAAACACACCAAGAGTGCTGACTCTAATCTCTTACCAGAATGCAATGTGGGTTAGGTTACGTACTACACTATTCTACTGCTCCAACAACAACCAGGTCAAAAGATCATAAATACAAAAGGTACAAGTAACAAATTATACGTATAAATACATGTGTATATCAAAGCCAATTGTTTGTGGATTTCATGGTGACGGTAACAAGTTATGTCATAGTGACCTACTAATCTGATTTCTCTCTAAAGTGCAGCGCAGTATAAAATATAGCCCTCAAGCCTGAGTCTGTGCATGAAAATGCATAAAAAGGAAAACACATGACAAGTAAAAAGCATTATCAGTCACTGAAGATGTATGAATATGAACATGACTGGAATATAGGTCAAGAGAAGGGATGAGTAGTAACAATCACAGCGATGGTCGTGACCCCATGTTGGAATGATCCTCTCTGATGGGATCAGTCTGAGCTCTGCTTCTCACACAACTATGCTCTTTTTAACTCTAGCATCTGTAACTCTGCCAGTTGCTGGTATGAATTAGATTTTTTTTCCCACTGTCAGTAAACTGTACTTTGCAAAAGATCATGTTTATATGAGTACCATTGGGAAATGTCAACAAGGAAAATTCCTGTGTTTTTTTTTTTCCCCCCAAAAGGAACTATAAAATTCTCTGATGTGTAAATGTACAGACTTGAAATCATACCTGTCTGTTAATATCTGCACCAGCTTGGAGTAGCCATAACAAGCACTCAGGGTGGCCCCCAAATGCAGCAATGTGAGTGGGCGTCTGTGCAAACCTGGAGGTCACCGCGTTCACACCACAGCCCACCTGAACCAGACGCATCACACACTCCAACTGTGTAAGAGAGCAGGGCAGTGCACACGAAGTCAGACGGATTATAACACATTTGCAGTGATTCATGCAGAGATTGATCTCACAGCAGACACCGGGCGGGTGTAGACAAGTGCAGGTCTTTAGATGCAAAACTACACCCATGTCTTTCAGCCTTAAGACACTTTTTTTTTTTTTTTTTTTCTCTAGCTTTGGGTACGTATCCAATTTCGGTGCAAACTAGTCTACCTGCCCTTTGCAAGGTGTCGTTTGAGTCAAACAAGTCGTTGCAGGTGAGGTCAATAAAAACTTGGAAACGTTGGAAATGAGTCATTAACGTTTAAACAGGTACGTTTTCAAAATAAAAGCTCACAAATATTCAGGAAACATTGATTACTGAGCAGTGGCTTCAGCTTGGAGCTCATATTTCACCCGGTTTTAAATCATTTGCAGGTTAAATATTAGCAATGCTTGTGATATATTTATTAATAATAATAAGATACATTATAATTAGCTAAGATGACAGTCGTTAATGTTTGTCGCTGCGTTCTATTGTCAACGGTTAAAAGACCGTTCATATTTTTCCCGCTCACAGTATTTTACCATGAATAAATACAACTGTAAATGTGCGTTTTTATCCCTCTTTCTTTCTTCTTAACCGGTAGAGGAAACGCTTTTGTTTAATGTTAATTGTTCATTGTCTTCCTCTAGTAAACGACGGCTGCTGTTTAGTCTCATCAGCTAACAGTTAACAGCAGGAAATGGCCGAGACGAGGCTCATGTCGGAGAGAGCTGACGCTGAATCTGGATACTGTTCCCCCCCCCCCTCAAAAAAAATCATTAACAAAAACCCGGAACATTAAAACAACAAGCAACAAGATTACCTTTCCGAAATGAGCTGCCCAGTGTATGGGCGTCCAGCCGTAAAAGGTGTCCTCCACGGCGAGGTCAGCCGGTTTTAAGGTGCATTGAAGAAGCGAGCACAAGGCACCGACATCTCCATCCCTGCATGCCCGATGGAGAGGGAAGCGGCTGTTTAAGACCTCCTCGCTCGAAAATCCAGACTCCACACCCACCGACATTGTTACAAAAAATGGTGCGACACTACAAATGATAGCTAACTACTTTGAAAAAAAAAAAAAAAAAAAAAAAACACAAAGCTAATGTTTGATTCTAGTCGCAGATGGGGATGCCTGTGTTTCAGGACACACGCCACCCTGGCTGATGTGTCTTTCTGCCTGACAACACAAAGCAGGCGATCAGAGCACGCGCCCAAGTGAAACTTGAGAAACGCCGAATGAGCATCAAATCCCGGACTGGATTTTACACTCCCACTCACCCTAGTCTGCTCTCTTCCTCCATATCCATCTCCTTCTACTGGTCATTGTACTACTACTACTTAAAACTACTTACGTACTACCTAAAACTTTAATCAACTTTGACCAATGCTGAACCGTTCAGAAGAGACAGTTTAGTTAGACTACTATTGTGTGTGTGTACCCGACCGGACTGGAATATTTAAACTGGATCGGACTGCTTACCCACATTAATACCTAGGCCGACCTGCGGGGGCGCTGTCTGTAGATCGAAAAATGCCGAAGAAATCGCGTCATAGCTTCGGGTCTTTACGGATTCAGGTCAAACAATAGTCAGCGCCTTCTGCAGGATTGGAAGAGAGTTGCAACAATTTATAGTTTAGTAAAATTGCCGATTTTCATGAGGGATATTGACATTTTTAATCTCTTGCTCAGGCTACATTTAGGCAGTGGCGCCTCCAGAAATTTTTCATAGGGGTGGCCAGATGGGGCCACTGAAAGTCTTAGGGTGACGCATCAAAAAGCTAAACCTAATTGTGCGTTTGCGCACAACTGAACAACACATTATTTAAGCACTCCCTCTCATCTCTCAAAGAGTTACAGGAGGATGCTGTTCGGCTGATTGACTTTGCATTTGCTTGTTAAAGAAGTACCCAGTGGCGTCAGAAGCATAACGGGTCTGGGGCTTCTCCTCCAGAATTTTTTTTATTTAGTAGATGCCATTTCTTGCATTCTGGTGCATTTTAACAGGTTGTGAAAGACCTATTTCACCTACAGAAGTAATCGTTTAACTCAGCTAAATCGAAAGACCGTATTTGTATATATCTGGTTCATTTTAAGAACAAATTGAGCTATAAAATGTTTAATATTATGGCTCAACCCACCTTGGCCCCCACCTGGTGGCGCCACTGCCCCATACTAGGTGCTGCTGCTGCTGCTGCTGCTCAGTCCTCCAAAATACCTGCTAATGGAGGCCTGAGTGCCACAGAAATTTTTCACAGCCTTTGGCATGTTTTCATTTGTTCTTACATGAAATGCATCGGAGATATAAATGTTAAGAAATCGTTGCAGAGCAGCACCAACCTTTAGCTTCAGCTACTTGGCTTCAAACCATAGCGTCACATGTGCTGAGATCACACAGGCGCGTAAATGACGCAATTGAAGTCAAGTCAGTGTCAATCAATCGAACATCCGAACAATCGAAATTTCTCTTAACAATTTAAAGTGCTGCCTTTTTTGCAGACAATACTTGGTTCAAGTATAAAGTGTTGTAGTAGTTTTGTATTTGTTTATTTTTTATTATTGAATATATTATTTTTATTTTATTTTTTATTTGATACATGCTGATCATGTTGATAAAATAGACGTCTCAGAAACAAAGATGATACAGTTGGCTAAAAATGGTTAAACAAGGTGTTTTAAAAAGTGATTGACTTTCATAAAATACATTTTAAATAAATACTTAAAAAGAAAAAAAAAGTGTGGTATGGGTCATTCATCAAACATTTGAATCATAAAAATCAAAAATCAAAATTTGGGCCAATTTGAAATATTGATTTGCATCAATATAAGAAGAGAAGAGAAAATCAGTTTGAACTGAATGGTTTCTAAATGTGATTGATTACTTCAATACTTTTTTTTTCAGTGTATAATAGTAACCCATGGTTAATCTTTACGCTACTTAAATCTGTGGCCATGAAGAAGATCAGGTAGACATTCGATCAGTCTAAACAGGAACTCACTGACTCACATAGTAAAGCTTCATAACTGACACTGAAGTAATAATCAGTGATATTTAGTGATGATATTTGAAGCAAATCCTCAAAACCTGGATTTTTTTTTTCATATACATTAATAATTTTTTCACCTTTTTATTTTCTTTGCTATCTGGTCTTGCTGGGTTTAATTATCTGACACAGGCAGTAGCAGCTACACTTTATTAGATCATTGTATGATGAGTCATACAATAAGTCTACCTGATGGTGCTCACCATCGGGATCTGGACCTCAATGAAGGAAAGGACAGACCAGGCAGATCTGACAGAGGTCACTCTGTGGGAAGCAGAGGGATCAGCTATTTAATTAGCAATAATATAGACCCTTGAATTGCACTGTGATTTAGATTAAAGTTTATTCATATAGATTGTACAGTCTGAAATGAAAGTGAATACTATGACGTCATTGAGCACACAGCACACCATGCACACAACGAAATTACCCTCTGCATTTGACCCACCACACCTAAGTGAGCAGGAGGCAGCCTGGACGGCGTCCGGGGAATGTGTGTGGGGACAGTACCTTGTTCAGGGGTTCCTCAGTGGGACCCAGTACCCTGGACCCTGGTGGATTTGAACCAGGGACCTTCCAGACCCAAGTCGGCTTCCTTAGCCACCAGGCCCTAAATGTGTCATGAATTTTTTTTTACATCTAGACATACTGAGTCAAACATTCCACAAAATTTGAGGTAATACTATTCTGTTCAAGGTAGAAAAGCATTTTTCTCAATTCCTGACATTTGTATTGGGTTTTTATGTGCACTAATAATTTGTGTGTGTGTGTGTGTGTGTGTGTTGCTCTCAATTACACAAGCGCATGCACACACAGAAAGAACATGCTCCGTGAGTTGTGTGTGTGTGTGTGTGTGTGTGTTTTTTTTTTTTTTTTTTTTTTGGCAAACCCAGACAACCAGGTCAAACTGGACTGTGGTCATGCATAGTATATATGTTATATATATTTAATTTAATGAAACAAAATAAATATTACTCACTTCTGATAAATGATCAGACTTTCTTTGCCTCACTGCCTTAATGTACTTGTGTTGACTTGCTCTGCACAGAGGTCAAACTTGTTGACTTAAGTTTTTCCACAGATCAGTTTCCAAATGTATCCACTAGGTGTCAGCAGACATCAGTCAAATGTTGTAACTAAGGGTTACAACATGGCACCTTGTTGAATTGGCCAAACTCTCTATATCAAAGGCTCTCAGTAAACGGCCCTTGAAGTGAAAGAAATCAGAGCGCCCCCTTGTATTCATTTTCCTATCCTGCAATTAAAGTGCAATGAACTGTGTCTTCTGAAGGTGTCGGAGGTCAACATGTGCTGTGGGTTATACACTGTTTAGATGTGAATGTTGACTCAAACGCTACCTGAAGGAAAACTCTAAAACTGTAACTCTTAGCTATCAAACACCAATACGATTAATATGTACTTACTAACATTATATACAGGATTTTCTGCCAGTGTAATCTAATTTTGATTCATGTTTTTTAATAAAAAAAAAATGTGAGTAACATCAGCCAGAAGCTATCAGAACAAATATCAAGTGGTCTTCTCAGACAGGATGACAATATGATCAATGAACCTCTTATCTCAGCTTATTAAGTCAAAAACAGTGGCAAGTCATTTATTTTATTGCAATAAAATACTTCATGTTTGTCACAGTCACTTGTATCTGCTAATCTACCAGAGATACAAGAGAACAAATAGGTTTTTTGTTAACGTGTTTAGTTGCATGGATAAGCTAATACTTGTTCATAACAGCCATATAGCCATAGCCATATAACATATAATGCAATATAGAAATTTATATTTAAGTTGTGGTCTCCTTACATTTCAAAAGTATACAAACATAAATACAGATTTATTTATTCATTGTGAAAGGGAATCTAGAGTCTTATTCTTTTCCCCATTTATTAAAAGGGAGTAATTGAGACATAGGTTTGATGATCACTCCAATCACTGTCTCCATCTCAGTGCTCCAGCTGCAAGTTCATCCATCACTTTTAACCTCAGCTGTAGTTTCAGCAGATCCTGCTGACTCAGCTCTGTACAGAGGAAATCTTCATTAAATACAGGGCTGCGGCATTTCCTGATGGTGGCGCTCTTCAGTTGCTGCAGATTCAACTGCACAGTTCAGGGGTCGTTGGTCAGTCTCCCCTGGCAGCGCAGAACATCCAGTGGAAAGATAAGGGGTGGGGTGAGGGTCTGTGAATTTTCCGCTAAGCTACTGGGAGAGGGTGTTCTTTAAAAAAAAAAAAAAAAAAGAAAAAACATCTCTTCAGAGATAAGAAAGGACACGGCTTTTATTCACTTGGCTGATAAGCAATAACTGCTTCCAATCTTGTGTCCGTGGGACACCAACGGTCTGACATGGACAGATAGTGTGTGGGAATGCTGCATGTCATGAAGGTGTGATCCAGATGACAAATCTTGCAGCAATCTGTGTACACACAGATTCACAGGGACAACATCTGTGACACCTTAAAGGATAACTGAAGCTGAGGTGAGATTGAGACATGCTGTGGGAAAACAGTAAACATTTAAAAACATCCTGCTGTGTATATTTCTACATAATAATAAAATTAAAACTGTATACATCCAAAATGAGATTTGAGATCAAAATGAGATCATCAGAACCAAAATATTACAAAAACTGGTTAAAATCCTCCTTGCATCATTCAGACAATGTGTTTCAGTTCTCACCTCTACATCTTCCCCAAAGAACCTATACGTATAACCACACTCCACAGCCAACATGGACTGCATTTAGGTACACCTAACTAAAACTAATGCAGCCCAGTACGTAAGTCCTTCAATAAATAACTTATTTTAGGTTATAATATTTCATGATCAAGGTCTTTAAAATCTTCCAGCCTAATTATTAAAGTCACTTTCTTCGCAAGTAATGAAACTGATACTCACCTTTGTCCAGAGAGGAAAGCAGCGGCTCAGATGGTGGAGAAAAATGAGTAATGGTCGGTTTTTAAAGAAATACTGAGCATTATCCATAAATGAATCTAATTATACTTTTATATATATATATAATTTATTTTTTTTTAATTTTTTTTTAATTACTAAATATTGTTCTTAATGTTCTGCAATCAGACTTATTTATGTAAGAAACATACTCACTTTCTTTAACCACAGGGAACAGACACAGCTCAGGTGGTGGAGAAAGAGGAGGAAAAGATAGATAGATGGATACATAGATAGACAACTTTGTTTATCCCTTTGGGAGGTTCCCTCAGGGAAATTGAATCTAATCGTCAGTAAAAACAGATATTAGGCTACACCTTTTTAAAATTCCTAAGTATTCATGGATGAATCTAATTAGAAGAATTAAAAAGAGGAAGACACATTATGTGGCAAGTATACTCACTTTCTTCATCCAAAATAGTGAGAAGAAGCTCACATGGTGGAGTAAATGGAGAAAATAAACTTGTGATGGTGAATAAAACTGGTCATTTAAAATGACTAAATAAAGTGAAAATCAGAAGCTGATTCTTAACTTCTTTGACCTTAGGGGGTTGAGTCAAAATAAGTCAAAATAAATGGTTTGTAAGTCAGATATTCACATACTGACGAGGTAAAATTATATGAATAAATATCTGCATAACATATAATATTCTATTCTTCTAACCTGAATGTATAATTACACATATGAGATACAAACCTTTTTCATCTGTATGAAGTCAGGAGTCATCCAGGACCACTCCACTATGAGAGATATCTGATGTTTGTAGATTTTGTTTTGGGAATGTTTTGTGTTTTTTTTTTTCTTCTTGTGTGTATATAGCTTGTCATCTGTCGTAAACATTGTGTGTGTTTGAAATTGTGTGTAAATTGTGTATGTTGTGTGCTGTGGCCCCTACCACAAGTTGTGGTCTATAGCCCTTCAAGATGCGAGGCCTACATGTACAAAGTGCACGTAGGAGAAAGAAAAGTGTATCTACCGTCGAACCCTTCACTGCTCAACGCGACATATTGTCTGCTCCACCATCTCCATAGTAACTGAGAACCAGGTGTTTTCTGGCCTTATTCAATTATGATGATGCTAATAATAATAATAATACTTTTAAACCAAATACATGACAACAAATTTGTAAAATGTGATTCCATGAAATGAAAATAAAATAATATATATATATATATATATATATATATATATATATAATTAAAACCGCAAGTGGTGTTTACGGGCCCTCGCACCCTGCGCTTTCGCATGGGCACGCTACACGGCCCACGCAAAAGCACGGATGCTTGGGCCATCGTATGAGACTGCCACAATTCCTTCGGCACATGTTGTCGGCACTGTCCTGCCATCACGTATGACAAATTTGAGACGAATCGAATGATCGGTTTTAGAGAAACTGATCATGTGATCAAACACAAACAAACGCCAATATCTCACTTCCTGTTGGCCGTGGCTAGGGTCACGTGGCACGAAAGTTGTTCGTCTACATCGGCTCTACACACATACAAAGTTTCGTGTGTCTATTTCAAATGACACGTCATTTATAGCACTTCCTAGAGTAGGGACAGCGTTTTGAAAGAGATGAACTGTTGAGCTGTTATGCAGATTCTTATAATCGCCACCTCATCTACTTGCCTTTTAACACCGTGAACTTCTGAAGTTTCTAAGGGGTGGAAGGAGAGTTTTCCCCGTGGTTTGGGTTTGGGTTTTTCACTCTTGGCAGTGTTTTCCCATGGGTTTTTTCTCCTACCTGCATAACCTGTTCTGGCTCACTGTTTGTCTGACATCTTTTTGTTGGTCTCATTTAAATGAGACCAAACAGGGGATTTGTGGGATCAGGCCCCACAAGTGCACGTCTGCCACATAATCTAAAAGTCAGCATAATGACAGGTGACATGACATGACACTAACATGGAACAGAAGACACTGATAGCAACGCTGAATATCTTGCATGTTCTCAGGATGATAATGGTCATCGTGTCTGTGTACATGATACTGTATACACAAGTGTTGACATCAATGACTGGGAGTGTGACACCTACAAAAATGTATGGTCACAAATTTTGGAGTTATTGTATTTTATATGTTTTTTTTTTTTATAAGAAATGAGACAGATTTATTGTGTTTTCTATAAATGTTAGCGGAGTATATGTCTGTAACTACCACAAGGGGGGGTGTCCCTTCTAGCGAGCAGTAGTTGTGATCTGCGGCGTCAAGCTGATGTTCCTCAGACAGCTAACAGCCTGCTATGAGGAACGCAACTGATGACTCTGTCTCTTCTTTTGTTGTGCAAACAGGTTAGTAAAGTGTGTTAACTAACCACAACTCATATATAAGGACTGTTAAAACTTTTTTGTATGTATGAATGAAGTTTGTTAATGGAGATATTATGTTGTAAACCATGAGAAGTGAAGTGGATGTAGTCTTGCTTTCCAGCGTAAAGCATAACTATAGAAAATAGTGGTCTGTTGATATTTTCATTTGGTTTTATGAGACTCCTGGGCATTTATTTTCATTTTGTTTTATGTGAGTTATCTGAATGTTTATGCTAAAGTTACTATTTCAGGTTAAAATCGGATGTTGATGGGTAGTTTACATGATTGTTTACATATGTAAAATGTGTTCAAACAGGCAGTAGTATGGTTAAAAACTATACAGTAGAAGTTAAGTGTTAAAAGCACAAGCAAGACATTATTTAGCTGGTTAAAATAGTAAAAAGTAAGTAAAAATAGTGACTTTGAGGACACAAATGTTTCATAAATTCATTTTATGTTGGGAATCTGATATGTGCAGTTAGCAATCATTTGTGGTAGCATTCATTTTGTGGAGCATGATGGCTGAATGATATGGTGAATGTAGGAACTGAGCACAAGAAGTAGCGTTAATTCTGTTTAATAAAGACAGCTAACAGCCTGCTATGAGGAACGCAACTGATGACTCTGTCTCTTCTTTTCCTGTGCAAACAGGATATATCTTCTGTGACCAAGTAACTTGTTTTGAGGCTTGTAACAGGAGCCTACACACCCAGAGGACCAATCATTCCGAATCACCTGTGACCAATCCAAATAAGCAACATGTTTCTTATCTTTGTATAAAACTACTGGGTCAGGGAAAGCACAGTCAGTCAGACTTTGTGAACTGACACACACATTGTTGTTGCCAGGGACCGAACTCTGACCCAGAGCTCTGTACTGCTTTATTCATCTACTGCCTATTAAACACATGACTTTTGAGACAGATTATCTTCTCCTACTCCTTCAATTCAAACGAACACGCGGACTGAGCTCACACATAGCCAGAGGAACTTCATAGCCTGAGCACACAGTCCAACACTGTGTAGCTCCATTTACCTGCTGGCTCCTGCCAACATAGAGACCCTGAACAGTAAACTAAAGCACAATTAAGGATCTTTCAAAGGACAAAGGGTTTAGTTTTTTGTTTTTCATTACTCTAGTAAGTGAGAAAAATGTGTAAACCCATAACCCCATTGCCCATTAATGTGGTCCTCAGAGCTTAAGTCCATCTGTCAGAAAGTCAGTTATATTGATATTTTTTACTGAACATTTAGTGTGTTAAGTGGGGAAACTGGAGAACCCAGAGAAAACCCATAACCCTCATGAACACTGATGTGGTCCTGAGGGCTTAAAGCCATCTGACAAAAAGTCGGTAATATTGACATTTTTTACTGAACATTTAGTGTGTTAAGTGGGGAAACTGGAGAACCCAGAGAAAACCCATAACCCTCATGAACACTGATGTGGTCCTGAGGGCTTAAAGCCATCTGACAAAAAGTCAGTAATGTTGATATTTTTTACTCTAAAGTGTGTTAAGTGGGGAAACTGGAGTACCCAGAAAACCCATCCCAGCCCTCCAAGATCAGGAATTCGGACCTTTGCCCTCTTGATGTCTGCTAAAGTGGTCCCTAGAGCTCTAGAGTCCTGCCTGAACCCAAGCAGAGAACTTTTTAGTGTGAATACCATAGGAGGGCTGGAGCACCCAGACAAAACCCATAAGAGCTATAGGAGAAAATGGTTGGTCTAATTAACATTTCGTCCTCCTGAAGGGGTTGGAGAAGGCCTTCTGAACAGAGGAGAAGAATCTAGAGATGGCGCTAGGTTTGGGGGGTGTGAGGTGACGCCTAAGAGATGAGATGATGGCCTCTTCTAGTTCTGGTGTCATTAAAGTCACTTCAGCCAGTACCTGCAATGTACTGGGCCAGGTCTTGCATAAGTCGTTGTAAATTAACTTGTCAAGTTGGTTGAGTTTCTCTGAGATGAGGTTGAAATCCTTATTGTCCAAGCAGGCCATTATCTTTTGGTAAAGACTCTGGATGCTGTCCTTTGGGTCTTTAATACTCCATCCCACCTTGGCTTTTCTGAAGACTCGCCCAACCAGTGCTTCAGTGAGGATCCTGACCAACTCTTTGTTTTTTACCATTGTTGATTCATAGCTAGAATCCACAACCTCCACAGGAGCTGTAACCTCCTCTGAAAGAACTGTAACCTCATCTGAAAGAACTGTAACCTCATCTGAAAGAACTGTAACCTCCCCTGAAAGAACTGTAACCTCATCTGAAAGAACTGTAACCTCCTCTGCAGGAGATGTCAATGCTGGGGTATAACTCCCAATTTGGACCACTGGTGTGATGGACAACTGTGACCTTGCTTGTGTTGTTGACGTTATCAGTGGCTGGTTGTCCATCAGAGAAAACGTGACCCGGTTCAGGATGCTGGGAGTCTGAGAGTTGGCCCACCAGTTCACCAGTGACATGTGGCTGATCACTTCGCTCTGAATGTCAGCGTACATTTCAGGACTGGCCAAAGGAGCAGGTATTGTAGTAGTATTGGGGGTGGCCTGTCCAGGTGATCTCAGTATTTCCTCCCTGTTAAAGTAGGAGTAGAGGTGGTTGCTGAGTGGACGTGAGTCCGTGATGACTGTGTGAGGTTGTTCTTTCACCACTCCTTCTTGATTTTTGTCCTCAGTCAGAAGTAGAGATTCAACATTATCTGTGAGAGACTGCACCGACTCTGCACTTTCCACTTTGCCTGCCTGTTGGAATTTGCTCTTAAGCCGTGTCACCATCCGAAGAAAAGATGCTTTTTCAAATCTCTTTGCAAAAAACTTCTTCAACTTCCTGGTGGCTCTTTTGAAATTCAAGGCATAGTCCATGGACACTGTTTCCCCAGCATCTGAACTTGTCTCAACCAGATTCACCACATCCGTAATAAGACACTTAATGATGTCTTGTGCCACCATTCTGATCTCCTCAGATGTTTCAGACTTCATCTGGTCATACTGGGCGTTCGGCACATCAGCCAAAAGATTTTCCAAAATCGGACTGAACTCCTGATCAATTAGACTCTCGATGTCTTTACTAATGTCACTCTCAGTTTTTTCCTGAGGCAACATGCTTGATGAAGTGGCTTCTGGTTTAGATCTGACTGATAACTGGTCAGTATCTGCAGCACTGATATCTTTCTCATCCACACAGTTCAGGCTCTTTGCTGCAACCACCACATCATCATCGTCATCATCACTGTCGATGTCCAGGATCTTCATGTCAATGGTCTGGTCTCTTCTCCATGTACACTTTAAAGGTTTGTGCAGTCTCTTTATCTGGGCCGTTATTGCCTCAAACAATTTGGAAATATGACCCACCATCTTTTGCAGCTTTTCAGGAGGAGTGGTACGACCAACAGAAGGCTCTGCTGAGCGACTCGCCGTAGAGAGTGAAGCGTTGATGTTGTTTGTCACCTCCTCCACAATGCAGTTTGTCAGCTGATCCAAGCTGATGGTCTGGTCTTTATCGTCAGCCTGGTCCTGGTCTTTTGCCAATTTGCTCAAAACCTCGGAAAAGCTCTGGGAAAGCGAGTCTCCCAGGCTTGTCCTTATGTTGTTCTCAGAGATCTGTGTCACTCTGCCTGTCAGAAATCTTAACAAAGATCTGGACAGAAGTGATATTAAGTGTAAAAGCGTGTCCGCAAATATGATAAGTGTCTCATTACAACACTCACCTGATTGAATTAGTTGCCATTGTTTCTGTGTCATCCTTTCGAACAAGGATTCAACTATTGGGCGAATGTCGTTAACCGTGATGTCAGGCATTTCTGGGGTTGGTGGTTTTTGCCTATCCATTGACCTTATGTAGTTGTGTTGTTTGGATCAAATCACAATATCGCACGTAGAAAGGGTTTGTAGAATTAATGTCGACAAGCTTGGCTCTCTATTTACAATATTTATATATATATTTACAATGTTTTAAGTGTCAAAGATCAAAGTCAAACAAGGAGATGAAAGGACAGATCAAAGCTAGAGGAGATGATGTCATCAGTGGAAGATAGTGATGATGTCATGTTGTCAGCATCATCATCATTGTCCTCCACTAACTAAAATGGAAACTGAGGCCACAAAATCAAAACTCAAATATGAGAAATATGTTTTTAGACTTCTAGAAGTGTTTTGAGACATATTTTCACAAATTATTTCAAATTTGGGCCAAATATTGTCAAAGATTCTGTCTCTCTCTGTGAAATTATCGTGTTCAATTTAAATTCTACTTTATTTTTATTGTATTTTATTATATTCTTTATTCAATAAATCTCCCAGAAAATTAGACTTCTTATTATGTAATACCAGTGTGTTCAGTAGGGGGAGCAGCAAGGTTCTGTGGTGTAACAGTCAGCACTTTGGATTCTGAATCCAGTGATCTGAGTTCATATTCCAATAGTGGTGAACACAGATTGTAACTCTGTTTATTGATATATTTTCCACTAGTATTATGTACATACCATGGGCATATTGACATTTGAGAGAAACAATTTTATGAAAATAAACAAGTCATACAGAAAATGTAAACTATGTAGTATGTGTTAGTCATTTTTGTTATGATCATTCCTGAAACGTTTAACTCTTTAATCACAGTTTAAAGGTCCCATATTATACCCTTTTTAAAACAAGTTAACATAACTCTATGAGCTCCACTGAACATGTCCCCAAAGTAGTTTGTTGAAAATACCTCTCAGATTGGGCATTTTCGCCTGCCTCTCTACCAATCTGGTTCAGAACAGGCCATTTCTCATTAGAATTCCTACATGCAAAAGAGCTGCTACTGGCCACGCTCCATTCTGGAACTAGGGTGTGCACCAGCACCAAAGATTAATGAAAACTGACCCTCTCTGCTCGATTCTAGATTGACAGAAAGTTGCGGAAAGATTAGAGTCTTTCCAAAAGCAACAAACACATGTAAAGAAAAAGGTGTAGTTAGAGCCCCCTTTTAAAAGAGGTAGTTAGAGCCCTCTTCTGGGAAACAGGGCTAGTAAGAGCCCCCTGTAGGAAACCTCCAACGACAGGTTTCCAAATCGGGAGGTTCGAGTCCTCTCAGGTCATGGTTTTAAGGTTTGAGTCCTTCTTTACGCATGGCCAACCGAGGTGGTGGAGGAAAAAATTAAGGTTACAATGCAAATTTCCTGTGGAAATGTCCACTTGATGTTAACATGTGAAAAACAAAAAAGAGGATCTATGGTTGTATGTATATTGTTCCGTTGAAATGTTTGTATATTTGGTCTGTGGTTGTATGAGAGTGTTTCCAATGAAATGTTCCTTTGATGCTGACGTGTATGACTGCAGGACATATGCCAGTAGCTTGAGACAATAATAATAATAATACCCCAGATATAAAGAAAACAGAAATTAAAACTTAAAAAACTCTTAAATCTTAAAAAATCTTAAAAATCATCCCTTTTTAAAATAAAATTCTAAACAAATCACTGTAAAATTTACACCACAATTTAAAAAACACCATTGAGTAAAAAGAAGGTTAAATTGAAATAATAAACTTAAAATCAAACAGCGAAGAAAATCAAACTCTACAAACACTATAAGTTGTTAAAACAAACCTAAAAGAAAATAAAAACTAAATGCAAAACAAAAAAATCTCAAAAATAAACATTATAGAAAGTCAAAGCTAACCTGAAACTATAATGCTAAAATAAAAACTAACACAAAACTTCAATGTACATAAAATAAAAAGTAAAGAAACCAACGATGAATAAAAACTATAAATTGCAAACATAAACTTAATAGAAAATCTAATCTAATATATATATATATATATAAAACTGTATATATATACAGTTTTGTTTTTTTAGGCCAATATGAAATATTATTAAGAAAAGCATTTGCATTTGCAGTGAAGAATATTTAGTAATGATATTGTCATGTTTTGACAAGCAGACAATATTTATAACATTTAATATTCATATTGTTTTAGAATGAGACTGGGTTTTTTCACTTATTCAAAGGACTGTTTATGTGTTTGATGGTTAAGACGCCGTCCTCCTCTCTCTGATGTTGTTACACGCTGCCTGTGTTTCCTTCATAGCTTCAATGGGTGTCACTCTTTCCATATATTACAACCGTACCTCGACTTCAAAGCTTCAGTGACTTACGTCAACTATGTGGTTTCTGGTTTTGTTAGTTCACATGTATTTATATTAATCATTTATTTGATTAAATAAGCAACATATTTATGCCATATATGTTTATGCCAAAAGGCATGAGAGGAAAAAAACAAATGACATAATGAAATGGGGGTGTTATCTGTAAGTGATGCTCTGTATGATTCATGTGTGTGTGTGTGTGTGTGTGTGTGTGTGTGTGTGTGTGTAAGATGATGATGATAATGATGATGATGTGTGTGTGAGAGTATGTGTGTGTGTGTGGAGGTGGGGGGCAGGGGGGTATAAGAGGACCACGGTCCCACTTTTTGTTTTTTGTTTTTTTGACAAGTCAGCCATTTAATAGTTAAACGTTAACTTGACAGTCAACCGGTCATGCACGCGCACACACGCACGTGGTAAGCCCAGGCTTCATAAACAAGCCGCTGCCACTTTGTTGCTCACTGTTTCCACTGATCCCACATCAGCGCAGCGGCTCAGTAGAAGATGGCACTGGCCGACACAGAGCGCGCGGTGTCCAGCTGCAGGGACGCGGGTTCCCCGTTTTCAGAAATCATCGAGCTAAACGTTGGCGGACAGGTTTACGTTACCAGACACAAAACTCTGATCGCGGTCCCAGACTCGCTCCTGTGGAACATGTTCAGCAAGAAGTCACCAAAAGAGTTGGCAAGAGACAGCAAAGGGCGCTTCTTCTTGGATAGAGACGGATTCTTGTTCCGTTACATCCTCGATTATCTCCGAGACCTGAACTTGGTCCTGCCGGACTACTTCCCGGAGAAAAGTCGACTGCAGAGGGAGGCTGACTTTTTCCAGCTGCGGGATCTTGCCAAACGACTCAGCCCCAGGGTGAGTAAGGATAATTCAATCAGCGAGGAGATCAGCCAGAGCGACACAGAGGAAGGCGCGCAGCAGTGCGGCTCTTCTGGTGCCATGGAGACTTTACGCACCGTGTCGGTGAGCGGTGCCATGCGCTCCCCATCACTGGACTCTAGAAAGTCGGGTTATATCACGATAGGATACCGCGGCTCTTACACCATTGGGAGAGACATCCAAACCGACGCCAAATTCAGAAGAGTTGCGCGCATCACGGTTTGTGGGAAGACCTCTCTGGCCAAAGAAGTGTTTGGAGACACGCTGAATGAAAGCAGAGATCCGGACAGACCCCCGGAGAGATACACATCCCGCTACTATCTGAAGTATAATTTTCTAGAGCAGGCGTTTGACAAGCTGACAGAGGTGGGCTTCCACATGGTGGCCTGCAGCTCCACAGGCACCTGCGCCTACACCAGCAATGATCCAAACGAGGACAAAATCTGGACAAGCTACACTGAATATGTCTTCTGTCGAGAATAATCAATAATCATGACATGTTTATGTACATAGATATTTCATAATCAAGAGGGGAATGTCTTTAAAAGTATTGCATTTGATGTGTTGCAGGATGGGCAACCCAGGACCCCACTATTCTAAGAAAACATCTACCAAGTAGTATTATTACCACCTTTGTGACACAACATGCCCTAAAATAGAGATATTATAACTATTTTGACAATATGTCAAGAAAAGATTATGCAATTTGGGAAGTTCAGCGTGAGCAGAACGTGATTATGAGTTGACACACTCATGAAAAACACCAACAAAATGCTGTCATCTCCATTGATTAGAACTGCATGTACGTCTTTCAGTCATATCTGACTCAGTGCTGCGCGAATTGAGTGGCATCCAAGAAACGACAAGCAGCAATTAGTATTCAGTGTCATTGTAACTTCTAGGCTTGCTCGATCACATGTTTGATCACAAGTTTTGTATAATCTCATAGGCTCTTATAGCAGTTCTATCACTGACATGATATTAAGTGTTATGTACTTGCCTGGTAGCATTGTATCTGTTAAACCTGTTAAAAATAAAAATCTTCTACTCTGTTATTCTCAACCTTTTGCCAATAATCCTATCTTCTTCTTCTGAACATCTGCACACAAGTGCACAGTGTAACAAAAAAACTGGCAGTCATCTCACCGTCCAACCTTTTCAGTTTTACTCAGTGGGGAATCAAAGAGTCAGCCTCAAAGAGAGACGCCCTACCCAGGAACCTCAGCCCCATCATGACACCAACGCAGCCAGCTCAACAAAAATAGTTTTAAACCCAGAAGAAGGTAGACAAACAGAGCTGTGTGTGGCAGTAATGTGTCTACACTTCTCATTGTGCTTTCCTTGGCTCTCTGATGTAAACTCAATTTCCTGTTTTCTGTTCAACTTACACCCTGTTATTAAAATTCGCACAAAATAATAATAATAATAATAATAATAATAATAATAATAAAGCCTCCACCTCTATAAAAAGGTTTAGTACGTAAATACTGCAGGTCGTGTGATCCGCTGCCACCTATCCATTTTGTCACAAATTCAAGCTGCATGCCGTGTGGATGCAGCATGGTGCAGCTGTGCACACATGATGTCATTATCATTTCAAGTGTAAATAATGAAAGAGTCCAGCTGCACACAAATAGGCAGGTTCATTCTGCCAGGGACACAGGATGAATGGAGAACTGTTTGGCGCACCTCTGCTGCAAGAGCAGAATTATTTGACTCTAGTGTACAGCCAACTCTGGATTATGGCTTTCATTCAAAACAGACATGAAAATAATGGCTTCATATTCAGAGCCATGGGTTGGATTACAGAATATCATGGATTTATAGAGTAAGGGCAATGACATAATCTCATCATAAGGGTCCAAAGACATTATTCCCACTGGGAACATGTTTGTGTTTCTTGTGGTAAATACATTCAGTCTTGTTTAATTTGGCTCTAAAAAATTGAGGGGCTGGGATCTCAGTGAGGATCAATGTGGACAGATCCTTTTCTCTGAGGATAAGTCAAACATGTCACAGTAAGAAAAGCAAAACACATTTAATGATGGCTGAATTCCATTTAGCTGCTTCTGTTTCAGGATGCTGAACACTGGGTCTCTAACAGAGAGCCTGCAATAACTACATTACTAAAACATATGCCTTCTCTATTAGAAATTGCAAACTCTTGCTAGTAATTGTCTAACTTCACTTCCACATTAATGGAAGTAAAACAGACAAGTTAGAGCTTTGACTGAGTCTAGAAATATATTACCATAATAGCAAAACAAGATCACAAGACCACCATAATTAACTTAATTTAAATCCAATAAACTAATGGTTGAAAAACTAAAAACTAGTCCCATGATACTTGTCCAAAGCCAAGCACAAGCACTAAGAGTCAAACACACTTCACTTGGAAACCTAAATCTGTCCCGTTGCTTGTTTCAGTATTTCCAGGAAGCTCAAACTTCACGACTGGCATTTTGTTCTGTCTCACAAAAGAAAAACAACAGATGACACAGACAGACTTGTAGCCACCTAAATGACTGGACAGGTTTTATTACTGTACATTATCTTGCTGTGTGACAGCAAACAAGGAGCAGCTGCAGTAAGTGAGACGACATCAGACATCTGTGGTAATAATAGCTCTGATAGGTTCGTCAGTGGACGAGATGTTGTCACATGCCTGAATATGTGTAAATTAAGCATCATGTTCCTTTTGTTTTAAATAAATCTGTTACAGCTTTGAAGAAATGTAACCAAAAACAAAAAAATGTTGGATGAAATCATCATCAGGGATATTCAAGAAAATATGTTTTATTTTCAGGTCAAGAAAATGACAAAACAATACACAGTCCAGATGTGCCAAATAATGTTATTGGAAAATTAGTTCAAGAGCTCATATTAATTTTTGTTGTAAATGTAGAAACAGACCAGACAGTCACAATTACTCAGCATCCACTGGACCAAAACCAAATGCAGGGAATCATAGTAGATCTGTCTGTTTTAGATACCAGCCCACAAACAATGACCCACATTTACTCACTTTATACAGTATGACCAGTTTGAGTGAGTGGCTCTCCACAGCCCATGCATGTTTCTGGACTGTGGGAGGGAAACCCACTCAAACATGTGCAGCAAAGGCCGTCGTTCACTGTCGAACTAATAATTCAAGCTGTCAGGGTTTGTAGGAATTCATGATTTTCTGCCAGCGTTGCACAATGTTGCACTAAAAACTCTACCCAGCAGCAGCACAATTCATGTTCAACTGTAAAACTAACAAAAAGAGAATTTCACATGTTTATATGACCATCTATATGTGAGGCCTCTGAACTGTTGCCCAGATGGTGAGCAACAATAAAGTAATGTCTCATCCTACGTGCTGCTATGTAGCAACACACAGCAGCACATAGGGTGACACATTAAACACGAATGATAGTTGCTGACATTTACCATAAATTCCCATAACTGTGTTGCTGTTAACTAAAATGGAAGCGCAATAAATGGGTTGTCAGTTTTGTTCACTCGCAGCAATGATCAGATAACACAGAACAAAAGATGGAAGCTGTGTGACAAAGCGAGTCAAGGACTTGAGGAAAATATAAAGACAGAGAGAAAGAAATGACTTGATTGCCAGCTATTGTTACCTTTCTTTTCCTTTCACATTTTATCTTATTTCTATTCATAATGTTCGCTCCTCTCTCTCTCCCTCTATGCACATGAGCCAGCATCAAGCTCCCTGACGTGAACATCAGCAGAAGAAGTCTGTTTGAATTCCATGCATGGGTCCAGTATGATTTTTTTCAGTTTCCTGAGTTATTTAAGATCAAAGTCAGTTTCATTAGCACATCACAACAGTAACTCCAGACCAAAGGCTTCATTATTCTAATTAAATTCTGAGTCAGAAACACATTTTAAACTTGATTTCTCAACAGGGGTTATGCATCAGTGTTCAGAAGAGGATGGTTCCCACTATGTAAAAGCATAATATTATGGTGTTACTTGAGGTAAAAAGAAGGCTGAAGGACCCAGAAGGAAGGAGAAAGCTCAGCAGAGAGCGCAGCATTAGAAAAATGCATCAAATATATTGTCCATCTACTTTAAGTTTGAACCACATTTAACGTTTACAGAACAAAGTGCAGCTGTTCTCTCTCTGTAATAAATGATAAAGCAGGGCTTTTAGGGAACGCCGGCCACGTTATTAGAAAACTAAATCATGAAATTTACCCCTCATCCCTCATAATATGAGCACAGAACACCAACAAAAGCAGGTACATAGGCGTCTGTACAGGTATTATAATGACATTTTTACAACCAATTCACTGAACATGCTCACTCTTGCTTTCTTAAAAAGACTAATTGTTTGAATTTAGCCTTTTATGGACCTAAACACAGTGGACACAGAAAACAAAATTGTGTGAATTACTGAATTTATTTGGCCTTGCTTTGAGTTTCACTGTTCCACCACTATTTATTGGTAACAATATCTTTGTTATTACAGAATCTGATGCTGATTTAGCTAATAAATAAAAATAAATAAATAAACAAAATATCTATTCCTCACCACTCTCTCTCTCTCTTTCTCCTCATCTCTTTACTCTCAATTTTTCTCTTTACTCTTTTGACCCCAGTCGGCCGAGGCAGATGGCCGCCCACTCTGAGTTTGATTCTGTTGGAGGTTTTTTCTTATAAAAAGGAGTTTTCCTCTTCACTGTCGCCAAGTGCTGCTCATTATGGAAACTGTTGGATTTTTCTGCCTTCAGATAAATGTTTTTTTTTTTAATCATTTTGTGCTATAATTGAATTTGAAGATAGCAGCAGTGTTATCAAATTGATTTAATTAGAAAAATAAATAAAATGAATAATCAAATAATGGGTCAACAGTGTGTGTGATATAAGCTATTGGTTGCTGTTGGAGAATTACATCATAGAAGATATTCAGGTCAATGGACTCGAACATGAGATCGTAAAGTAGAAGGAGAATTATCGCCTTGCGCTTGCCCCGTTGTGGGAAGTTGATGTTTAAACTCATACGGCTCAGTAGTTAACACTGTCGCCTCACAAATTCACGGTTTAAACCTGAGCTGAAGCCTATCCAGTGTCCTGTGACCCACAGGGATCAATAAAGTATCTTCTAATTTCTGATTAAAAACATAAATTTCACAATTAATCAATGTGTGCAGTAACAGTGATATTTTGTATCAATAGCAACAGTTCAATTTCTTTTATATATATATACACACACACACATTTTATGTATATAATGTGTTCACATGAACACGAGTTTACCATGGATCTCTGACCATACAAAATATAACCAGTTTCTTTGAGTGTGACTCATCTTTGACAGATTGTTTGTGCAAAAAAAAAATCTGAAGATATTTTCTCCACGGGGTCATAAAGAACCAAAAACTGTTTGTGTGGTCGCAACCAAACACTTGAACATTTGACCGTTTGTGACCAAAACCAGTTCATCATTGAGTCCAGATGAATGATTGTGGCAAATTTCCATTGAGTTGAAAAAAAAAAACCCTCAGACCTTCTGGAGATACTGAATTTGCAAGAATGAAACTAACACACAGACAGACAGACAGACAGACAGACGATCCAAAAACACTTGTTGGTTTGGAAGCATAAAGAAGTAACAATTAACAATCTCAATTTCAAGAAAATATGCTATAATTGCTGTGTAAATCACTGAGAAAGAACCGATATCATCTACATCCTGATCACTCAGATCCAAAACACAGAAAGAAGAGAAGTTCCTCCCCCTTCTGAAGGAATGAAAGTCCACACTGAGGATGGAAACAACACTGCTCGTTAAATGAGAAGAGAGAATAACAGATGCACGAACGGCAATAACAATATCAACACTACAAGTACTACTACATTAGTGATAATGTAATGAGTAGATTATTTATTCAGTCTGGAGGGACACTTCAGCCAGACAGGAGTGTGGAGAAGCATGTAGATCAAAGACGTAAACTGCAAACACAAAAAATAATTGGTAGGAAGTGAGAAAGAAAAAAAACTGAGTCCCGCTGAGTCTTAAGTGTGATGTTGCTGCTATTGGAGCTATTCCTGATATTGTTATAACACCAATAACATAAGAATAAGCACATCTCGCATATGGCAAATGATGTCGCTGACAGCACATTGCATAGAAAATTGATTACCATGAGTTTCTAATGTTCGCCACGCTCTTATTTTAGATTCCTTTTTATTTTAAATTCTCACAAGACGACTTCAAATGTCACCGCTTGTAATCTTCAGCCTACAGACTAATGTGATGTGTCCTGATCACCTGAGATGCTGCTCGATCCATCCACGAAGCCCATTAAACCTCTCACCTTTCATGCCAGCTGAGTTCTGAAAATTACAGTCATCAAATAGAAAATGCTCTTTCCATAAAAGCTGCCTTATATATGTGTGTGTGTGTGTACGTGTGTGTAGCGGGCATTTGTTTCACATGGAGAGCTTTCATTTCAATGTTTTCTGCATTCCTAGGACCAAAGCAGATCAGATATCCTTTTGAGAAAGCAAGGTATTCTTTTGCTCGCTCACTGCTCTGTGCACATTTAATTCCTGTGTGGATGTACCTGATTGCAGATGCCCTTTACGTCTTTATTCCATGTTTGATCCCTGCACCACATGGTGGTTACCTTTTTGTATGCAAAACACCTTTTAAACTTCTGAGCCTCTTCTGGATTTCACAGCTTTCATCAGCTCACTACTATCAGACCTTGATTTTTTTTTTTTTTTGTTAAACTATTATTCCCAAAGTCAAGCATGACCTTTCATGCTCAAAGTTTTTCACTATTTTTGTCTCTGTGTGTTCACTTTTCAAATCTTTTTTTTTCCCGTAGGGACACATCCCGTTGGAGTTTCCTCTCTTTGTTTAGAGAAAAATAAAATGTGACAATAGCTTTTACGACACACCGATAAACTGTATAACGCACAGCATAATGTCAGACATGTTTATCCTCTCTCAGTGAATCTGGGAGGTTGTTATGACTTGTCTGAGTCATCCTGAGAGCAGGATCAGTCCACAATGACAGGGTTTGCGTCTGCATGAATGTGGTCTGTGGTATTCACATGAATTCAGAGGGAATGGGTTTTTTTTTTTTTTTTTTTTTTGAAGCCATTGCTCTAGTTTCAGGTTTTTCCACATCTGGCTTAGTTTTTGGGAAGAGACTTTTTCTTGTGTATAGGAGACTGAATTACAGAGCGCAGCAGTATAAATAATAACTCTAAAGATGAGTAACAAATCAGACACTTACGTCTGAATTTAGAAACGGCTTTGATTAATGTAGTGATGCATTAAATTTGACAGAAGTGTAAAGCAAGATCAAGCCGAGTTATGAGAATAACTGCTGCGCTCTGCAGCAACAGCTCTCCATCTCCTGATGCAGTACAATAGATGGTAATTACAGTACTGTGCTAGCAGGGAGAGGGCAATCAATTTATGTTTTGTTTTCACAGCAGAAAATCCAACTTAGCTTCTCACAGCTTCTCGTAAACGCATTTTCAGTGATACTTTGGGTCCATTTAAAGGATAACTGCGCTTTTGTGATGTGTGACAGGAATACTTTACATTACAGACAAGAACATGACATTTTCCCGAGAGCTGTTTTTTTTCTCCTTTTGTTAAAAATATAATGATTCCCAGTTGTGCTGCTGAATCCTGAGTAATATTTAAAGGAATACTTTGTCATTTTATCAATAATGCGAGTCGATCAATAAAGCTCTTACATACATTACAGTAAAATATGTGGATTGAAGTGGCAGCTGCTTTGGTTAGTTTACGATTAAGACTGAAAATAAGCATGCTCCTAACAAAGAAAAATAACCTGCTATAAAACAGTGAATTAATGTTTTTTTTATATATTAAAAACTAAATAATAACAAATGCTAAAAAGTGGATTCTGTGTCTATTGGACAGAACCACAGCAGCTGTTTCCTCCTGTTCCTTAAAACCAAATTCTTTGGTATCGGCCGTGACTACTTTTTCCATGAATTGTATCAAAGTATACATTGTGTATGGGGATTAATGTTTTGATTTGACGCAGTAAAACTGTTCTGGAAAATAATAATTAAAAAAAAAAAAATGCACAGAAAAAAAATACCCGCAGCTATATTGTGGGCAGTTAAAATTCTCAAATAGTTCCTTTGGCATTGATTACAAATAGTTATAGTACTGAAAGTACAACCACCTTTCACGAGCTGGTTTGAATTTCATGCAAGGGAAGCACTCTTAAAACATATCATTATTTTGTGATTTAAAACAACCATTTTTTTCTCCCGTTTTGTTTGAGTTTGCACATTTCTGTCGGCCAAATCGCTGAAGACATAATCTCCCACAAAAACCAACAGATGTAAACAGATTACTTCAGTCTAAAACGAATACAGTTTGTTGAAAATAATCCAAGGTCACTATTTGTATTTGTACAAGAAAAGAAAAAACGTTAAACACTTCCATAAACGCCAAACTGCTACTTTCAGATATGATTCAAACAAAAACACAACCCTTGTCTCTGGTTCTATCGTAGAGAATATGAGGATATAGTTCTGTTTATTCGCTTTTTCCTGGGAATTTCCACCACTGTTTTCTCTTTACGTGATCACTGACCTCGCCACTAAAAATACACAAACCTCAGAGCCACAAGAGAATTGTCATTCATAGTAAACCTTGTTGAGTTACAGCTAAACCCAGACAACAGTTTAGAGCTGTCAGAAGAAGCCCAATGCTTAAAAAAATAAATAAATTCACTCTAGCCTCATATTTCTTCCTTCCTTCCATCCATCCATCCTGTGCCACCATGCCCACCTCATATTTCTTCACAAGCAAAATGCAGGTTTACACCAGTTTTGAGCTCGTTATCAATTTCTTTTCCTTACATCCCTCTATATTATCTAAACTGTGCATGGTTTAAAAGTCACAACAAAAAGGTAAAGGTGCTGTGTGTTATCGTAAACTATAACAGATAAAAATGAAGGAACATTACAGGTATATATATATATATATATACACATCAAAAGGCAACAGCTCACAACAATGGTCTCAGATACAACCACCAAGGCAGCTGTGGTGTTCAGATAAGAAATAATAAATGTTTTTATCTGTCAAATCAGATTTAAAGTAAGAAGAGGTTGAAAAAAAACAGTCAGTACACAGGATTTCACAGGTGATTTCATTCAACTTGTTTTGAGTTTTGCAGCATCGCAACTCTGAACAGTGGCTGTCTGAAAATCCTCGTTTTTTTGAGCAGGAGAATACACACTGGAGGAGCTGATGGAAGCCCCTACAGATATTACATAACCTGTGCTAAATCAATATCAGCCAACAGGGACAAAACACAGGTGGATTATACTTCTTCTTGGTGGTTTTTGCCTTTAAATTTTGCTCCTACACCAAGTAAAATGAAGAGTTTTCTCCGAGGGGGTTACATCAGGCTGACAGGCGGGTCAGGCAGGTAGGAGATACCATCACAACCAGGATTAAAAGAGAGAGATGTTGTCAGCGGCACAGAGCTAAAGTACGGGCTGAGCAGGAAGTCTGTGGAGTAATACGTGTGCGATCAGAAAAATACACAATACAGTGATGATTCAGTGTGCAAAGCTGCATAAATACAAGCTTCCCAAAAGTCAAATATCTAACATCTGTTTGACTGTTTTCTGACAGATGTCCTTCTCCACTGCAGGACGTATTTACAGCTTGATTAGATAACTAGGTCGAGTAAACTTCCTTCAACTGCAGACAGTTTTTAATTTTCAAATATGCAAGGGCACGTTAGGGTCTTCTTTTGTTCTGGAAACTGATATACATGGTAACTTATCAGCTGTTTCAAAGGAAAAAAAATTCAATTCTATTGTCTCACCAGTGTTTTGACTTCAAGAGAGACAATTTTCTATTTATAGAAAATCTAAGTCGAATTATATGGAGCTTCAACTTTAAGACAAAGCTAAGACTGCTGATATTTTTTATTTGAAAAAAGCTTCACACTATGAAACAACTCTTTGTAATAAAATGGATATATAGGCACCTGCAGAATGGCACGTGTGAATAGATTTCCACCTTCAACATTCAATTATCTGTGTCTTCTCAAACACAATCCTTCAAGCTCATTGAATAAGGTATAATACCGTGAATGACACGTGTCTGTGCCTGTGAAAACCTGTAAATGATATTGTGGCTTGGAAAATAATAACTGAAAAGAGATTCCCAGAGCACTTCAGGTGATATTTCAATTCAAGTGTACAGTGGGAGGGTCTAAGAATAGATGCAATTTTCTTCCCACTTTCCTCAAGGACATTGTCAGATTCATAAAGAGTCTCACATGGTCATCCTCATCCTTTCGGCTATTTCTTTTTTTCAAAAAAATGTTTAACAGACAATATGTGGGAGGTGATTTACTGGCATCGAGGATTGCTGCCCAGCTTTCTCAAGAAATAACAAAACTTTTCAAGAATAAATGTATGCATTTGTGATCAGATTTCTAAGATTTATACTTTCATTCATAAACAGGCTTCACCGTTATATTGTCAGTTTTTTTTTAGTAGAAGTACTACTTTTATACTACATATATTTATTACACAAATTTTTATTCATTTTCTATAAAACATATGCAATGTGGTTTAATTTACAAAAAGTTATAAATATTCCAACTACTGTAACAATTAGAACATAATGTCCTAATTTCTTAATATTTGTATTATTTTATCAAAATGCTACTTTTTGCATCATCAGATTTTTTCTGTTTGTTGAGTCTTTTATAGGAAACTATTTTATGATAAACTGGACGTGACGAACTTGACTTAAACTTGATTTTACTCACTCAAAAGATGACACAGTGATTGTTATTCTCAAACAGAGCACTGATCTGAGTCTTACAGAGAAATATTTATGTCAATCTTGGCCATAGATGCTGAGAGCTCAGCAGTCTGCAGTCAAATGCTACTTGTGTATTGACGCTAATAGCATATTTTCTGCTGGTTAAACAAAGTCTCCCACTTGGATCCCCCACAGAGCCTCAGAAAACCCGCTTGGCTCTGCCAGACAGTCGTCTGGCTGCTGAGGAAACTGCCTGACTCTGATAAAGGGCTGTAATAACACTGATCGCTTCTGAACTCATCACTAACACACAGTTGTGTTTTACCACCGACCACAATTCTAGTGTCATAACTTCAATTTAAATGGGAACAGTTCCTACCTGTTCCCATCTTATATGAGATTGTAGCAAAAGAAAAAAAGAAAATACTTCAGTGTTGAGTGTTAAAAGACAATCTCCTCAGTCTCCTTAATCATTTAAACAGGATCAAATTCAAGTGCTGGATAAGATGAAATGAAGGGAGGTGAAAGATTGAAGAGCACTGGGGAATCATTGTCAATTTAGATTTCCTGCTGTACAGGATCCATCATACATTTCATATTTATTAATGAGCTTATTGTTTTTTTCTATTTTTCGATCAGAGCATGACCCATGAAGGCGTTGTCTGATGGCTGATGACGACAATGCAACAGGTGATCTGAGAAGTTACACTCAGTACTCTCCTTTTTTTTCTTGTTTTTTCTTTTTTTTCAACAAAGCCCTGATTGCTCTGGGACAGGTGACATTTAAACGACACCTCAGCTGTTCAGGGAGATTTTGGAAAAGTAAAGGTCGTCTGATCCCATGGTGACAGAAATACGAGCATTATTCCTGCTGCTTGTTTTTGCTTCTTTTCTTTTTCTTTTTTTTCTTCAGGAGAATAGAAATAGTCTAACTTGGTGTCTTGGAAATATGGTTTAACTGTCAAATCTTCTGCTAATTAACTACTAGTTTTAAACTTTGGTCTCTTTTCATGCTCTATCACACATACGGAGTATGTACTGTAGATAATTAACAACATAAAGTAAGAACAGCAGAAGCATTTTCTCTCCGTAGCTAATTTCCTGCACCTGAAATGTATGACGAAAAAACTCCATTTTCATTATTCAACTCTCTTCCAATAACCTTGTATTGCTTTATGTCAGTTTCTGTGGCTCCAGGATATGCAACAAGTGACAATGGGATGTAAGTCCACACATACAACTTCATTTTAAAAGGTCTCAATGAGCCAATGAGGTTGGCAACCTCTTTCCTCAATAATCTTTTCTCTCTCTCGGTCTATGCTTCTTTCTTGATCTTCTATTGGAAATCAATTGTGTCTGTCAAGCCGATCCTGTTTTCAGGTTCATTAAATCTATAGAACAACCCTCAGTACCCTATGGTTTTTATATTCCACGCCATACAGTCGTCTACTACTCGAGACACTGCCCGTTTGCTTTTCTTCATCACTTACATCTGGCCTCTGATCTCATCCTTGTTGTTCCGCATTCACCCAAACCGGCCTTGCAGGATGTGATTCGCCTCTCTGATCAAAAGCACCAGGCAAACGAAGAAACAATAAAGGTTCAATGATTGCCGGGAACCACCGTGATAGCTCCTGGAGAGAGCAGCGTCATCACGGTCCTGTGGGAGAGATTCAGACATTGGATTCAGTAGTAATCAGTGTGCATGTAATTACAGGAAACATTCACTTACAGTACATTTTATACTTAATGATAGGCAGATGTGGCCAGTTACAGGCATCAATTAACTAACACTTTGATGTTGTTATGTTACTGGATGAGACAGCGTACATAAAGTGAATTGTTAAGCACAGAAAGCCTGTAGCTGCATTTCCATAAAGCAAATTTCCATTTCTTTAGGATGTTTAGTCAAGGACAAAAAAAAAGAAAACTCAAGGTCTGTAAATTATTCAAAGCAGCAATAGTTGAGAACACAGCTCATGGAGGCAATTAAGGTACTTTAAAACACCTCTGAGTGCAGTTTGGGTCAAAATCATATCAAATCTTGGTCATAACTCTGTCAAATGTGAACATGCAGACAGGGTACACATATATTTAGTCTCAGACTTTCATTTATTTTGTTGGCATCATTATTTCTGACATCTGTGGCAATAAATGTCCATAAATCCAATCCAAGTCAATGAAAAAAAAAAAAAAAAAACAGATTATAAACTCTTATTAAAATTACGTTTTAAGGTTTTCTTTCAAACAGAAAACAAATTGTGATAGCTGACTGTGAATATGTGAATACTTTTCAAACAGGAACTGCTGACAGCTACTTCAGAATACTTTTAAATGTTCCAACTTCTCAAAATAGCATTAAACAAGCTGAAGTTGTAGCCCTCGGTGAAATTTGATACCGGTTTACATCCGGGAGGATGGAACTAAGGAACTAATCAACATATATGCTAGAAAACAGAAATATATTGCTGCTTCTGTCCTAAAAAAATAATAGCAACTTGCTTGGCCAAAGCTAATTGTTTGTGTTAGCTAGCTAACACAAAAGTTAGCTGTTGTAGCTAAATTAGCAGACTAACTTTAGCAGTTAATTCCATAACTGACGATATTATAAAAAATAAATAAATAAAAAAATAATAAAAATCTCCTTCTAACCCTCCTGGGTGGTATCTGTGTGTGTGTGTGTGTTATTCTCAAGCTTGGGTTCTCTAGCAGAGGCCTGAGAGTTTGAGGGTTCTGCTCAGTATCTTAGCTGTTCCTAGGACTGTGCTCTTCTGGACTGAGGCTTCAGATGTTGCTCTTGGGATCTGTTGGAGCCACTCTCCCAGTTTGGGGGTCACTGCCCCGAGTGCTCCTACTACCACGGGGACCATGTTTGCCTTGACCTTTCACATCTGTTCCAGCTGTTCTTTCAATCCTTGGTACTTTTCAACGTTTTCGTGTTCCTTCTTTCTGATGTTGGCGTCAGCTGGTATTGCCACATCTATCACCACTGCCTTCTTTTGCAGTTTGTCCACCACCACTATGTCCGGTTGGTTGGCCAGGAGCTGTTTGTCAGTCTGGAAGCTGAAGTCCCACAGAATCTTGGCACTGTTGTTCTCAGCCACCTTCTGTGGCACGGCCCATTGGGATTTGGGTACTTCTATTCCATACTGGGTACAGATGTTCCTATACACTATTCCAGCCACCTGGCTATGCCTCTTAATGTATGCTGACCCGGCTAGCATCTTACTGTCTCAGGGGAATCTTTGCACAGTCTGCACCTTGGGTCTGGTCTACTGTGGTAGATCTTGGCCTCTATGGTTCTTGTACCTAGGGCCTGTTCTTGTGTATTGAGAAGTTCCACCTGCTCCAAGCTTGATGCTAAGCTAAGCTAACCGCCAAGACTGTGTGGACTCATCTCACTCTAAAGAAAACAGGTAAGTATATGTTCCAAAAGGTCACAATAATCCCTTTAAGATATGATTTATACTGTGTCTTTTAAATTATGGAATAATTAGCCTTTATATTGTTAGCTTTTATAATTATTAGCATTTATTACTTAAAAAGACTATTATGGAATAATAGCCTTTTTAATTTTTATTTATTCATTTATTACTTTACAGATCCAGACTGGTTTCCCCTGCCCCTAGTCTTAACGCTAAGCTAAACTAAATGCCTCCTGGCTATAGGTTTATACGTAGCCTGTGTGGTCTCAAAAAGCACATAGGCATATTTTCTAAAATGTCACACTATTCCTTTAAGATATACCAGAAAAAAAACACATGCAAACTGATTCATATACCATGGATAATTTTCTCAGAATAGATAAGCAAATGTTTTCATGCATGACCTTATGTGTGTTAATTCAGAGATAAGCTAAAATCAGGTATTTCTGTCAAACCTTCATGGCATGCTCTTATACATGTTATGCTGCATTCACGCTGTTTAATTTCTGTGTGTGTTTAGATTCAGGAATGGTGTGTGTGGATGTGTGTGTGTGTGTGTGTGTGTGTGTGTGCGTGCGCGCATTTGTGCCAGCCAAACCCGCTTTGATGCTGAACACACTGTGGTTAACCTCCTTTGCTGTTGTTTGTTTTGGCACTGAGATGTGTATGAATCTCCTGGAGGAATATCTGTCCTTAATATAAAGTCTTGTTTAAGCCCTGGTTCTGTCGACAACAGCTCAACCAGAGGAGACAGCTGATCATTCAACCTAAAGTAATATCCACTCTTGACGGGCTGACCCTTGCGCTGTACAGTTCAACCCTTACAATTAATGCTTGCATGAACTGGTGTGGAAGTCAATTGAATTTACAAAGACTTAATGACTAGCCTCTGTTTCCTAGTACAATTCTCTCAGAGTGTTGCAGGCAATTATGTTGTTTCATTTCCTTTTTCCCCTAAATTACTACTTTCAGGTCATATTACTTCCCTAAAATATTACTGTGGCATTTATGACACATACCTTTTGATCTATTACAAATGGGCTTGAACCTTTCCATTATGAAAAGAAAAATGTACTTTTCTTCTATTCGAACATGTCTCCAAGCGTACACTTTTAGTAGGTTCAAGGATTCATTTCATCCGAATAAAGTATTGATCCTTCATTCGTTCAGCTATGAAATATTGATTATGAATGGCAAAGTGAAAAGTCACAGATATGACTTTGAAATGCAAAGGTGGATTAAGACTCATTACAGTGAGTCATCCACGACCAAATCCTGCTGCAGCAACATGATTATCAGCCATGTATATAATGATAAAATGTGTTCTGCAGTCGACCTTTTTTGGCAGATATTTATCGGGTATCTGTGTTGATTTAAATTACAGGTACTATAATAAGAGCTGACTGTGACTTGGCTGTCAGCTTGGCTCCTTCTTCTAATGCCATTAAGGGACAAGAACAATTATATAATAAAGAATTATGTAATGGTATAATGGTAATGCTAGCAAATGAGGAAAGTAAATGACACTCTCATTAGTACCTAAGAGCAGTCAGTCCAGTTTAGTAATTTATATTCTGAGTAGTGTAAAGGAGGATCTATTAAATCTTGTATTTTGTTTCTTCTTTTATATTCAGATGTGTCTGTACCCTCGCGATCTAGCTGTGCTCTGATCTCCAAAGGTAGAAGGAGAGCAAGGCAGCAGATTTTCCACCCACCAGCCGATACTCTACAAGACTGAGGTAATTAAGAAACCATTCTCACCTAGGATGAATCTTCTGCTTCATCCTGTTCACTTAGTCAGCTAATCTCCCCCTACCTGAGCAGCCATTGACCCAATGCAAGACGTTCTGTAGGCAGGATAAGGCCAGATGGGACATCACATTAGTGGTATTGATTACTTATTAGATTGGAAAGGGTTTGTCAGGAAGACTGAGGGTGGTGTTTTGAAGGAAATGCAGCCCAGAGCAGCTGTGCTCCAGCTGGTGAATCAGCAGATCTCTGCTACGGTATGACCTACAGTTAAAAAATCAACCCTCTCAAATCAAAGTTAAATCTATCTCATAGTAGATGTCAACAGCTGCCACTCTTCGTTCTGGCTGGGAGAGATTACTAAAGGGCATGGGAGGATTAATGAGCACAAAAAAAGAAAGACGTGAGATGAAACAACGTACAAATACGACAACACATCAGTCAATTTACCCTTAGTATTCCCTGCTCTTCTATGAAACATACACACAGTTCTAATGCACAGCATGTCTTTTATGTATGTACAATTTATGGCCTTTAAGGTACAAGTCTATTTTATTTCTAATTAATTTAGCATTAAGACAAAATAAATAAATAAATAAATAAAATAAAAAAATTAGGGAGAACAGTCAGCCACTAATGTTCACTAATTAACGTCACGTCTTTATGCTAAACTAAGTTATCCAGGTTCAGACTCTACATGAGAGAGGAGTCAGTTTTCCTATATAACTATTACAATTATGCTTCAAAAATATTGAAAAATTCCTTTAAAATGTCTGAAAAGTTACTTAAACTAAAGCGAAAGAAAATTAAGTGGAGTGTTAAGTCTTTTTGTTCACACTTGTGGTGGAAAATATAACTCAGGGTATTTTCACCAACAGTGAGATCTACAGGCTCAAAATAGCCAATGTGATTCATGTGAAGCCATAAACAGCTAAAGCCCTTAGAAATCAATCAGTGATTTAGAAAAACATGCTCAGACTAACATCCTCAAGTGGCTTCCATTATAATAAGAAGCGAGTGTTTATCACAAAAACTGTTGGGCTTAGTGGTGTTGTTAATTAAGAAAAGGGATTATTCTCTCAAAATAATGTGTCTCAAAGTGAGCCAAGGGAATGCAGCACTACAGAAACTAATATCACAAGAAAAAAAAATCCAGTTGTAGCCGGAAGATGTTTTTTTTTAGTTTTGCTGATTGTTTTGCTGATTGACAGCTAAGGTTGTGAGTGTTGTAGATGGTGTTAGCAGATAGACTGGAGGGAGGTCATGGGAGGTCTGGCAAGGAAAAACCTGTTAACATATCATAGTAAAAATGGAAAAAAAATCAAAGATGCTCCCAAGATGGAAACATCGCATCTATGGTAACCATGGCAACATTGAGGCGCCCTTGAGGACTATAAAGATTTAATGTGGTGGAAATGAGTTTTGAAACCTCATACGTAGTTATAATGAACAGAGGAACAAAGAGTCAATCATATCCAAGATGAATGCGGTGAATATGAGACACATCATGTAGATTATAATTTTGTTAAAATCATTTTTTCATAAATATGTTTAACTGAGCATATAATTAAAGAAAATACAACAAGTTAATGAAACAAATGTAGCACATAAACCAGAGATAAGTAGGAGATAATAAATACAGTTCATGATGTACACAGCTCTGCTTTCTGCCACTACTACTACTGCACTAAATTCAGTTTGAATTCTTCAGTATATAGGTGGAGGAAGTGAGATCTGAAGAACCTAAAGACTTAAGAAAAAAAATCCTGATGCTGACGTTTCCATCGGTCCAGTGATTTTCCTACACGGACACAGAATAAGCACATGTATGGTACGTGGGGCAGGAATGATCTGCTTTGCTCAAGCTGCTTCAAATCTCTTCCCTCTCCCTCACCCTGAAGGACATTAAGTATCAGCTCAGGAGAGCATGAAATTGAGTTTAGAGACAAACGGACGTAAGTGATGTTTTCTTGATAACCTAGAGCAAACAGCTAGGCCATTAGTAAGTTAACAAGCCAAACACTCTAATAAGCTCAGCCCTTTTCTCTTTGCTTTGTGTTAGACTTTGGAGCATTAGACTCTGGAGCAAACAGCCAATAAAGGAGAAGCAAGGTATCACCAGATGGCGACTGGTGGTTTGAGTATGTTACTTTGTTTTCCAACTGTGGAATTTGTGGTCATAAGTTATCAACATACTGAGGGATCCTGGTTTAATTAAGACACCATGATCTGAGGCATGTTATTTCAACAGAGATTTTAGTTTGCATAAAGACAGACGCCTTGACTTAAGAAAAATGTGAAACCGAGCAGTGACAAATAAAATAGAACTGAAAGCACAGGATTTACCTTTGCCCCTAAGGTGCAGAGTCTTTTGTTCAGCTTTGTGTACACTGGAACAATGGCAAAGCTTTTGTATTTCTGGAGAATTAACATGGATATGAGAGGGTAAATTATTGAAATTTAATTTCCTTATCCACGGAGAGACTTCATAATGTGAATATGAATGATGAGCATTCAACCAAAACAAACAAATTGTCAAATACTGATTTAGGAATGAGGGCTCTGGAGGAATCCCTAAAGGGAGCCCAGTTCCAGCCCCAGATCCAGCTTCATTCCCCGTGGGTCTGCAGTCAAGTATGAAGGAGATAGCAGCTGCTGTATCTACATCCCATACGCCTGGGACTGGAGGGCAAAAGTCGTAGAAAGTTGAACTCACCCACTCACATCCTTAAAGTCCATATCAAATTACTTCAAATTTGACAGTATTGAATGTGAAGAATAAATTGTCTCAGGGTGTACAGGCTGACGTCAAACCCCTAAAATTCAACATCACGCTGTTGATATCAGGCGTCTTTACAATTCCTTTCTCCACAATAAGTGCAGCCAAGGTCAATTATTCAATATGTCACAGACTGTCAGGACTACTTCATCCACACAGTTCTCACCGACTCCCATTTTCATTCTTTGTATATACATGGCACCAGCACAAAACCTCCTTCAGTGTTGTCATCGAAATTGTTAATATCAATATATTGACAATAGCCGAGCTCTTCTGTTGAAGCTCGGACAAAACAAGAATCTTACAGTGCAGGAAATTATGGCTTCTGGAAAGCTATTCACCATACAGCAATTATAGCTCTGCAAGGGAGATAATGATGTTGAATGGACCACAAACAAAAGCCTGGACTGACAGCTTCACATTCTAGTGGTGCTTTTCAGATAAAATATTGCTCGCTTGCTGCGGCGGCAACAATAAAGTCCCATCTTGACTGGTCTGCCGTCTTTTCAGGAATCTATTCATGCCACAGACTCGAGTTTCTCCATGGAGACACAGTCACAGCATTCAGAAGTAAATTCAGCCAGTCAAGCGATTGTTTAAACCACTGTTGCAGAATTAAGAGTAAGGAAGGTTTCTTGCTTTTATCTACATTGTGACAATATATTGAATTAAACTATTGTTACAATTAACAATTGTATTTTTTTTTGTCACGTAATAACATAAAATGACTACGATAGAAGATTAATCAGACTTCACTGGCTCCCATGACAGCGAAAACATTGTCGGGGCCAGTCTCAAGAGGAAACTAAAAAACACAAAGGAAAGTATTATTGCTATATGCAAAAATTTAGCCTCCTATGTTTCCTGTTTTGGTGATTCATTGGATTGTTCCCACAGGATGAACAGCAAACAGTTCTTTGTCACAGCTCCCTTTGCCCCAGAAGAGTAACAATATAGACAGCTTCAAAAGGTTAAAAAAAAAAAGGCAAATAGCACGATCAGTCATGGGTTATATACATGTTGACAACATCAATATGTTACAAATGTTTGAGATCAAAGGGTTCAAACCAGTTGAATCTGTGTTGCATGTTGATGTAGTGAAGAAAAAGGATGCATCTGTTTAAACAACATACACACATATGGTTGAATCATCGTCAGGCAGCTTTTATGTAAGTGACATCTACAATTCTGAAAAGATGTGCTGACAAAAATATGCCTCAACCTGATGTCTCATCTGTCTGCTCCTTACACATCATCAAAGGAAAGTTCCAAGAGAAGCAAAAAGATTAAAAAGGAACAAAAATAAACTTCTGACACGGAACAACTCAATCGTACTGATACAAGTGTTTAATTCTGGCTCAGGAGCTTTGCAGACCAGAGAAAAAGAAGAAATACAATCACAATCTACTGTATCTTTTCTTCAGCAGCAAATCCAAATAATAAAAAAATCCCTTTCCCTCCATTGTACAGCATTATTCTCCATTTACTGTGGCTGAAGGGATAATCCAGAGAGCAACTGAATGAGCATCAGACTCGTGATTGAAACTTTTCTCTTTATGTTGAGTGGGTGTTTTTGTCAAGCAGGTTGTGAAGTGGGATTTAGAGCTTTTATTTTATTTATTTGCTAAAAACAGTCATCTCCTGTAGCCAAAAGCAATGCTATGAGAGGGAGAGTGATAGAGAGAGTGAGGGTGGGGGTGGGGGGGTTCCCAAACAGAATATACTAACACTCTGAAAATAATTCACTAATAAACCGAGTCAAATTATGTTTAAAACAAAGCAAGTGGGATGCAAAGACACAAATGGATGCAAATTAGCCTGGAGTGACACAAATCAGTGCGAAGGTGTGTCCACAGGAAAATAACAGTCAGAACAGTTTCACAGTCAGAGCTCACACACTCTACGTTTACATTTTCAGCACATGTGCATCTCTGTGTGTGATGGATGTCTTTAAAAACAATGTTCCACAGTGTTACTGCTGCTTTGAAATATTGTTATTTTTGGGTTAACAGGCTGTACAAGCCAAACGATGACATTAATGACAATTTTACATAAGTTTGGGAAATCAAAATGAACCACAACAAGCATATGTTTCACCTTAAAACTCAGAGTTCTAGCTTTGAATGAATAAAAACAATGTGCACAACATTCAAAAGTGCACAGCAGCGTTGGTCATTTGATCCAAGTGGAGGTTTAAATATTTATATTATGACTTAGATGAACAAACCCTAGGAGAGATCACATTCTCAGTTTATTTGGGGACCTCCTGAGAAGACCCCTGAGAGACTCTGAAGAAGTTGCTTGTTTATGCTTCAGGGTGGCTCTGGTCAGGACTGAACCATAACCGTGAAGTTGTAGACCAGACTGCTGAACCATGAGCTGTTGAGAGGTCCAGGTTAATGTGATAATTCTATTATTTGCTCACTATGATTGACCCATTTCAGTGTCACATTATTCTTCACATCATCATCATTTGAAATATAAAAACATATGTGAAAAATATAGTGTAAATAAGGCATTTTAACATCCCAGCCAAGATTTTTAATCAGATCTGTAAAACATTATCTGGGCTATCAAAACCTGGCAATCAAATTGTCTGTTCCACTGAACTCATCATTTGCCATTACATAATCTGCATAACAGACCGTTCTGCCCTAAAGTGGTTGGAGTTCCACAAAAAGATCCTATTTTAGACCAAATAAAAGGTAGGATTATAACAAAGCGGATGATTCCACAAATGAATCGTGTGGAGAACATTTACAGCATTTTATTTTGAACTTATTCCAAATCTCTTAACAGGTCGGAGGAAAAAAGTATTTATCTTTCAACACAGAGCAGAATCTAAATGAGCAAAACACACACAGTCTCTGCTGTGATTCATTTTCATGTGTTATATAATCATTTGAAATAAAGACTGCAAATGGTTTTGGTTTCAGTCTGTGTCAATCGAGCTGTTTCAGCCTCAGGTTGGCATCAGACTACTCAGGGGATTACTGAGTCGGCCATATGGCTACTCAAAGACTGAGCTAGAGAGAGAAACAAAGCTGCACTGTAAAAAAAAAGGTAGTATTCTGGCAGCTGTGGTGTCAGAAAAATAATGTTAAATTATGAAAATTAACCATCCTGAAAAAAACAATATTTTCCCTTTTTAAAATACAATTTTCTAACTTTAATTTTTCCACATCTCCTGTAGTTTTATCTTCTCAGTCCTCAAATTGGTTGTGATGATGATGATGATGCCAGAAAACCAATAAAGCACTTCTGACCTTCCCCAGTGAAAAGACAGAAGAGTATATATATATATATGTTCATAATTCTTTGTTTTTATATTCACAGGTTGTTTTCTGCCTCTGATTTTCTGATTATTTGTTGTTGAGTCAGTAAAAGTCTCAGTCAACAGCTCACTGACTAACACAACTAAAGCCCAGTTCACACTTTCCAACTTTACCAAGGATTTACAGTCAGAGTGTATTGCCAGTTTGATCTGAGGACATTGGTGAATCGTCAGTTAATCATCATAATGTGTGAACAACCTTAATGAATCTATCAGAGGCCATCGGGACCAACTGGGCGACTGGGACTGGATCTGTCATGTTAGAAAACTGGTTAAGTCACAAGAGACTGACAAAGAGCAACAGCCAATCAGAAGTGGGATGTGAGATAAATGCAGCTGCTATCTCACCGATTCACTCAAAACTCTGTTTAAAAGTCTGAAGTTTTAATGCTTTTTGTTTAATTTTCAGTTTCTACAAACTCCCCTCTTATTGAAACATTACCTGGTACCAGGGAGGTCTGTTAGTGATTTCAACTCGACCATGAAAACCACTGCATTGCCATGATGTTTACACAGTGGCTGTTTAGTCTGTATCGGAGGCAGCGTCACTGGTGCTGTCTTGTAGTGTGAACACTACAGGTCTCAGACCAGATATTGAGACTCCTGATTATGGGAACACAAGTCAAGGAAAAGTATGTACGCAGCAACGATCCCTGCAATGTCTGTGACTCACAAATCTTTGGTAAAGTTGACTAGTGTGACCCAGACTTTGAATGCAGCTACCATAAGACATGCACTCAATGTGGCAGGGATCACAGATCAACAGGTGATCTTCCTGCTGAGCACATATTATCATGTTATTTCCTGAAATAAATGACACTTTTACGTTCTGGTTTGAAATGAAGCTTCACAGATCCACCTATGTCATTTATCTGACCTGATGACACATGAACCACACAGTCATAAATCGAATTTTAAAGTTGTATTTACAATGTTATACTTGAACTGAACAGTTACATCAATTACAAACCTAAAAACATGTTTATTTACAGTTACAGTTTTTTTTTCAGTTATTTCACATCAGACATGTTATGTTTTGTAATAAAACGAAATACTGTAAGATTGACATGAATCCTAAAGTACAATTTTCTTTTTTTTTTTTTTTTTTTTTTACAGTGTGGGACCTGGCATTTCTACATTCAGTGGTGAATGAGCAGCATTCATGCACGGTCACAAACACTCCACAGATCCCTGATGCACAAAGAGTGTGACAGCGTCCTGCCAGAGATGCATTTAACACCTCACTGCTGCTCCTCTGTATTACTCATGCACAAAATCACAAAATACATGATCTCAAAGCACTTTACAGAGTGAGGTCAAGGCTGTACTATATTCTGTATATATATATATATATATATATATATATATATATATATATACACACCCAACAGTTTCCTCAGTGAACAAGCAGCGCATGACAACAGCAGGAAAAAACCAGGAACTTCCTAGGGGACTTACAGTGGATGACCATATGACTAGAGACAGGAGGAACAGCTTTAAACCGCTGTATTTAAACTGAAAGACGAGCTTTAAATCCGTTGAGAGGTGCAGATTAATGTGACAATTCTCTTATCACTACATACAGTATAACCAGTTTCATGTCACATTATTTTTCACATTTGAAATATAAAAACTTGTAAAAAAGGCGTAAAATCTCAGCTCTTGATATTTTATCAGATCTGTAAAATATGGCCCTCTGCATTATCTGGGCTATCAAAACCTGCCAATAATATTTTCTGCTCCACTGAACTCCCAGACTGGTTGTTATAATAATAATAATAATAATGATCATAATAATAATGATAATAATAATGATAATGATATACTGTACAACGATGTGAACAGGAAACGAGGAAAAAAGAGAGAGAAGAGTCATAGACTTGAAGTGGGAGCTGGTTTCACATCTCTGAAGGCCCTTCCTCCCATTCTGCTCTTGGAGACTCTATGAACCCACAAGTAAGCCCACATTTTGAGAGTGAAGTGATCTACTGGGATAATGGGGATATTGTGAGCTCTTTAAGATATAATGTAGCTCGGTCATTAAAGGCTTTGTACGTAAAGAGAAGGATTTTGAATTGTGTCCTGGATTTTACAGGAAGCTGGTGCAGACAAGTTAATATAGAAGAAATATGATCTCTTTCTCTCAGTGTAAAAATGTCTTCACTGTAATGATTTAGAGGTAAAAGTTGGCCACACAAACATAGAAACACACACACACAAAACAAACAATCTTACCTCATTTGTCCCTGCTTTGTGAACACTGCAGGTTTAATAGGCCCAGCTTGAGGCAGAGAAGAGCTGAGATCAATCTCAGTAACTGACAGTAACTGAGGCAGTAATTAACACCTGTGTAGGTGTGGCATCTTTAAAGGAATAGACTGACAATTTTAGTGAAATAAGCTCATTTGTTTTCATGTCAAGAGCTAAAATATCGAGCGGTGAATATTGACGTTGCTCGTTAACTCTTGATCTTTCCTTTTAAAGTCATGGTAGAATTTGTCACCTTTCTTTTGGCACAAAAACTGTTTACATTTGTTTCCTACATTTTCAGTTTGAACTAAATCAAGTTGAGACTGTTTGTGCCAAATAAAATTACCCTTCGCTGAGTTCGAGCTTTGAAGTTTTTGCCTCTCGGGTTCTCTAATGTAGCACCACATGTGGGCAATCTACAATTAGAGACACATTTATCATTTGAAATCACTGCTAACTTCTTACAGACATGGAAAAAAATAGCACAGTATATTGAGAGGAAAAACAGTGTTGTGCTGTTTTCATACAGTAAATCCCAAATGAGGCTTTGTCGAAAAAATCCTGTTGTGAGGCATCATATAATATTGTAGTTTGCATAATGTGCTAATTTTAGCTTTCAAGGCTAAGCTAGGCAGTTGGGGTTTAGAGGACAGTATTAGTGTCACAGAGTATATTATTTAAAAAAAAAAAAAAAAGCCTCTGAAAGTTGAACCAACTTAAGGTGCCTGTTAGTGATCTGCTTTCTCCTCAGGTCACCTCTGATATGACCTTTTCATTGCACATGATAAATACGTCAATATTGCCAAAATGAAAATAACATGTAGGTAGTGGAGAAGACATTTCTGCGTCAGCAACTGTGAGGTGTGCTGGATGCCGTGGGCAGCAGGAATAAACAGAGGACCTGTATCACGACACCACGGCTGTCTTTGTAGTGTTGTGTGAGGCGCAAACGTCAGAGTGAATCTGCTGGTATCAAATGAAGGGCAGATTTGCAAGCGTGTCATCTTCTCTTTTTAAGTTTCCCATCTGATGGAATTTCTAATTAACCCCCAACACCTGGCGACAACAGAGCACAAATAGTGGGAAACGATGACAAGGGGTAATAAAGTAAAAATAAGAAAAAAAAAAGAAAAGAAAAGATGAGCCAGGATGAACTTCACTATGACGTCTTTATTCAGATTGTGGTTTTCATCTTTGGACTCTGACCTTTCTAAGTCAACCAACAAGACTGCTGCTTAAAGTAAATTCTACTTTAATCAGAGACTGAGTCAGGAAGGTGACGCGCAGCTAAATATCCTGCATTTACTACTGACACACATCTGTCTCCCTTTTCAGATCATGCATGGACAGATGGAGCAGACCGTGAGGTAGTATGCTGCTTTCAAAAGCTACAACACCCAAGCTCCTGGATTTTAAATTGAAAAATTCAAACGGAGCATTATGTCAGGCACTGTTCATTTTCCTCTGCTGTAAACACACAAAAATATGCGATAAAAGGGAGGAACGCTTAACCGAGAATCTGTTTTCCAAATCATTCTCAGCAATAGGACTCGAAGCAGGATGAATTAATATGAGGACAGAAAAGTTGGTCCCCTGTCACCTCAGGCATAATGCCGTTTCAAGCATATCAGGGTGCCCCAGCTGTGACCATGCAGTCTTATCATTTCAAAGCATGTAACACTTTCAACGCTCCTTTCTGCTTCCCCGCCAACTAGAAAAGCAACACCAAATGCATCTTGTTGCCAGCGATTCTTTTCCTTCCTCAGCCACTAAGCAGAGGAACGAAAATAAATCAGGGTGCTCTTTAAGGTCACGAAGAGAGATCGCAGATGTTCTCGGTCTTGATTGTAACATGGCTGCGTGGAGCCTTATTGCACAGGGAAAGAGAGAGAAAGAGAGTTTTCTTCTCTCTTCTTTTGATCATTAGAGCTGCTGTCTTTAAAAACCAGGAGAAAAATGGTCTCTTTTATAAACAGAGCACATGATGAGACATGTTTAATGATAATTTATATATATATATATATATATATATATATATATAAAACAACCAAAAAAACAACTTGGTCTGGTGAACGTGTAGCATTTACTTCAGACAACCTGCAGTCATCAAATAAATCCTGATTTCTTTATCCTGATTATATATATATATATATATATATATATATATATATATATATAAAAACAACAAACACCTTTGCTGTGAGGTTCAGTCCCTTTTTGAATGAGCGTTGCCCTTTTGTGAGTCAGGGATTAGAGTCAGCATCCGTAATGAGGACAAGTATGGATCTAGGCCGATCATTTCCTCATTGAACAAAAGGTCACAGATCAGTATCTCTATACAAGTTTAAAAACATGTTTTCATGTCTGCAGGAGTGAGGTGATTATCTGTTGTTAATCAACAACTGATATCCGCCTGTGCCACCCATGAAGGACACTTAACTGGATAATACTTTTGGGTGTTTTATTCCACGCGATGCGTATGTTTTATTAAATATATTCATTACGGGTTAAAATGCAGCTGTTGACTCCTAACTTAAGAAGACTTGAACTGTGACTGTACATAGAGTAGTTTAATGTATCCATTTACATATCATATAGACCACTTTGATATTACTTTCTATAGCCACACAAATGTACTGTAATTAAATCAATCCAGCACGGTCACATCTTAGCTAAACTAATCAAATTTTACAATATCAATAATAATATATTACAACTACGTTTACATTTTCGTTACGTTTTTCAGTGTCATTGTAATACTATAAAAGGAAAATAGCAGCACAGATTCATCCTGATGTGTGGGGAGTGTATAGGTTTACTTTAAAGTCCATCTTCTCTAATCCCTGCAGTTAATTGAAGTCATTACAAACCTCAGTAGCTTGTATGCATACCGCCTGCAAGCCATGGCAACAGGTCTGGTGAGACAGTGTCTGCAATTACATGACTAATTATAGCATCGGTTCAAGCTGCAGGTGAATTAGTGCCTGATGGCTCCTCTAAAGTGTGAAAAGCGCTCCTTCTAAGTGCCAAATGGCAGGAGTCGTGGTTTGTATAAGACATCTTTAACCAAATACAGTCTACTTGAAGCTTTAAAATGAGTCAGATGTGTTTTCTTTTTTTTACTCAAAATGTTTGATTAAAAAAAGCAGATTGCCTCAAAACTAAAAAAAAAAAAAAAAAAAAAAAATCAGCGTCACTTACGACTAATTCACAAACTAAAACACAAAATCTAAATATCAAACAAAGCATTATGCTTCATAAATGCTTTTTAAATTACTGCAGCCGAACAGCAAGGGCACATCATTTCTTCTCCTCATGTAGTATGTAATGCTAAATGACAGCTTAACAGTGCAAGTAGCAGCACTTCCCATCCAGCTGCAGCTCAAAGATCACTTCTTTTTTTTTTGCTTTTTTTTGTTGTTGAAAGTCTCAAGAAAATCTTAGATCACAGTGCCCCCTTCTGGCCAGCACAAGCTACATTTAAAGCTAAAAAAGGAAAAGATGGAGTGATGTGTGGAAATGGAGCTTGATTACTGGAATCACTGTCTTGTGTGTTGATTGTAAGGTAAAAATCATGCCTGAAAATGGGAAATCTTTCCTCCCCAGCGAGCGGGTATTAGAATGAAGCAGGCGTTGAACTGTTAGAGTCACGAATTGTTTTGATAGACAATAGTGAAGGCATATCTAAGCTCTTCCATCTGTGTTCCAGACTTTTTACAGACCCTATTCCTCGAAGCAGCCAAGCATAGAGTTTTTCTGTAAGCCCCAACACACACATACGCACAAGCTATTTGATTCTCCACGTCAAAGCCTTCCATAAACGCTTGGTTGTGGCCTTAGCTTTGGAGGAAAAAAAAAAAGATGGGTTACTTATCCTGAAAGGTTTTATATTTCTCAGCCACTCAACTCTACTCGGCGCCATTCAGGCCGTGTTTGTTTTCTAAGCATTAGGATTAAAATCTCTCTCTATATCCCACCAGAGAGCCAAGAAAAATCTAAAAAAGGAATCTAAGAATTTGAGATGTCAGCCTCCAGGGGCTGTTTATACTTCACCTCAAAAACAGAGCCAATTTATGCTTGGTCCAAGTTATTTCCATATTTCGCTTCATCTGCTCTTACTTCTGTTTATAGGAAATCAGGACAGTTCCTTTACCTTGCTGTTTGAATGCACTCGTGAACAGAAACAATCAGGATCTTTCCTGCTGGTATGAATATGCAATATATGTTAATGCAGATATGATTTCATGAAACAGCTAGAATGGCAGAATACATTAAGAAAATAGCCTATCAATGTGTAATCAAATGTAATGCATGCGCACTGAATGAAATATGCATGACAAATTGGCTTTGGAGAACACAGAGCAGGCAGGTCCTCTGAACCTTCGCACAAAAGCTCATTGAAATTCCTTTCATTACGACTGTGGCACTACAGAGAAACAGGGAACGAGAGGGACAGACAGAGACAGATGAGTATAATGATTTCTGATAAAAGAAGCAGAGCGAACCTTGCATCATTTTCATGTAGATCAGCACAAAAAATTATGCAATTATACTGTTGTTGTGGAGAAAAACAAAAGCAAACAGAAAAACTCATGAGATTGATGCGCATTTAGTCATTTTTATTTACAAACGTTACTGTTTGCCTGAATGCCATTCAGTAGGATATATGTTCTTACATGTGGAAACCTGCTTCTTTTGTGCACAATCCTCCATCCATCAGTGATAAACCCATACAATTTTAATCCAAGCATATGTTTTTATTTTAAATATTTTTTTTGAAAGATTTGTGATAATCTTTTATTACTTCTCCCCGTTACAAATGAAAAGGCACATACACATGACGAGAATAACTTGGTCGATAAACATGTTAACGAACACGAGATTCGGAAGAAAAAAACAAGCACGAAAACTGAGGAGTCGATCCTGCAGGGTTCTTTCTCAATAACTCTAAAATCTGTCTCAGTGAAGGTCGTAAGAAAGCTCTGCCTCTGTAATCTTATAGTCCGTTTAATGCTCGACTAGTTTGATGGCTACAGCATTTAAAACCTCTGGTGCATGCAGAACCCTTACACTTTATACAACTGTAATACTTATAATACGATATAAACACATTAAAGTTGATGAACTTCTTTGCAAGCTTACCCTCTCAATCACACGCTGTAAACACACATAAATGTGATTCTCAACAAGAGTCAAATGAGTTTTTTTTTTTCTTTTCTTTTTTGATTTTCTAGAGTCATAAATGCAAGTATGTCCAAGCCAAATGTTTTCCATGGCTTTGTTGTTCACTTTAGTGTTCACGGGTTGTTGTCACAAGTAGTCTCTTCATCAATCTGCTGGAGTATGGTCACATCACATAGAGGTTGGCTGGCCAGCTGAAAGTAAATCAGCAGTAACATTACTCTTCAGGCAGAAGCCAAAAACAAGACATTTTTAATCCTGATCTGTTTGATCAAACACTTACTTTTGAATCGCATGTAGCAGGAATTGCAGTAGAGCTGTTTGTTTCGTATTCTGACCTCGGTCCCGGCTTCCGATCCTCCGAGGTCAGACTTACAGTCGATGCACTGAGGAAATTTAGGAAAGGGGGGAGAGTTAAAGAGCTGATCTCAGCTGATTAAAACTAAACTGAAGTGTCCAAGTCCACAGGCAGAGTGATGAGGACAGAAAGACAGACATAAAGCCCTTGTTTGTGATGAAGGTGATGGAAGAAGACAGATAAAAGACAACGAGTAGGATGGATTAAAACCATTCAGGTGCAGGAGATCAAACTGTAAACTTCAAGATAGATCAACAACCAGTTGGTAGAAAGAAACAGAAGGGTTGATTAGTTGGACTTGCAAGGTTTTGGCACAGAAAATCTATTTTCTCAAACATTAGACGTATGTGGACCTTGAGATTCACCAGGTTAGTAAAAAGAGAAGAAGAGTCAGATTGTGACTGAGGTAGTTTGGAGGATTTGGCGGCTGAATCACGCCGTGCTGCAGATGTGCTCCGAAGGCCGACGGGGAGCCCAACTCTCACCTTAAAACAGCCCAAATGATAACAGAGCCCAAGGGACTCGATGATCATGGCCGCTCCCTTTCCCAGCGCGGTGTCACAGAAAGTACAGATTTTCTTGCCACTCACTGACCTGGATTACAGAATGTACAGCTGTGATTTGAGGGCTGAGCACAAATGCACAACGCAGTTTTAGATGTTAACACACACACACATAAAACACACACTGGTCCACAACTGGGTTAAAATGATGAATTATTTGTTTGCTATTAAACCACATCTCTTAGATGTGGGCTAGAAGTTTTTATTTTTTTTGTATTTTTATCCATGAATAAAAATAAAAAAAAAAAACTGTTGAGTCACCTAAAATATATTTATTATTAAATAATTTGTATTAATTAACATTTTTGGGCAAAAATTGATGGTTTATAATTCTAAAAGAAACAAAAACATCTAAATTCTTAAAATAACAGGCTTACTGTTGTTTTATGACACATGAACACAGACACACATTGCATATGTTTTTATAAACCTGCTGGATCTGGAATGGAAAATGAATGTATGGAGCATGTCACGCAAATTAATATCAAATGCATACAAAGGCATATTATAGTACATGTAAAAGTATTATTCAAGATACCATTCCCACCCATTTATGGTTTAACACCATCACCTTTCTTCCAACCCAGTAGACCAGTGACAGGTGAGAGGAAGCTGAAGTGTTAGAGCGAAGCAGTGTTGGTTTTACCTGCAGTGCTGCTCAGAAGGTCCTCCCTCAGACGTGGGCTCTGGAGAGATGGTGGGTGACGGAGAGGAAGTAGAGGGGGAAGGTGTCTGCCGAGCCCAGGGGGGAGTGGGGGTTCCTGCGCCACCTCGCAGGGAACCCATAGAATAAGAGGAAGGCAGAGTGGAGGAAACGGGACGCTGGGCCCCAAAACCACCACCGCCACCACCACCGTAAAAAGAAGTGCTGCCGGAGAGGGCAGAGTGAGGTCGAGGGTAGTTTTGGATTTGAGAGTTGCTCCTGGGTGTCCAAGATGAACGCCATGAGTTGGAATAGGAGGCATCCAAATTGTCAAGAGACTCGCCTCTGCAAAGCCAACCAACGCCACAACCCCCGGTTAACCAGTTAGTAGAGGCATTTAAACAATCTGGCTACCGACTTAACCTCTGTTGATTTGTTTTCACTAACACTGTGACACATTTTGCCCAAAGTCAGAGTGGTAGCCAGACTAGTAAATGTTTTCATTTCAAGTTAGAGTTGACAAAAAAAACAACCAACACCATGACACAACAGAAATGTTAGTTCGACCTTACCTGCGCATGGGTGGTATGTCACTCTCCTTGTTGGTGACAGGGTTGGCAGCACGCTGGCGGATCCAGCTGCTGTCCGTCAGTAGAGGAGTTTTCTTCTTCATTTCGTTGAGAATCTGCTGCCTCTCTGCCTCAGCCTGCGACAGGGACTGCTGTCCGCCACTAGACACTGCACATAGAGAGGGGAGATAAATGAAAAGATTAAACTTTACACTGGGTTCTCCACTGATGATGAAGAGAAGAGAACATTAAAAAAACTGTGATGGAGAAAACGAGGATGTGATGATTTAATTCAATTCAATTTTTTTTATATAGCGGCAGATCATAAAAACATTTATCTCAAGGCACTTTACATAGAGAGGCCCAACATTTCCACAATGAGCCAGCGCTTGGTGATAATGGAGAGGAAAAACTCCCTTTAACAGGAAGAAACCTCCAGCAGAACCAGACTCAGAGTGGACGGTCACCTGCCTCGACCAGTCGGGGTGAAATGAACAGTTGATTTAGATACAATCTGTTGAATCCAATGATTAGTTGATTCTTTTCATTACAATTTAATTAATAAAAATCTATTAATACCATAGAGATCATACTCTAATCAATAGGTTAATTATATTTTTGTTTTTGTTGCATGTAAATGTCCGGCGGGTTTTGATTCGTTGAAATGTCACTGTCAATTGACCGATCAGCTGATCAAAAGAGTCATAATAAGAGCCGATTGATTGGTTTTAAGATTAACATGGAGAGGCAGCGCTTCGGGGGCTGAGCCAACCTCTCTCTGGCTCTCTGGATTTCATGGCATTGAGGATGTTTCTCCTCTCCATCTCCAGCTCTGATGCAGCCCTCTCACTCTGAGCCTGTTTGTCATGTGCCATCCTCAGCTGCTCCTCCAGCAGACGCCGAGCCATGCTCCCCGGCTCTAAATGAACACCTATACACATAAACGTGCAGCAAGATGTGCACTTGGAGTCATTTACACAGCAACTGATATTAAAAGAAACACAGGCCACTGCTAAAATGAAAAAAACATCCAATATCCCTTCATAAAAAGGTGTGCAACAGTAAAATGTAATAGAGAATAAATGAATAAAACTGACCTCTCCTCTGAGATCTTTCCTCTTCATCAAGCTGGGAGGATGATTTGGATTTTGCCCTGTTGGGGAAAAAAAAGGAAACATGACACCATTAAAATATGGAAACTGACACCTGTTATGAAATAAAAAAAAAGTTGGTTTCGTGTCACCTTGACCCTACGCAATATGCCTTGATTTTTTCTGGCAAGAATCAATCTCCTTTCATGTGAAAAGTAACAAGTGATTTGATTTGTCAAATATCACAGTGAAAAACATTTTTTTTGTGTTTATACAAGGAAACTGCTGATTGCAGGGCAATCAAAGGTAATTCCAATCTCAGCTGGAGACGTAACCCACTTGCTGGAGGATTTCCAATTTCATGACCTTCTATATAAAGAGACAGAGTTTGAATCATTTGGTAAATGCATCTAGCCTACATCAAACCAAATGTGCCAATCTTTTAAAAAGAAAAGAAAACCAAAAGAAAATCCTGACTTAATTCCTTAAAGACATCTGCATCTGCTGTAATGCTATCTGGTGTTAGTATTTTTAGGTTACAATAACACAGGGGTGATAAAATGTTCTGGTGTTGATGTTTTGGCAGGATTATATACTAGTGAGACATTGCTTTGGCAGGTTCGGTACGGTTCAGGCAAGAACAAACTGTGCTGCCAAAATAGCTCTCAGTGTCGAGAACTGTATAAAGGAAAGGTGAACTTTGTGGCCTAAACTAACAAAAACCACAACTCAAACACAACTAGTAATGTCAAACATGTGAACCTAAATAGCATTAAAAAACAATATACAAACATGTTAATAACACACCCATATAGAGATATTTTAGGTAATTATCAGCAATAATAATTTCTGCTATGAAGACATATTTAATCATATTCTAAGCTGTTATAGAAGTCAAACATATCAAGATATCATATCTGCTTACAACTATATTATAGTGTGTTATAAGCCTTTTAGTAATTGTTTATATGATACTAAAGTGTCGCTGATGTGACTGATTCAAGTATTTATTCTGAAATAGTAGAATTAATTTTCATCCTTCTGAGGTGTTGTTGCTACTGTTTTATTAATAACCATATTAGGATGTGAAGCAAGTATGTACCACATAAAAGTATATATTATAAAAGAACAGGCTTTGTCAGTGGGTCAATATAGAAAAGCAACATAATCTTTAAAGTGTGACTTCAGGTGCAGTTTGACAAACACAGACACTCTCTCTCCTACTGACCTGTCTATAAAGGACAGTTTGGGCGGGACACTAGCAAAGCCATGGGAGCCACCAGCCCTTTGGTGAAGAGCAGCGTGAACAGGAGAAAAGATGAGTTAACAGCACAAAGCACATGCATACATGTTAGTTGCAGTTATGTTATTGCACAGACAATAAAGCAGGTATTATTTTACATGTGAATGTGTTATTATCAGTGGGATGGACAAGCAATGAGGACTGAAGTAGTGTGAGTTTTACAGTGTTGAGGAGAAAACAGCAGGAGCAGTGTTTGTACTGACCACTGCTGCTGCTGAAGGGCTGCTGCCCTCTCTCGTTCTCTACGCTGCTGCTCTGCAGCTTCCTGCTGCCTCCTCTCCTCCTCACGCCTCCTCTCCTCCTCCCTCTCCTCCTCTCTCCTCCTCTGCCATCTAAGCTCTTCCTCCTGCCTCCTCTTCCTCTCCTCCTCCTCTTCTCTCTTTTTCCTCTCTCTCTCTCCCTGCAGGCGCTGCAGCTCTCGCTCCTCCTCCTCCCTCTTCCTCTTCTCCTCCTCCTGCCTTTGGCGCTCCTGCTCCTCCTTCCTCTTTGTCTCTTCCTCTTCCCACAGAGGAGAAATCGCCTGGTTGACGGGAAGCAGCGGCGAATGCGGGACGATGCTGTGGCTGTTCGCTTTGAGGCTCCCAGGCTGACAGACAGATGAAAGAAGAGGAAAGAGGAAACATTAGAAAGCGTGATGGCTAATGATGAATAATCTATCTGATATTAACCACCAGGAGGAACTGCAATAACAATGAAGAAACTGATATTATTCCCCTATTGTGACAAACCAGTAAGCGTTTTGAAATTTCAATCAGAGGGAGTTTTGTTGCAAAAGCATTAGCTTTTAGACCTCCGCCTCTCTGTTGTGTGAACAGTGAGAATATTGATATGACAGAACATTGTTATTCTTTCACTTTTAGTCGCTATTTGATGTGATGTGTCTCTGACCACTTAATTGCTGCATAATTATAGCAATTTTGATCAAAAACACTCATACAATTAAGCGCTATGAGTGAGAACGTACTGCCATTTAAACCTTCACATCGCTCTTAGAGATTTTGGGTATTGGGTAAATGTTTTTTAAGTACTTTCAATATCATTAAAATTCTCATTACCTCCTGTTGGTTTCTGATGGTGGTGTTGTTGGTGGCAATGTCCTGCTGAGCCTTCAGCCACTCTTCCTGCAGTTTCTCTTGGTCACGTTTATATTTTTCCTGGAAGAAAAAAAAAAAAAAAAACAGAGGTCATGCCATGACCAAACCAAAAGACACTGTTCACGCCAGAATTATACATTTTCACATTTATTCTCTACAACAGAATACAAACATACAGTGGCCTAGGCCCTAACATTAACCTGTTGCTATACAATATGTGTTTTAGTTGAAGCTTCAGGTGTGATGTGGTCAAATTCTATTTGTGCAATAACATTTTTAGATTTCCCATATTGTTCCAGTATCCTTCAGACTTTTTCTGGTCATAAAAGTTAAAGAGTCACCTTTCAAAAACAAGACAAGAGTTATAACTGTCCTAACCTAACCATAACCTTTTACTTCAGGTGCATTATTTTCAGTCTTGTGCTCGACGGTTACATTTCAGTGTAATTACTTTGACTCAGTTACACACTGTTCTTGTTCACATATAAGAGTTTACACCTACACAGATCTATTTAAGGGCAGAGTAATATATGTGACTATACTGTACCTGTACAGTACAGCGGCAAAACTAAGTTATGAGATAAAAATAAATAAATAAAAAGATTTAGTTGCTGTATTATTTTTAGATCATTCTAATCTCACCTTCATGTTACCTAACCATCCTGAAAGTTGATAAACCTAGAGAAGCTTGCCCTGGGCAGGAAGTCTCCCTGGCACATCATGAAATCAGGCCGTCTACCCATCCGGGAATTAAACTGGAGGAGTAATGCAGCTTCACAGCTACATCAGCGCTCTGCATGGACACCTTTGATCTCCATCCAGAAATAGACCCTCAGAAAAATGTTTTGACAGGATTCTACTACATTTAAGTTGGATCCTCGACAGGAGCTTTACTTTCAGCCGCCTGAGCTGTGTCTAAAGTTTTTTTTTGTTTTCAGCCCATTAGGACCAGTCTTTCTGCTGGATGTGCTCTGTTCCTCCTCTCATCGTCAGAGAGGACACACAACAGATACAGATGGGTATTTTCAGAACAAATGGATTCGAAGGCAGCTTCATTACCAGCTGCGGTGATGTGGCTGGTATTGTTTTCACCTTGTGACTTTGTGTGAGTGTGATCAGAGCTAAATGTGATCATGGACACACCTTTCTATCACAGAGGTGTTTCTGAATACTCTGACAGGTATTAAATATGGTGTTTTTAAAAATAAAAGAATCTAGTTTTGTATTTTCAGTTTTATTCATATCTTATATACTTGGTCTCCAGATTGTTGAGTGCACATTTTTAGACCTGCAGATAAACACGATTTTGACAACTTGCCGCTGTTTTAGAGAGAAGCTGATCCAACTGTATGGTCATTATTCAGGCTGAACTGTATTGTGGCATGTTAATAGGTTTATCTTCAATGCTAATAGGGTTATCTTTAATGCTGACAAGTTTATCTTTAATGCTGATAGGTATAGCATTATAGATGTAAATATCTTTCAATTAATCAATTAATTTGTCTTTATCTCACACAGATACAATGCAAAAAGACACACATATAAATTCTTATCTACCACGCTGATTTATAACTTGATGCGTTATCAGTGCAATTTATTGACCATATTTAAATGTCTAGAAACTAGACACCACTCGGTGTAAAAAGGCTATGATTGTAGGGCTGTTGCTGTTGTATCGTACGGTTTCATTAGACTACATTAGTTTAAGTTGGTGGTAGCTAAACTGTCAACTGTATGTAAATTGTGGCATGACTTTACCGCTACAGTTATATTTATGTACCTGTAGGAGGCGCTCCTGTTCTTTCTGCCATTTTTCTTGTCTTCTGCGCTCCTCTTCTGGGTCCCAGGACCAGCGGCTGGAGGTGGGAGTGATTGAGGGAACAGGGATCTGAGACAAAGATGTTGGACATACAAAGTGAATGTATATATAATATATAATATATATATATTCAGTCTTAGAGACTGTGCAGGCTTGTGACAACCTCCACCTGCTTCTGATAGTGGCTTTAAAGTAAAGCTTCAAACTCAAAATATATATCGGTCCATTTTGAGAGTGGCTCTGTCCTTGTGTTTGTAATATAAGGCAGCTGTATCAAAACAGCCATTAGCTGAAGTCACATTAATTTTTTATATAAAGCCCAAAGTCACAGATTTATCTTAGAAGGCTCTTTAATTTATACAACATACAAAACCCTTCATTCTTAGATGCATCAGTATATTTCAATTAAAAAAAAAGTCTCCCTGCAATCATAGTGGAGTAATTGGTTGACTAAGCGGCTTAAGAAGCAGAGTGAACCGGCCTCTGAAGTGAAGTAGCAATGTGGTTGATGTGAGATGCTTAATAATGGTTCTGGGCTTTGTAATTATTGTGGTATCTGTTTTTCAAAGATGCTGTCATGTTAGAAGAGCAAACACATTTTATACACTGATAATACTACTCACATCTGGCATCACAGGCTCTGATCCTCCTTGAAAAGAAAGAAAATCATCCAGTCAATACTACTTAGACATGCAAAGGCCGGACAATGAGACAAAAATGTAAATATACAAGGTAACCCTGAGGCCGTACGCTGTATTCGCACAAAGTCGACTGGCTTATCAAAATTTCAGCTTAATTTTTAAGCCAAGTATCAATTTGTCATTTCAAATGACATTTCAAAACACCATAATTGAAGTTTTCAACAAGCCTCAAGGAAACAAAGGTCAAATTTCACCCATGAGGACTTGTTGATTGATTCTCTCAATTCAAGATCACCCACTTGTTGACATTTACATTGGATGCCAGCCGAGTAGTCCTGATTAGGAAAATCAATAAATTGATTGTGAGGACGACAAAACACATAACAAACTGCAAGACACACGCATCAGCAGCATGCACAAGAGGCGCAGGGGTACGGTGTAGTCAAGACACTTTAACACACGCACATGCCAAGAGAGAGCAACACGTTAAAGTTAAACATGCTTTTAACTTCATGCACAGTGAAGTGAAAAATGTAACCATCTATTAAACCTGGACACCACTCAAAAACACCACAAACACAACAAGATTTGAAGATTTGCATTTGTGGTTGGTACGCTGGCATTTCGTCTGACATCCTGTCCAGCCTTTGGAGCTGAATATGTTGCTTTTACAAACAATTTTTTTTTATATATTTTCGTCTCAATTTTCTTTTCTTTTTTCAGGTCTCTTCTTACATTGAAATAAGGGTTGAAAATATGCTTGTTTGATTTAGTTGGACATTTCTGAGTAGACACTAAACCACAAGTTGGATCGTTATGGTGCTAGGCTATCTTGTTTTGAACAGTATGTCAGTGTCTCAGGCTGTACCAAGTGAAGGTAAGGAGGTCACTGCACATTCAACCCTGTTTACCACAGAGGTAGACCAGCGCACTGACATTGGACCCTGAGCCGCCTAAAGGAGGAAAAGGGGCACAGCACAAGGGTTAAGCTTTGCCACCAGACAAAAGGAAATAGCCCCAAAAAAAGAGAGAGATTGAGGAATCTGCTTCAATTGTGAAATGATGATAATTGAAAATAAGCTCCTGATTCATTGAACATAAAGTTGAGGCTGATGCAAACATGCAATCCCTTTGGGAATTTGAGGAATTCAGTGATACAAAAGCACAGAGAACCCAGCCAATAGATTATACATAGAGGGTGTAATAATTATTAAAAAGAACCCTGACCCTCTTTGGTCAGCACTTTTTTTTTTTACCTTGTTCAAAAAACTCTGACCTCCGTTTTAAGTTTTTCAAAGATATGGGTTCTGACTCTATATGAGAAATGGAAAACAGGATAAAGAGTAGAGAGACAAGTTTAACGAGGGCAGATACAACCTTAGATTTGCTAAAACAGAAATTACACATTCGGAATATGTTACTTAAGATTTTTTGCAGATATAAATGACAAAAATGTAAATCTATCAACAATCTGACAGTCTCTCCTGGTTTGATTTTGTATTGAGAACCGAAATAGTCATCAAGATCAATTTATGACCTTTCTAATTGTGTGTTTTGCTCTTTACCTTTGTTCCTCATAGTCACCGACTGCTCACGGAAACCTCCGTTAACTCCATTTGAAGCCACATTCTGCAGAAAGACATGATATGAACATGATAGACATGACATGATAGGGTGAAAAAAAAGCAAAAAAAAAAAAAAAACTGCACCAAGAACAATGAAGAGAAAAAAAACTAATCAAAGTCAACCTGAGTTGACTGTCGGTCACTTACGATGACTAGGTTGGTGGGGCCCTCTTTGGATGGTGACATTTCCTTGGAGGCATGTGAAGTGAAATCCAGGGTGGAGTTTGCAGTACTTATGTCAGTCGGACCTACAAGTACCGGATGATCCGTACTGGTCAGATTGATGGTCTTATGGCTTTTATAAGGCAGGGAAGGTTGATCTCTGTCCCAGTCTGCATGCAGACAATGCAACGGCAAAAAATAGGTTGTGTGTATGCACATCAAACCCTGTGAATGTGTGTATGCTACAATAGTTATCTTGTTATGTTTGATCAACCATTTCAGAAATTGTCTAACTGCATAAAGAAGCACTAAGAAGCAGGGGACAGGGTTGCTGTTATGGTGTTGTTTTAGAAAGCAGCAGGGGAGGACAGAGAAACCACCTTCCCCAGCCATGCAGTGTATTCAAGCTTTCCTAAACCCACACGGTGTCTGAAACAGGCTCATAACTTCACTGAACTATTTTAACCAGTGCTGTGTGTTAGTTCAGGTGAGCTACTACTGGGTGGTTTATTACTTTTGTAAACTACTCTGACATAGCTGGAACAAGTTCGCCTGTTATACTAACACCATGAAAACCCATGGACCTGAGCTGGTTTAGATCTCCACCACATGGGATAGAGACAGTGAGGAATGCTTACAAGACAGAAAACAACCACCACTAGAATTAAAAAGAAGAATATGGAAAAAGAAAAACACTGGAAAAACCTGGAAATAAAAACCACAGAGGTACGCACAACAACAGTCTTCCCTCATAAGATAAGAAAAAAAGTACAGGTCCTTCACCACTTAGCTGTCATGATATCATTCATGGATCATTTCACAATAGTTTACGGACCAATTTAAAGTGTCAAAACTGTTTAGCGATGAGAGAAGCATAAGTAGCTTTGTCACTCCAGGAGTATAACCCTTCGAGTGGCTTAATTCATTCTCACGCAAACAAAAAACTCACGTACACACTCACTGTGTTCACACAGTGTTCAGATGACTCACTGTTCTCTCCGTGACGGCGAATATCCATGACCAGACTGCCCTTCTGTAGAGCTTCTTCCATGTAGGACTTCCAGTCTGTGTAGCTCATTTCTGCCACCTGCTGCCCGTTCACCGTCAGCACCTCGTCTCCGGCCTGAAGCTGGCACATCTCAGCTGAGCTGCCTGTAACAAGACAGAGGAAATACTTTTTTACTTAAATGTTCCTTTTTTTAATTAAATCTGCATTATTCAAGGTGGACATGTATGCACATGTGTTGACAAGTGATAAAACATACACACACTGCTCAAACACTTTCACCTTTGCCTTATTACTTTCTGTCAAGTAAAACAAGCACTGCGGGCTATAATAACTTTGCTCAGGTTTTCACTGAGCCTCCTTTTAGGATCAGTACTATTAGTTATTAACATTTTTATCTGATCTCATTTTCATTTATGAATCACAATAAAATCCTATGATAACGCTTGTTACTTGTACTGAACCGTGACTGTGCTTGTTGTTCTGTTGCATCATTGCCCTTTCCTTGAGTCTGATTGATTTTATGTATTTTTTATTACCTGTATCTTCGTGCTACATCTTATTCTGCCATAAACCTGTATGTTATGTAGGAATAACAACTTAAGTTAAGTTAAGCTTAGCTGTTGTGCATGTGGATTTTGTTGCTTTTACTGTCTTTAAACCATTGTATTGTCTCAAATGTTTATTTTTTTAAACATTAGTTTTAAATATCTTGTCAAAAGACTGACACGTTTACAGAAACATGTTGACATTACATGATAGAGTGTATAATTATAATAAAAAGTTTAGACTGGAACTAATATGACAAACTTAAGAGTGAACGTATAATGCGTCACTAGTGTAACATATAGTGTAAGTAAATTTTGCTGAAACTCTGGCATACTGTGATGTGGAGGTGGTAATTTCAGTAGAAAGAGAGGCTCAGGCCCAGCAGATCTGACCCAGATAGACGCTGCCCTACATAGGTCTGGCAGTGCCACTGAAATGGACTGAAAACCATGTTGACATCTAACCAGCAGAGCCTGGCTGTAAAATATAATAGTTTCCAACATTACCACTGTAATGTGTCTGTGAAAAGATCAACTTGTTTTAGTATGAGTGAGACATATCTATCGCCTGTCTGATCTTTTTCCACTGAATTCAACCACTGGGAATGCTGGAGTTTAAGGTTGCCAAACTGGCTAACGTGCGCACACAATATTGGAAGGTGAACAAAGCTCTGCCCTTGTAATTTTACATCCCTCTGTTTGAAGGTATTTCTGTTGAATGTCTTTGTTGTTACCTGGCTGGATGGATGTGACACGAGCTCCAGTTGAGTCCCAAGTTGCCTGGAAGCCAAAGTCTCTGTTGCTGTTGGGTTTTTGGTTCAGACTGATCCGCATCTCACAGCAATTTTCCTACAAACCAAACACCAGCATAAGATGAGCAGAGATGAACAGAAAACACCTGGTCCTGACTTTCTCAAGACGTCAGGTTGTGTGTGTCTTGTCTGCATGCAGGCCTGCGTTGGCAGGAAAGTCAAGTATTAATCATTTATGCCTGTTGAATAAATGCCAACCCTTTACTACTTTAATTTCAACAGTGTTGGTCTCATATATAAACGTATACAGAAGACAAGAGGCTGAAGATAAATTTGTCTAAATGATGCTTCATGTTTCAGTGATTATTGACTACAAAATTAAAATGACATTATTTCACAGTCAGAGAGACTACTGACAGGTAATTGCCAGTAGATTTTACTAGTAGTGTATTCTTTTTCAATGCCTTCAATATAGCCAAAGAAAAAGCTGATCTGTTTTGTCAACAGTAGGTAATTTGAGTACCTTGCTGGTTTCTTTGGCTGGAGTAGGACTGACTGAAGTTTCACTCTTGACCGGAGCAGGGACAGACGAGATGCTCTGAGCAGAGGTGATGCTCTGAGTTGAAGTGACGTTCTTTGCTGTTTTGTCTCCCCACCCTTCCTCCTCCTCTTCCTCTTCCTCCTCCTCATCTTCGCTGGTGCGAGCCGAGCCTGACTGTGCCTCGTCTTCAGAGGTCATGAACTGGTGATAGCGGCTTGGCACCGATGATTTAGCCGTTGACACAGTGACGTCGCCGTTGACACGCTTGTTAGTGTCGTCCATCTGTTCAGAATGAATGGAGAGTGATTATGTTTGAGTCTTAAGAATCAACTAATGTAAAATAAACATAAACATTTGGCTGATGATTACAAAATACTCAAATTTAATCTATAACAGACCTTAAAATGGTGGGACATGAGTCCCAGAGTTCAGTTTCTATTTATTGAACAAGCTGGTAGTATTTCCCCTGACACGATGAAACATGACGTATTCTCTTGTCTTTGCTGCACCAGTAATGAAAGTGAAGGAGGCTGAAAATAGCAGCTCTGGTAGTCGAGTTAGCATTATAAACACAGCAGCCTCATCCATTATTCATACAGTAATCAAATCGGACTCTTGGGTAACACTGATGTATTCAAAACAAATGACACTTTACCTGACCAACAAGGCAAAACATTTCTCACTGCCAAATAAACACCGTCCTCCTATAGTTTAGATATCATTCAGCCCTAAGTGCTGCACTTAAAGTTGTTGTTTAAAATGGTTTAGTACTCACTGTAAAGACTCTGGGAAGTGAGGTGATGCGGGAGGGCTGGGTCCCGAAGGGCCTTGGTGTGACAACTGAGGTTAGACGTGCGCTATCCGATCTCTGGTAGCTCCTGGGGAGGGAGGCGGAAACCCGAGACACCACGGGAGGTTTGGGTTCCATTGAGCTGGGATGTGGTTGTTGTTTGTACAGAAAACCAGAGGAGGGGGCCTCCACCTTGGTCTGCGTGCCCAACAATAAACTCTTCGGTTCAGGCACCTTTTGTAGTGAGCTGGAGGAGGAGACAATGGCCGTGGTCTCCTCTGTCTTGGTGGTGTTGGTGTTTTCTGAGACCGGACTTGTCTGCAAAGGTGCAGCTGCAGGAGACTGGGAGTTGTGCAGAGAGCTGTGGCTGGTGGTAATGGTGGAGTGAGTGATGGTTGTATCACTGCCTGCGGGATGGTCTGCAATGTCAACTTCCTGTGTGATAGGAGGGGAAGCGGCCCTGCCAGTAGCTGGAGAAGCAGCGGGGGGTTCGTCGTCTTTCAAAGAAGGCTCAGAGGGTTCAGGGGAATAGTAAGTGTCAATAGTGTAGCTCCTGGCAGGCAGGTTTCGGGTACGAGGAGCAATGACAGGTCTCTCGAATACGTCCTCGTCGTCATCCAGGTAAGAGAGAGATCTAAGACGACTGCCAATGCTGCCTCTTTTACCGTCTCTGTGGAACAGATGGGAAGAAGATGGATGAGATAAAGAGGAAAACAGTGATGAATGAAATTAAAGACAAGTACAGATGGTCGGGTGTGCAGGAGTTTATATGTCGAGAGACGAGGGGAGAGCAGAAAGTAGAACACAGGTTGAAAAGAATGAGGGTAGAAAAAGATGGGTCAAAAAAAATGGGCAGGCAGGTTTGTAAGCCATGATTAAATTTCACACTGACTGAAAGTGCAATTATAGAGTCTACTCATTCACTGCTGCACAAATAATCCTTTAGTGTCTATTTTCAATGCTTTAAAATTTCTCATGCACATCTTCTCTTCAATTACCTCAGTAAAGGATCCCCCTCCGAGTGTAAAAAAGAGGTGCAAAAGAGGAAGAAATTCAGTGGAGTAAAAACCAAGATTTAAATTTAATGTAGTCAAACCTAACAATATCATAACATATCATCCTGGAACTATCAAAACTACCAGATGAAGTGTGTTTTCTCTCACCTTTCCTCTTGCATATCCTTGAAGCTCTTAGACCTTCTGTCACTGCCGTAGGTAATCTCTTCTATCTTCTCCCGTTCTTCTTTCTTCTTCACTATATCAGAGTTGACACTCCTGCGCCGGTTCTTCCATTTGCTTAGGTCCTGCAGCAAAAGTAAGTCCACATCAGCTCATGCCTCATTTCATTATAACAATTTGTCTTAGATCCCCTGATAAAACAGACTGGTTGTGTGGCATTGCAAATTGCACGGTGAAGTTGAGAAGGAGAGAGAAAAGACACAAAAATGAGAAAGGGCTACATTTGAAGGTGTTCTATTTGTGTGCTTTAGGCTCCTCCCGGCTCACCTCCCCTGTGTATTGGGGACTGTGTGACCTAAATTCCCCTTTAAGACTCCATTATTTTTCCATGACACCAATCACACTGCTGACAGGTACACCACTATCACAGCCACTCACGTGCATATAGATAAACTTTTATTGCTCTTAATTTTACGACATTACAACCAGCACTGCCTCCTTTTTTTCCAGGAAGTAGGATGCACCAGAATTAATTCTATATTGACTAAATGTTCTTCCTAATATCTCTCTTACATCATCTATCTAAATATTACATAATTACACATTAATTCTATTAGTAGTATTTACACTATGTGCCAGAAATACATTGATTTGGAAATTAGGACAGTCCATCGCCACAGGGCAGCGCTGCACCAATCAGTGTCTGCTTCTGTCTCTTGGCTTCTATCTAAACACGTCTCATTTCACCCTGTGGCCACCTCTTGCATCACAACACCTGCTCCCCCGACTGTTGCGTAGATCCCTTAGATCATGTGCTCACCTTTCACTTCAACCTTATCTGTTTTGAAACAAAACTTTCTTTCTTTTTTTACTCTACCAGAGTCAGCTTGTCTCGATTTGTATGACTACAATGGTGGGAAGCAAATAGGTATTCTCAAGTGACAACTATTTGTCATACTCACATCCTGCCACTTATCCTCACTCTCCTTGATCTGCTCTCGATACCTTTGCAGCTCTTCGTAGCGCTCCTGTCGCCGGATGTTCTGGGCGACCTGGATATCGCTTGTTGATTTACTCCTGTGGAGAGAAAGAGTAGGAATAATTTTGATTTTTTATGTTTGTGTGTTAGTGAGAGGTGGAGATGAGGTTTAGTCAATATATTCAGGCAAAAATAAAAATAAATTTTAAAAAATCCACACCAAATGTGCATGCACCATTCCTTCATATTTTGTCAAACTGCAGAAAACATCACTCAAACAGTCAAAAATATATCTCAACTTATACCTCCCATCCACTTATTGGGTGCTGATGGTGTTTGGTTGAATGTTGGATGAAACCTTTATCCTGTAATTAGTGTTAGTATGCAAACACGGCACACCAGGGCAGTCACAAAAACAAAACAAAACTGTGAACTGATGGAAGCTCAGTGGGTTAGTAACATATATCACAGCCTTTCCCATCATGCAAAAAGAGCAAAGTCAGTCAAAGCTCAAAGCCTATGGAAAAATGCACTGTTTGTTTACACTTACCCACAAAGATTTACACACTTCTCATGTTGCTACCAGAGTGTTTACATCACTGCTCAGTCATAACTCTGACTGGGATGTGCTGCAGTTTAGACATATGACCCAGTGTACTTCTATTGTATTCATCTTTTCACTTTGTTGATTTATCAATAGAGCTTTGTGGACCTCTGACCCCCCAACCCCTCCCCTCACGAAAAACCTTGTACTTGGCTCTGTGCCATACAATACACTTTGTTGCATGTCAGCATTTAGCAGCTAGAGAGTGAGAACAGCAGTACAAAAGCAGGAGGCAGCGGGGTGCGACTGTAAGAGGCCAGAGCATATGCAAACGTGCCACATTCCTCGGAGCCCGTATCAACTCACCCGTCAATACTCTCTTGCATTTGATGCTCTCTGAGGAACCAGAAACAACCACAGACAACAAAGTCACATTTCTGCCTTTTGACACCGTATCTAAGAGTGGACTGGTTAAGAGCAGAAGACCAATTAGTGAGTTTCAAACCTGCTTACCCTCCGGTGATGTAGGTAAACCGAACCAAAACATGACTCTGCTCTACGGTGTGTATGTAGTGTTCTTACAGTGCAGTATCACCTTTCCTTTCCTTGACATTTGACAGAGGGAGGTGGAGGTGGAGGTGTGTGTGTGTGTGTGTGTGTGCAGACACGTCTCCTTCCCCAAACAATGCAGCCTTTCTGGGGACTCCAACATGATGTCACTGGAAACATGGCTTTACATATGGATGTGAAGTAAATCCAGATGGGCTTGACTTAGGTTAAATGGTGGCTTTGTGAACGTCTTGTGTGTATGTGTGTGTCCGTTCATGTGCAAACACAGCAGTGAAGATTTGTGTTTAGGTTACTATGGAGTCCACGAGTCGCACCTTTATTCAAAGCTGTGGGGAATTTCTATAGGCTTTCAACAGACAAGACTGCATTTAACTGTGTTGCTCAGTGTAGTCAGACTGCTCAGGACATTATGTTTGGATATTACTCAGGATTTCCACACTCTCCTGTTGCTGTACTTGTGGCTTTACATGTCAGCGCGAAGTTCCCTTTGCTGTGAAAAAACAGCACTGAGCTGTGGTCAGATCCATGTTGTTGTAGATGTAAGATAAGGTCAACAAACGGCCAACCCGATGTAAGTCATCACAAAATCATCAACACTCATCTTTATTGGGCATAAATATTTTTTTTCCATTCACAGGCAAACCCAGTCTGATAGGAAAAGAAAACCAAAGATAAGATTCAGAGTTTGGGTTTGTTAAACAAGACTCATCATTAACCATACAACTTGGTTTCCAATGAAGAGAATTTGTTCCATTTAACTCATAAATCACACTTCAAAATACACAAAGGTGGTAGGTTTAATGTGCACTCCAGATATCCAGTTTGTATTTAGCTTATTTCATGTATTTGTAAGGCAAAATGTACCATATACCCTCTGTACAGAACACCAAAACTAATTTTCTTTCATTACAGTTTTTATGGATGGGGGGGATGTACTGCTGAGGTAACAACAATATTTAAAAGAAGAAAAAAAGTTCAGTTCACTGTGGTTCATTTCACCACATTTGTTTCAAAGTGGTTTCTGTTGAAACACTCACAGCTGATCCAATGAACGAACACAAAGGTCATAGATTAGTTTTCAGAAACCAGAGCCTAATTAGGTGAAACTCCCATCTCACACTGTGACGACCTTTAATCCAATTCTAAAAAAAATTGGGTTAACATGCTGTCGGGACCAATTCATCATCAGACAGAAAATATTTAAAGACTGAAATGAAGACAAAAACAAGAAAATTAATCTTCAAAGTAAAGAGAATCTAACAGGCATCAACTCATTTCTACAACTTCAGAGCAGCTAACCTCTCCACCATAAGCTTCTTCTTATATCTTAGCTGACTGGCTTTCCTGATAGCCTGCCACCTCTGCAGATCATCTTCACTACAGGAAGAAGGCACTGACGGAGTCATCAGATTGGCTGATGGGCCTCTATTTGAACTCTGACCAGGACAAACTCCAAACTTTCTAACCAACATGTCATCTGTTTTAGGATGCATTTCCTCCTCCACTCGGTTGTCTTTATTTGCTGATTTTTCCTGGTTCAAAGGACATGGAGGGCAAAGGAGTCTCGCTTTGAGATCAGGAGGCAGCGCCCACGGTTCTGGGATGGGCATGGGAGCGTAGTTGTCAGGAGCTCCAGATAGTGGCCGTTTATTCTGAGTTTTTTCCTTGCGGTACACTACATCGTCCTCCTCGATGTCAGGGAAATCTTTATCATCGGTGCATTGTTGCTGGGTGATAATATTAAGTTGTGGTTCAGATGTGTAGCGACGGCGGTTGAAGGAAAGAGGAGTCTTCATTCTGGCCAGTTCTGTGTTGGACTGGAAGGCCAGGGTCCGTCTGGTAAACATGTCATCATTGTCCAAATCAGGGATAATACTCTCATAATTAATAGGATCTGGGGGCTCCCGGGGGTCGTGGCGCCCCAGGAGAGGCCACTTCTCACATTTGACAAGCTTGGGACCTGAGGTGGGGTCCACTGGAGCGAACACCGGAGGGGGAGTCGCAAACATAGTAGGTTGTATCTTGGGGAGCTGTGGGAGAGGTGTGTGTGGTTGCATGTGAGGACTGCAGCGTGGGGCAAAAGAGAGAAAAGGACAGAGAGGTGATGAGTGCATGCATGTGAACTGGATCAAAGAGCAAGAAAAGGAGGAAATGACACAACAAGCGGCCATAGTTGTGGTATTTGATTCAATAAATTTGATCAAATAAGGAATTTACTATCACACGGCAATGATACTTGTTAGTCTTTACTAGAATAGGCTGTGTATTAAAATTAGGATATTGCTGAGACACAGCCTATGTTCTACTAAGGTCAGTACAAGCTTTATGAAGCATGTTAGGGCAACTCTACTACCTTGTCTGTGTATTTTATAATTAGTGTGTTAGAAAGCAGCTCATCAGAAATTCAGTCCCAAAAAGAGCCAAAAATATATTTCTCCACTAAAGTCTGAATGCTCTAAAACATTCCTGCATCGTCACAATCATGCAGCTGTATCGACCTTTTCCCCACCATAATGGTGGCGTGAGTCGAGGCCTCGTGTGTGCGGGAGTGAGAAGGAGAGGGGCCGGAGGGAGAGGGGGCAGAGGAGAGCCGGGGACTGGTGTCACAGTCCGAATCATCTGACGAAGAACTCGACTTCTTATGGCTACAGCAGAGTGGATGAAGGAAAAGGAAAGAGGGTAAAGGGGAAAGATAGGGGTAATAGCAAGGAAAGAAAAAGAAATATAAGAATCTATACAGGAAAAGCAATGAACCATAGAACACCACATTGTGAATATTGCAGTTTAAAAAGGTTAAAGGCATGCAAGCATAGCAGAATCAAGTATGTCAGGTAGAAAAGTAAGAAAAGGTAATGCAAAAAGCAGAAAATATTACTATTCTATACATGAGGGATAAAGTCTATGTGTACTTGTATGTGTTGTGTCTTAACACCCTCACACACCTGAAGCCTTGGATCTTCTTATACCAGGGTCTCCTCTGAGAGCCCAGTTTGATCTTCTGTATGTGAACGTCTTCTTCAGGCGTCCAGAACTTAGGTAAGAACTTGTCATAACAAACGTTGGCGGCAGGCTTGGGTTTGATTCCCACCTTGCGGGCGTAGAGATCATCTTGGACGGGGTCAGCATAGCCCACCTCATCATCTTCCTCGTCCTCAGAGTCATCGTAAACGTCCCCTGAACAGGCTGTCAGTGAACACAGCTCGGTGTTTGTCCACCCTGGTGGAGCCGTGCTGCTTGTCCCCACTGTTGATGCTGCTGCTGCTCAAGAGAGACAGCCAACCACACGTGTCAAAAGTTTTTTTTTGAAGCAGCCGTACAGCCATACCAGTCACGCAAAGAGGAGCACAATCTTCAAACAACAACCTCAAATGATGATGACGCAAGGATTAGCAAACCAATGCAAGCTCAAAAACCAAACTATAAAGGAGGCGAAAATCATTTGAGGAATTATGTTGCCAACTCTAATCACTCTTAAAAGCTTTGTGTAAAACACAAAGGGAGCAAATAATGAAGTGCTGCAGCTAAAACTTTTCACAATTCAAACAGAAACCAGCAAACTGAAGACTTCAGAGCTCTGTTAGACGCAGCACACTATGACCAAAGATGTTGCTCATGGTTATATTTAACCATGCAAACTGAGGGTAAGAGAAGCACACTAGTTTTCTCTCATCAGGCAGGCAAAGTCAAATGCACACGTAGCTTCATGTTTTCTGACCTGAGGCAGGTCACATTCTCTTGAGGTGTAACATTGGGAGTCATAGTGACCTTGGGCCAGGGGCCTCCTCTACCCCCAGCTTCCCTGCCCCCTGCGAGGGGGCTGATGGGTACAGCAAAGTTGGTGGGGGGAGCTGGAGAGGGGCTGTGGAAGCGTCTGCTGGCCAGGTCGTCCAACACAAGATCAGGGTCGGGTCGATCTGTGTCCGAGTCGCTGCCACTTTCATAATCGTATGTTCCCCAATCTAGATCGGCAGCAAGCGAGGCACTCTGGGACGTTTGACCGTAGCAGTCGGAGGAAGGCCTCGTTTCACTGTAGCTGTCGTTCCACAGCGTGGCAAAATAAAACACAACACCATCGACCATTCGACAACACGACAGCATCACAAACACCCACAGTTAACGGGGAGAAGACAGAGTCAAAAACAACCACAAGGTACTGCACTTTCTGTTGCTTTCAGGAAATAAAGGAACAATAACATCATCTATCAGCTGAGATTAGAGGCATCACCTTGGAACAGATCAATTGTTTTTTTTTTTTCTTACTGTTGTGTGTTTTGTAACGATACCTGGTGAGTTTGCTTTCCTCCTCTGGGTATATGGGGTTGGCCCAGCTGCGCCGGTTGTCCTCATTGCGTTCGGCCCGTTTCTTCCTTAGTGGAGCAGGCACGTAGCCTGAAGATTTGTCTTTAGTGGGTAGAAACTGGTTAAACTGGGTGGTGGCCTTAGGTGTGATGACTACCGACCGGCGGTAACTGACATTGTCCTTGTTGTCAGCCATCCTGAAGACAGAGTCTGCCTCAGTGTCACTGCAACAACCTGGAGCATGGGAAAGGACGAGGAAAGCATGGGGAGGGGGTGACAGCAAAAACATGTGTAAGAAATACAGAAGAAGGAGGACAGAGGTGTGGACGATCGTAATGAAGTAGCGAAAAGGACAAACGAGGTGAATACAGAGAGAAGAGTGAGGGCAGTGTGGTGTGTGTTCTGGCATGACTTTGAGTAACAGAGGGGTGCAGGGTGGGGAGCGGAGGCCTCCTCATTTACAAGCCGGTGTGGACGGCTGAGGAATGTCTCACTGTTCTCTTTTTATGAGGAGGGGGGGGCTACTGCTTTGAGATCACTGACCAAGACCTCACTCTCTTAAAGCATACAACACTTATGTCATAAAACAAAAAAACATGTTTAACATTGATATAACTCCTGTAGGAACTTGAGTGAAAATGTTCCCTTTCAAAAGCAAACCACTAGATGGCAACAAGTATTTGTTTTCATAGTTGGGAGTCAACTTTCTGGCTTTGTAGCATATCTACCCTGCACAAATATTTGAAGTTCTAGACAGATGAATTGGATTATAAATATTGATGCAGAGATACAATATGAGAAAGTCTGAGCACTTTTATGGCAATCTTGTGCTAGAATAAAGACGTGCAGTCTTAAATGTCAAATATTCAGCTTGAGCAAGGTAAAAAGACAAAGAGAGCAGCAGAAGGTCTTTAATATTGAGTGAGACTGTCTTAAAGTGTGTTCATGACATCTCCTACCCTCGCTGCTGCCTTTAAGAGTGGTGTCAGAAGAAATGCTGTGAGGTCGAGAGCCCAAAGAGTCTAAACTGTCCAGGGAGTCGTCTCTCCTGTGTCCTCCTCCAACTCCACCACCTCCTCCTCCTCTTCCTCCTCTCAGTTGGTAGAGATCCTCTCGCTCTGAGTACCAGCTATCACCAAAACCGCTGTCTCTGACGTTGCTGCCTTGCTGACTGGACGATTCCTGCAGAGCCTTTTAAATACAGAAGCAAACACACATACACACTCTCAGTCAGATAGTAGGGTGCCAATTGCAATATTTAGCTCCACGGTGTGTGGCGTGCATGAAAGATCTCCTGGTGAGAGTGTGAAATCTGAGCTGTCTGGCCTTCTCAGTTTTGAGGACTTGGTTATTGTGGACAGAAATTGCTATACTTTCTATAAGGAAGAGAAACATGTTGCAATTTAACCTCACTGTTTTCTATTCACTGCCATTTCAAAACAAAGCCGTTATCCCTGCGCCCTTGATGACTGTGTTTACTGCTTGAAAAGAATGTCATCACAAATATACACACACCCGGAGCCACCTTAACCATCGTGGCTACAAACATGCAAAAACTTGTCAGCCACTTAAAAAGAAAATGATTTTCAGATCTGTAATCCACTGAATCCTGTCAGACAATACAAGTCTACAAACTGAGCCCAGTCTGACCATGTGCCACTGAACTTGGATTATCATGGCTAAACATACAAGCCATGCAGTAACCAGCAGCTATTACTGAAGATCTCTGTAGTCACTTGAATTATAGAGGCCTTGCACACAACCACCTATAAATCTATGTGAAAGCAAAGTGCCAAATTCAACACTGGCATGACCAAGGGGAGGTAACTTGTTTCTTCAAGGAAAGGAGCGGCTATTTTCTCATGCAAACTATGCAAACTGTGTTCCGTGCTGTAAACAAGATTAAAATAGCTGAGTCAAGGGATCATATCATTTATGACTTAATGTTTCTTAGGTTTTAGTGGCCGGCCATGTGCAGCCCCTCGGCCTATCGTGCTCATTCCTCCGCACATAGTCTAAATACCAGGGGGTGATACAGAAATGTACTGCGCAGTGGCTGTAAAAGAGGATTTCATTCAAGCTCCTTCTATTTTCTGCAAGAAAATTAAGCTTTTGTTTCATGACAACATTGATAAGACAGCTCAGTGTCCACAAAAGGATAATTAACCTATTGGATATATTTACCTTGTATAGTGCGGTTCCTAATAATCCTTCAAATGCCTTGAAGTTCAGGTAAGGTCCATCATAGAGATGATCACACTGAGCTCTTCTACCAAGCCAGAAAATGGTGATCAATACCTGCAAAGACAAAATAAAACAGTTGGAAAATAATAGTTATCAGACAGAATATTCCAGACTATAGCGATGCATTTACCCTCAGTGATGACTGAATGTTCTGTAAAGTGCTAAAGCAGATTGTTATGATCTCTACTCTGACACAGACATATCAGCCAGTGCCATGCTCCTGTTTCCAGGCTCATCCAGAAAACTCTCCTGCTGCTGCTGCTGCTGTTTGTGTGTGTGTGTGTGTGTGTGTGTGTGTGTGCTACACAGGTAAAGATAGTGCACTAAAACAAACACACATCACTACATCATAGATGCTGGTCCCCTATAATACGACAAACAGCACAAACTGACTCATCAGCTCTTTGGTTTTCTGTTGTGCAAGTTTAAAAATGTTTATTGCTGCATTTGGAGTGTACAGCAGACACATGCAGGAAAACAAAGGGCAGGAGATGAACCATGATGAAGCTGTGATGACATATGCGTCTGTAGCAAATGATTTCATCTCCAAATTCAAAATTTAAACCAAAATCTATTATTAATGCCACTTGCATAGGATATTTTGACACCTTGAGCCATGTAGGAATCAAGTATTATCCCCTGGAGTCAGTGTGTAAGTGTGCAAGGCATTCATGTGATCTAGGGTTTTAAGATGCTGTTGTAATCATAACACTCTGTTGTTGTATGTCATTAACTCCCATAACCTCACCTTTCTGGCATTTTGTAATTTAGGTATACAATTTTACACATATATGTTGTATGTTTAAAAGCAAATACATGTACATATTACATAAAATGTTACTGTAACAATGGTATAAGAAAATTATTTGAGGCTCAATTAAACTGAAATGTAAGATTCTATTCTGTAATAATATCCAACTGAAGTTAAATTAGGTTTTAATTTTTATTATTGCTGAATTACAACAAATCAAGATCCCAGGATAATAAAAAGACAACTTATATTTTTTCCACTCACATTTTTCAGTCTCCTGTCAGTCTCTTGATGCCTGTGGGAGAAAGAAAACAGAAAAGAGAGGTGTGTTTGTATGTGTATACGTGAGAGAAAACGGCGATAAAAGAACAGAGGGCATGGCTGTTGGGTCTGTGTGTTAGAGCAGTGAAAGAGCTGGAAAGTGAGAGCACAATCCAGACGACTGCCAGCCCTTCAACTCACTCTCACACAGCAACACAAAGGGGGGAAAAATGGTAAAAACAAACACAGATTTCTGCAAATGGAAAATGTTGGGCTTGGATAACTGTTACATTTACAAGCGTTTGTTTAGAAGCAGAAAAAGAGCTTCTGTTTCTGATGCTGAACTAATGACTGAGCTAATAGCTGCACATTTAAAATCTGAAAACAAAAAAAACAAGGCTCCACTGTTGGAGTTAAAAGCTTTAAACAGCCACACAGGGTCATACAGAGTTTCAGTCATATTTTTGTGGTTTGACTGTGGAGCTGGCAGTTACTAAATCACTTTCTTGGGGGGGGAGATGTCAGTTCATTCGTATACCAGTGAAACTAAACAAAGCTCAAAGTCTCAACCTGAAAGCCTGACATTACCTTTCCAGGCAGACTGTGGTGTCTATTTAAAGAGGTCTGTAAACGGTGATAAACAGCTACAGTACATACAGTTTCCCTGACAGTGACAGAGATATACAATCTGTTTCACATCCTTTACACATTCCTGCGATCAGGGGGTAATAAAAAAAGCCGCACATGCCTCTGTAACCCCCGAACACTTGGGATTTCTTACAGCTCCTTCCCCTCGAGCACTGCTACTGAAACACCTGCTGAGAATGTGATGCATGTATGGCAGCTACACATGACAAGTAAACATGTCCACGTTCCTGTTGGTCACTTGGTTTTAGGAGACAAAACAAAGCAAGGAAGAGTGCTTGAATGCATTAGTGACTGCAAACCTCTTTTTCATTGTAACATCATCTTCAGTCTCACATTGTTATCATATTAGTCAGTTTTTACTTATGTGAAGAATTTGAGCTTTTTCCAACCAACTGGACAGGAAGCAAGTCAACTTTCCCACCAGAATGCGTCATTTCTCACAAGGGATTTCCAGCTTTCTCATTCCCTGGTGGTTAAAAACTGAAATGGACGTTTACCAATTTGGCATTTTCAAATTTATGGACCCATTAAAAGCAGCAGCAGGGGGAAAAAGCCTTTTCTTGTGTGGCTTGGCACAAAGTCACAAAGTCTAAGATTATAGCAAGGGTAGTCAGGTCCAAAAAAATAAGGAGCTGTACACCAAAACTACCACCATACCGCCTCTCGTAATGCTCATTTATAGCTAGTGGTAATAGCTGCACAGAAAATATAAAAGGTCTATTTTCAGGCCTAAAGAGCCTTGGGACACTGCTTGAATCAGCTGAGTGCTCATATGATTGAACAAAGCATCGACAAACGTCATTAGATTCTGATACCAGCTCTTTACAGAGAGAACAGTCTGGTAATATCTTCTATGATGTAGTAAGATCAGTTAAGAGTAATCATATAAGTAAGTACATGTGATACATATGATGATAAATAGATCGAAGCCAGATCAGAATCAATGTTTTATTTTATGAAGATGTGAAAAAACATATTATTTTATGCCAATTTAATCCCTAAATTTTAAGCATTATGTGTTACAGAGCTACATATCCAACATGGTGACGTAACGCAAACTCAAATCAAAGCTAAAACTTGGCAGGTTAATGTAGTTGTACTTGTTGTTTTATTTCAAAGTGATTTGGCCAAATTACATAACAAGATCTCAGACTGTAGATAAAGAAGCTTAGGAAGTAAAACAGGGAAGTTCGTGATCTTTAAAACAGCCGACCACTATTACAGACAATGCATACGTGTTGTACAGGAGGCGTACAAACCCACTGGCAGGAAACACTCCAGCTTGACAAATTAACAGGATGCCCTCATCGCTTCCACAAGACATTCATTTTAGCCATTACCCTTGACCTACACATGCTAACACAGACATTTCACATCATCACACCCCTGGCCAAGGTCGAAGGGTTAAACCCCCCCACCTGCCGCTGGCATCATTCTTCTTTTGAGTTCGAAATGTAAACGCAAAGTTGCCAGACATCGTTCTCTTGCGAGTAAAATACACAATGTGGAAATTATCACACAACCAGCTGCTCAATCAAAATTAGCTCCATAAAGCTACAGTTACTTTAAATAACACACAAACAAATTATAAGTGTGTCTCCCCACAGAAAAACACAAACAGAATGTGACTATCTATAGAGCTTGACCGCTTTTCTTCTTTAATGACAAAAGACAAACAAGCTCAATACCAACGCTGTAAATTAATGGGTGAGTATGTATGAAGCATACCTCTGTAATGAAGATCACTTGCTCTCTTGCATTCAGAAACACCGCAAGCGACATCCTTCATCTATGTTCTTGTATTGTTATGAAAATACTTTGGGTTTTTAACACACACCCAGACGCCCTCCACAGTCTAGAAGAACTTCAGACACTGGGTGAGTCTGAACAGAGGAATCAGCTGCGGGTGTTGACGGTGTCGGGCATCATTGTGTTGTGCTTATCAGAGACACAGCAGCCTCTGTGAGTGAGGAAACAGGGTGAGGCTGGCATTTCTCTCCGAGTCATCGGAGCACAAATATAACCCTTGTATTAGCCTTTTAAAGCCAGGGCCGTGTCCATGGTGTAGAAATTTTATTGGCCGTTCACCATCATTGCTCGTTTGGTTTCACAATCTGCCCACAGCTCACAAAACACTGCAACCAGAAGTGACGGCAGTGCCATATATTAAACTGTGAAACCAGAGTGTGCAGTGCCAACTCAGTGAACCACACCCCAAGTACTAACACATAGGGCACTTCATTTGTCTCCTTTGTGCTGGATTATGTGCAGTGACACTTGTCACAATGAGTTTTAAACAACATAAAAAACAAAAATACACAAGGCATGAGGTCCAATATCTGTCGGCACTGAATAAATTCTGATAACAAGCCACGTGGTCTGTCCAAATTTGCCTGGGAAGCAACACATTCCTTTAGGTAGTTCAAACATTTGGTTTGATCTACAGCCAGAAAGGCCATTGCAATACAAATTATGCAATCACACCACACAGCCACTCCTCACTCTTTCTATTGTGCTGAAAGGATCCCTGGTATTCTTCAGATGACAATAAAATTATGATGTACATGCCAATCATGGGCAGTTTGCTTTTTTTAAAAAAAGTTTGGAGGATATAGTCAACCCTCGTCAATAATTTGCTCAATCAAAAGCAGCAGTAACCAGCAAGACTTTGAACCCATCTCAGCGGGGGATGTGTCAGTTAGTGGAGGTCATAGAACAGGAGTTGGTGTAAAGAAACAAGGTTTTTTTTTTTTTTTTACTCTACTTTAAAAAACTCAAAAACAGTACAATACAACAATATTAGAGAGTAAAATTACTTAAGTACAAGCCACGGCCTTAAAGAAATATTATAAAAAGGCAAGAGCTTACTTATTACTGACTTATTACTTATTACTGACACAAAGAAACAATGTTCCCGATCTTGACGATAAGATGATAAAAGGTCCGATCTGTTTCTGGTCTCTACAAACACATGGAAACTGGAAATATCAGCCTCTGTAGCTGCTAAATGTTCCCCAGCTGTTGACCAGGTACTGTACAATGGCATTTTAAGAGCTTTTCTCTTGAAACAGCTGCTTGTTGCTGCTGAAAGACAACACTATGAGAACAGCCTGTTCTCCAAGGCCACTCAAGAGTTTCTCAACATCTACAAAACACAAGCTTTTAAGTGGCCAATCTGACACGCTGTAATTCCTTTAAAACCTGCTATAATGTACAGTAAATGTGGGAATGAGGCGTCTGAGGTTCATGTATCTCACACTGAAATGCGCTGACTAGGTGTGAAGAGATCCTTGGCAACAACAGCATGACAACATAATCTGAAACTGTAAAGGATAATGACTTGTGTGAGTCCACACACGTGTAATTTCAATGTCCAAGTGTCTTGTTTAAGAGTTAGCTCTGTGACAAATGACACTTGTTAAAACATCCACAGGGTCAAGTGTAAAGTAATCCAGTGACATTTTGTGTCATTAGGGGAAAAAACCTGAATCCTAATCCAAGCTGGAGTCTATGCTGCTGAATTTTGAAGTACCAGTTTCAAGATTTCAAGGAAGTGGTTGGAATTAAATAAAATAGTTTTCAATGACATGATCCACCTACATCACTCTGATGCCGTCATTTCCTGAGCAGCTGTTAGAAACTGACAGCGCTGGTATGAAGTAGGCAGTGAATCACATCCTCCTAACTTGAGTCTAAAGCTGCCTGTTCAGTTTTATGTCTCTGGATGTTCTGAGTGATATTTTAATGACACAAACTGTCATGAGGAAGTCTTCCTGAACACATGACCCCTGTAGGCCATAAACCCCATGCGTCTAACACAATAGCTCGTCATGTTATATGAGGCGTTTGATAGTGAATGTGTTTTCTGACTGATAAAAGTCTTTTTTATCAGAGAGCCGGTTTCTCAACATGAGGCAATAGAGCAATATTCACTGCAGGCGGTGGCATCGCCAATACGACAAACGGCAGAGCTCAAAGGTCAGGAGAGACATTCAGTAATGTTTTATGGCTGTCGAAATAGCACGGGAGTATGAATCGAGCTGAGGCCTCACACGTACAAGCGCACATTGCAGCTACATTACAAGCACAAGCTACTGATGTGTGAAATTCAGGATTTCTCATGGAGGCGTAGGTCAATACTTTCTCTTTTTTTAAGTGAAATAATGCAGAATCAGACCTTTTCTCAGACCCTTTTTTAGTCTATTGATCAACAAGTCAATCGATTTCTCCATCACTTGATACAGTGTTTAGCTCACAAAAAGAAAAACAGAAGAAAATACCCATTAAAATTTACACAAAACCACCTTGATATCATATTCAGATTGTTTTGTTTGTCATACATTTTGTTTGATATCATAGGAGACAAAAAACAAACAAATAAACAAAAAAAAAAAACTATTCATCAGAAAATATTCATCTTTAAGAAGCTAGAATGTGAGAATATTCAATATGTTTGCATAAAAAATACAAAACAATTATTTGATTAGTAAACAAGTTGCTGATTAGTTTTGTGTCACAGTGACAAAATGATTCAGCATTCCCTCCTTTCACACAGGTTAGTAAAAGTACAAAACAGCTCATAAAACTGCACAAAAGTGAAAGCTGTGTGCAGATATGAGACCAAAGTTGAATAAACCATATAGTAAGACAATTAACTGCAAAAACTAGATCAAAGATTGGGCTCTGCTCAGAAAACCACAAAACATGTCTTGTGAAAACCATCGGTATAGTGTAATGTCCACAGAGCTGCTGAAACAGGGAACAGGGAAGCTGAGCAAAGCACCTGTCAGACTGGGTTTGTGAGGGAGTGGAGGTTGGACACACACCAGACGCAAAGACAGCTGATAGAAACAACTTTCTCTCTCTTTCTCTGCTCTGCTCATTTGCCTCTCGTCTCTGATAAGCAACGGTAAATTAATTCCATTGGTCGTCCAGAGCCCTGTTGGTATTTATCTCCTCATGTTACTTTCTCGCTGTCTGCACGAGGTATATATACTGCAGCTGAGGAACCACATAATTGTGGTCGAAAACACAAATATATCTCTACATTTTTTCATCTTATGTAATGTCTGAGTAAAAAGATGTCTCGGCCTGATGAAAATATCCTGCGTTTTCAACCAGAAGTTGAGCAAAATGGTGAACGTAGCTACAAAGTCTGCATTGAAGCTTAATGTGTTAAAATTGCAACTGATGCATAAACGATTCACTATGTGTTTTCTCCTCTGGTGGGCAAAAAAAAGGTGACAAAACCACAACTACAAGCTCGCTTGATAACCACACTCAAACATTCACACAGATACAGGTGGGGGAGAATGTACTAAAGGAACACAACAAACTATTAAAAGCTCCTGTAGCATGAGTCCTGATACCATTCCAATCAATCCAACTAGTCAAAGTGACCTAAAAATAGGACTGTGACCCTCTCTGACCAAACCCCCGCCTGCAGGCGGACATGGTGGCAGAGAGCTAAGCTGTGGTATACTAAATAAAGTAGGCAAGGGATTTAGTATTGTACACTTGCAAAAAAGTTTAATCTAGGCTACATAAAAATACATACCGGTAATCTCAAAATACAACTTATAGCTTTATACTCAGAGTTAGTTTCATTTAACTTTAAGTGCATGTAATGTATAACCATAAGTATCATTTCCTCATATTTTCAATGCTGTTTTGAAAGTAATTTGCCGCCAATACCTCTGTACAAGATTAGGCAAGAAGGGGGACATCTGATAATGTACAGAATAAAAGGTCTATAAAGGAGTTATCACTGTATTTATGACACTGAATCAGACACAAACCATATTTCTATATCTGCTGAGGGGAGAGGGTGTGTCATCATAAAAGGCAGGCTGATTTGTTTGTTTAGTTCATGTTACAATGTATGTACAGTTCATTTACCTCTGTATTTTTCTGACACCAGTGGTTTTGACATTATCATTGGTGCTATACAAGAATAACTGACAAGAGTCTTGGATGGATGGGAAAAAAAAGGTTACTAGAGGTTGTGGCAACATCTCAAAGAACATCCAAACCAAATGTAATTACACAACTGACAACGCTGAGACAAAGAGTTGAAAGAAAGAACAGGACTGCCTGGTGGTGCTCAGTGTTTAGAAGAACCCACAGTTTAGTTTCATGACATCAACTTACATTGTTTTACCCACTAAAATGTTGTTAGTGCCAATCTAAGTGAAGCTGGCAACCTGCAGGTATTGCTGATTGCACACTATTGTGTTTTTCAGTCACAGAGTTGTAATGGATGGACCATGCACTGACTTACCCTGCTCCTTCCTGAGGGCACACCTGCGTAAAAACTAAACAGGTTGTTCAACATACCGTCTGCACAAGTGACACTAGAGCAACAGTGTAAAACTGAAAAATAATAACACAGTGTCGTAGCAATTCTGTCCTCTTTGTGTTCAAACCAATTACTTCACATTACTCCACACACTACTTTCACAACTTATCATACCAACTTAACAACCCATTTGATCAGATATCTTTCAGATCGACACCAAGATAAACTGCACATCCTTTGTTCCACTGACTTTGGTTTCATCATTTGTAACCCGCATCATACAAAGAAACACACACATACAGTGCTGAGCTTCAACAGGTGCTATACAACATGAGAATATGTGCACTCTGAAAATAGCGCTGACCTTTATTTAAACACCTCTGTAGTTAACTCGAATCATGTGCTCTGAAATACATACACAGTGTAACACACTGTAACATTCATCTTTATTGTGTAAAAGTGAATATAAGAAAGCAAGTCTAGTCTCAGTTTAGCAGGGATTCGTTTTTGTGAATGGCAAGGATGACTTTCATAGCAGTAGTAGTAGCAACAGTTTATAAGGATCACAAGATCATAACTTACTTGACTGTGACTCTTGTGGATAAGTCCTGCAGATCTCCGGGGTGAAAGAGTTGTGCTTCTTTTAGTCCGAGCTTCCCGCAGGCCCTGAGGAAGACGTTAAGGTTGTCCTGGACAAAGAACAAAGCAGGGATGAGGGTTGTCCACCTTCAGAAGCAAAGAATAATCACTCAAGAATTCAGTGGCGGGGACACAGCCTTCAACTCATTGCTTCCAAAGTTCATATCACCAGAGTACAGAGACGCATGGGGAGGAGCGTGACTGCAGCAGCAAGTAAGAAGTGACCCAGTGCTGAACACACACAAACACACATGCGGGGGGGAGAGGCTGCGTGACAGCAGCTGACTGACAGCAGCAAAACTACCTGTGGGCTGGGTTTGGGTGTAGACAAAGCCAAAACCAGGAAGGATGACATCAGAGCTTTGCACAAGTCCCACCCAACCGGCCATGCAAGTGTAAAACTGACACACACGAGAGCACATTGCCTGCTGTCGTGTCTGTTCTTCTCACACCCTGAAACTGTCCCCTCCCTTCCCTGCCAAGCCCTTTACTCGTGAATACCTGTGGAATCTGTGGGGTGGCGGAGTATTTTGGAGACATTTGGTTGCTATGAAACATGAGGTCGGGTGATAGAAACTGAAAAATATTTCCCTGAAGCAACTAAGGAGGACATGGGAACGGTTTTATCCTCGTACACTGTATCAATCATTATATATTAAATAAAGTATAAACGCATGCGCGATTTACACATATGTGCGAGTATAACACAAGATAAAATACATTTTGCTCTATAAATATATACACATCTCATGTATTTCAAACAAATCATGCCCACAAAAGCCCCATTCCTTTTCTGAGGTTATGACTTTTCCAGTTGTAATCCTGACTGTCTTGTTTATAAGTCTGCACTTCCCATTGGGACAGTGCTGCTTAAGAGGGTTTCTTGTAATGACACATGGTTTCAACATGGGCTGGAATAATTAAGGGGTAGCTTGTTCTATATTTAAATGGCAAACATGCTTATTAGCAAATGGTAGGAGAGAGTTGACCTCTCAGTGCCGGAATCTCTTACTAACAACTTCACTTGTCCCTGAGCGGCACATTACCGGGTCCTACAGGTCGCCATGGGCCCTTTTAGGTCAAGGATCAACACCCCTCCCTTTTTTATGGAGGCAGTTGTGTCACTGCTTAATCATTATGGCACAATAAAAACAACGTAATCTCATCCTAATAATAGATAGGATAATGATGAAACTGTCCCTTTTGATTAAATTTATGTCAGTACAGAAAGAACTGTGTGAGATTTAGCATTTTAAATATATAGTAACCCTGATTTTAGACGATCTACTATATGTTTCTTGGGCAGCTGTGTGTCATTTCAGTGTTGGTTCACACACAAACTAGCATTACCAGGCTGCAGTTGCACGCCTTGACCAACCAGTCCAGTTGCATTATTTAGTATGCAAATTCTTGAGTTATGGCCAAAAGTGTGTTTTGTGAGTTCATAGTGACCTTGACCTGTGACTGCCAACAAGTTTATCTTTGAGTCCTTTGAATGTTTGTGCAGAATTTGAATTTTCCCTGCAGTTTGTCTTGAGACATTACACTCACAAGGCCATAAAGATTTTTTGTTAGGTCACCGAGACCTTGACTTATGACCTTTAATCACCAAAATTCAATGAGTTCATCCTTGAGTCTTAGTGGACATTTGTACCAAATATGCAAAAATTCCCTCAAAGAGTTAATGAGATATTACATTCACAAGACATGGAGAGGCATACAAAAACGCATATGTTATTCAGAGTTGACTGAGAGTTTCTCAGATGGAGGTCAAAGTTGTCTGTCAGTATGAAGAGTGAAGAGGTGACCATGCAGAAGATAATAATGGGCCTCAAAAACAAAGTGCAAATCTGTCAGAGATATCAAAAGTAGTTGCCAAAGTTTGCCAAAGTCAACAGTGGGATACTTAAAAAACAACAACAAAAGAACAGATGTGTACCAGAACAGTAGAAAATAATCTAGTAGACCAAAGGGCACAAGTGTTGTGGATGAGCAGAAAATCCCCTTAAATTACTCAATACACCTCAAGGATCTAAGCACATATGTTTCTGTGTAAATGATCAAGAGAAAACTTAATAATCCTCGGTTGACTCACCACAAGATGCAAAACTCTGGTAAACCTCAAGAAGAGAAAGGACGGTTCACTAACACACACAAAAGGAAACTAATAAAGTCCTGGAACAAAGTTTTATAGACTTATGAAACAGAAATCAACCTCTATCAAACATAATGGGAAGATGAATGTGAGGAAAAAACTGAACATCTAATGTCCCAAAGACATCACCCCATCTGTTGTGTTAAACACAATGCTGGATCTGTTGGTGGCACACATGATTTATTGATTATTTTACAGGTGACAGAAACACCGAGATGTAGGCAGATGTGTTAAGGAACATTTTATGTGCTAAATAATCAGTAAAGGATTTTTCCTCATTCATCAGGACACCTTAATGTTCAGTGCTATATTTTGATACAGACATAAACCTACTCAAATTAAAGTCGACACTTTAATACTGTATCCACTAAAGTCTGTGTGCTAAATGTGCTGAAACTCAGAGCTTATGGAAAAGATTCATGTAACTGTCCAAATACTTGTGGTTTTGACTGAAGATCAAATGTTGTGATTATAATATTTACTAAGCAGAACATTTTATAGTGTCAACACATGCGTCAGTGCTCTCTGAGCGCTGAACAAAATATTCAAATATTCAACTTTAACATCAGTGCACTACAGTAGTTTCTTGCTACTAGCATATTATAATACCAATATATCTAGACATGATTTGTATATTCTGATAGATTCAGGATGGATGGATGGATGGATGTGATTTAACTTCAAAAAGCATTGTGAACAAACTAAAGCCCCCCCCTCTAACGGTCAGTACCAGAGCATGTAGAGATAATAATGTTGAAAGAATGTTATGCTGACTTGTGCCTGCACATAATCCTACTAAATATGCTGTACCCATCCAGCAGCCTCTAATCTCCTCATGCAGACTCACGGACCCTGACTTAAGCACTTAACACCAAGAAAACGGAAAAGATCTGATTCATAAGGTGTCTGATTTGGTATAAAAGGATCTTCGTTCCTACTGGTCACATTGTGGTCTCTCTGTCTCCACTGAGTTCTTTGTCTAAGATGGGCATACTCTACAATTACCCTCAACTGACCCCTGGCACCAAGCACAGCTATGGTTAAAATATCAGGCTACACATTTTGAAATCTCTGTCACAATAAACTGAGAGGAGGTGGAATAGTTGAAATGATGCCTTTTGATAAAGGACCCTCCCGTCCTAACAGTCTGATCCAGTCATAACATGCACCATTACAAGTCATACACAGTAACAAAACCTAGTGAAATGCCTGTCATTGCACAGATGATTACACATTTATATGAGTAAAGACTCCCTCAGGCCCACTGAAACTGTTTATCTCCTCCCACAACTGCCTCAACTCACTAAGGAGTTGGTATATGTGGGAACATCCAGCACCATCTCAATTACAGTATTTACGGTGAGCAGAGGCAGATGGAGTCATCTCTAACTCTGTCCTTCTGGCTTAAAACCAGTGGGTCTCAAATCTTATGGCTTATGTACCAGCTTCCAGCCCAGAGCTGGTGAAAGCAGAATTGAGCCCGAACCAGGTTGCCATGACTCAAAACCACAGCTCACAAAGTGATCAACAACGGGCAGGAAAAGTGTGCTGACATGGGAAACATTCCCTTGGACACAAGTGAAGCAAAACAATCGTCCTGGATCTGGAGCCAATGTTGCTAAATATTCCACAAAACCAAAGATTTCCGTTTTTTTCTCTCACTGGGGCTTTTTATTCTGCCACAGCTGAAGCCTGGTATGGGGATTTGAAGTGCTGAATGTTTTCAGATAGCAAAACAGAAAACGACAGTTATGGCCATAATGATAGAAAATGTTCATATCTCTGTGTTAATGAGGCGTGTGTGTGAGCGCTCTTTCATTCAGCAGTGATTAAAGTCACTCCATATCATCTGTAACATTCCTCTTTTCTACATTTTTCTTCCAGGTGCCTTCTTAGAAATTCAAAAGAGCAGAAGAACAGATATTTTCCTGGTTCCTATCTTCTCTGATAAGATTCATTGGAACCAAGTAGCATCATCTGCTTTATTTGGGGCCAAATGTCTAAACAGAAATGACTGAATTACTGTGGAATTTCAGAAAATAAGACCAAACAATCTTAACAACACTACTTGATTACTATGGGAGAATGACTATTCTCACAGCAAAGTAAGTGAGAGTGAGTAATGTTTGTTTGGAAAAGTTCTCATCTCTTCTCCATGAGCTTGGCAGCAACTGATAGCCGCAGGCCGACCGGGAGCCCTCACATTTTGCGGGGGGAATTTATGATCAAGCGGTTTCAGTATCCAAGTCTCGGAAATACCACACCAGTGCTACCGATTGAGGAGATACTTTACCTCATTACCTCAGCAGGTGCCCAGGCTGTAATATTACCAACCAGTCCAAAATAAACTGGAAGATATCTGATTTGTCATAACACAGATATGAGGGTACAGTGTCTGGTACTGAAAATACTATGTTTACTGTTTACATCTTGCTTGAGTGCCAGCCTGTTTCTTCTACGGCCAACTTGTCATTGTGTTGCCAAACATATTTGTGTGTTACTGATCCCACCAACACACACTCCCTGCATTAGAGTTGGGGTTCTCTGTAATTGCTCTAGACAGCTGGACTCAATTACTCCCACAAGAGAGAGCTTTGTGAGGGATGCAGTTAAGGTAGGGTTTTCAACCCTCTACTTCCCAAGAACTTGTCTGTTGACACTCCCAAAACATTTATTTCATCTGAGTCACTATTCCTCTAAATAGTTGGGCCACCAGCAGAAGACAATGCCAGTGAGAGAAAAGGTGTAAAAACAGAGAAACAGTGACTCAATAACATTATGATGTGAGTCGATCTCCTCTGACCTCCCGTCACTCAATCGAAAACACAATTATCACACCAGCACAAAGACTTTTTTGTCTTAATAGGTTTGATTGAGCACAGCCTGAAGCATGGCCGACATCATATTTAGGAGGCAGTCAAACGTCGTCCGTGGCCTTTCAAGTCGCTCCTCGTTCACTGAACTTATTAGTGCGGATTGACACGAAGAGTGACAAGCCACTGAGGCAAACACCTCTCGCTCTCTCAGACCTGTCACCAGTCAGCATGCCTGCTGCATCTTTCCTGTTTCTTCTTAACACAAGTTCTCTAAAACACAGTATCAGAGTGTGAAAAAGAACAGTAATACACATGAGGTAGACTAGGGTGAGCAGTTGAGGCTTTATATTAAAGATCTTATAAATCTTTTACATTTCATGTACATGCTCCATCATATATCTGACATTTAGGCTGAATAAAAAGCCAACTTACCAGTCCAGCGATAGGTGTAGGCAGCCTGTTGATTCTCCTGATGGTACCAGGTTTGATCTTGTTGATCAGACTGTGGAAGCAGAAGAAGCAGACAGAAGATCAGGGATATGAAAGGGGTGAGGGGGGTAAGTGAAAGCACTTGGTCATTGGCTAGACAGGTCTAACTAGCAGGGGATGGATAAATAGTGTTGCAAAGCTTCAGTGTTGTGTGTTTACGACTCGGTTTAATGGTGGCCACCTGGCTTCAGTTTAGTAAATGGCCAGTGCCGCGCCATGATGTAAACACACTGGGTCCTCGGCTTCTTAGACGTACCAACTTTTACTGGAAAGAAAAAACCCCAAACAAACCTTGAATCACCACATATCAAGTATCGTTAAAACAGTCATGATTCCTGAGTCACAGAGTAAAGGGGAGTAAAGGTGAAAGCGGAACTGTGTCACTGTAAAGACACCCTGCTACAGGTACAGGTCTTGTATTCATAAATAACATACAAACGAAAGAAGAAGATAGAAAATAGAATGGCAACCACACCAATTTCCATCTTTCATTTTTTATTTTTCTGATTTTCTTAATGGCTATTAATAATAATAATAATAATAATAATAATAATAATAAGAAGAAGAAGAAGAAGAAGAAGAAGAAGAAGAAGAATGGGTTACTCTAAAAAAACATCATAAAGCTTAAGATATCATAAAAATACTAAACATATAAGATTTACTGATATGTAACAAAAGAAACACCAGCAAATACTCATAATCCAAAGTTGAAATGTTAAAATGTTTGGCATTTTTGTCATTGTTAAAATAGTTGCCTACTGATTGCCTTTAGTTTGACTAATAAATCAATAAATCATAAATCATTTCAGCTCTAAGTCAAAGCATCAAATTTCCCATGTGGATTGGCTCCCTCCACAGTATTATTTGGTTATTACAGATAAATATGTAAACAACATTTAATGATAGCCAATAAACTGGTACAACTTTATATATTGTTAAATCAGCCATATATTTTAAGTAAATTGATCATATTTCGTATAGAAAATATAGAAAATTTGTAACCTGTAAAGAAACAAAAACAAACAACTATATAACCCTTTGCTTATTTTAAGAACATGAGGCTGACTAATTTGTTAAGCCAAGTGTTTTGTGCAGCTGTCTCAAGCAGATAAACTCGGCAGATGGGATGGGGGATATAAGACTTTACATGGTTTGGCAAGACATGTGAGGCAAAAATGTAAAAGGCATTTGGGTTCAAGTCGGTCAGTGAACCAACAGAAAGCTGTAACAATTTCATCAGATAATACACACTGTAAGCTAAGTAGGATATAATCGTGTGTGTGACCAGCACCAAACATTCCTTTCCAAATAGTTGTGATAAGTTGACCACAGCACAATGGGACTGGAGGCTGATTTTCTAGGTGAAAGCGATTTAATCTCTCTTCCTCTTCCTCACACTGAGAAAACATGAATAGGTCTTTGAATGAAAGTGTCTCTGTTGTTCTCTGTAAGAGAGAGAGCAAACAGTGGAGTCAGGCTCAAATCAGCAGAATGAGGGGCTTCTTCTCTGAACCGATGCCAGGAGAGGTTTGGGGGATTCTGCATAGGCTGCTGGTAATTACAGCTTCCTGCTGATTTGTGCAAATCACATCACTGTGTCCATCTATCAGCGCTGCCCACATACAAATGTATTACAGGGACGTGATGCTAACCTTGTTTCTCATGTATACACAAACACACACGTACACATACACACACACACACGCATGCATCCTGGATCTGACAAAAGCCACAACTCTTAGAAGAGCAGTTGTTGAATCAAGCCAATTTGCGTATTTAAATTTGTTCCTCTAACTCATCAGAACTCTTGATGCACCCAGAGTAATGAGAAAGCAGGGTGCCCTGGCTCTCCGATGTGGTTTCGGCTGGAGGCTTTCCATTAACTACACTGCTTTTCACAGCTCTCATTAAAGTAAGGATGGCAATCTGCCCCTTCACAGATCTGTAACATCTGTCAAACAGACAACACAACTCCTCTTGAAATAGATCACACTTTATGTTCTCAAACAAAACCACAGAGGGCAGATCAGACACTGCAGACATCAAATAACTAACATAATACAACTTCTATTGTGCCGTCTCGAAACACTGGCTCACTTCATGTGGCTGACAAACAAACAGTGACCCAACAGGGGGTCTGCCTGGGAAATATCAGTAACACTTACGTTGGAAGTGCAGACCTGGAGCAGAGCAGAGGGCTTCCATATGAATGAGTGGCTTAAGACTGGTGCCTGGGAAAAGCAGAGTACTTACTCACACAGCAGAACGCCATTCTCCAGCGCTGATCGGAAGTCGTTGCTCCCAAATTTTTTCTTGGTTACTGCCTGGAAAAAACGGGATACAAAAAAAAAAAACAGTGAGCAAAATAGCAAGAAGGGTTGGGTGAGAAGAGGAGGCGGGAGTTTGTGCATGTGTGGTGGGGTGGGGAGGCTGGAGAATAAAGGTAGGATGTTGAGAACAGTAGGAGAGGAAGTAAGAGGTATTTCCTCTTGAGTTCCTACAGTGTCTGTGGGACAGAGTTGAACACGTCCTTCAGGTATTCCTTGGCATCTCTGGAATACTTTGCTACTACCCACTTTAATGCTGAAAGCCACTGATAAACATGTTAAAATTGTGCTGGAGCCAGACTGCCTGAGCCGCAAGGCTATGGTAGCATCTGGAGTGACTGGGGGACTCAGCACTGTGTTATAGCCTCATGCCTTTCCCATGATCTCAAACCACCACTGCAGGAACATCAGGATCTTTTATGCAGGGAAACATACACACACTACGTGCATGACCAGCAGCTATATACACTTCAAAACATGCATATATACAGTACACGCGCAGAGTCAAATAATGTCCTTGATTGTAAACATAACACTTGTGTGCACATTTTAATGTCTGCAATTATTTGTAGCCTGTAATGTATACAATCTGTACTTCCTCTCAAAGGTAATAAAGGCATTGTGCTGCATGTTTGTTATGTGATATCAAATTCGTGATTATGACCACTCCTTCACAGAGCTTCCTGTTCTGCTGGAACATTTCCACCATCAACTCCTTGACCAATCAGTACCTGAGCAACCGAGTCCAACACAAACAGCTATTAGACAATAATTAGAACATATGCTTCCTCCATCTCTGCACATTCCTCTCTACTTATGAGTTTACATCATGTTTCTTTTTTATGTCTTTCTTTCTTTTTTGTTTTTACATCAGGATGCAGATGTGCATGACAATACATAATTATATAATGTCTGCACAGTAACTGCAGTAGTTTATTGGTAAATTAGTCCAAAAAGGACTTTGTGTTGCAATGCTTGGACAGAATATCTCAGATCTGGATCCAGACCAAATGCTACTGACTACATTCTTGGCTCAACTTTCCAAAACATTTTTACTGAAATCAGTTTTTAAGATATTCGGTTAATTATCCACTGAAAGTTAAACAAACAATCCTGACCTCTGCAAAGGTTGTGACTCCACTAGTAGCCACAGTGTAATCATATTTAACTGCAGAATAAGCTCTGTACCAGATGCATAGTTGTAGTTGCTGTGTGAGGATGTGTATTGCTTTATTCTAAATTCTACATTAGACATTCTAATATATCAGTAATATGCAATGACAAATACATTACAATAGGGAAGATGAGCACTCATCCTATACAAGAAAATAGTAAGGTAAGGTTATCTGGCATAAACAAAAGTACATCTGTGCAGTGACACATACTTATATACAAAGCAAAACAAGTTGGACAGGTTGTGAAAAAGCTGTTGAGGCCAAATTGGTCATATGTGTTCTGGTTCTTTTGGCTTTTGTCCCTTTTTCCTTTCAAGGGAAAGGGACAAAAGCTGGGACAATTGCTAAGTACAGGTACAATCCATCATTTTTGAAGAGGACGGGAGAAGAAAGCGGAAAAATGCGTTAGACTGAGGGGAAGACACTATTATTTTCAAACTACACACCCTGGGTAACCTGAGATGGGCAAGGCTTCAAATACTCATCATTCCAAGGGAATTAGACCATGTTGTAATTGATGAATAAGATTAAAAGCTTTGACACAGCAGTTGTCTGCAGCCTTTTCTGTACAATACACAATGTGATTGAACTACTGTTGAGACATACTTGTTTTTGTTTACAAAACAAACCAAAAGTCTTGGCCTACTCCTCCTTCATTGACAAAAATACAATCATAACCAGACATTTAAAAAAAAAAACAGGAACACAGACAAACACGTAAAGCTAAAAACGTTCAGACGCAAACACAAACACACATATTGACACATTGAACAAACAAAGTTCACGACGCTGTGTACCGTCAGTCAGACACTGCAGTTGACATAAGAAATCCTGACCCCTGCTGTTCTTCGTATGTGGGGGCAACAGTAACATGCAAATAAACAATAGAGATGGACGGAGCACAGTTTAAGTGGTGCTTGTGTTTGTTCGCCCTTTTTTATTTAAGTCACACCAGCCAAAACAGAGTGAATAGGTTAATTAAGATACTATCTCATATTTCAAGTGTTGAAGCTGGGACCCACCCTGGCACTAAGCCGTCTGTAAGAAAATACTTCTCTACTCTCTGTTCTCAACATTAGAGGTATTAACTCCCCTCAGATCCAACCTGCTGTGCCCTCTCTCTGTCTTGTTGAACCTGCCATGTGGGATAAGGCCTCTAATCTGCAGCAACGTGAAGCTACTCTGATTTAATGGAGAGATTTAGTGTAGGGGGCAGAGATTTTTAAAAAAACAGCTTGCCTTCCTGCAAACCCACCCTCGCTCCCCTCAAGAATGTGCTAGTGAATGGACCGAGGAACTGAGTCTCATGACGACTTCCCCCCACACGTTAAAAAGATCCAAATCTGCTCCTCAGGCTTCATTACTGGCATCTTAAACATAAATATGTCGGGAATTAATTGTTATTATTGCAGTGAACCAAGAATGGTGTCTTGGTAGAACACAAATAATCAGAAGAATTGAGGAGTATCTGGGTCCGTGACCACAGCTATTGTTTATTCATGCCAGGCACTGAGGCAAATCAGTATTCAAGGTTTGCACAGACACATCCACCCCCCGCCCACCCAACTAATTGTTACTAAAATTCTTTGTTCCCTCTGCAGCGGACCGGACCATGGGTCACCAAAGATCAACAAAGCCGTTATCCAAATATTTCAATTTTCTGAATCAAGACAAACATAACAGTGTAGAAGCCATTAGCATCGACACCATCAACATATCAGAATAATAGAACTACATCAACATGTAACTGCAAGTGAATGGCTTTCTGTGAGAGGCCCTGTTTCACGTGAGTACATCTGAATGCAAGCGGCCTGATTTCTAATTGCTTTCTGTCAAAACAGTCGAAAAAAAAACCAAAAAAAAAAAAACTGAACAGCTTTACAGTGAGGTGACTAATGATCTGTCCTGTCACACAGCTCCTGGTAAGAAAACAACACAGTGACAAAGGTCACGAAAGGCAGTTCATGAGAGCTACTGCACGTTACTGAGTAGAAGGAGAGGAGAGGGAAAGTGAAAAAATAAAATATACAACAACTTTTATCTAATTTATTACAGTGTCAGTTAACAGAACTGGCAACAAAGTTTATTTTCTCAAGGCTTCTTGTGGCTTCTGCAGATGGTTTTAGAGGTTTTGTGATATTCATCTCTCGGATTTTTTTCTGCCACCCCGACGAAAGGGAAGGGAGGTGGAGGGAATTTTCTTTAGGAAAATTAAAGACCATACGCTTGAAAACATATCTGAATATATTTATAAAAACAAACCCATCCCTGTCATTCAGAACTGTGTAGTTCTAACATCTGAAGCACAACAACTTGTTGCTTTTCCTCTGTTTTATATAAGAATCAGAAAATAAGAATCAGTTTATCGCAATGCCTCTATGAGTAGAAATATATGTATAGTCTCAATAGAGGTATAAAAATATAAATAACTATTTAAATTAGAGCTGACATATGTGCATTGTATTTTCCAGTAAGTACAGTAGAGTATGTATCCAGCAGTAAAGATCACATCGTCAGTGTAAATTAAACATCTTTTGTACAAAAACAATTTTCAACGGGTTAAATCAACACTGAGCATTCCTGTTAGTTGTAGCCTGAAATGCAAACATGTACAGTATCAACTCCAAAAATGTAGACTCATGTTACACTGTTTCCACCAACAACATGCATAGAAACCATGACACAGTGATGCTGGAAGTTGGTTCAGTGTTATTTGATTAAAAAAAAACAAACAAAACAAAAACAGCATAAGTAACAAAATCTCAACAAACACACAGGATTGTGTTACCTGTGATTTGCTGCTTTGTTCCACAATGCGTGAGGGACACAAAAGAGGAGCAAAATCAAAACTCCAGCCTGTTTTGTTACATGATATTTGAGCAGATTTATGGCTGGAGCGAAGCTCTAACTAAAACCTGTTTCAGGAGGTATTCTAAGTATTCTAGGCAACACCTAACTGAATAGAGGCTGCGTATGAAAACAGAGTATTGCCCATTGAAACAAACAATCAAACAGCTATGATACGTTTGCCACAGTTTTCTTGTCACACCATCGGTGAAATCACAACAAGCACTGAAACAGACTTCTCAAAATCGAAGAAATTAATACTTATTAGATCCACCACTCGCTAATATTATTCGGAACAGATTGTGTTTGTGTTTACAGGCAGCCATATACATGCTCTTCTGACCTGCAAGTTGCATAAACCCTGCCACTTGTTCTTCATTGTTGAAACAGTTACACTTAAAGCCTTTCTATTCAATTAACAAGGACCTCTATTATTCCAGCAGGGCCTGTGGTTGTAGGACGCAGCGCCCCGTGTTGACAGGCAGCCAGCTCTGAAGGGGCTATGTTCACAGCCATGGCAGCTAATGCAGGAATGTGTCCATGTGACAGGCTCCAGACCATTTAGTCTAGTTTTTTAACAACACCACCAACCTCGCCATGCACACATGCCTCTGTTTAAAGTGCTGTGAAGCCCAGCGGCTTGTTAATCATTCAGTGGCAGAATCCACCAAAAGCCTCAAAAAAAAAAACTTTCTCTTTGAAGAGAAGCCGTTCGCCTCGTGCCAGAACTTTATCTGGGATTTGCTTTTGTATTTCCATTATCCCAGACCTCTTACACATTTACTGTTAATATAATGTCATCCGTGATACATATACCTGCTCAGCTTGTTCAGCCTCATACCTAACTCTCTATAATCTACTTGCCCCTGCCTGGGATCATGCCCCCACCACAGTCCACGAGCTCAGCCACTACAATGGACCAGTGTGCAAGGGTGAGAGACACTGATGTCACATCGAAAGCATTCAGATTCACCCCTCATGAAATTAGAACAATATTTGTTTAGTTACAGTCATGCAGCAGTTCTGCGCCACCCTGCTGGGAAGAGCATTTTGCAAGATGAGGAAACATAATTTTACCCTCTTGTAAAGAGAAAAGAAAGAATGAGAGTCTGGCTGGAGGCTGGATGGAAACTTTGGATAATTTGAATTTTTTTTTTTTAGAAATAAAACCAGAGGCTGTTATTGCCAGTACTGGTGGGTAGGTTTCCTGTATTAGTAGCTATTTTGTATTTTGATTACTGCATTACGATAAAAAAAAGCTTTTTAAACACCTGCCATTCACAACAAATTCAGTTTCTATTTTAATAACTTTATATATTTATTTGTCTTAAAATGTCAAACCCCAAACTCAAGTCATCTCAGTGAATTTGTGCTTACAGCAGGTGAGTTACACAAGAGCTTGGGTCATTTATAGATGTTTTCCTAAATCCTCTAGTAATTTTCTCACTGACTGGAGTTAGTGGAGCTTCAACTGGAGCTTCAAAGACTTAAAAAAAACACTGATGAGCAAGTCTAGGCAAGATCTGACAATGAAAGGAGTCGGCAAACGATGATCAAGAATGGAGTCAAAGCCGTGTCTCTGTATTGTGAAGTTTGAGACATTAAAAGATTTCTGGACAGGACTGATGATTTTTTTTTTCTTCTTTTGGCTGAAAAAGAAGAAGAAGATTGATCTCACCGGTCACCCGAGTCACATGAGGTTAAGGGTGACACACGCCTCTACAGGCTTCATTTATTATCAGGAGCTCGGGGGCATCCAGCTGAAGAAGCTGATCAGCTTTCAGTCATAAATTTAAGTGACAAAAGTTTTTTAGTTCACCTTTTTCTCAAAGAAAAATTGCCCAAATACTGCTATACAGCAATAAATAAATAAAAACCAACAACTTTACTGAATCACCCCCCTCTAAGATGATCTAATGTGGAAGTCATGTGCGCATGTTAAGCTTTTTTTAATGTGTTTACTCACCTCAATCCATCTCTGCGCCTCCAAGTAGGCTTCATCACAGCTGACAGAGGACTGCTCTCGCCACTCCATCATAGAAACTTATTACAGTCCGGTTTCCTAATGGTCCGATGACACAAACGAGGGTCACGGCAAACAAACAAGACACAATGAAACTTGGTCAAGCGCACAGGTGAACTTGTACTCACTCTCCTTATGCAACTCATGAACTATTCTACCTATTGTTCTTTTCTAACAGCTCATCAAATGATGGCTGTAAGGTGTAACAGTCATGCTTTCAATTCTTTTTTTTTCTTTTTTCCCATCACCTCGCCTGTTGCTTACCTTGTTCTTTCATCCGACACACCTGAGGTTTGTTTGTTTTTCCTCTGCTCGGTCCACTCCACCTTTTTCTTCTTCTTCTTTAAACTTAGACCCGGGCTCACCTCGTCTGACAGGACACAGTCTCTTTCCATGAAGTTAAAGCAGATTGAGTTTGGAGGTTGTTAACAGGAGAGTTTCCAAAGTGAGGAGGGGGGGTGAGTGGGTGGGTGGGGGTGACCAGGACCACCCACCGGTCCTGGGTCGGCTTCCAGGTGAACACAAGCCTCAGCTCACTGTTATGTCTCTCTCCTGGAAGATTAATTTTGATTCCAGTTTCCAATGCTCCCGGAACAACAGAAGAGATTCACAAGTGTTGAGTTCAACACTGAATAATGAACAGTAACGAAAAAACTCTGAGAGTACAGTTTAACGCTTCAATGAGGAAGGAGGTTAAAGTAAAACTCCACGGTCTGTTGACCACTGCGCAGATAAAAGTTGTCAAAAACTTTCAGGAGTTTGATTCTCCTCTTGGAACAAACTCTCTCCTGCGCCGCCGCCCAGCGGTGGTCAGGCTGTACTGCAGGACTTGAGAAACAAAAACTGACCTAGTAAACCTTCACAAAGCAGCTCTACTGAAATGAAACGCTGTGTAAACCATTTAACCATTTCATGTCAATCAGGTTTCTTTAGAAATGTTACAGGAGGAGCATTAGTTGAAATTAACTAATTAAATGTACTCAAGTAAGTTGACTTTGTGCTTCAGGGGGAACATCTTTTAAATATGCGATTACATCTCAGCCTTGACTAACAACATTTAAATGCTGTTGTTGTATAAAGGGACAAATGATAGAAATCCAGGCTTGTGTCCCACTTACCAGACTTTACTACTGTTGCAGTGACACACACTGGTAACAAAAGAAACTGTGAGAAACCTTAGGCATATTGGTATATACTGGGCAGCAAGTGAAATGTAAAGTGCGAAGATGTGAGAGCCTTCTTGGCAAGGGCCTAATTGTGATAAGAGTATTTCCAAAAATAAACTCTTATGACATGTTTCTGGCATGCAGGGGTCAATACCTACCAAAAGTGGTTCCAGGATGGAAAACAGATGAACTGCTGAAAGGATTATGAACAGTCAAGGCTCATTGATACAAATGGAGCAGTAATCACTGTGATCGAATCCAACAGAAGCGATTTTATAACTTAAAATATTTACACAGTTAATGTCGATACTTATGTGTCCATGCCAACTCCCATCATCGACCACCAAAGTTCAGGTAAACAACTCGACTGCTCTGATAAATCATGTTTTTGGCACCAAGATGTACGATGGGAAGAAGCCAAGCTGACAGGGACAGAAACTGCTGAGAAACATCAGATCCTGCCATTGATGTGGGTGTTACTTTGACGCATATCACCCCTTTTAGGAAATACCACTCCCTGATGGCAGCGGCCTCTTTGAGCAGTATAATGCTCCTGTCGAACTGTAAGAATGGCTCAGAAATAGTCTAACAACAAGTTCAAGGTGTTGACTTAGGCTCCAAAGTCTCCAGATCTTGATCCAATCAAAGATCTGTGGGATGTGTTGGACAAACAAGTCTGATCCATAGAGGAACCACCTCACAACTTCCAGGGCTTCAAAGATCTGGTGCTACTGTCTTGGTACCAGTTTCAACAGTCTGGTAGAGTCCATGCTTCAATGGGTTATAACTGTTTTGGCAGCAAAAGGATGGATCTGTACAATATTGGGTAAGTGAGAATAATGTAAAGGCTGACTGTAACTATTAAACATTTGCACAAAAAGTAAACAGATGAACATTTTTGAATGGGTAAGATCTTTTTGTTTCAGAAAAGATCCGTAAGAGATTTGTTTAATAAATTTGTGTTTTATTTGACAGAATTTCTAATTCTCATTACAAAAATGTAGGCACCTTCCACACAGGATATACACAGTCAGCTTCTGTCAGTTGGCAAGAGTGAGCCAAGCGTGTCAAGAGACATTTTTAATAACCTTATTATAACACTGTGGACGCATAAAACAACATTATGCCTATCTGTTTTGTTTTTTTTTTGTTGTTGTTGTTTTTTTTAAAGCCTTGCAAAACATGTTTCTTCAGGTGGTTTTGACCACGTGGTTAAACCTATGATCAAAAACAAATCACTATATACTGTATTTATCACTGAACCCAGAGTAAAAAAAAGAAGTTAGGCTAAATTTTCTTCCTTGAAAGCCAAACAAGCCATGTAAACACACTTTAGTGTCATTGTAGAGTAGTACAGTAAATATCTGTATTACAGTTAGAAATGTTTCTGCTGTGGGGAACTGGAAGATTTTAATCTTAGCAAGAATTACTTTTGCTTGCACAGCAGCGCTTTATTTCCCTTATAATTTCATCAAACGTCCAACAAGTGATGTATCACAAAAGTGGAACATTACTTTAGAATGACATTCCTGATATTTGTATTATTTTCTCCACATCCTTTGCTAAAGTAGTTTGAAAAAAAAAAAAAAAAAAAAAATCACATTTTCCCACTAAAGTCAGTACTTGAGAATGTTTGGCAGTAATATTTTCTTTGTTTGTTTTTTCTTCTCCTCACGTTACAGAGAAAGTTTTCTCAGTATGATTGTTTGGAGAGGGCAATGATGGTGAAACGAACCTCCTGAGGATCACGAGCCATGAAGATCTTACAAACCTCTACAGCGTCCTGCAGCGCAATCAAAGACAAAAAGGTAAAGGATGAACGGCAGCTTAAACAGATATTTTAATATTAATACTTCTGGTTTTATTCTGTGATGTCGTACCTCGAGGAAAGTGTCTTCTGAAGTTTTTCTGTGGACAACAGGGAAAGGCTTCCGGCCATCTGCAAATAAAAAGTTACATGAAGGAGTTTTCAGCATTTTAATTTTATAATAGCATTTACATAATGTCACTAACAAAGCTGAATATTTTCTTCAATGGTGATGAACTCACCCAGTTCATATAACTGTCCTCCGACATTCACAAAAGCTATGAAATGCAGATTTACTTTCTCATCTAAGCTTGGAGCCTGCAACAGACAAGAAAATAACAACATAAAGTTCAACACATGATTTTGAATTAAGCAAAAAAAAAAAAAAAAAAAAAAAAAAAACAAAACAACAACAACAACGAAAGTTCAACAGAAAGTACAGACCAGAGTTAACCTCAGATGACAAATAATTTAAGTCAATACAAACCTCAGTCTGTCCTTCTTGTGCACTCGATTCATGTGTAACACGTATACTCTGAAATAAGAAACAGGGAAATATTACTTTCTTCTAAATAGTCAAGATTTTACAGATCTATGCAGCTGTTAGTTAGTTCTCATTTTTCTCTGTAATGTCTGGGGGTGTCAATGTTAAAAAAATGTGACTAAAAATAAGAAAACATAAAACATGATATCACTCAACAAATATAGAGATATACAGACAACAACCTACTGATTGAAATAACAGACAAATAAATCAGAAGTGCAAAACACTGTCTCTATCTTTGACTTCATCATCCCATCGCGAAGCTCTGAATTGCTGTTCAGTATTTTCCTACCTCATCTTTTTCCAGGAAGGTGGCTCTTTCCTCTGGGGTCATTTTAGAGGTTTGTTCCAGAAATTTCTTAAGAGCAGACTCAGGCTCTGAGGAGAAAGAACAACATGCAGTAAAAACCTACAGGAAACTGTCTGCAAGGGAAACGTGTTTGGAAATGAAAATGAACAATTAATCACTATTACCATCATATAAATTTGACTAATTATTGCTCAAAATCTAAAGAAACTCAAATAATCCTTCAATCTAGTCTGCAATTTTACAACATTACTAAGTTGTTATTTTCAATTTGTAAACCGAGAATCTTTCCCCATCTCCATCATCCTCTTTGACATGAAGGAAATGACCACTCACCAAATTCCAGGTGTGCCTGGTTGTTTGCCACTGCATGAATTAATCCTATTGTTCCACAGGCGTTTCCAATGGTTTGCTTAATGAAGTAGACGTCAGGAGAAATGTCCTGTGGCTGATCTTTGAGTTTTTCTTCCTCTTCTTGCTTGAAAGCCTCATACTGGACAGACACATGTAAGAAGTTTAAATGTCATATAACTGATACAATATACACCAAAGACATTTCAAGGGTAAATGAAAGTACCTTCTCTGTCACTGGGAAGAGAAGCAGCACCGCACACACAGGTCTTGGTACGAGGCTGAGAAGCTCTGGATCCAAGCCATAAACATCTCCGAACTGCCAGGTTGGTCTCATGCCCAAACAATAAACAAACTGCACAAAAACCAGGAGTAGATGTGTTTGCACAGACACAGACACAGACACAAAGCCAATTAAACATTAACTGGCAAACAATTTAACTCAAACTTAAAATGCATGTCACAGCTGACTTCTGATTATACCCGAAAAAGAAAAAAAAAAAAAGGCAGAAACAGGTGCCAAAAACAAAATATTACAATTACCCAGTAAATCTGCCATGCTACAGTGAATACTCTGCCCCCATGTGTCAACAACCCAAACCTCTGTTAGAAAACATTGAAAGAGTAAACTGCTAACTCTCTCTCTCTTTGAATGAAAAATAACAGATCTAAGTTATTATGAGTAAGCTTTTATTTTACAACTGGACAATTTAAAAAATAATTCCAGCAAAGTCTTCAGCAAATTACATGTTCTGACTGTAATTATGGGGATAACCTTAAAGGAGGAGCTCTGTTTCAAATCAAGTAAATACTACTTAATTATTTAACACAGGAGGTTTTATTGAGCATATAATCTTCAGCTGCCAATCACTGCAGTCGTTCAGTAAATCCTGTTTTAGCCCACACTGATTAGACAAAATAACACAGACAGCTGAGGGTATAATGCAACAGCATAACGAAACTAAATCTTCCGATCTTGAAATGGCAAAGCACATGATTTATTGACTAAAAGGTTATACTTTACCTTACATTATTACACAAATGATGTAGGGTAAATTATGACAATTTGCCATAATTAATGTTGTGTATTGTGATGTCGCAATGATCTTTTCCTCCATATTTCTACAGTCAGAGAGCAAGTTAGAAATCATATGGCATCAACATAACTGTGTACAAACTATCACCAGAAACCAGCTAGCAAGCAAGCTGCTGACCTTAATCTAATTTTTTTATTATTATTATTTTTTCTATTTTCCCCCTCAATATTGCCTCTCACAATATGTACTACAATAAAACAGCCTGAAATTATTCAGTGTTTGTTGTCTGTGATGCAGCTAAGCTGGTGCTATATTTATAGACTGACACAATAGGAACCATTCAACCACTTGACAGTGTCCAGAAATAAATCTGTGCATCTGTTTGAGCTTGTCTTTGCTCCTATTGTTCATATTTGCTGCAGATCAGAGGCCACTTTGTCTGTTAAATGTAGTGGGAAAATATCACGCAGCCACATGAACTAAATCTAACCATATAATCTCTTAACGTGATGTTACATATTGATGCTTGCAGCTAGCACTGCAGCCTGTTAACGTTACATTGGATGTAGCATCGCTGTTTGTAGGCCCTGTGCCTCATTCCGCACGTCGTTTTGCCGCAGATAATTCAGGCCCATCTGGTGTTCACCTCAGTCAGGAGAAAATACTCACCTTTGTCATGACCTGAGAAGAGAAACACAGACAAAAATTGTTAATCAGCTGTTGTTATTTGGCAAAGCGGCTACACCGGTTTCAGCTTTGTTCTCAATGCTAGCATTAGTTAGCCGGCCCTCACATGCTCGTGAATGAATGATTTCGATAAATAAATTTAAAAAAAAAAACTAAACTAAAAAACAAAAGTGGTACAGATAAGGCTAATACATACTTCTGGATTTGACTCCAGAGGCAACCAGCGTGGACAGTCCATGTTGAAGGAAAGTGAAGTGTTAGTTGTGTTTCAGCTGAAAGTTGAAGCTGATTTGCAAAAACTGTTTGACAGCTGGAAATCACTTCCGCGTCTGGAAAGTGCACCTTGACTTTTAGGCAAAACGTAGGGGTAGCCGCTTCTTTATAAACAATAAATACACCACGCTCGGGGCATAATCATATAAAATATCAATAAAAATCAAACTATACATATATATAAGTAATTTGTCTGAAGTTTTGATGGTTTTTGTAATATTTATATTGTAAAATTGCATTAATTATAACTTAACACCCCATCATCAAACTAACAGTGGACTGATCCAAAGCATGAATGTGTTTCAGAGCGACAGATTCGTAGCAGTAGTTTGTTATCGATTACCTGTAATAATGTTCAGTTTGTCTGCATAAAATATAAAAATATTTATTTAATTTTCAAATTATTGTAATGAAATAATAATATAGCAATTAAGTAATGAAAATTATAAAAATCCTTCAAATAAGTTAAAAGTTAACAGTTTCGATTCAATATGAAGCATTTACACGTGACCGCCAGACAGGGCCGCTGTTGTTCTTTATCAACCTGTAGACATAGTTCATATTTTTAATTTTGACTGCAATTAATTAAAACTAATCCGTTTTAAAATGGTGTCTATCTTTGTTTTTTCTGAATATAATGTAAAAAGATAATAAGGAAGGCAACAGTCGTATGAATAGAAATATAACAATGGTGGTAATCTTTGTGACGTATATATGTGATTTTAATTTGATTATATATATATAATAAAATCAGTCGTCTTATGTGTTTTATACACATAAAAAAATAAAATGCATGGTCATTTGTTACCTCGTTAAAATAATGAAAATATCATCTATTTCTTTTTACTTTTATTTTATGTATTTTTTGAGCCTCACTGGTTATACAGAATTTATCAAGTAATAATTAAATGTGATTAACAGATATTACGAGGCGTAGTCATGTGTTTTTCTGAACATGAGTTAACCAAAGTTTTAATTATTGCTCCCCTTTGTCTTCCCATTTATTAATACAGAAAGGAGAGACATTTGAACAGTAAAAAAGACATTGAGAGATGAGGGAGAGGAAACTAGAATTACAGCCTCACAGTTGTATGTCTCCACCCACCAGTCATATTGCAGGAATGAGGAATAGGATTAAATAACGACAATAAAAGTGTTTTTGCAGAACACAGTGAATGTTAACATTTAACCTAATGGATATAAAATGTCATCACATTTATTTTATCCTGTTAAATATTTGCTATAATCAATGCTATGTTTTGTGAGGTCACAATAATCTTTGACCTGTGTCTTCTCCTCCATATTTCTACAGTTATAGAGAAAGTTAGAAGACAAATGGCAGCAAATTACTGACCACAAACTATCTCCAGAAACCAGCTGGAAGACAAGCTGCTGCCCTGTTGCCTTAAATGTTTTCTCTTTCATCAGAAGACAGTAACGGAGACAAAGTTCAGGGGTAATAGTAGCTTTTGGACTGCAGGTTTTCAAAACACCATCATTTAAAGACAGAGAGACAAACACAATAATACATTTGACTCTGCTCTGCAACAGTACAACTCCAAAAAGAAATGTGGAAGCATTTTTGAGATTTATTGAGATGAGTCCGTGTGAGAGTGGAAAGGGTTGGCACAGAGTTTTATTCATCGCAGGACCAGGTCCCGTGGTGCTGACAGTCTTGTGTCCTCATCTGTTACACTGGGGCTCTGTGTATTTGAAATCTCTTTGAAGAATCCGTAATCTTTTAGCTTGCTCTGGTAAAAACCACAACAAAGAAAAACACCCCAAAATATACCAGTATAACAGTTCTGCATGCATACATGTTGACATCCTGGTCCAGGTTTTGAATACCCCTAGGAGAAAGCTCTGACCTGTCTCACCCTTCCCTCGGAGTGCTCCATCTGTGAAGAACAGCATCTTTTAAACTGAATAAACTGAAATCCTCAATAGATTATAGAAACCAGATACTTCCAGTAAATATGAAACTGTTACTATCTCAGTTGGATGGAATTACTGGAAATATGATTACCACACCCCCTTCTGTTACTACATTATGGCGCTGAATGTGTGTGAATTAGTATGATTTCGTAAGGTCACAGTATCTTTGACCTTTGATTTTTAAAATCTAATCAGTTCCATGTGAATGTGATAGAAATAATGAAATTCCCCATAGCATTCCTGATATATCACATTCATGAGAATGGGATGGGTGTGAGAGCTTTGACCTTTGACCTTGAAAAAACAAATGGACATTTGTGTTCACTAGAATGGGACAGATGGATGGACAGACAAACCAGAAATAGTTTGTGGACAGAGATTTGTTGATAAAAACCAACAATAGGAAAGGGTTCCTTCAAAGACTAGACATTACTGGATGTAATATGTGGGTTGTGGGTTTAGATGCAGTCACCATCGTCAGCCTTTCATAAGGAGCTTCTGTCTCAGTTTAGCGTCAAACAGAAATAATAAACTGACGATAAGTGGATGACATCTGCTGTTGTTGTGTATGATCATGTCACTAAAATAAATATTTGTTGAACTATGCACATATGCACATGTATAGTATTATTGTTTAATTGTGTGCGCATGGCTAGCCACCATCTCCAATTTTAAGAGTTTTATTGTTTAGTTTTGACTAGTTTCCAGTGAAGGACTGAATGGGTTATTGGAAACTTGGAGCAAAGTGAATATACAAGAGAAATATGGATTTTGATCTGGACTTGATCTAGTATGGTCTGCAAAGCAGAAAATAATCTTCTGTTTTTGCATTTTCACCAATAGAATGAAAGTTCTATTAATGTGAATTTATGTCTCCGGCTTTTCTGAAATAATCAGGTACAGATGCAACTTCAGTGATGCAGCTTCCTAAGAGAAACATTAAGAAGTTGTTACACAAGAATTTTCTAAATGATTGTTAAAAATAATGAAATCAAGCTACACGTAACTGCAAAGTGACTGCAATTTTTATGATACCGTAGCCTTATAGATATGCACAGATAAAGAGCACACATTCCACCGACCTCATTCTGCAAACATACTTTCAGCAAGTTATGTTACAACATTACAGTCTATTTCCATGTGAATATATCCTCCAGTCTTTGTGTTATCGTGTCTCTGCGTTTAGCATTCAAACAAGGTCTGGGGAAACAAAATAGAGGTAATTTGGTATTAAAAGCACAGTAACTGTGGAAAATGTTCTGGTTATTTTAATAAGAATGGCAAGAATGTTTCATGAGCTTAAGTTAAATTTTGGAAAACAGTTTTACAAAGAAGGGCTCTTGTTTTTGTAGTTTTTGTCCCACATTCATTAAAATAAACGCATTATTACTGCAACACAAAACTGTTTCGGTGTACACAGAGGCATGAGAATAGTAAGACAGGCTTAAAAATAGTTGAATTGCCAAGTTAAATAATTTAGAGCAAATACAAAGTACACGGCACCTCAGAAACAGTAAATACATTCATATAAATGCAACAAACTCATTTGCAGTCGTTTTTTCCAGTGAGCTCATTTCCTAAACTTTATGTTGTAGCGATTGCTTCATTCACATTTCTTCTCTGAGCGATGACTGGAGCACTTAACGTATTTACTGAACACGACCAGTTCACAGAGCTGAATTCACATACTGTAAGGGCACTTTTGAAGATTTGAATGCATATAGATATAATAATTCATCTTTCCAGTCATTTCTGTTGACTGGAAAGTATTAGATATTTCCACAGTAGGTAGTGATTATTTTCCTTGTATCTTTTATGCATACAGACATTTTCTGAGAAGGATAGTTGACTGTACATCCCTAAAGACAAGTGGGGTAAAATAAATGGATACTTTCTAGAAAAAAAAAAGGTTTTAAATCAAGATTTCTTTCCTCCAGCAAAGCAAAATCCATGAGCACAGTGTTTTTCTAGCCGCAAGGGAGATATTCATCTAAATAAGTGAAGGGATGTAAAAATGAGAGGGAAAATAAAGGTATGTAGGTGGACTGCCAGATTTTTTTTTCTTCTTGCACAGAAGGAGAGTCATTGAAAATGGCCTGAAACACTAGGTGGCGGTGTGCACCGTTTTACAATGATTTACAACCTAATTATAAACACAGAGAAGAAGAATATTTAGCGTCCTGCTTGTAAAAAAAAGGGAAGTTGTCTGCACAAATAGTTACTGTTTAACTACTGTTATCACTTACCTTTTTTTTGTAATAATATAAGATTTCTACATCGTTTAAAAAGATTCGCTCAACATCTGTTAAAAGTTGATATACACAGTGAAATAGTCGCTAAGTTGTCAACGCTATAAGGTTCAGTCATTGGAGAGAAGATGCCTGCAGCTGAGGAGTCATGTGGTGGGTTTTAATTTATCGTGCATCACACAGTGTCACACAATGTTGCTTCGTTTAATGTATAAAGACGAATAAGTTGTAGTTTCCTTGTAGTAATGTTTATGATCCGCAGAACATGTGCTAGCATACTTGTTAGCATTAGCTTAACAAGCTAGTTACCTGGATGTCTGTCAGAGAGTGTTTACTTGTATATTTGTGTTTTTTTCTGACATAAATATGAACTGAATTGAAACCATCACCTTTAAAATACAACTTTGCCTCCACGTTTTGCTCCTCGTGTGTCAGCATATGTGTATTTTCCTAAAATATCTTTTAGCATCGATGCTAATGCGGGTTGTCATTGATTTGAATCGAATCGTTTCCTCATTGTGTCTAATTAATTGTTATTAATTAATAAATATCCATGTTTACTATATTAGCCACTACTTACAAATCTGTATTAATTCATACTTAATTCATCAAGGAATAGTTATAATGAAGCGCTGTCTTGTTAGGACTAGTTCAGATCAACATTAGGTTGACATTCAGTATTTACTAAATAGATTAATAGAGAGTCAGGAGGTGCCACAGTTACCACAGTCAGTCACATGACACCATGACTAGTGAGCACCTCGGCTCTGCTGCTCATATGTACATACATGTATTTGAAATCCTGTGATAAATAAATTTCTTCACTTCTGTATTACAGGCATCAGCAAAACTGTGGACAACATCTGTAGGCTTTCTCCAGATGTGTTGACTGAAGCAGTGAGTATACGATGAGTAACTTAGTTAGTTCTACATGTTTTCTTGCAAACCAAAAGGAAGTTTCTACGATTTCTGCAACTAAGTAATTTAAGCAACTATGTTCTTGATAAATGTTTTTGTGAAATGATATTGAAATGATCAGAGGAGAAGCACCACACAAGTCAGACTTCTTGTTGCTACTATTGATCTCTAGTATTTGTTTGATTACCATACACATCCATCAGGCTTCTTCACACGTCAGGTTTTTAAGATTTGTTCATGTGAAGTAAACCTTTCACTGTGATAAACATGTTTATTGTAGAACTATTAACAGCCACACTCTCATCGAAGTAGCACAGGATGTGGTGTTGTTGTTGCAGCATTAGAAACCGTGTGTAGTTGTGATAAGTAATCTCATGATCTCCACAGTGTCAGCACATTCTAACTTATCTTCAAGGGAAGACTAGAGGAGTAGATTCAGCTGAAGTTTCTAATGTGAGTCAATGTTTCCTTAATTTTTTTTTCAACTTATAGTAACCCATCATCTCAAGTTCCTCTTTCATTACTTGTTTTCTTTTTGTTGTTGTTCTTCTGAGCAGAGATTTCAGCGAGCTGGAGTCAGACTTGAACACGAAACTCTGCAGAGCATTATCAGGTTTCTATTGTTAACATTCAGGTATTGCTCATGTTATTTTAATTTTTTCTTGGATTGCAATTTTGTTACACGTGCACATCTTATTTAGTCTCAAAGTCTTAAATAAAGAAGCACATAGTTGTACTCAAAGGTGTGATGGTTAATGATGGTTAATGTAATCACCAGGTCTGCAGGTAAGAGCAACCTCTCTGGAGATGATCTCGTGTCAAAGCTGGAGGAAGGTAGTAACAAGTGGTGCAAAGCTTCCCTCCAGGTTTTGCACAGGTTGTGGAATGAACATGGTGCCTCAGTCCATGCACACCAGGATGTGCAGGCCATGCTCAGCATTGGACAAGTATGTCCACATCTAATACAGTCGCTTGTTTCCAAATATTCCCCGATGACTCAAAAGCAGAATTTTCCTGTTTTCAATCCATGTTTATGTTTGTTTTGCCTGTCTAGGTGGTGGACATACAGTGGAAGCTCGGCATGGCAGTGAGCTCTGACACGTGTCGATCTCTTAACTCCCCATATGTGTCTCTACTGCTGAAGATCATTGAGCCCTCTGGACATATTTGTCAGAGGTCTTTTGAGATGACAGTTCCACAGTTCCAGGTCTGTATATATCGAAATGCAAAATTAATCTTCTTGGAGTAATTTATCACTGATGTGATCTTGAGATTGTTTCTTGCCTTCTGCAGAACTTTCACAAGCAGTTCAAGGAAATGGCAGCTGTTATGGAAACAGTGTGATATCTACAAGGACAACTTGGTGATTGCCACAGTTACACTCCAATGTACTTTCAACCACTTGAAGAACAGCTGGACAGAGGTCTGCCTGCTGGCTGTGTCAAAATGTGGATATGAACTGGAGCAAATGCCACTCATCTGCTTTGCTCTTCAGTTTTTTTCAGATTGCAAACGTTCTGATCTGATCTGGTTTATGCTTAGGACCTCCAGCTGTTAAAACAGCTAAAAATGTCTTTCATCACTTTGAATGCAAAGTTTTCAGTGTACATCCTGCCACTAACCTTTAGGTATCGTGCATTGAATATTTGGCACATGTTTATACCCACACTCCTTATACCACAAAACCATGACTAATACTCTGATTTACTCTGTTTACATTTGTTCATTTGTTACAGAAAGTCCAACGGAGACATGGTTTACATTAATCACAATTTTCCTCTGGCTCTCAAGAGAAACAAATGTTGTTGATATTCCTGTTTTTCTATTTAGCTGAAGAGATTGTTATAAGCCCCCAAAAGCACATCCTGTATATTGTACATTTTCAAAGGTTAAGTATTTTCTTAATTTGCCTTTGCTGTTTGTTTTTGTTCTGAACTAATAATAAATGACTGTCATTGTAAAACTTCATTGCATGTTTTTTTTTTAAAACACAACTTGCATCTCAGACCAAATTAAGTATATGCAATTACACCTAAATCAGTGGAATTTGTAAATTAGTGCCAGTGTTCACCATCTAGCTGCTCTGTATGAGCAAACATCCATACAGAAATCATCCTGAGGTACTTTTGGATAATTTTCTTATTTTTTAGATATTTTTTTAGATATTAGACTGCCATTATACACTAGTTTGCACAGTTAAAAAGTTGCATTGTACAAAGATTGCTTGCATGTGACAAATAATCTTTGATTGAATTTTAGATCTTGAATTATATAATGAGCAGATTGTGTTTTCTGTTTTTTCTTTAAATCCTCAATCTTAAATTTTAATCTCAGATTTTATTTTTATTTTTAGATTAATTTTTATTATTTTTTTAGTTTCACCTTTATTGCTACTGCTGCTTTTACTACTACTTAGTTGTTTTTTTTAATCCCATTTTAGATTGAGTCCATTTGCACAGTTAACAGAGAAGTTGCTGTTACATTTCACTGCTGTTTTACCAATCTAATCTGGTATCATCCACTGTGTGGATTGTGTGCAACTTTGTATTTTAATCACAGATTTCTTCCGTGACCTGTCCAGGATGTACTCTGCCCTCTCCCACAGTCATCTGGGATGGACTCCAGCACCAACCCACAATGCTTACCAGGATAAGCTTTGTTTGAAAAGCTTTAAAAATTTACAAAATCATCAAATATGGCTCAGTGAAATATGAACATTTATCACCATCACCTGCTATCATTTCCATTGACGGATTTGTTTCCTCTAATCTAGTTCATGGGATTTGATTACATCACAGTCTTGTAAACAATTAGTCGTGAGCTGCCTTTGTGAAGTATTAATCATCATCACAGTGCGTCCAATAGTATTTGGAAAAGTTATTCCCTGATGAATGGCATAACCCACTGAGGTGTGGACCCTGAGGACTGTAATGCCACGGGAGCTTCAAACACTTTCCACACAACAACCACAGAGAAGGTTGTCCTGTCCAGTTCTCTAGGATCTGTGGAAGAAGGCGGCGCTTTCAGTCTGTCACGTTCCTCACGGCGGCCCTGCCCTGCCCACTGCTCCGGCAGCACATGGGATGGTTGGGGCGGGTCGTCAGCGCGCACAGCCGCTCCGCCTCCGAGGCGTTGTGGAAGAAAGGATCACAGTCGGAGAGAGGCTGCACTTAAAGGCGATAAACAAGCATCACTGTATGTGTTTTATAGACTGCTGAGGGAAAAAAAAAGAAAGAAAAAAGTGGGACCGTGCCAGCTGAGGTTATATATGTGTGCCAGGATTTCAGGTCCGGGACTGTGCAAACGCGTCGCTCTGCTTGCGTGCGCTCAGGAGCAACGTCAAAAAAAAGAAATCAGATTTCTCTGGGCGACTTGTGTTTACACAGGAGCCATCCAAAGCCACGTTTTAGCGAGCTTCAAGCTCTGGCTGGGACAGTACAGTGCAGGACTGTTTAGTGTTTTGACTCCACTCCCATGCAAACAGTGGAGCAACTACAAATCTCTCACCCATATAAGTGAATTTTACTGCGCGTCGGGGAGATTTTTTGAGACATTGGATGAACATGGAACGTTGCAGCTGATCCGACAGGGTGAGCACATGTTGTGCATGTAGCTAATAGCGTCGTTGCATGAACTTTCACTGTGGAAGTGGTGCAAACTAACCAGAACTGCAGGGAATGGTGCATATGAATTATCATTATCATTATTATTTTTATTATTGTGAATTAGTCCTTTAATCTCAGAAAGAATTAAAAATAAGAGGCTGTCAACAAAGCAACATGGAGAGTCTGGATGAGAAGGGGAACAACGGTCCTCCCAAGTCAGACAGGAGGTTCGCCCTGTGCTACATCGGATGGTCGTCGCTGGACAGGCGGACCACGTTGCCCATGTTGCCGTGGCTGGTGGCGGAGATCCGCAGGAGGAGCGAGAGAGGAGACTGCGGCCCCGCGGTGCAACCCAGAGAAGTTCAGCTGGTCCTCAACCCCCCCTTCGTCCGATGCGTCCCCTCCAGCAGCAACAACTCTTCAGTTTTCATCTTCGAGCACAAAGCTCAGCTCATCTCTCGCTTCATCCACAACAGCAATGACCTCACCTACTTTGCCTATCTCCTGCGGGGGCAACCGGACAACCCCGAGTCTGAGATGTCCTGTCACGTCTTTAGGGCCTGCGACCCCAACCAGGTAGGCCAAAAATACCCAAAACACAAAATGACAGCTGTTGTTCCCCTGACAATATGGGAGTGCACCTCATACCAAGGACAATAGACTTCAATAATAAGGTCATCAGTGGTGAAATCCATTTTATATTAAGTCTAGAACATTATAAATGACCTGTCACAATCCTTCTCTGACAAGTATCTTCAAATTAAAAGTCTTATTTATTAAATCTATAACCATCACTTTTTGTGTGTAAACTCAAAACAAAGGAATGATCTGCAAACCCTAAATTAGAGCAGATAAGACATTACATCCAAACATGTTAGCTTTGGTATTAAGTATTTAGGCCAGGTCAATGAGGATGATAAACTGACTACCCTGGATTTGATAGTGTTTTTTGTTTTGGCAATGTTAATCCATTTCTATGCTCTCCTCTTTAGGGGATCAGTGTGATGGTGTGACAACAACAACAACAGCCAAATTAGGCACGACATGGAGTCAGCACATTTACATGCTGATCAGCATGCCAGTCTTGAGTAATAACTGTCAAAAAAAAAAAAAAATCAGGAACGTCAGAATGTTTTGAAAATCAATGTGCAGTCAGGCCTTTTGGTCTCTGCTGGGACTCAGTTTAGGTCACACTGTTGTGTTTTACAGACACTGTGCTCTAGAGCTCACCCTAGTGGCACTGATGTGTGTGTATTTACATGCAAGTGAGAGTTTGTGGTAATCTGAGTGCTTACTAACATGTTTTCTTCTCTTTCTATATGAATCATGGAGATTTGGGTTGTGCCAACGCAATGCTTATTCTGCTGTAACACAAGCTGACGTGTAATAACTTCAGCACTAAACCACCAGGAAACCTTTGCAAATAATGTTCATGCACAGATAGATTGTGTGTTGTGCACACGTCCTGCATTGATCTCTTATATGCCTACGTTGTATCATGTTTCCTGTGGTATGTGCAGGGCCTGAGGAAGGCTGTGTGCCTGCTCAGTCAAAAGTGAGAGCTTGAAGAGGCAACAAGTTCGAGTGCAGGCACACTTTCGAGGTGTTGGGCCTCCCCTGCTCACGTCCCAGTCAGAAAGGCATTTTGAATAAACCTCATTCAGCATTCTTACGCAACACAGAACTGGTTTGGCAGCCAGCGAACGAGGAACATGTGCAAGGTGGACCATGTGGAATGCATGTAGTCAGGCTAGCAGTGCACTGCCGCTCTACCCAACGCCCTGTTGCAGTCATTGTTTAGGATTTGATTATATGCCAAGTATTTTTTTGTTTATAACACAAGCATCCTCATTGTGTGACCCTGGATTTTCTTTTCATCTGAAATGTCTTTCAAGATGTTATAAATTATTGCTTTAGTTTTGGGAATGTATTTTTAGGATTATACTGTGGAAAGGCATGGTGTGTCACTATGATCTGACAGGTTAAGATGAGTGTGTGTGTGTGTGCGTGTTTTACAAAGCTCCAAGTTTTTCATTGAAAAAAGTCTTTTTTTTTCTTTTGCCCCAGCTGTAATTAGTTATGCATGATGTTGGCATCTCTCTTCCATCCATAATATTGAACGCCGAGTTAAACAAACACTGTCATTTCGAGTTTTAATTGTAACCAGTGATGTGGCTCACAGCGTAGGATACACATTTACATCCTCAGTGAAACTTTCGTGACAGAAGCAACAAGTTAAACACTGACTCAACTCAGCTGCACCATTATTGAGTAATATACAGTATGATCCTGCGCACGTGTAAAAAAACCACAAGCCCGTGTATGTGTTTTCCACCTCTGCTCTGACTTGGAACTGGACCACAGAGGATTATCGCTGGGTGACCCCCTCCACTGGCCTGTGAATGCTATTCGTCCTTCAGTGACAGAGCAGTGACGCAGTCATGAGCCAAGTCAAGCCAAGGAGTGGTGAAGGGTCACTAGGATTCATGACAAAACAGAGATATTTTTTCATCCATTTTAATTATCACAATGCACAAAATTACACATGACTTTTTTTCCCTTTCTCTGCCATTGTTTAGTGTTGATAAGCTTGTTCTTTGTCACACCTGTTCACTCACACGCGCACACACACATTAATGAAATAGGACTAGTGGTGTGGCCCAGTCACTATCTGTTCATTTGATAACAGTACTTGCTAAACATGAAAGACCACAGATTGTTATCACCTTGTTATGGTGGATTTAAGCGCTGGCATCTTTGAACAGTGACTGGAATATTGTTCCTTGTCACATCCAAGCAAGGAAACGGTAACTGTGCTTGGAAATATTACCTGCATTTACTTCAGTATTATCACAAAACAAGGGTTGCAGACAACTGTTTCCATTATTTGCACTTCTTTGTTTAGATGTGTCGCACATCAGCTTAACAGTGCAAATATAGCTCAATCTGTTGTTTTTCTTCTTTTGACATGGTATTAAACTGACATAAAGCAGACACACACTGTGGAAAAATTGCAAAAGAAATGTATTGCTGTCTTGACACAATGTCATTTCCAGTCATGATACAACCTCCACCGACTCGCATTAAAGTGACATTGGAGCTGTTGTCTTGCTTTGTTTTACATTGTGACATAAACTTTGTTTAACTGAGGCGCGCAGTTTAACCCTCAGGCAAATGGAAAAACACTTGGCAGTAGCTGTTGTGAGACTTGGAACATGACAACAATAAGGTTGCTTTTGACTTAACCCTTCCAGATTCCCACACGCATTAAGACGGCTTTGTACCAAAGCAACAGGTTTACACTTGAATTCTCATGTTGTCATATATTTTGTCTTTGTAGCTCGGTTGTGGTTTAGTGGTTTGAATATGGTTGAACTGTTCACGTGACATTTTAGGTGAGGTTGATTGCTTTTAACTTAAAAACAAGAGTTTTATTATGTATTGATTTTGGTTTGACATAGAGAAGTATCCTCCATCCCTCTGCATTTGTCAGCTTTCATCCTTATCTTGTATTAACACAGTGATAACTATTGAGAGGCTAATTAGGCCTAATCATAGTAATGCTGTGGTTTGGCTCATTGGTGTCAATAAGGTGCAACAAAGCTTTGTGCTGGATCCCCTCTTGATCAAATATTATTGGGGTCTATTGTAGACTGGTTTGACACAGACTGTTAACCTGTGTGTGCTCAGAACGTGACCAGCTCAGAAAGGACAATCTTTGTGTTTGTTTTCTCCTAATCCCTAAAGCTGTGCTCGGGCTCTTGGTGTTTATATAAACAGGCTTTTAAATCACAACGGACTTCACTGATATTATTTTAGAAATTCAGGCAACGATGGGAGAAAACTGAGGTGAAGAACCGTTGGAATGAAATGTTTGAATTAGTTTCCTTTTATTTCCTAACAACCACTGTACCTGTCTGCGCCTGTCTCCACACAAGAAACCAGCACCTTTTACTAACTGTGTATTGGCTAGACTACAAATAATTAATTAGATCAAATGGTGCTGTGGCATCCTCTTACTCATGTATAATCCAGCAGTTCCTTTTTAAGACAGCGATGTCATTTTTTTCCCTCTGGTGATGAAGAAGTGTAAGACACAGGCCTGATCACATGACAGATCAGACAGTGCAGCTGCAATTCGTAGCCAACAAGGCCTCTAAATTACCTTGATCTTGTAGTGTCAACATTGGCTTCTTGCCTTAACCCACACAGGTGCTGTTTTTTTCTTCCACATTTGGTAAATCACTGATTCTTTTTCATGCAGCCATTTCGCTTTGACGGCTTTAAGTATATCAAAAGGTCTGTACAAGTGGACAGAAGTAGTGTGTGTATGTGTGTGTGTGTATATATATATATATATATATATATGACCAACAAGCCACTACCACCCCCACCTACTACCCTCCTCATCTCAATACAGTCCTCTGTCAACAGCCAGGCAAAGCTCAACCCTTGGGAAGGCAGGGCCTTGGAAAATGGTACTTTAAAATAGCTCGTGTAGCCACAGCACCAATATGGCAGACAAGTATTTAATCTCTGTGAGTCTCACATGAAGTGGCTACTGCGAAGAGCAGAGTCAGACTTTGTCTGGATGTTTTATTTGTTTCACAATCCTTCTTTTCCTGTTTGTCTGTCCTCCTTTTCGTTTCTACACTGTTTTGGTCACACCTCTGGAGTGTTTTGTTACATAACCTCCCTGCCTAGTCTACAATGTAAATATATTTACTCAACAGTCAGTATGCAGCCCTTATCAGAGACGATAGATGTGTGCTCTGTTTGTTTTAGCGCTCATTGTTGTCTTAAACGCAGTATTTGGCTGACCTTGGCCCTGGTTGTAGGCGCTGTGGCGTTTTAGAAAGCTGCTAGTGCAGCAATGATTTGGTGCTTTCTGACACCATGACATTTCATTTATAAATGTAACTGAACAGACTGAGGGATGGACTGGAGACAGATTTTCAGTTATTGCCTGAGAATTAGCTTGGAGATATTTGTATTTTATGTCTTGACTTGTCTTTGTTTTCTTTTAACAGCTACAAGTGACTTCAATAGCACTAACTACTCCTGCACGTGTTGATCGAGGTGCAACTGCCTGACATTGTTCAGCAAAAACAGGCTTAGTGACCTTCTAGTCTCTGATTTCTTCCTTTTGTCTTCTGAGTGTGGGTGTTCCTTGGCTGCTTACTTGCGTCTGACTTTTTTTTTTTTTTTTTTTTTTAGCCTTAAAGTCACAACATGAAGTCAGGTCATTCCAGATCATTGCTTTTTTGTTCTGTTTATACATTGAATCTACATTTACATCCAAAATACCTGTATTCATGCGACAGTGCTATTTATTTTTCTTTTAGTTAGGCTTTGTACTTCTCTAGTGTTGTGAGCTGCAGATATAATCTCCCTCCCCCTGGCATTCGGCACCACTTCCTTTCCCCTTCTTTTTTGTTATGGTTTTCCTTGTTAACGTCCTCCTTTTCATCACATCCCTTCGTTCCTCTCCTCTTTCTTACAGGTCCCAGAGGTGATCAGCAGCATTCGCCAAGTGTCCAAATCGGCCTTAAAGGAAGACGCCAAGCCCAAACAGGAAACTGACGAGGCCTTCTACAACTCCCAGAAGTTTGAAGTCCTTTACTGTGGCAAGGTAGAAAAAAAAATCCACAGATATGCCTCAAAATATATGGTGTGTTTTATTATCATTTTGATAAAGTCACTGAATGAATATGTGGAAAAATAAATTCCAGGTCACAGTTGGACACAAGAAGGCTCCATCTACCCTCATCGATGATTGCATCGATAAGTTTCGTCAACATGAGCTGGAGCGTAAACGTGTTCGACTTCTTAATGGTCAGCGAGGGTCCACAGAGAATACCTCCGTAGAGTTTCTGATCGGGGGAGATGGAGACCCACTCTCCTCTATTTTCAATCAGAATCAGGAAGAACCTGAAGTTCCTGGATTTGAAGACATAACTAGAGGTAAAGGTCTTGTACAAACTGAGGATTATAAGAAGTTGATAAATATATAAAAGATTAAAACAATGTGTATCTGATACATAGGTAAAAACATCTCAAGTAGCGCCAGTCAAAGCAGCCTCCGAGGAGCTTTCCCTGAGTGCATCCTGGAGGACTCTGGGTTTGAGGAGCCTCAGGAGTTTCGGACTCGCTGCAGCAGCTTGGCAGGGAGTCTGCAGAGGAAACCGGGAGAAGGTGTCATCATTGGTCCCACGCGTCGCCGACACGCCAGTGCACCGAACAATGTTCAGCCGTCTGACGCAGACAAGAACCGCACCATGCTCTTCCAGGTACAAAGGAAATTAAATGAATTAAAGTGTAATTCATAACCATAACCATAAACAGTAGCAACGTGTTGTATTTTGCTTTACGATGTTTACAGCGACTGAGACGTATCTTATCTCCAAATCCAGCTAACTGTAAACACTCTGCCTGTTGACACTGAGGAGATTTATCATCATGTTCTCTCATTAAAACCTGTGGCTTAGTGTGATCTCAAGTGCCTGGCCAAGACTAAGGGGATCTATCATATTGAAATTACAGTCATCTGCAGTAAACTAAAAGGAATGAGTACTATGTGTGATTGTGGACAACATACAATTTACAGTTGCAGTCACTAGATTATTTTATTCTATTTGGATTTACTCCATAATTGTAGTTTATGTTAGGGTCATAGGCAGGACTCTGAATGGTCTTTTGTCAAATTGATTGATGTGTGTTTTTTTTTCCCCTTCATTGCCAAGTCATAATTTGTCTTGAAGAGCTTGATCCCATCTGTCACACCAGGAAGGCGAATGCTCGCTAGCTTCGTCTCCATTTGCCGTTGAAACCCGCCCTGCGTTCATTACAGCCTCCGAGTCTCACGTTACTGCAAATCATTTTTATGTCCACGTGGCTGGCAGTTATAATGTACAGACTACCTCAGTCCCGTGTTACTGCTTCAGTCAAAGAGGCTGTAACTCCCGAGCAGAATTTGTGACTGTAGTGCTACTCCCTGTGAAGACGCGAGGCTGCTGCTTCATGAAAAGCAATGCGGGCTTGCAGAGCGTGCCAGCTGCTGCTCCTCCGACTCCATGCCCGTTTTCCTCACAAAGCTAATTTTAAAAACTAGAGCACAATGCTCAATATGACACTCTATACAGCAGTCAATTATGGGAAAAATCGTTGGTGCAGACTTGTTGACCTTGATTTTGAGCATGAGTGAATGTGTTTATGTCTGCCATCGAACAGATCTCAGAACAATCATAGTCCTTGTCATGAGAAACTTAAGTTACATCCATGATCTATAAACAGTGGGATGATATTATTTCTGTATATGCTCTGATATGAATCCGTCTGAACAAAATATACTTCTCCACTTCACAGGTGGGACGTTTTGAGGTAAATCTCATAAGTCCGGACAGTAAAACAGTGGTGCTGGAGAGAAACTTCAAAGATATCTCCTCTTGCTGTCAGGTTGGTTTATTTTTACTTGGCTGTATTTATGCTAAAAGCCTCCTCTTCTGCGTCTGTGCTGCAGTCGTAGTCAGACAATAAGCTCAGACTAATTTTATTCAGTTCTTTTGGAGACATCTAATCCATTAGTGCCAGTCTTTATACTGCAGTAGGCTTTTTATGTTCACCCCTATATTTACTAGCAAATGACATCTTTATCATTGGTGTAGAAAGAAATGTGTAGAAATGTATAATGATGTAGAAATTCAATCACATTTATTAATCCAGGACATCCTGCATAGAGATAACACTGTGTGTAATATAAGCAATGAGCTCATTTTACTAATTCAGTGAAAAATAAATAATGTTAGTAATGTCTTAACGTCAGTAGAGTACAGTGCTGCTTTTAGTTGCAGTTTTATCATTCGCATTGCTGCACTTAATGCAAATATACATAAATTATTCTAGTTTCTTGTTTGTTTTTTCTTTGGTGCAGGGTATCAAACAGACCGACCATTTTGGATTCATCTGTCGGGACCCGTCCGAGTCTGGTCCAAGTCAGTATGTCTGCTATGTTTTCCAGTGCGCCAGTGAGTCCCTGGTGAGTCATACAAGAGATGTAAATGAGAGAATGACTTCTGCTTTTTCTTTCATCCCTTTATAAAATCTGTTTTCTCTCTCTTTTTGTTTGTGTGCATGTGTGTTCGTTCAGGTAGATGAGGTGATGCTGACCCTGAAGCAGGCCTTCACCACAGCAGCAGCCTTGCAAAGCAACAAAACTGAAGTCCAGCTCTGTGAAGCCTGCCCCATGCATGACCTGCACAAGCTGTGTGAGCGGATTGAAGGCAAGCCATGTGAACTCAGTCACACATCCAGCAATTCTCTCTCTGACTCCACTCATGAATATGTTGATGCATGGTCTGGCTCTCCCAAGTTAAAGCAAGATAAAATCATCTTTTCCCTCTTCGGTTGCTAGGTCTCTACCCACCCAGAGCAAAGTTAGCCATCCAAAAATATCTCTCCCAGTTGACTGACAATGAGCAAGCTGAGATTTTTGAGCGAGTTCAGGTAAGGTCCATCTCTGCTTGGAGAGACAGAACAAACTTTTTTCTTAAAAAACTAGTAACATATTAACTGATTTTAGTAATTTATTGCCAGAAGAAGTTTATTTTTACAGATGTTACATATATTGCAAAGCAGTTTTTGTTTTCCTGTGTGCAGAGACTGAAACCTGGGTCAGACCAAGAGGAGAATGAGCTGGTGATTCTCCAGCTGAGGCAGCTTTGTGAAACCAAACAAAAGTCCCACCTTCACATCGGAGAGGCCCCTCAGGTAAACACTTTTACTGTAGCTTAAAAAAAAAAAGAAAAGAAATAATTGACAAAGCATAAATGACATTTCTGTATCACAAGAGCAGAGGTGAACCTCACACACATCATGAGTTGTAGATTGATTTCTGTGGTTTTAGTTTAACTTCACAAAAAAAAAAATAGCATCAAATGATACACAGTGTGCACTGAAAGAGTTTTTCAAGGGCCTGAAGCATCTTTGAAATTTGAGAAGTCATAAAGGCAGATTTTATGCAGAATAACAACAAATCTAATATTTCTAATGCTCCCTTTGAGCATTTCTTCCTACAAGGACTTTTTATAGAATTTTAATTCCTTGTCATGTCTCAGTTTTTCATCTTTTGTTGCTGTCATAAATATAAAGTTAAAATCCATTCAAATGCATAATGATCCTGGAAATGACCCAAGATTCTAGTTGAATCACTTTTACGATCCATAATTTGGTAAAGAGGTAAAACACGACTTTTAAAATATGAAAAGATACTTTAATAAAAGCTAGCCTGAGGGGATGTATGTTAAATATTATCACTCAAATGGCCAAACTCCCAACAACAAGAACAGCTCTGCTATAACTGAGGCAACTAGAAGCTGTAGGCGCTTCCCTGCAGCCTCGGCTCATGTGTTTTGTCTGTAAGGGCACATTGTGTTTGCATAAGTACTGTTCACTGAAGTCACATGTTATCAATTATTTCTGTGATGATTCTTTCTTTTTTTTCCCCGTGTCCTTTGTTGTCACTTAACAGAACGCAGCGAACAGCCTGGGAAGTGCAGGAGACAATGCGGCCACCAGCAGCCGCTTTAAGCTCGATATTCTCAAGAATAAAGCTCGCTCCTCCCTCACCAGTTCTCTAGAGAACATCATTGCAAGGGTGGGTCCGATAAATCCCCTGTTATTATTTTATTGCTTTTATTCAATTTTTTTTTTAACCATTCCTGTAGCTGCCTTTTATTTCTTCGACCCAGACAGATTACAGCCATCGTGCTGTGCAGCTTCACACGTCTTCTTGCCTCCAGTCTCTGTATCAGATGCTGTTTCTATGTCATTGTCATTCAAGGGATTTGGATTGACCCATATCTGCCAGTGAGACAGCAGAATAATTCCTCAGTAGAAGGATCCCGGCAATCTGAGCCCTCTACTGCCATCTGTTATTGTCTCAGAGTCTTAACTGATCACTTGCACTGCTTGCATTATCAAGCCAGGAAATATGTTTCCTTATTATTTAAGAGTTTCTATTTTTATCGCTCGACATAACCAACAATTCTTTTTTTTGTGTGGAGGGAACAGAACAAATAACGGCTTGAATGATTTATGTTTTTTATCAACCTCTTTTTGTATTTCCAGAATGTTTCATATTGTGTAATCACCTCTTGTCACCAGGGTGCCAGCAAAATGCGGGGCCGCCTGGGAAGCATGGGAAGCATTGGCAGTTTCGACAGAGTAAGTGTCTTTGAGGAGGAAGCAGAAAGTTTCCAAGGCCTTGCTTATGGTACTCTGGGAATTCTCACTTTTTTTTTTTTTACTGACTGGCTTTTAAAAACATGTTATATTTCTGTTCGGTGCTTATCAGTGTCAGTAGTAGATGGTACTATTCTCTTCTCACATGGACACGTGAGTGTACGCTGTATTATTCCCACATGGATTTATGATGAAGCTGCTTTGGCCCAGACACAGAACAGTGCAGCAGGGAGTGTGTTTACAGAACTGTCAGTGAACCATTTGGGGTTGTTGGCGCCACTGTGTCACTGCTGTGAAGAATGTGGAGGGAGAGTGTGATGTAGTCCCTCTGACTCCCCATCAGTCATGAAGAATGCCACTGATTTAGCAATGCAAAACAATAACCTAAAAAAAAAAAAAACATTATCCAAATCAGTGTACCATAAACAGAAATGATCAGTCTGGTCAAAACTTGATGCTTATTATTACCCATAAAGCCACTATATATTTTAATTTTGTCTATGATTTGGATGAATTAGACTAGTATTGGCTAATTTAGCCTCAATCAGAGATCAAATGTGTAGATTTTAACCTGATCACTGATGCAATTGATCATATTTTACCCATCAGATCTGATCTGATCAGACTTTAATGTGTGAAATCAGTATACTTCCCCTTTAAGGATGTGGTGTCCATGTTGGTGAACACACAGAGACTCCGAGAGGTGGAATTTTTCTGCTATATTTCTTAGTCATAGTCACAGAGACAAAGGCAAATATTGTTCATAAACAACTTCCCCATGTTATTGCTTCTATGTTGGATTAACATTTGAATATTACAAACAGTGTGTGTGGTTGTTGTTTATAAAAAGAAGGTGTTTTCCCTTTCAAAGGTCATCTGTTCTGGCCCCTTTGTTACATTTCTGACAAATATATTTTGCTGTGTAATTAAGCCAGTAAGTAATTGTCAAGGGATTGTGTCAGGATGCCGGCAGCCTCGCAGGCAGGAAAACCAAGTCAGGATGTCCACTTCTCCGTCTGCTGAGCCATGCCTCTCCTGGCTTCCTCTTCTTAGCCCTGTCATGGGACACAACGTGCCAAGCAAGAGTGTGACCTGATCCTAAAATGTACAAATCACCATTAAGCCATGTAGGTGACACGAAGAGCTAGCGATTTACAGACACGCAACAGATGAACGGATGTTTTACAATCTGTCATGTGAGATAGTGACAAAGACTCATATCTAAATTCCTCTGTGAAAAATCAAAAGAAGCCCAGTTAATACTGGATGGTAAATGTCATATGTCATATCTCGGAGAGGGAGGTAACTAGTAACATGATGGGAGGAGATTAGAGGTTTTGCATGTGGAGCTGAGTCGCTCCCCCCACCAATAATGTGTGATGTTGTGAGTCACAGGACATTGTCCATTAGAATACAATAGAGGTGGGAGTTGGACTGCGAGGCGTGAGGCAGCACCAAGTCTAAAAGCGTTGAGTGGAAAGTTAAACCTTGAATCTGTCATGCTCTGGGGTGTCATTGCCTAGGTGAGTTCAGAGGTGTAACTTGAGTCCATGAGGGTTTTGTTTGGCTTTGGGCTGTCAGTCTGAAATAGATTTGTGTAAGCTGTGAGTGTAGAGTGGCTTCAAATCTTAATCTGAAACCTTTAAATTTTGCTTACATGTAGTTATTGACCTACATACATATGCAGAATGTTATATAGTAGAAATTGTGATTGAATTATGTTTTTATCTTGTCATTATTCCACTTAATGTCATTGTTTTATGTTGTCACTTTGCTGTACAGATATAAAATCATAGATTTAATAAATTGACATTCACTCTTCTGGTGTTGACAACATCTGATGTTTCTTCCTCCTCAGCAGGATGAGGAATCTCCCGGTCAGTCTCCCCCAGGTTCACCTCCCGCTTTCCCTGAAGATGACCCGGAAACCGGCCTGCAGTTCCGTCGTCGCGCTCACACCTTCAGCCATCCACCTGTGAAGAAACGCATCTCCTTTGAGGGCCAACCGGCCCACAAACACGCTCCACTTCGCAGACAACAGTCTGTTGCATCCGAACTGCTGCAGAGCAGGTAAATCGCTCCTCACTGATCAGTCACTGCATCACTACTTTGAACCCTCGGGGAGAAATGAATGATCAGTGTAGAATCTGCATCTCTTTGATAAAGTTGCAGGAGATGATGATGATGATGTTGTTGATGTTTTGCTGAGGATGAGCTTTTGTGTTTCGTTTGAAGATATGGCTAATCCTAACGTTGCTTCTCTTTTTAATCAGTTTCACACTAACTAAATATTTAGTTGACCTTTAAGGTGCACACATACAATGTAATCTATTTGCAGCACTTTGATCAGCCCTGAATCTCTCTACCTCCTGCTCCTCTATCCTTAAACAATAGCATCACAAGTTTCCTGCTACTGTGTTGATCCCTCATGAGTTCCTACTTGTTTTTTTTTCTGTGCTCCAACCACAATGCTTTTTTCTTTTGTGTAATGTTTGTTTTTCATTTTGTGGGCATTTTCATGTTTGGCTCGCCCAGTCCCGTGGCAGTCACGAGAAAGCGCAGCGTTTCGGAGAGCGAGTCCTCCTTCAGCGTCCCCTCCTCCTTCTCTGCTCCCACTTTCCTGAAAAGCATTTACCAGGGTTCACTGGGTTCCCTGAGCTCCCTGGGAGACAATGGGAACTTCAAGAGGTGAGAGGGGGGTGCTCAAACAACCCCCCCTACTTCAACCCAAACGTACCGTCAAGGGCCTTGACAAAAGAGGATGAGATGGGTGGGAGGGACCATCCATCCTTGGCTGGGATGGCAGTAGCCGCATACATGTTGGCTGTCAAACCCTTTAACACCAAGCTTTTTTTTGTCCCTGTATCTTTCTACTCTTTTTCTTTCTATACACAGTAACTTTCTGTGGATAGCTATTTCTTTTTTTTTTTCTCCATGCTGTTTTTTTCTTCTCTTGTCAGCTGGACATGCCCTCTTCCTGTTTCAGAAGTAGAAGGGGATGCTAATACACCCCTCTGCATGTGAATTTTAATCATTTTTTGCATGGCAAAACTTGTATTTAACCTGAATTTAAAGCTTTAATTAACTGTGCCATGACCTTCCCTGACCAGTGACATTCACTGCGCCTCTAAAGGCAATGATGTTATTTATATATTTTCAGTGATTTATATATATATATATATATATATATATATATATATATATATATTATATGCCACCAATGCTGAGCTGCACTAATTAATCCACAAATTATCATATGATAAAGAAAAACACCTATTAGTCTGCAGATCTTCTACCCTCTTGCTGCCTTGACAGGATCTTAGTGTCTGATGGCACAAAGTAAAGGTTAAGTTTTCCATTATGAATGAGATTCTGTGGAGACGACCGTTGTAAAATGTCATTTCCACAGTGTGTTTTTTCTCCTCTGACAGGAGTCTGATCTCCTGAGCATTTGCATTGATAACGCCGCGAAAAAGAGCAAGAAACACTTTTTCGGCCTGTGATAATAAAAGCAGATTTGAAAGAGACAACTTGTTGAAAAGCTTCGACCTACAGGGTATTTAAACCTGAATATGTCAACATTTTTACAGCCAGGTTTGCTTTCTGCTGCACTGTGAGGTAACTTCAGCCCGTTGCCTTTTTTTTTCTTCTCTTTAACATCTTGACTGACAGGAAAACATAATAAGAGGAAATACAACCCGTGCAAGCATGTCATTTTAATGTGTTAAAGATGCAATGTTAAATATTCAGTATAGCTGTTAGAGTAAACTGGTTGTCTCAGTGACATTTATCTCAATCCAAGGTCACTTCCTGTTTTTCATTGCCCACATGATCAGACAAGCACTCGACTGCTGACCAAGCTTATTATCTACTGTAACTATCAAGTGATTCTCTGTGAGTTACATAATGGGTTTGTTTTTAGAACAAAAGAACAAAACACCTTGAAGTATATTAATGTTAAGTGTAAGGGTATGAACTATGTAAGAGATTCATTTTGAAAAAGACTTATTATTTTACCAAATAATGCATGTTTTTTTTTTTGATTGAAATTAGAATTTAACATTAATTTAGGCTGCTCTCTAAAAATGAACCACTATGTTAATACATCAATTTGGACAAATTCACAGAATCATTAACATTTAACATTTCATTTCACTGCTGTTTGTGAACTACACTGTAAAATGCAGTGATATTAAAGCAAAAAAAGAGAGGAAGAGACTGAACAACACAAAACAAGAAACATGACATGGTTCATCTGCTGTGATATTTAATATCTTTGCAAAAAGATAAAAAAGTGTCGCTTTTACAGCATCAAAAACCAAGAAGAATGTAAACTTTTGTCTTTTATCACTTTCACTCTTTCAGAAAACCTTCCTATTTGGACAAACTTGTTTGCAGTTTCCTCTTTATCTCACTTTGTAATGTTAACACAAATGACAGATTGACTTCACAGAAAATCACCATTTTTGTACATTTGACCGAGCATCTAATTTTCAGGTTTTGCATATCACGGCTGGAATAATGCAAAACAAAATTGATACCCTGAGGGTATCTCTTTTCTTTACTAATAAAGCAACTTCTTTTCCAGATGAAACAGCACGCATGTGTCTGAAACATGGCTGTTTGTGTGGCTGCTGTCTGTTGTTCTTCATATAAACTGTGAACTTCTGCTTTATTAACATGGATGTTGGGAATCTACCTGGTACATGTTTATTTAATCAGTGTGTTTAAAGTGCATCTTGACTGTTTCTCATCAGCTTGGAGAAGCTGAGATGAGAATCTTACACAAAGTGTCTGGTGTCAGGGATTAAATGTATACGTGCTTGTGTAATGAAGGCTGTGTGTGTACGTGCCTGTGTTTGTAAAAAGAGTGCTGAGGGAGTGTTGGTGTAAAATGACACCGGACTGATTTATCGGATGTCTGTGACGCTGACGTCTTCTCTCGCAGCAATGGGGAAGGCAGGAAGAGGACCCTGTCTGGCTGCAGCAGTGACTCATTGAGTGGCCTCCCTCCGACCCCACGCAGGGTCTCCTGGAGACAGAAGATCTTCCTGAGGGTCGCCTCGCCTATGAATAAGCCGTCTTCATCCATGCAGCATCCAGGTCTGGTAACACAATCTGTTTGGAGGTTGAGGCATGATGCACAATGAATAAGGTCTGAATAATCCACAAGTGCATAGAAAATGAGAACATTTGATTCTTGTGGAAAGTTACTTAGTTGCCTATATGTGAAAGGCAAATAAGGGTTGAAAGGAATGAGGCATTCTTCTGCTTCATCCTGGTAAGATAAACACTGATAAAGGAGCTTGTGAAAGCAATCTTCCGTCTTGTTCCCATGGCGAGTGTTCCTGCCTCTTAGGGAATCTTAAAGAAATATAGCTAGCACATTTCTCCCTCCCACATACTGAGAATTAACAACGTATTGGTTAACAAACATAACAAACCTGAAGAAGTCACACAGGTTTAAAGTACCATTAATATGTCCATGTTTCAGTTTTAATAGAAGCTACAGTCTTTCTTTTTCCTCTACGAACTCCAACCGACTTTAGAGAGAAATATGTGGCCTATTTAGCTTGAGTTTGAAACTTCATCCACTTTATTCACAAGCAAGTTTCTGCATTTGTTTATTTGGTTTGTTCCTGCTCAGTTTGCATCACGATGTATTTGTCACAGCTGTTCAGTTGAATGCAGCTGCTTGCTTCTGCAGGGAAAAAGGCTGATGAGAGGTAGATTAAATCATAGAACAAATATGCTGTAAAAACAAAATGAGTCAGAAGAGGCTGAAAAGCTCAGTAGCGCTGCAATGGGTGAAAATTCTCTGTGGACTCATTATTGTAGGCAAGTTCTTTCATAATAGACGCAACAGTTCATAACATTAAATCCATTATTTTTTTTGTTTTGTTGTGTTTTTTAGACAACACTGATACAAGAGAGCTACTGCCTCTCTCTCCACATGCCTTGGACTGCAGCTTTGACCCTTTGGGACATCTGCTACCGGCAGCTGGTGACACCTCATCTGGGGAGAAGCCGAAGAAGACGGGGGCTGATTACCGGGCCCTCTGGAGGACTGCTATCCACCAGCAAATCCTGCTGCTGCGCATGGAGAAGGAGAACCAGAGGCTGGAGGGTGGGTGTCAGCCAACACTGTGCACATAAAAGCATGAACATGATCCGGAACAAACTCTTCCTTCAGTCACATGAATGTTGAATATGAAAAACACGACATCTGCTGTCCTGTATTGACCAAATCTTTCAGGAAGCTCATGTTTAGTGTATTTGTTTCTCTGAGGACACTGATGGTATTCATAAATTGTCATGAGGCTGTACTGAAATCTACCCACACTGGGTCTTATTGTGAACATTTATCTGCCTTTGAAGATATTTATGGCAGTGGATATGTCCTCTTCTGTCCATATTCTTCACCTATCATCAAAGTTTCACACTCAGTCATCACCACACGCTGGAACAGTCTTGTTGTTTTCAGCTGAGGCTTTATGAGCATGGGTACAGATGGAGGGGTCAACGGTTGCAGCTCTTTAAAATTTCATTTCTGTTTATTTTAAGGAGTCCAATGGTGCCATGTTGGTTTGGGATTCTGGAGCAGGTTATATTTAGATCTAAATGTTTTGGTGTTGCATACTGAAGTACACTTCAACACAGGCAGATGCACAAAGTTGCATAAACTCAGTAGGTTAAAGTGCATAAAGAGCTAATTCCCCTTTATTGGAAAACCAGTAGCAACAGTGTCTGGAGTTACAGCTGCTTTTGGAAAAACAAACAAACAAAAAAACATTACGGCCCAGGTTATTTAGAGTTCATTCCAAAGCTTTTTTTTAAAACCCCTCTTCTCCTTTCACAACCACTTGTCCTCCCAGGAAGTGAAATGGAGATAAGAGAGGGAACAGAGAGGAGAGGAGGAAGTGTTTAAGACATTTGGGGCATTTAATTAAATACTTAATAATGGATCATAAAAAGGAAGTGGCAGGAAATAAACTCCACCTTTAAATTAAAAATCTAAATCTAATAATGTCTAATAATCTGTGTCACTTTCATGCACCTTAACTCAAGCCATGGATAAAAAAAAACTCAAGACAGGTTATAACAAAAATGTGTAACTCTAAAGTAACACCTCTTATATGGAGCCTTCATGATTTACTTCATCTCTTTCCCTTTGTTTGTTACTATGACACCAATGCTGGTCTGAGGACCTAACAGTGAATAACTGTTTTCAATAGAAGGTAAGCAATATAAAAGGAGCCTTTGAGATCAAGGCAGATGGTTTGCATGATTCTGGGTGTTGGTTATCTTCATTTACCTCAGCTTATTGTTTTTGCATGTACAGGGACAATCACATTTGGTGGTGTTTTTGTTTTCCTTTTGTCCTTTTTGCGTTTCCCCACTATTTTGATGTAGCTTCTTCGTGATTTGAGCGTAATAAAAATGGATTGTTGATGTTAACGTGGATATTGTGGCTTGTGTTTATGTGGTAGGCTTTTGATGGCAGCTGGTGACAGAAGGTGCGAGGGTCTATATCCACTCTTGGTCTCAATTTTATTGGCTCTTAATTTGGCTACACGGCAAAAACAGAGGGGCTTTGTACTATTCTAGGACAGTCTCGTCTGTTGGTCTTTGATTTTGTTTTTTTTCTGGTACAATGAAAAAAATAAATGCTCCTCAAAATTGTTTTTTTTAAATTTATTTTTCTTCTTTCTGCTGACTATTGCAGCGAGCAGAGATGAGCTTCACATCCGCAAGATGAAACTGAACTACCAGGAAGTTGGCCAGTGCTCCAAAGATGCTCAAGCATTATGGGAAAGAAAACTGACAGCTCCAGGCAGAACAACAGTCCCACAAGACAAGGAGGAAATATATCGTGCTCTCTGCCAAGGTGAAAGACGTGACTAAATGTGTTTGTGTGTGCAAGAAGGGCTTATGTATGAATCTATACAAAGCAGTACTCATGTTTGGTGTTTTGAATGAGTTTATAATCTTCATCTGTGTGTGCAGGTGTTCCTAAAAGCAGGCGTGGTGAGGTCTGGTTGCTTCTTTCCCATCAACACCGGCTGCATCACAGAATCCCCCAGCGGCAGCATGCACCGGACACCCCCTACCACGACCTGCTAAAACAGCTCACTGCACAGCAACACGCTATTCTGGTGGATCTAGGTACGCACAAGATATGTATAACTGATTATATTTTAGGCTTGGCAGATTTTTACATGATGAGTCATGTTAAAGAAGAAATATTAACATTAACATAACACTTAACCTCATTTGCTCTCTAAGTAAAAGTTGTTTAAGTTTGTTGTTGTTGTAGGAGTCCAACAGTTGAATACTCACAGGAAAAATCTGTCCTCTGTCCTCAGGCCGGACCTTTCCCACCCACCAGTACTTCTCAGCCCAGCTGGGTGCAGGGCAACTTTCCCTTTATAACCTCCTGAAAGCCTACTCTCTGCTGGACACAGAGGTACATTCTGTGTTTCCTTACCCGACACTATATCACTGAAAGGTTTTAGTGCAGTGAACATCATGTCATGATTTTAATTTTTTTTTTGTGCCATACAGGTTGGCTACTGCCAGGGTATCAGCTTTGTGGCAGGAGTTCTGCTACTGCACATGAGCGAAGAACAGGCCTTTGACATGTTAAAATTCCTGATGTATGACCTCGGTATCAGGCGGCAGTACAAACCCGACATGGTCTCCCTGCAGGTCAGTGTGAGCATGGGCAGATGGGCCACTAACACGTGACTCAGACCCTCACTGATCAAATAGACACTGAGAGTCAGTAATGCAGAGATACGACCAATTATGTAACCATCCTTCTCTCAACAGAAACATTTGCTCGAGATTATTTTAGTCCCAAACTGTAATCACATAAAAACTGTTACTGTGTGTATAACTTTCTAACATATTGGAAACCTTGTGTAAATAACAAGCTCCTCCTCTTTTTGTACATTCACTTATCATCTGTCATCCGTCTGCTACAGAGAAGTCCGGTTCACCTCTCACTTGCATGGGTTGTTAGTCAGCAACAGCAAACAGTAGTTTAATCTCTCCACCCTCATTTTCAAACCACACCTTCATGCCTGCTCAGTTGGCCACAGTTAAATATCAGCTGACCTCACCGGAGTGAAAGCGTCAGCAGGCGTGGTAATGTTTAATCTACACCAGGTAACCTTTTAGCTGAGCAGCGGCCTCTTGGCTCTTTTGTTTTCGTTTAAGACCAAACTCAAAGTTTGGAACTTACGCTTCACGCTGCTCTCTGTGCAGTGGTTGATTACGAAGACATTCAGGTATTACTTGCACTCTTTGTAACTGCCAGGAAATAGTAAGACTGATATCAGTCTAAATTTGGCTTGCCTTTACTTCTGCTTCTCTTTTCTGTTTTGCTGTGCATTTTACTGTAGAACTTGTCAGGATGACTGTAATACACTGTAGGAGTGTTAGCGTTGCTCATCAAACGCTTTGGCCTTGGTGCTTGTCTGAGCAAGTCTCTAAAGCAACACAGGCAAAACTAAAGGATCTTGCTGCTTAGGTAAAGTTTGTTTGACAGCTCTGACAGCTAGTAAATCTTAGATGCCCTGTGATACTCTGTCCTCTGCGAATCCAGCATTACCAGTTTGCTCTAGCACAACATGTTTTATCCTGTATGTTGTATTATCTGTTTGTGTTTGAGTGTTTATGTCTGTACATGCTGTCTTTGTGTTTTTTTTCCAGATTCATATGTACCAACTCTCCAGACTGCTACACGACTACCACCGTGACTTGTATAATCACTTTGAGGAGCACGAGATCTGCCCGAGCCTCTATGCAGCACCGTGGTTCCTCACTCTCTTCGCCTCACAGTTCCCCCTCGGCTTTGTGTCCCGCATCTTTGGTATATTTTTAGAATAATGGTCTCTGTGTCTGCTGGTACAAAAAATGCTTATCAGCACAATGCTGCTTTCGAAATAGGCTGGCATTTGAATAGTCTCATAACAGTCACAGCTTAAAGGTAAATTGTGTAAAGCATTGGTGATTTTATTGTTTTGCCTTTGCGTGTGTGTGTTTTTTTTTTTTCCAGACTTTGTATTTTCCCAGGGGACTGAGGTGATCTTTAAAGTAGCCTTGTGTCTGCTGAGCAGTCATGAGGGGGAGATAGTGGAGTGTGACAGCTTTGAGAGTATTGTGGATTACCTGAAAACTACACTTCCCACACTCACTCAGGCACAGATGGAGCAGACCATTGCAAAGGTACAAAGTTAAATGAAACCACACTGAAATTTTTTATGAATATAATGAAGTCCAGTCAACCTTGTAAACATAATACATCATTGTATGACTGGTCACTTGTTAAAAAAATTCTCTGGACTTGTGATAGTGGAAAAAGTATTCACACACTGTTAAAGATCCAATGTTATTTATTAAGTATAAAGAAAAACTAGACCAATATTATTATTATTCAAGTTTAATTAAACTGAATTAATGTGGCTGTCAGAAGTACTATTGTAGTATATGTTCAACCACAGTTTTTTTAAATCCTATTTAAACCTGTTGGTGGTATTGTATTTTTTTGTGTCAAACTCCATGAAAACATCAAAACCAACAAGTTTGGTGTGTGACACTCAACCCCATCGCTATTTACACTTTGGAAACATGTAAATCTCTAAAAAGGTGATCACAAATGTAATTTTTATTATTATTATTACTATTGATTTTTTTTTTAAAAGGATAGGTCTACACAACTGCCCAAAACTGCCAGGGTGCTGCAGTAAAGTGCTAGAAATTCTGAACATCGGCTTTTTACAGAAATTCCTCTTTTAGAAATGTCCACTAGAAAATGGGTCAATTTCAAAAACTTTTTTTTGTGACGTAAAATGTATCTCACTGTCCCCCCACTCTGATTCCATTCCCTCCCCTTCAAAGGCGACTGTCTGTAAGAAGATGGTCTGTCCGTGTCCTGAAGCCAGCGAGGTTACATTCATTTGAGTGGCAGTGAAGGCAGCCAATCAGTGTCAAGTGCTTGCATTTCATAATGAGGCTGCCAGTTTAAGCCCGATAAGACGCCAAATAGGTGGAAAACCACATTTAAAATCCCCCACCCTAAAATAGCTTTCTGAGAGGTTTTTAAGAAGATTCTGAGACATTACAGATCCAACCAAAATTTTATTGTGTATATGTCACATCACAAAACAAGGATCAAAAGCCAGTTCAACCATTCTCGGTCACCTTTAAATTTCTAAAAAAAAAAAGTCTAATTTAGTTGAATCTGATACGATCGCTGATACGATTGATATAATTGTTGATATGTGACCTTTTGTTTGTCAGGTAGTGGAGATGGACATCTCCAAGCAGCTGCACGCATACGAGGTGGAGTACCACGTCCTTCAGGATGAGATGTTAGATGCTGGATCAATGCCTGATGACTCCGAACGTCTTGACAAACTAGAAAAGACAAACACACAGTTGAAGAAACAGAACATGGATCTGTTAGAAAAACTTCAGGTGAGGAAGAAGAGGATCAAACTTACCTGTAACCAGACCTCTGTCCTCATGAATTACTCAGCAGTAGCTTGGCATATAGTTTTATAGTATTATTAATTATTTTGTAGCTTTGTTTTTGACAGAACGTATATGTAAACGTGAGAAGTTCTTTTAAAGGGCTGGTGAGTGGCTCTATCATAGTTAACATGTTGTAATGCCTCAGACTTCCTGTAGATGGCATTAAAACATAGGTTAAAAACACAATGGAAATGACAGAGAGACAAAGGAATTAGATGCTGTATGTGTCCAAATACTCATGTGTCATTTTGATCCGTAGTATGTAAATCTGTGCAGCTGGACAGAAAAATCTGAAGCTCATGGGTCCAATATTAAGATGAAAGTTATTTATTAAGATGTTTTGAAATGTTCTGATTTCTGATGTGACAAAGAAAATGTAATGAACTCTTGGTGTTGCAGAAATGAGCCATAAGCTCTGTCTGAACTATAGTCATGTTTGATTGCACTTTATTGTTGAGATATTGAAGCAGGATCCTTGAACAAAGTCACACTGACTTCTAGTTGACTTCTTAGTATTTGTCACTCCTGAGGTTTTAATCTGCCCTCCGTCCAAATTTCCGTCTTTGTATTATGCTCTGCATTTTTTTCCTGAGATACAATGTCTGTGTCCTCCAGGCTGCACGGCAGAAGATTCAGACCCTGGAGACGAGCGTGGAGAACTTCCTTTCTCGGGAGAGCAAAATGAAGCACATGATTCGCTCTCTAGAGCAGGAGAGGGCAGCTTACCAGAAGACCATTGAACGCATGCGCTCGTGCCTTCCCCCTGACACCCTGACAGATGTGGAGATGACCCAGATCAAAACAGGACCCAATGGGAAAGCCAAAACTGCAGCCAAGAAGCCCTGATGGCAACCAGGGGGGCTGGCTGCTCCGGGCAGACACTCAGAAACAGACTGAAGTGAACAAATGGAGACTGTTTTTAGTGGAAGGCTGCTGCTGAGCTCCACAGCTATTGTTGTTACTGCTGCACAAGAGTGGCAGTGCTTTGCAAATGTGTGATGTCTGGACTTGAGATGTGCAGACTGTATGGGGAATATCTAAGTGGTATTTGTCAGCAGATAATAGAGTGGTGGGAGGATGGTTTCGGTTATATTAACAAAGAGGCTGTTGAATCAGTGGATCAGAGCTGCTGCTCTGTCGCATCTGTTTCACTGCCAGTTTGAAGGTGAGCTCAGGATGCACTACATCCTTCCCTATTCACATCTCTTTATAATATCAGGGATCCACACAAGTAAGAAATGTGTTTGTCCCTGCGAATCTTTTTGAGCACTGCCTTTATGTATTTACTGCCAGTATCAGTAGCACCACAAAAGCAGTGAACAGAAGGTGCCTGTTGGCAAACAATCCTTTGGACCTCAGGTTCAACATATAGCCATTACCAGTGTGCAAAATCCTGGAGGTGAGATCCCATTGTTTTTTTTTTTTGTTTTTGAACTTGTGTATGACATGGAAACTCAGCCTCAGGCTAATCAGTAACTTGTTATTTCCTTTTATTCACTTGAAATGTTTGTGAATGTAATTTCCCCCTCCAAAGGTCATTGTGATAACACTCTGTTTGTCAAAATAGATGCATCTGGACTTTACATCTTCCATATTAAGGCTTTAAAAGTTTTATCATCTGCAGCGTATCTGGTCTCTCACATCTCAGCCACCGCACCACTGCCTTTCACGTGAGAGATCATTGCACTTGTTGCTTTTAATGGAGGAAGTGTTTTCTTCCAAAGCTCAGGCAGGATGTGAGGTCGTCTGCCTTCTCAGCTTCCTGTGTGACTGACCGCAGTGTCAAATCGTTTTAAGCACCATGTTTCACACACTGAGGCAGAGTTCATTCTCTCCAGGAGCTGCTGAAAAGCAGACAGAGGTGGAGGAACAATCTTGAATGTTACATCGCATCTTTCTGTTCTGACAATCTGTACGACTTCTTGGTTTTTGTCAGCCTGTGGTTGGACAGAACCAGGGGAATATTTCCTACTTCACTATCTGAATGTGACACTACAACCAGCCACTGTCGCTCGACTCGAGATTTCAAAGACACATATCAGCAGCTGCGTTGTTGTTGGTCACGTGTACAACTCTGTACAAAGTTTTCAGTGGCGCTCAAGTGTTTAGGTGTGTAAAGAGAGGGAAATGAGAGTGTAAAGACAGTTCCCTTTTAAGATACTCTAAAATATACAGTATTTGTGCAGACACATACACACAAGCTGCGTAGTGCACTAACTGAGTGCATAGGCAGACAGTACAAATGAATTCAAAGAGTGTCCCTGGCTCTCGCCTCAGTTTTGTTTTATCCCACCTCCGTGTCTGACTCACCATTGCCTGTTATGATTGAAAGCAAAACAGTCCGGAGCTTTCATAAAAAAATCAAATCAAAAAAAAAAAAAAAACACCTGAGCATTAAGACCAAGGTGACGTCTGTCCAGACAAAAATCACTTACTTAGAGTGTCTGTCAGTCTTCCTGTCCTTGGTGACAAGTTGTGGTGACATTTTCACGTCTACTTCCATGTAAAGCTTTATATTCTCAAACTCAAGTCCTTTGGCATGCCATGCAGTATGTTTATGTTTAGTCCTGCGTCTTGTATTTGCATATTACCCACAGCACTTGCGTATGTTCTTTTTTTTTTTTTTTTTTTTTTTTTTTTGCAAAAGTTACACCAGCTAATTCACACAAAGTTTGATAGGTTGATAAATGCGTCCTGACGTTCTCTGTCAGGTTGAAATGTTCTTGTGGTAATTGAGGTGACATTTTAACACTTTGCACCAAAACATCTCATAAATAATAAAGAAATAGTTGCCTCTGAACAGCAGGGATTCTCTCAACAGTTCAGCAAGTGAAACGTATCAAACAGCTCGTGTTGAAATCAGGATACATTTCCTGCCTCCCGTTTCTGCTTGTATTTTGCTTATTTTCATCATTTTGTGCATCATAGAAATTGACCATTGAACCAAAGATGTGGTAACTTTAAAAAAAACAAAAAACGAATGAATGAAAAATGAATTACTTCACCCAAAATGCTGTGAGTTATTATACAGCAATACTTTCTATACTTGTTCAGCGTTTCTTTGTGTCTGTACTAAATCAAAAGCTTGAAAAAAAAAAAAAAAAAAAAAATCAAATATTGGTGGTAAAAACTTGACTTGAAACTGAAAAAAAGGCCATTGGCAAACTTGTTTACTCATCATTATCCAAAGGTCGTTTCTTCTCAGCTTGTTAAGTAGTGCCAAAAGTTAACAATGGCCTTTAATCTCCAATCTCGGAGATGAGCGATGAGACTGTTTTTGTTGATATCTAATGTAAAGCACTTTGTCGTAGTCAGTGAAGGGGTCTTTATTTCACATCAGGTGCTCAGAGTCCTGGCTACTAAATCGTGCTTGTATCACTGTGTTTAAAAAAAAATACTTGTCAACATGACGGCTACACAAAGCAACTGTCATGAATTCTTCAATAAACCTCACCTTGCCTTGTTTTCTGTTTACTCACATCCGAAAGTCTTTTCCTGCCCGGAAAGCTCTCATAAAGAAATCATGTTTCCCTCACTGCTCTACAAGGTAGCACTCCAAGTGTAGGACGTAGCCTCAAGCTGAAATGGTCTCTCTGCGTAGACGTATTATTGCGTAAAAAGGCCAAGGTAGGCTCCGGCAGTTTTAGAGAATCTATTTAAAAACCTTTTTTAAGAGTTGCACTTTTGTTAACACCTTGGGCAAAGAGAACAACAGGTCTCTAGAGGAGGGAGAAAAAAAAAATCCAGTGTAAAGTTGTAGTCTCTGCAGCGTATCTGAAACATTCAACCAAGTGTACATTCCTGAATTAGGCGTAGTGAATGAAATAAATAGTCATCAAATGCTGGAAGTGTTAGTCAATTGAATGACATGAAGATATTACCAGTTTGATGAAACATAGCTTAGGTACTTAGGCAGTTGAACAGTTGAATAGTTGAACAGAACACATTAATAGTTTAGTTGCCAGAACCACCCTCTTTAATATTAATAATAGTGTTAAATAACATCTAAAATGAATATGATAATTGATGTCAGTGAGGAGCTATTGAGGTAATCTGATGGGGCTTTAAGGGCACTACTGATAAAAGAAAAGAAAAAAAAGTTGGAAGCCACTGTTTTAGATGCCTTCTCAGCCCTTTGTTCAATCTCTAGTCTATGGATCTGAAGCACACTGAGAGCAGAGCTCCATCGGCCAAGGAGGGGCTTTGAAAGATAACAGCCATAAGACCAGTCATTGTTTTCCTAGGAGGGTCTTACCCAGAAAGCACTGCTGAATGTTGCTGTGATCAGCCTCTGCCAAGCCTGGAGCTTGTCACACATAAGACACACAAATGACCGCCAACCAGGAGCCTATCGCACACTAAACAAAAGGGGCCACATTCCTAGCGTATTCCCACACGGGGACACATCCTGCAGCAGGGAAAGACTGGGATACTGGGAGTCCACTGGGGATTGGCTTAGAATGACACTTCCTTTGCCGAGGGCCTTATCGGCTCTGTTTGTGTTTTGTTTTTCTCTCTTTCTGTTTTTTCTATCTTCACCCTTCAATCCATCTCTATCTCCCGCTCCACTTCCCGCTCTTCTCATCCCTCCCATTGGATTTGTGAGGCTTGATGTGAAGTTTTGTTGTAATATTTACCGTGTTCTGAAGCTTACAGTGATGCAGCGATGAAGACGTCCTCACAGGTATTACAGTGAATGACAGACTGCAAACACAAAAATGACAAGTATCAGTGCTCAAACTCAAAAGAACCAACGGTGTTTGACACAGGACTGTTGTTCTCAGGCGTACCTCGACAAGATATTTGCCCGTGTGTGTCTGTGCTGTGTGTGTCTTTAGGGCATTAGACCATGGTCTCAGCAGCAAGAGAAGAGTGAGCTGACAGTGTTAGCTGGTTGCAGTGAAGGAGTGAGGGGGTTGAAAAGAGAGAGTGGAGGAGGAGGGAGGAGGTTAGAAAGGGTCCTCCTGCCTTATATGGGAATTCATACTGCTCCGCTTGTGGCGCAGTCTAAAAGCTGGAGTCGATTCAATAGAAAACACTGGGTTACAGCTGTCAGTGCAAAGTACTTCAGGTCAAGGAATGTCTAACCAAAAACTCAACTTTTACTTTGCAGCGCCATTATCTGCAATTCAAATTGTTAATGCAAACATTACACAACTGCAGAAATACTGTTATCAGACTTGTGCTCATCTGGCCACCAGGCTTGTGGAAAGAGTTTGGGAGTTAGTGAAAATTTTGGAGGATGGAAATGAAGGTAACGGTGGAGGGAAGGTTTGGAGGTGGTGAAACAGCTGGAGAGGTGGGAGAGATAGACTCAGGTGGGCTCAGCCTAGTCCAGAGAGAGGAGTTGGATCCCCTGAGGCTAAAAACACACACACACACACACACACACACACACACACACACATACAGACACATTTCACTGTGTCTCACAGTTTAGCTGTGCCTTGATTTCTCTCCCCATCTTTCCTCCCTAACCCCCTACCTCGCAGATAAACCGGGTGCTCCAGCTCTTTCAGAACTCCTTCCTTCCTTGTCTCTTCCTTCTCTAAAGCTGTGAAATAAACTCTTCACTATAGCTGCCTTGGATTCCATTCAGCTATCCACACTGCACAGGCATGCACACGTGTGCACCTCGACAGAAAGCACTGCCACACTGACATGTTTTAGTTAGCACGGTGACAGATTTGCTTCCTACAGAGCGCTTTTCTCTCTCTCTCTTTCTCTCTCTCTCTCTTTCTTTTTCTCTACCTGTCATGAATAGCTGCCAGTGAGGCTGATGGTACACGGCCAGAGCCTGGAACGACAGAAGGAATAGGGAATAGGGCAATAATGAAGCCACAGACGAAACACAGAACTAAACACACACATACATACACGCACACACATTACTATTCCCATGACTAGTCCAGTTCGTTCCTTTGGTTCTTTCCATCAATAGCAGCTAGAACCATGAACACTGCCTGGAGAATCTTGTGATTAATGACATGCTTGTCATGTCAAAACCCTCTTCATCTTTTTTTCCTGACGAGAGCCACTCGTCGTCTCCTCACCTCCCCTACCCTCCCAGCGGTCTGGCAGACACACTACCCAAAATCCCTATGGGGCCAGCTGCAGTACGTGCTGGGGACTGTCGTCCTGCTTACCTGATCTAATGCTTCAGTCATCCGTGGAGCCTCTGGAGGCCTGGAAAACACAAGTAGTATCCTTAGTCATATGCACATACAAGGATCATAAATATATGTGTAATATATCTGCACATGTGCACTTTAAACGGTCACGGATGTGTTGCCCATGCCCATCCCCTATTCCCCTTTGGCCTCTGTGTTCTGTGACTAAAAAGAGGTGAGGCTAACATGTCACAAGATCTTATCAAGGCCATTTTCCACCTAGTGGTCCCCAACAAAATGTTACTGCATTCCTTCATGTGATGGGAATGATCAGAGTGGAGAATTTGTGCCTTAGCCCCTTCTAATCACATTATCCACCGGTTCTGCCTGGCCCACATCACCTCGGCAATGATTAAGACAAACACAGGCAAAGAGAGGAGGGGGGAAAGAGACAGCGAGATATACAAAGAGAGTGCTGGCAGGCTAGAAGGAGGGGGTGGTCAGACAGACAAGGAGTGAGTCAGACAGGCAGATATCCTCCTACATGTAGGTCCATCCAATAAAAGTGCAAATAAAATGTAAAGACGAAGTACAGTACAGATAGTCTTTGAGCTGATTTTATGTTTGTGTGTACAGGGTTAAGCCCTGTAAGACTTGGGTGTATGATATCAGAGATAAAAGACACTAGGCGTGAGGGGAGGTGGAGGGTGGAGAGGTGCTGCTGACATCATGCAATACGTGCATGTGCATACTTTTCACAAGGCCATCAAGGGTGAAAAACACAAAGACGAGGTAGTGGGCAGAGCCTGCACATGTGTGACTCAGTGTGTTCTGGACATACTCTGACGTCAACTGCTGGAAACTCAACGAAAAGCACAAGTGATTTGTCCAAACTGCCAGAGGTTTGAGTGTTCATGAGTGTCCACCACCACATGTTTCTGTCTAAAGTAGCTTGCTTCTGCAAGCTTGAAGCAGAGATGATAGGATTTGGATTTGGTGATGCATGATTCTCCTCTCGCTTGTTCAATTTTTTTCCTACCAAGCCACCCAGCTGTTCCTGTGAGCACAGACCAACACACTGGGTTTTATTATGCTGATCTGACATTGCTGAAGTTGGGAGGGGAGACAGCTGTACTTGTGTGGCCCTGGGCGCGCCCGTCATTAGTGCCAACCTCACTCCACTCTTCCTCCATTCCTTCTTGTTCGAGATCTTTTCTCTCTCTCCCTCTTTCTCTCTCTCTCTCTCCCTCCTACATTGTTTCCAAAACAACACCGCACCCTTGTAGAATATTTTGGTGACCTCATTTCTGCCAGCCTTCCCACCTGTCCATCCATCTAAGCAATACGCTGCAGCCTCGCACATCTTCACCCACCCCGCTATCTGCAGACAAGATGAAAATATAAAGAAAAGAAAAAAAAAAGAAAAAGAAAAACAACCTGTATTGTGTTGGTAAAAGGTTGAGTGCTGTATGCTTGCCACTCAAGATTTTCTTGAATAGATAATTTCCAAATTGATTCAAGCTGGGCTTGCATCTAATGGTCTGTGTGGGCTCTAATGTGAGCAGCAGATAATCAACACCCTGTGTTTCTATGACTGTCTCTTTCTGCCCATACCTTCTTACTCTCTTTTCTTTTTCTCAGAATCACATCATCTGTTCCCCTCAATTCCCCCTCTCCTCTCTCTCTGACCATTCTCTTGCGCCCCTATACTTCTCTATCTATCTCTTGTGATACTATCTGTGATACTTTAGAGGTTGATTTCCCACTGAGCATCATTAACCTTTTCTCTCTCCTCTTGGTTTAACCCCAGTGAGTGCATTCTGCTGTTTGACATAGTGGAAACTTCGGGGAGCACGCGGCGTTCAATCAAATGGGATTGAGGTTTCACCAGAGATTCATAACTACATCCTTATTAACTACTGAAGTGATACTGCAGCACTTCTCCGCAGTATCACATTTCTCTGTGATCACATACCAATATTTCCTCTCCGCCTTGCTCTGTTACACAATTTCTCTCCAAACTTTCTATATTTTTTTAAAACATTTGCACAAAGAAGAGATACTGTAGAGTAGAGATGTCAAAGAAAATTACTCGACATGATACCAGTCTCACCGCCCTGCACATGCCATGTGGTACCAGTGGTAGATGAGAGTGCACATGCCATATTGTCACTGTGGATGCAGTTAGATGATATGACCCAGTACTGAAGCTTTGTTGTTGATAAGATGCTTTATGCCTCCAGGGGGAAGGGAGGGGGGTAATCTCGGTGCATAAAATAAAGAGTCTGTCGACTTCCTCTAAAAGTGTGTCTAATCACAATGAGTGAGGTGTAATTAATGCTTCACTGGTGCTCTGTGTATATGCAGTCGAGGACCGTGGGTGAGAGGATGTAGTGTGCGGTCTCTCTCTAACAAGCTCCCACTCACCCCAGTGGAGGCAGGCAGGGAAGGCTGGAGTGACTGCGAGGCTGTTAGAGCAAGTGGGTTGCGTTGGACGTGTCCATGTCTGTGTGTGTGTGTGCGTGTGTGTGTGTGAGTGTGTGAATTTGTGTGAGGAGTTTGTGCTTGACAGTGAGTGTGTGTTAGTGTGTGAAAAAGTGTGCATGTGTGTCCTTTTGTGTGTGCTGTACTGGGATGTGGAAATTGAATGGAGCCTTTCAGTTCGACTGCTCGTCTCCCCGGGGGTGAGAGACTGGTTGCCATGGTTATCCTGGATTCCTGCCGCTAATGGGTGGGAGTTTGTGTAGCTCTGGCAACCTGGCCTGTCTAGGGTGGAATACGTGTGTATGTGTGTGTTCGTGTGTGTGTGGTGTGTGCCTGTGTGTGTGTGTGTGTACCAGGGGGGTGTGGTTGGGTGGAGGCAACATTCTAGGACACAGGAGGTCACATATGTGAGAACACAAGCTTCCATTCCTGTAAGCTCCTGCATGTACCAACACAAAACTCTCATCATGTACTTTGTACAGTACTGCACATATTCCTAATACAGATATGTCAAATAATTAAAACTTCAATCGCAAAAATGTTACACAGAATTATTGCACATTCCCATTACTCTGGACAGTCGAAATATTCATTTATATTTATATTTTTCATCTTTATTGTGAATATTCCACATCTTTGCTGCAAATTTTATTTTTTTACTTGATTGATTGTTCTTACATATTACTGTACTGGATTTTAAGCTCTATCTATCCATATCTATCTCTCTATCTATCTATCTATCTATCTATCTATCTATCTATCTATCTATCTATCTATCTATCTATCTATCTATCTATCTATCTATCTATCTATCTATCTATCTATCTATCTATCTATCTATCTATCAATCTATCTATCTACAGTCACCCAAATTCGTAAAAAAAAAAAAAATCTTTGATTCACTTGCCTCACAAAGTCAATTTACAAGCACGGTGGATATCATAATCACGGGGGGTGATGATGAAATAATCTACTACCTTTACAGCATTATTGCAAGTGTAAAACATAATGCAGTGAAATAGTTAAGCCTTGCTCTCCCCGTCATCACCATCCTTTTACCCTCAGGCTAGTGGGAGTCTTAGCTGGGCACAGAGACCCCACTGAACAGGAACACAGTGGATAGTGGATAATGAAAACCTCCACACAGAATAGATTAGTGCATTTGTGGCGAGGGAAACACACAATGTGACAATGTGTCTTTCCCTTGCCGCACAATTTCTGATATGATTATAAAAAAAAATGCTTGTCCATAAAAGAATTCCACCTCACAAAAATGCACATACGCACATCTAACAGCAAATGCTAATTGGGTTGTATTATTCAACCTGCATAATGAATTTGACACAGAGCACTTTATGGATAGCAGCGAGGAGGCAGGGCATGTGTTATTGTGTAGAGAATGTACGCCCATGATATGCAATGTGACCAGATAATCCTGGTTTTCCTATTCCCAGTGTTCTGGTAGAGGGCATCAGTCCCTGCTAGTCACACAGATGTCTTGGCTCCGGTTCCTCTTGGAAGACTGATCCATACGCTGCATGAACCCCTGTGGATTTAAAGGAACTTGGCTTAGGAATTTACCCTCAACCATTCCAGTCGTTATGTATGGTCGGTTCACAGTAACATGAAAACATTAGACGAAATGTTTCTCTTGTACCAGATCCAACAGGCATAAAATAGAAAATAAAAGCTGAAGCAATATTGTGATTATGATCGTGTATGATACTTTCAATACGTGCTGTGGATGAGAGACCAGGGACCCGGCGATGAAATCATCCATGAGGAAATGTGCTGATGACAAACTGCTCGATGTGGCTTGATTTATTTTATTGTATTTTTTAACTCCATGAAAAGCTCACAGATCTCCTCAAAAGTGAGCAGTGTCTGAATAATGCGGGCTGGACTTGTGGCGAGGCACAGCTAATCATGGGGGGTAGAGGGACCTGTGGATCCACCCCCTTTAGCTCTTTAGTGAAGATTTAGGCCAAACAGTTATATAATTCAATAAACATTTCCAACACTGTAGCTGAAGTCCAGCCACAGGCCATCTAACACTCAGACAACCACATGATCAGCATTTTTCGTTGTATTACTACCAACTAATTATGGAGCCACTGGAAAAGATTAAGCAACTGTTACATATTTTGGTTAATGGATACTGATGTGTTTTATAAAGAAGCTGAAGAATACTGGACGAAAGTTATGTTTTCTTGGAAACCAGTCCAACTACTTTCAGTCTCTTCTTCTTTTCCTACTTTTAGATGACCACTGAGCATGTTAACAATGCCTGTGTGCATGTCCTGTTGGGTGAATATCTTATCATCTTATGTAACGCATTCCTTTCCACTGTGCTGCTATACCAAGAAGCAGTGACAGTAAACTTAACAGGTTTGCAGCGACATAGAATACACCCACATTCATTTCCTTACTTTCCTTCACTAAAAACCCAGAAACCATCTAACCAGGACACTAAGAGACTAAGAGAGAATCCTTTATTTTGCATGTTCCCCTCTCCACTTCCCAACCTTTCTTTCTTTCTTTCTTTCTTCCTTTTTTTTTTTTTTTTTTTTTTGTTGAGATTTCCACTCACTAGCCCAGACAGCCTTAGCCTTGACTCGGGGCCACCCCATGCTCTCACTGTCCAACTATTTAACTAACCGCAGTGAAACAGCTTTAATTTCAGCTTACTGCTCAGCCTGGCTGAATGCAGCATCGCTTGGGGGTCTTTCTGGAAAGCCGTGGTATGGGGCCCAACAGGCCAAGCAGGCAGACAAGGGAGAACAACAGTCTTGGGCAGTTAGATCTCAGAGACCCCAGAGACACATACATCAGTCAGAGAAGCCTCCCTCAGGTGTCGTTCAGTTAGTTATGGCTCTTTTAAATGCTTTTCTGCACCTCTGCTCAATACATGGAGGTGAGAGTTATTAGGTAACCATTAGTCAGTGGCTGGATAAAAACCCCATTAAATGTGCAATATGTAAGTTTTTTGCTATTGCTATACAGCCAGTGTTAGCACTGACAGCTGTTTGCTTAATAGTCTTGAAAAAACATTGCGAGTTCAGCATAAAGAGCTGTGGAAATAATGCTGATATCAACTCCTGTTTTGTCTCCATCTCTGTCATTTCTTCTCCTTAACTGAGGTCAACATGCTAACAAGCTAGCTCTGGCCCGTCCCGTCTCATAAGAGTGAGTAAAACTATAGCGTCCAGTCTGAACTGAGTCCAACGTAAGGTGACGAAAAACTAACAATGCCCAGAGTGAATACCCCAACTTTTTATTTTATGAATGTAAGGATATCTGAACCACTTTAGAAACTGAAGAAAAAAGTAATGATGTACAAATTTTACATTGTCATTTCTTTCCACCACTGGAGGCAACTCTTGGTGAGTAAAGGAAAGTTTGATGCTGAACTCATAACATTTCCTTAAAACTGATGAATAGCTAATGTTGGCTATGTGATAATGGCAAAAACGCTCATATAGCACCTTTAAAGACCTCTACATAGTTTCATTAAGTTGGGTATATTGCCTGCTGCATTTTTTCCAGAACAATTTGCCCTGTTCAGCTATTGCAGATAAAAATTGCCACAGTAAAATGACTTAAGAGGAGTCATTCCCTTCCTTCACAAAGATATTTTCTAGCCAAATTGTACTGTATGGGCATTGGAGACATGAAGACACCCCCCAGGCCAGAAAAAATCAGACATACTTTAAATGAATCTGCAGTTTAACTGAATAATCTAAATTTTCTATTTATATTGAAAGTGAATGTATAGATAATATAACTTGTAATCATCATCTGTGTTGTGAAATGGCCTGGTCAGACAAACCAGGAAGTATCTTGTTGCAAGATGATGTAAAAAGTAAAATTTGCTTTTGTTTTTCACTTGAATTAGAAATATGCTTATTCACTTTTTGCCTTGAGTCAGATGAAAAGACTCATTCCACTCTCATGCTTGTGTCTGTATGATGAATATGCTGCAGCCACATTTTTCAGTCTAACATAATGACTGAGAAAAGGGGAAGAGCAAGCTTGGCTCCATCCTTAGGTCCATTTTCTCTGGCTTGCCTCATCAGTCAAGTTGTTGTGTAAAATATTACTGTACAACCCCTCACACTGGTGGGCAAAACTCAAAAACATGAGATTCATGTTGTGAATTTTCCTTACCATATATTTCAAGTTGTGGACAAAGTATAAGGTAAAACAAAAAGTGAAGAGTCCATGTTCCAGCAAAGGTGGATGTGTGTGTGTGTGTGTGTGTGTGTGTGTGTGTGTGTGTGTGTGTGTGTGTGTGACACAGTAGACTGTGGATTTGTCTGGATGAAGGGGAATACATTTATGGTTTTTGAGGAGTGAGGACCCACACCAGCCACCCTAGGGTCTTGTTATCCTCTACTATGCCTGTGCTCTTGGGGCGACTTTAATGAATACTCCTGTTCCAGCCCTCCTCTGGCTCCAGTCAGGCTATATACAGGGCTGCACCACCCCCTCACCTCCTCCTCCTCCTCCGCCTCCTCCCTGACTGTGCCTGCCTGTATGGCAGAGCAGGTCCTTCTACTGCAAGAATGAAGAGTAAGATGGAGACAGAAAGGAGGCTAGGTGATCGAACTGAATAATTGATGTGCGGAGTTCATTCGGGAACACCTCAAGAGTTTGTCTGAACACACACTGACCACCATTTGTGCTCTTACTCTTGTACAGATAAAGGCAGAAGTGTTAAGATGGTGTATGGGTGAAAACTTTTTTTGCAGCAGGAATTTCACAGAATTACTAGTATTATTTACCTTATATACAAACTGAAACAGAGATTTGCTTGTTACAAATGGCAACAATTAATGCAGCAGCACGGTAAGGAGTGAAATCATTTTCTCTCTCTCTCTGTCTGGACTGATAAGAGACACTGAGTGTGTACCACTGATAGAACCGAGCAACAAGTGCTGCAACACCTCCCATTACCTCATGGGTAATGGGAGTTGACAGGGTAAAATAGCCAAGAAACATGAGGCAGTAACATGATGTAAAGAAATGTAAGAACACGACGGTTCTGCAATATGATATAATGATAGAAGTAAAGTCAAAGTCGAAAGTCATCTTGCAAATGTTCTCAATAAAAGTTCAGTTACAGTGTAGCTGAACTGAGGCGAGGAAACATGTTTCATTTATGAAGTCAAGGAAGAGGTGAAGAAACAGCTGTTGGCAAATGTGGTGTTATAGAATCCTGTGTTGGTCTGTTTCTTTAATATTATGTAAGACAAAAAAAGGTATAGACACATCATTAGTTTATCTATGATTAAAGGAAGTGAGAATGTGTCACTAAGCATCTACATGTGTGTCTCTAGTTAGACAGTGTTTCTAATGCATGTCTGTTCTGGTCTTAAAAAGCACAAATGAAGGCTTTTTTTTTCTTGTATTTTTAGGGCAAGGGTAACAACCCAGTGTGTCTGCGTGTACTGTATGTGTGTGTGTGTCTTTGAATGTGGAGGACGGCTCAGAAAACTAACACTTCTGGAATGCCCCCTGCAGAGTGAGGACTTCAGGGTTGGATGTGTGTTTATGGGAGCGTTTTGGCAGGAAAAGGCAGGGACCCGATCCAGAATAACGGAACAACAGTGGAATGTGGTACAGCGGGGAATATCCTGAGTCAAACACAAGGCAGCCCTGGGGTCTGAGGAGGAGCACTTTGTGGCAAGACTTTTTTTTATAAACTCCATTTTATACATTAAGATAGATGACACCCAGCACACCGTTTTCTTATGTGGCTGACAACAGAACACGGATGCTTGCAATCGGTTTTCATTTGACTCTTTTCATTTCACACCACAACTAAATTAGAAGACCATGTCCCATGGAATATCTTTCAAACCTGTGACTCATTCACTGAAAATCTCTATCCAAATGTGAGGGCCTCAACTGTGGCGGTGTTGAAGTCACAGTGAATATAAAGTGTTAGTATTTCTCTCCAGGCTGTGCATTAGGCCGGATGCCACGCACCTTCGCCCACATGCCTCCCACGACCCAGCGCCCGTATATAGAGGGCAGAATCTGAGCCCAAGCTGCAAGCAAGCTGATAAAGACAATCTCATTGATGTAGGAGCAGCTCACTGGTAAAAAAGAGACATCTCTGACACAACCCTGCCTGTGTTAGCCTTGCTACAGAATCAGATTAACTACCACAAAAAATATTGTGCTAAAGCTCGAAGGCGTAGAGTCAGCTTTTGCATACGCATCAGGCAGTTATGGTGTATCTGCATATGTGAGTGTGTGCGAGTACATGGCCGTAAACCTGGTGGTTGTGGGGAAATACCTTTATCCGAGACACTGACAAGCAGCTCAATCCATCAATTCCTTCAGGAACCATGTCAATGCTTGTAATGACATTGGAGCCTGTGAATGACATGTTCCTCCCACAATACAGTCTGGAGACTACACATCTTAACACTTGATGGTATTTCTTTTCTTGTGTGAAAATACAACCATTCACAAAGAAAGTTAAAAGGAAAATCAGACATCTCTTTTTCACCCTGTCTACATAGCTCTGGCATGTTGTTTTTGTCATCTGTTTAATCCATATAATGAACCCGCAAGTTCACAGTATCAATGACATTACACCAAAGGACATTTGACAGTATTCCTGTGCTAGATCTCTTATGCCAGGAACTCCACCTGCTTTGTCTGGTTTTGTATCATTGAGAATGAGATTTGTGCAGCGTGATGAGCAAAGGTTCAGTATGAGATAGAGCTGGGCTGCTTGTCTCGCTCAGTCTGCCGTTTTTTTTTTTTTTTTTGTTTTTCCACCTCATATGCTTTTTCTCTTTTACTCTTTTTCTTCCGCCCTGTCTCACTCCCAGTCTGTTTCCTCTCACTCTCTTTGTCGTTACTGTTTTCTCTTGCTCTTTCTCTGCCAGACCTCTACTTTACACTGCCCCTCCTCCCTCGCCTCCTCCCTGAAACCAACTCCTTGGCAACCAGTTGCAGCGTCTCTGCAGAAAGGTTGACAGCCTCTCTGTGGTGCCACAGCAACCCAATGCAACATCAGACAGTGAGGCATGCTACATTATTAACCAGAAAAAGCCAAGAGGGGCTGTCGAGGACCAGATCGTGGACAGGAAGGAGTGAGAGTGAGAAAGATACATGTTGTGTGTGCTGGTTGTTACAGATTAAACTTCAGAGGGGAGAAAAATACTTCTGGTTTTAAATAATTTGTACAGGGCTGGACATGTGTGGATCTGGATCTCTCTCTCTCTCTCTCTGGATGTGCATATCTATATCTATATATATATCCAGATATATACAGTGTGAGTATGTGAGAGAGAGAGAGTGAGAGAGAAATATTGTGAGAGAGAGAGATTTTTTGAAGCGGTTACATTCAGCCAAATCCACAGGGGGATCAATAAGGAACATCTGGGTCTGGGGTGGACAGGGCGGCTTTTGTTTGCAGGCAGTACATTGGCCTGACACCTCACCCAGATTCTCTCTGGGTTTCTACACAGGGGGAGGGAAGAATGGCGGGAGGGTGGGAGGAGGGGGGATATGAGGGAGAAATTGCTGGGGGTGCGATTGGGAAGGGGAGGGAAGAGAAAGGTGTTTGCTTTTCTGCAGGCAAAATTTGTCTGTTCCAAGGCCAAGGTATATCACCCAGAATACTCGCCATTGCTATTGTATTTGTGAGAAAATTGATTCTATTTTTAGATTTTTTTTTTTTTTACAAAATAACCCACTTTATTTCCATAAAAATGTTTTCATACTCAGTGTTTTCAACAAGTATAATGAAATCAGACTTTGGGTTCCAAATAGTGATGTGTATTTGGGCAAGAAGATGTTTTCCCCAAAATGTAAACACAGAATAAGTTTGGAATGGGATATTGAATATCAAATGTGGTGGGAAGTAACTAAGTACATTTACTTAAGTACTTTATATTTCCATTTTTATGTAACTTTATACTTCCACTACATTTCAGAGAGAAATATTTTTCTTTCTACACCACTTCATTTATTTGACAGCTCTATTTACTTTTACAAGGCAGATTTTACACAATAGACAATATAACAAGCCTTTGAAATACAACACATTGTTAAAGATTTAACCAGTGGTTTTCAATCTCTTTTTGCTTCTGACGTCTACGAGTTGTTAACAGCCTCACCAAAGAATGATTTTACCCTCTAAACTTCTCACATGGTTTCATTTCAATAAATCTCAAAATGATCCAATATCTCCCCAGAAATCAAAGATTACAAAAGTCTGAAAATTGAAAACATATTTCTGTATCAGATCTGTTTTTTCCTCATTTCTTCTGCTATTAATCATCTCACAACCCCACAGATTTATCAGCTGCCCCTGAATATAAAACTGTATATTAGAGGAGGTAAAACCAGCTCAACCAGCAGGTACTACAACACTTATGCTTCAGGATTAATTGTTTAATGATGTCATATGTATTAATATCAGTCAGAGGAAATGACCCAGTAGTTTTATTTAAATACTTAAACTATAGTTTGCTGATGATCATCAGACTGAGCTCTATAATGAGGGGTCAAACTGCAAATGTCACATCCTAGCTAGTAGCATGTTCACCATCTTAGTTTAACACGTGACAGCACAAATAATTGCCAATTATCACTAAATGTAAAGTACATTTTAGACTGATTGGAATGTCATTTTATAGACATTTAGTCATAACCAGATTAATTGAACAAACTGACCTGATGATGGAACAAAAAGAAGAAAAACCTCTATGCTAAATGATCCAAAAGTTGTAAAGAGACAGCAGTCAAAACATTTGCCAGTGACTGGTGGCACTAGAGGGCACAGACCCAGATAGTAAAGATTATGGCTGCAGTATGGCAGATGTTTTGATTCATTCTGGCACAGAGGAGGCAGGGTGAAGGCCATTGATTTGACTATGGCATAGTTATGGTTTAAACACTACATAAAAAGTAAGGGTAAGCAAGGTGGACTTTTGGCTTGACTATGGACATTTTGGACTCTTTTGGCTGCAGTTATGTCTATGTTTTGGATTTCCATAATTGTTTTTTGGGTGAGTTTTTTTCTTTTGCACCCTTAATTTGGGTCATATAAGGGTCGTACACACTTCTAAAACTTTGCCAAAATTGGGCCAAATTTGACCCATAATGATTTTGCTATCTGTGGATGATTACTGGTCCATAGTTTTCATCCCCAAAACATCATCATCTATTCAAAGCCGATTTTGATATGTTATTCTGGATCTGACAGAGAGCCACTACCATCCCCTGACTCTCAAAACATGGTCATTTTAATGATAAGCCAACAAACAAAAACATCATCAATATCACTAAGCCTCCCTCCTTTTAGAGCAGACTAAAAAAAACTGTATATGTTAAAAGTTGAGTAGCAGCAGTGAGCACTGTTACCCACCGCGATGGAACAGACCAGGGATGGATTAACCCATCAGGGGGCCTTGGGGCAAAATTGAGCTGTGGGCTCTCAGTGGCCCCAAAGTTCCCCACACACTTGGTGTATTTTAAGTATCTTGTTGCCTTTAAGCACCCATTAGGTCCAGTGCACACGGCAGACGGCACATGGCACCTTCAGTGTTATTTTGCCCCAGAGCCTCAGAAACCAACCGGCGCTCCCGTTCTGGAACAACGCCCTCCCCCGGCTGCAGCTGCGTCTGAAATCACACCCTGTTTAACGTATATATTAAATGCTAACAATGCCCTAAAAGATTCATCAGTAGAGGGAAAAAGAAGCCAACTATCTCACAATTGAATGCACTGCATTTATAGATGCAAAGAAATTACTCGTGTCAGTGTTGTTGGTACAGCTGTTAGTGATTATGCAAAATGACAATGATCAACGGGTGTCTAAAAATCTCAATTTACTGCTCACTGCAAACCACTGAGTGTATATTATAGAGGGAGTAGTGAATAACTGACCAAGGGAGTGATTTTGGACGCAGGTGTGATAAGTTGATTAGATACATTTTTATTATTTACAATATCATTTAAGAAAAAACCTTCACAGCAGCTAGGTTTTGACATTAAGGCCCCTTTAAAAAAGAAAGCACGTAAATTCAGTTGATGTAGTACCTTAATGGTGAATGTTCCCAAATAAATTTGCAATTGATCAAACTACAACATAATTATCAGACAGGGAACCTGGGAGATTTGAGCTTTTGCAGGCCTTGGGGCAGTTTCAGCTTCACCTGGTTTATGATCCAACCTTGGAACAGACAAGAGTGCTGTCCATTGCAGCTCATCAAACTCCAACAGAAGATTAAAGTCACCACAAAACAAGAGGACTGTCACAGAGCATGAAAACTGCAGCATAAAGGTTAAGAAAGCTGTGCACCACACAAATCACAAATCTTCTAAATTAATTAAACTTTTGAGATTGCACACTGTTGATGAGAAATCACAAATAAATATGTGATTTATGTTTTTCAGTAATGGTCTTCAATGTGATTATAAAAGCTTGAAAGAAATTCTCTGTTGTATGAGCAGGAAGACTCAATACAGTATCCTTGACTGTGTTGAACTATCGAGCTCCACGGAGTCAACAAAAGAGAAACACCACCTATTCTATATCAGGTATAGTTGAGTTTCTGGCAGCCCGCTCCACTTCATGTTCCTGGAGATTAATGCACTCTCCTCAGTCTCCTCTGCACTTTAAACAGGGGGAAATACACAAACGCTGAAGTGAAGAGACAGACACACACAGAGAGAAAGAGAGAGAGAGAGAGAGAGAGAGAGAGAGAAAGCGAATGCCACGAAAGGCTGGGGAGAACTGAAATGGAAAAAAAAAGAGTAGAGGAGATGAGAGAGGCTGAAGTGGAGAGAGAGAGAGAGAGAGAGAGAGAGAGAGTGAGGGTAAAACTAAAAAAGAAAAAGAGAGAGAGACACAGAGTAGGAGAGTGGTTGAGTCAGGGGGGGTAGGGAGGTGGGTGGGGGTGGCAAGAGTAGAGGTAATGAGGCCAGTGACTGGCTTTACACCTCGTCTCTGTGGAAACTAATTGGGAGAGAGCTGGAGGGCACTAATTTGAGCACTCTGCTGGGTAAATGTAGTGCAACGAACTATGAAGGGTAAATCAATGTACTACCTCTCCCTACACCTCGCTTTCTCTCCTTCTCCACCTCGTACTCTCACCCTCCCTCCCATTATTGTTTCCTAATAAAAATTCCATTGACTTCAACTATGCTTGTGGGCATAAAGGTATTGACCTGGGTAGATGTCATGTGTGCTGATGAGGCACAGTTCACCAGAGAGGAGTTCAGCTAGTTAGCCCAAAAAAAAAAAAAAAAAAAATCCCCTCAAAAAACAAAAACAAACCCAAACAAAAAACACTGAATCATCAGGACGTCATATCACTTTTCAATCAAACATAACATCAGTTGTCGGATGTGACATTGTTCTTACTCAGCTCTGCTTTATTTTACATTACAGCACTCTATTATCAGCTAGTACACTCACCATCAGTGTGGAGATACATTTTCTTCCCACTGACAGAGGGATGTAATGATTGAAATGCAGCAATGCTTACTTGGACGGTATGTACAGCGTGTGTGTTCCCTCTCAGGGCGGTATGATGTCTGATGGGAGAAAAGGAAACAGAATGTATAGTTATCCCCTGTAGTGAGCCCAGGGGTGACAAAACAGGGAGCCAGAATTTGGAGGTGGGTGTGTGGGGGGCGGTGGGGGTCTTAAGGGGAATTATCCCCACCCTCAGGCTTGAGGGTAGAGCATGCTTTTCAGCCTCACATAAGAGACAAGCTCTGCTCTCATCGACGTACACCGTGAGATTCAACAATAATAAAAGAAAGAAAAAAGGAAACAAAGACTGAGCTTTGCTTTGATAGAAAGAGATGTTTCAGTCCTTGTTGTTCATCAGAAATACTAGTTTGCACATACAGTTATTAACGTTGCTTTATTTGTTGGAAATATTAAATTAAAAGGTCGTAAAAAAGAAAAAAGTTGCTGCCTTCGAGGCTGAACTACGCTGAGTGATTATGGGTGTTTGTCTAACTCCACCTTTCATTGTGGTACTTGGAGGATGCTGATCTGCTCTGTTCAGCGCCATCTGCCCCCCTCGCTCAGCGACTGTGCCTTGCAGCTCAGCCCCCTGGGAAATAGCTGTGGATAAGTTATTCAATTAGAGGGGCATTATTGGCCCGCTCTCTCAGAGGACAGAGCTGATGATGCTGTGATTATACTGCTCTGCATTCCTTTATGGCTCGGCACCCTCTGTCTGCATGTGTGCACATGTGTGTGTGTGTTTCTGAGTACATGCGTGTAACTGCAAATCAACAAATAATGTTTGTAGGGTGAATGGATGTGGAGAGGAGGTGAGGGTTAAAAATAGGGGTCTATCAGAGATGCTTGGCTTGGTTCTAAATGAGCCCATCTAAGTTTGATTTCAGATACACACTCACACGAACACATATGGGCTGACCACGCACACGTCTCAGCGAGGATGGAGACGTGCCCTTTCGCAGTGAGTACGCAGTGTGAGATGGAGAGTCTCAGCAACTCCCACTGGCTTTTTAATCTTCCTTCATAACAGAAAATATCTTAGAGGCAGTGAATGTGCTGCCATTCATTGAACAATCATCATACTTTGTTTACAATTTTGTTGACAATAGTGAATTACTATTAAAAGAGTTCTTTCGAGTTGGACTAATGTGAGTATGTTTTGTAAGAAACTTAATTGTGCCCAGATTATGTTTTTTATTAACTCAATGTGGATGTAATTTACAGATTTGGCCAAGCAGCAAATATGTTGATACAGTAAAATGTTCACAGACAACATATTTGTCTGATCTGGCCATACACCAGCATCATAAACTGTTTTCATGGTTATGTTTGGACACTCACAGAACTTAAGTTTAGAGTCGGGGTCTGGTTTAATACATGAAAGTTCACATTGACTTCAGACACAATGTGTTTATTTACATTTAACAAAAACCACAATCTTTCCCCTAACCTTAACCAAAGTAGTTTTGTTGCCCAACCCTGACCACAGACTGGTCTGTGGATGTGAGCCCTGCTCTCTAGAGTGGCAGTTGTTCGCTTGGGGCGACTGGTAAGACCACTTCCTTCGAACTCCACATCCTCAGATTTTTTCATTTTCATTTAACTTGTAGTCTTCATCCACAACAGATGCGGATTCAAGTGTCTGGTTTCATTTGGTAATAAACTGCTATAAATACATAACATGAGAAAAGCGGCTAATTTAAGCTATTTATCTGGTCAGCACTGGGGCTAGCCACCTTGAAATAATCAATCCCAAGTAGGAATAACAACACTGATGTGATGTGAATGGCGCAATACTCCCAAGAAACTGTCAGCAAAACTTTGGTACATACAATTGTTGCAGTTCTCCTCTAACTTTTTGACTCTTGTCATCTTTTCAGATTCATACTGGAGTCAAGTGCTTTTCTTTTGTTACCAGAATTATGGTCAGGAAAAGAAACAACACTGCTTGAGACAAAGATATGGAAGGAGAGACATCTCAGCAGGCCAACACAGAGGCCCACACACCCAAATCCAAACACATCCCCTCTCTGTGGACCAGTGAGGTGGTCTTTAAAGTGCTGCCATGATGGGTCTGCCCTATCTGCCCAGTGCAGACCCACAGATGCCCTCCCGGGGGGACAGGCTAGAGGGGAGCAGGGCAGCGGGCCTGAAGCCTCATCTGCTCTGCCCAGAATACAAATAGGTCAGTGTGTGGTGGGAGAGGAGGGGCACACACACACACACACACACACACACACACACATACACACACAAAACACACTGACCATGAACAAGAACGGGTCCTGCCAGCTGAATTCCTCCATTGGCCATGATGGGAAGGGCCATCTGGTATCAATGTGGGGAAGTCAAGCAAGCTTGTGCACACATTCACACCCACACACACATACACAGAAACACAAAGACACACACACACAGACACAGCAGACATGACTTTGTTTTATCTTCAAGTGATTCAGAGCAGCACCTGAACAACATGTCACTGACCTTTCATTCAGAGTCTTTATATGCAATACCACAACTCCCAGTAGTGCGACAGTCTTTCATCTCTAACACCATTCAGCTTGGACAGATAAGTTAAGCGTGCAACTATCTGTCGCTTGACTCATGCAAACATGTCCACTGGATGAAAGCATTCTTGTAATAACACGCAACAATGTGTTTATCTCTGCATTCCACCTGTCTTTTGTGAATTATTCATGAACTGTTTTTTCTTTTTAAAACCATAAAACAAACTTTTAAAGAGTTAAAATATTTACTGAATGGGGTTTTAGAGCTTTGCAAGTTATATGTAACACCAAAATAAACTCAAACTTAAGCCAACTCAGTATCAGTGCAATTTCATTTGGAGTTATTTTCTTGTTAGTGCACAGAGAAACTTATGAAAGACAGAAACCTGGAACTTGTTACCCTTACATGGACTCCTAACCCCCATAGATCCAAATTCCAAACACCCCTGGACAATGTTTAATCCCTGTTTTGACCCTGTGTTTATGACGGCAGTTTAATTCAATTTTTGTAGCACTGTGCTCAATCTTTCTGATTTCTCCTGTTTTGGAAATTCCTGGAAGTAAGAAAAACTTTACCCGGGGTAAAAATAGACATTGTTTGGCTGTGATGTAATCCTGTGGCTGCATTCTGAAGTTTTCTTTTTGCTGTTGGTGCAGGCTCTACATATCGTTGAAAAGGGAAACTGATTTATTTTGGCTTAATATCAAAACCCTGGCCTGATGAGGGAAGGCTTGCACAGAGCAAATCAAGTAGAAAATAAGCTGGGCTGAATTATTTTCAAAAGCCAGCATGCTATTAAGGCAGAGCAGGCCTGTGGCTGCAGCTCATGAAAAGAAAACATTTCAGGGTTTTCCATCATACAATTTCTTGTTCTTAATATCAGCGCCCCTTTCGTAGATACATAAACCTTCAGAAGGACAGCAAGCACTTTACATTAGACTACTGCAGAAGTGTGGGGAAAACATGTGCTACAAAAAAAAAAAATGCACAAGACCTTGGCTGTACAGTATATCTGCCGGGGGCTATGTATAAGCTAGTGAGAGTTGAAGAGGTCTGGATAAGCACTTGTTCGTGTACTTTGTGCCGATGTTTCAAACACTAAACTACAAGTTACAGAGATGGATCTGGAAACGAACCGTCAAAATCACATTAACAGTGAGCCTGGAACAAGGAATTGATTTGTCTCCCAGACATTCACATCCTTTCCCTGAGACACTGCAACTGAAAATTATGACGACTCCTGCACTTGCATTAGCGAGATAAGTTCTGCGCCACAGCTCACAAATATCTCAAGCACCCTTGTCTCCACCCACCACAGTCTTATGTCTGGAAAAAAAATCATTTGTTGTGCAGCAATCTGTGTCTTTTTGATTAACACCCCCATTCTACTTCCTTGGCTTGCCCCCACCTCACCTCTCTTTCTTCCTCCTTCTATCTCTCTCTCTCTCTCCCTCTCTCTATGCACATCCATCTCTATGATTATTTAAACGGGTGCCAAAAAAACACTGTGACCCGTCTAATTTGGGCTGTGTGAGAGCGTAGAGGAGGAGAGAGAGGGGCCCTGCAATTCTCCACACTCCCTTTTTACCGAAGCGGGGAAGTGGCGGGTGAGAGAGAAGCTGTTGCCATGGCTACGTGCTGGCAGCTTCTGTCCTTGTGTTTGGAGAGCACTGGCTGTTCCCTCTCTATCCAACGCCTGGGAGGGAGGAGAGGCGAGAGGAGAGAGGAGAAGGGAGGGAGGTGAGGGGAGAAGGAGGTGAGCAGAGGAAGGAGGTGTAGGGGGAGTCTGGGAGGGGTCGAGCTGCCAAAGGGGGTGGGAGTGGGAGTGGGGTGAGGTGAGGTGGGGTGAGGTGGGGTGCAACACTAGGTCTCGGCACCACAAAACCAAAGGGCTCCTGGCTGGGAAAAGAGCGACAAAAGAGCAACACGGAGGGCTCTGGTGCCTGATCAGCCCCTGCTCCGCACCCACACACACACATCTATACACACACACACACACACATGCACCACTGTTGATGACAGGCTTGACAGCAGTGGGTGTGTGTGTGTGTGTGTGGAGGAGTGGCAGTGGGTAATTGCTCCAGTGCTGTCACACATTTCAGGTGTCTCCATTGCCCATATGAGGTGGCTAAGCTCACTGCTGCACCCGCTGCTTAAAACTCGAACCAGTCCATAAGATTCATAATCTCACCATTGCACCTTATACCCAGCATGATTCCAGTCAAGTTGCTGCCCCTCGATGCTACAGTGGTGAACCTTTTCTACCACCACTCAGGTGTTAAGGTGTTGCATTTGCACTCTGTGGCTTCGTTGACGCCTGATAGTTGAGTTACATTCGTGGTATTCCCTGTAGCGCTTCTTGTGTGTTGTGCATAAGTGAGCAAGGTATCTCAGGTAGGCTGTAGTATTGCAGGCTCCACCACTCTGGGTCTAGCCACCCAGTAAGACGATCTAGGTAATGGATAGCTGTGGAATGGACACAATATGGAGCTAGCAGTTTTAAAACACACAAGTCCCCTTGTTACTTTTCTAGCTGCTCTTTCATCCTCTTAAGCTCAGGAGCTACAGTTACTTTGTCAACTAATCCAAACTATTTCCGTCTCTTTGTACCTTCTTTTGTTTTATGTTATTTGCAGGGTAAAAAAATGTGAGAGGCTTGTTACAGTCACTCCCTTTCCTCGAATGTGTCCCTGCGCCTATCACAAGGTCTGTGTATGTGTGTGTGTGTGTCTGTATTGGTGTTAAAGTTCATTCTAGGAGTTTGAATGTGTGTGTGTGTGTGTGTGTGTGTGCAAGAGCTTTGCGGTTGCTATTAGACACAGCACGCTGAGGCCCCGGTGGTCATGCTGAAACGCCCCCCCCCTTCCCCAAACCGCCCACCCTCAACCCCGCCCCCCCGGCAGGAGCTGACCTTGGCAGGGCCTGACAGAGAGCTGGCCTGGAGGGGGATCCACGGAGATCCACGCCAGCCCACTGAGCCAACCCACTCAGTCTGTGCAGGTGTACCGACGCCTGGACAAACACACACACACACACACACACACACTCACACGCTTGCATGCATAGTCACTAGACCAGGCAAGGCCCCCTGAGCAGGCAGATGTCCTAATACTCTGCATTTTTCTGCATTACCTTTCTTCTGTGTTTCTCATGGTCATTCTTGTTATTTATCTACTTTTATCTTCGCCATCTCTCATTTTCTCTACCATCTCCCTTTGATCTGTTTGATTATTAAATCTGCTCTTATACTGCATTCTTGACTACTACTGTACTTGCAGACCTTTCTTCACATATTGCGATGGTACATAGTGGAAAATAAAAGACCACAGAGATATGGTTCGAAATCCCTTGTTAAGTGTTATATTCTGGTGGTGTTTTTCATACTCAGACACAACATAAATTCAGATATTAACAGTATATAAGTTTGATAAAACAGCCGGTGTTACACACCATACAGTGCTGCATACTTGGAATTAGTTTATGATGGATGCACATGAATAAATATATGTATAAATATATGTATGGTATCAATAATTTACTTATAGCTGTGTTCACCATTCACATGTTCATTATTATAATATAAAAGTAGCAGAATATTGTATGACTAAAGAGAAGCAAGTTCATCTGGGAGCTTGGATACATCTGATGTGGAAGTCCCAGCGGTGGTATAAACCTAAGCTCAACCGTATATGCATATGGCAGCGAACATGTGCTTGAGTTTTTTTCATATATATATATATATATATATATATACAGCCACCTCAGTGTAGTGAACCATCAGCTGGTATCATTTACTGTGGAAATTTAGCAATCTGTTGATGCAAGACATCAAAATTACAATGAATTACTGCAAAGTCCTCGTATAGTATTGCATCACATAAGAAGAGGCCACTTTAAATCAGTAGCTGCAGCAAAAAAACAAACTAACTAACTAAACACAACATATATGAAAACCAGTAAAAGAAGCAAAGTAATCCTTTATGATAAATTTCATCTTGGTGTTCGGTGAAGACAAAAAGTTACAAATTATTACGAGTGTAAAGAGAAGGCATATACAGAATTATCATTCAACAAACTAATAAGAAATAAAACCTTATTAGTCAGTCTCCATCTGCTCACAAGTGTGTTTTACTTATTGTTACTTCACTGTGTTTTTCACACTCATCTACTAGAGGAAGAGGATGGTTTGTCTCATCTGTCAGTTTAAGACTTGGACGTACAAGTGTGATTTCATGACTTTGCAACTAGTTTTGTCAGTTGGTGCAATCAGGACACTTGAAACCACCCGTGTTTTAAAAATGAAGCAGTACTTATATTCAAGTACTGTTCAAGTACTTAGTACGATATTCACAGTAGTTGAATTAATCTTCATAGTGTGTAAAAAAATTCAAAAGAAAATATTTAATTCAAATACTTCAAATGTGATGAAATTAAAAACAATTTAATGTTAATTTTAAAGGCAGTTAAATATGAATTAATAGTTAATATTTCTATCTGCCACTTGTGGTGTCACATGTGGTGAAAGACAAGACAAAAAGGTGACTGTAAACAAATTAGTTCCTCTTTGAGGTGGTTTCCCTTGCAAAATGTGATTACAGATGAACTGTGAATATGATTCTATGCCGCTGTTGGATTTACTCAGATTTCCAGTCAACAATGAGAAACAGATTTTACCAAATAAATAAATAAAATAAAATAAAAAAAATACAGCAAGTGCAGAAAAAAGTGAAAAAAAACCTGAAGCAGAGGTTTGTATAGATTATAAAGAACATGATATGATCTACAGCAGGTGAACCCCTTGAAAGAAAGAGTTTTGTCAAAATAGTCAAAGATTTTGTGCATGACAGGCAGGCAGAGAGGCTGAACAGGCTGGAGCTGGTCCATTGTACATCTCAGATTTCATTTTGGAGGACAGAAAACCTTGACTTGTGAAGCTGAGAGCAAACGCTTCTCATTTGTGTATGTCACCCAATTGTGTCGGGCATTCGTGGTGAGAACAGAACGACTGCTGGGGATAAAAGAGAAGCTCTGGAGGTGAGCACTTTATTTCCAACAAACCAGGCTCTGTCTGACATTATGAATATATATTCATGTCCACCCTGTTTTCAAGGTTTCAAGTTGATTCTTCACTATTAAGTCTCTCACAACCATTTATTTATTTATTTTTTTGTATTTCATTGCTTTATTCATTTTGTGTCATTTTAACTTTTTGAAATGATATTAAAATACTGTACTGTTAGATATTCAAAAGTGAGCCATAAATGATCCTCCATATTGTTTTATCTCCTTAAAAAAAAGAAAAAGAAAGGAAACAATGTGGTTTTTTTTTTGTTTTTTTGTGGATTCATATTGATTATAGTGACTATAACTCAAACAAAGAATCACAGAACACTCTTCATTTCTTGAGTGTTTTTTTCTCCCCCGTTTTCCCCGTTTTCACTCTCACTCTCTCCTCACCTTCCCCCTATTCCCTCCTGACTGTGAAGTAACAGGTTGTGTTTAGCTTCACTGCTCTCTACTTCCTCGTCTGGCATGTCTGTTCTTTCAGTCCAGAGTCTAAAGTTCAGCCAGAGACAACAGGAGGGGAGCATCATATCACTCACTTGTAGCATTACACAACACACACACACTCACTGTTTTTTTCATGTTTTCTTCGTTTACACAGTAAGAATTTTCGCCCCCTCAAGTGTAGACATTTTGTAGCGTGTGACTAAATGATGAATGGTGTTACAATAATTTGATGAGATTGGGTCAGATGATGCAAGAGACAAGTGCCTAATGATAATGCCCTTCTTGATATCTTGCAGCTTATTATGCCGAACTGCAAATGATCCCCCCAGACACCCACACCGTCTTTGAACTGCTCCCACCCCAGGGTGATGCATTAGCAACCTGTCTTGGGTTGGCGTAGCCTTGGGAGTGGAGCTTGTGTCTCAGGTGTTTAATAAGTCTTACTGGGGTGTGGGGCAACCGGATGAGGCCTAGGAGCTTGAACTCTTCAGATACCTCTCTCCATCCATACTGTGACCCCTCCCCCAGGTCCCTCAGACCATCTCCCATCATCCTCTCTGTCTCCCTCCTCTTCAGCAACTCTCCTCAGCATATCTCTGTAGCACCCTCCCCACCCACCTCCCTCCACCCCCTCCTCTTTTCCAACCACACTCCTCCCTCTTCCACCTCCCTCGAAGCGCTTGTTTGCGCTCCATTCTGCCTGCCTTTCCTTCAACGCATGCCAGGACTCCTCAGGCACCAGTTACACAGTGAGGATTTTATTTGAAAGAGCTCCTCAGGACGTCATTACAAGGATCATCACCGGGCCTTACGGCTGATGTTACATTAGTGTTCCATCACACACACACACACACACACACACACACACACACACACACACACATCACACATACACATATACACACACACACACACACACACACACACACACACACACACACACACACACACACACACTGAACCTTCAAAGTGCCTATTAACTATCTTGCCCCATCTCATCACACAAATCAAAATTGTCTCTGAGATCGGTAATATCACATTAATCTTTAATTGACCATTCTCATGTATCAATACACTCGAGACCAAAAGCTGAATAACCATATGTGTGTAATTTCAAGTGTGTGTGTGTGTGTGTGTGTGTGAGAGAGAGAGAGAGAGAGAGCGAGAGAGATTGCAGATTGATTTAGTTAGATTTAGTGAAATATTAAAACAAATGGTGATGGGATGGCAGATATGTCAGATTATGCTGAGTGGAGGATGACAGTGGAGAAAGTCTAATGTTTTTTTTTTCTTTTTCAACAAAATTATGTTGAATTGCTTTCAAATGTCACAGACTTGATATTTTTGCACAGTTTCAGTTGCATATCATATTATTCAGCAGTATTTCCCATTATTGAATCTGTTATGTACGTACTGTTACGTACGTACTTATGTACGTACTCTTCTCAGTGTTTATTCTCATATTTGTAATTTACATCACTTGCATAATCCATCACCCCGCCATCCATCCATCCATCCATCCATCCATCCATCCAGTGGTGTAGTGGTCCCTGGAGAAGTGGGTATACCACTGAATGTTGCGCATCAGACGAGATTGAGAAGTGGGTATACTCAATGTTGACTGAAAAATAATATACCTGTGTATACCCTCCACTACACCACTGCCTCCATCCATCAATTCATTCATTAATTCATCCAACCTCTTTTCCCATTGGAGCTCCTCCTATCCAGGCAGCCAGAAAAATACTTCTTAATTCACCCGTATACAATCAGCCTGCCACCTCTCTATCCAGCACATACAACCTTATTAATCTAGTCTCCCTTTCCCTGTGTCCCTTTTGTTCCATCCTCTCGTCTCCACCCAACCATTTTATCCGCCATTCATTGCAAACAGAAGACATACAGTATCTGGTGTGAAACAGAATGAATATTAAGTGGGTAGCAGTTGGATCAGGCTTACAGTACTACTGTAAATACACTTTTTTTCCCCTCCCTCCCTCTCTCTTCCTATCATCTGTGGCTCTCTCAGTCATGCTGCTCCAGCTTCACGATAAAGCCTGCACCATGTAAAGTGGTATGGGCTCCATCAGCCATGCAGATGAGTCCTGCTTCCTTTACCTTAATTAGAGCTCCCAGGGGACTGGCTGTGGGCGCTCGGCAGCATCAGCCTCTCATACCACAGGGATACCTTTCATCAAGCCCGAGAACACCAGGAGGAAAACTGACATACAGGCATTGTACAGAAGAGAATTTAAAAGCACTCATTATGTGGAAATGTTCCAGGATGGTATTCAAGGCTAATCACTTAAACAGCAGGCAGAAATGTGGCTTTTCACTGTAGGAGCAGAAACTAAAATAACAAAAATAGTATTATTATCCATACAACGTTTTACTGCACACACACATATGTGGTGAGAATTGAGGGATTCAGTCATTTAGAGCTGGATTGATAAGTTTATTGATTCATGTCAGATACGATCTGAAGAATTCTGATGATTATTTAATTGTTTGTGTCTGTTTTCAGGAAAAAACAAAATAAAAAAAACTGATGGTAAATCAAATCAAACCATGTGGAAATATCAGCTTGACATTTTATAGATCAAACTGTTTATCAATGATGATGATTGATAATTGATGATGATAAAAATAATTATATAGTCTGTTTTCCTGTGTAATGTGTATGGATTATTTTACATTTTCTGTAAATAAATGTTGGTGTATGTCCGTGATTACTGTAAATAGAATTGTAATGATTAATAACATATAACATATTTAAATACTATATCAACTATATCAATGTAGTCCATAAAATATAATGAAACTGTGAAGGAAATGACGCTGCAGTTTTATGGAGCCTAATTTCACATCACTATTAAAAAAAAAAAAAAATAAAAAAAAAAAAGATTTATTATCTAATACGTCTAATATGATAAGTTACAGCAATAATTTATCAAATGTGAACGCGTCAAACAAAATAAAATTATCAAAAATTTTCATTAAATTGTAAAATCATCGGCTTTAAAATGTCTTAAATGATGAATCGAATATGAAAATAACTGCTTTTTAATTGTCTGATCTACTGATCGATCAATTAAGTTTTTATTTTAGCTCGATTGTAAATAAATTACAACTTATAAAATGTTTTTATTGACAATGAACCAAACGGAAACATTTGGTTTTCTCATTATTTATGTCTACATGTGTAGACTGAGAGTAATAATTCCTGTAAATATCACACGGCTAAACAAATATAGTAACATTTATTTATTAAATCCCCCCTTTTTCCATACACCTTCCTCTCCGGCCCCTTTAAACGGGGAGGTGCTCCGGTACTCACCCCCAGCCCGGGGCACTCCGCGCGTCTCCAGGAGGGTACACAGTGAGTTCGTACTGACTGAGAGCGGACGCGTCGGAAACCTCCCCGGAGGGGCCCCGTGTAATTCGATGCATGCTGTTAAAGCTTAGAGTATATTGTCTTCCCTTTGCTTATGAAGCCTCCACCCACCGGCCCACCCTACATTTAGCGGATCATGTGACTCGGGGTAAGTCATTTGCAAGTACAACAGTTCTCTGTGCGCTCCCATTCATTTCCTGAGAACTGCCTAAGCTGAGCAGCTGAGAGGCAGAAGGGGAGGGAGCTGCTCACTCACATACACTCACTCACTCACACATACACACACACACACACACACACACACACACACACACACACACACACACACACACACACACACACACACACACACACACACACACACACACACATACACACACATACACACGTACATTCGCGTAGAGTGAGAGGAGAGAAGAGGAGAGGAGAGGGAGAGGAGGAGAGGAGACAGAGAGGACTGTAGAGAGGAAAACAGTGTCCTGGTCTCCACGGCTCTGCAGCTTCTGACAAGGTCTGTGTATTTTTCTCGTCCTGTTCCTCTGCTGGCTGCTGCTGCTGTGTGCTTCATTTGTCACGTTGCTGGGCTTTGTGCTTGTGTTCAGTGCGTCTCGTTCAGCTGTCATTGCTCTGTCAAAGCAGATGACAACTCAGATCACCTATGGCATTGTGTCTGGTGTCTGTCACTGAGGGGGGAAGAAAACAAGAGACCCTGCATGGTGCTGAATGGACATGTAACACCCCCCCCCCCTCTCTCTCTTCACGTAAATTCATAAGCTGTCAAGACAAAAAAAAAAGTGATTATACTCTGAATGACTGTGGGCAAGGGCAGCATCCTGACTTTTACAGCGCCGGCTCCAGTTGTGAAATCTCTTGTGTCACTTATTTACCTCTGAAGCAACTTCAAAACATTTCAGCCGTAGCTGTGCAGCAGTGTTGTAGAATAATATTGACTGAATGTCTTGGTGGGGGAATATGAGAATGTGAAGTGAGACAGCACCGCACCGAACTCTCTCTCAGCACTTCTCAGCTAGGGAAAAAAAAAGTTTGCTGCTTGTCAGAGTTTTGTGTCTGTCTTATGAGAGTTTCTTGTGTGTGTGCATTTGTGTATGTTTGTGAGGATGTGCATTTGTGTATGTTTGTGTGTGTGTGTGTGTGTGTGTGTGTGTGTGAGAGAGAGAGAGAGAGACAGGCTTGTTTGCCTACCGTAGCCTACTGTAGCAGCTTAGAGACAGAGAGAGGAGGCTGTTAGCAACGGGTTAAACATTAGGAGGCTCGGGTAGCGGAGGAAGGACACTGGGGGGGAGGAGGTGTGTGTATGTGTGTATGTGAGAGTGTGTGTGTGTTGCAGGGGTGGTGTCTTGGATGTCATCGGCAGCGCTCTCACTTCCAGGGTAATAGTCATTGGTATTGATGGGTGGCTGTCAGAGAGGCAGAGAGCCACCAGGCTGGGGAGAGTGGCCGGGGGCTGGCCCTTGGCTGTTATTTTCAATTACAGGGGACCGGGGCAGAGCTGACAGCAAAGGCATTTGTACATCCAGCAAGGGGGAGGAGGAGGATGGTGTGTGTGTGGTGGTGGTGGTAAGGTGGGGGGTGGCAAGAGGAGGGGAGGGAGCAAGAGAGCAGGAGAGAGGGAGGGAGCGAGTGAGAAAGGTGGGAGGGGGGGATGAGACTCTGGCCTCTGCTCCTGGGTTTGATGTGGAAACTGAGCACTGACCTCTGTGACTTTACCCCCGCGTTGTGGAGAGGCCCTGTTCTGCTTTTACCGTGTAACAGCCGTAGGGTGTGTGTTTGTGTGTGTGTGTTTCTAAGTGGGGGTGCCATCTACAAAACTGGAAAAAAATACAAAAAAAAAAAAAAAAAAAGAAAAAGATGAGGGGGGAGGACGAGACCCCCTGCAGCTCACGGATGTTCAGCGAGCGAGATTAGTGCCCATTTAAACTCTCACTTAAATCCATTTACAAAAGGGGCCTTTTCCCTGTGCATGAATAAGCAGGCTGATATTACCACACATGTAGAGCCGGCTCTACAGTACATTGTGCGAGAGAATCATATTGGAACAGGCAACATATAAATATTTCTTGGCACTGACGAACAAATGATTGAAGGTCTCTATTAGGAGAGGGTGATAATACTTGAAAAAAATGTAATTCTGCTAAATATTTTTTTTTTTTTTTTGAGGTTTTTTTTTTTTTTGCGATACCCAGAATTATTCATGGTAATGTGATGAAATGGTGAAGAATAATTTGATGTTAATTACTGCAACATTGAACTACACGTGTTGCAGTAAGCACTGGATAATTTCAGTTCAGTGAAATGGACGAACAAATCTTTTCACGTCGAATCTTTTAATGGAACTGACTATAATGAATCATCATCATCCTCATTACGACTGAGACATGGCTTCGATACAGACACCAAAAGTCACAGAAACAATCCTGGTTTAACAACTCTTGTGAACGTGAAAGTGAATATATCGGTTCGAAGCAGCAACAGTGATGCCTTTACAAATAAGTGATGGAAGTACTTAAGTTAATGGCTCCAAATCTTTGAACAGGACTTCATGAAAAGATTTGAATCAGCAAAGTGATTTGTTGCTGTTTGCTCACAACATTTTTCCAAGTTCGTTTTTAATGAGCTGTTTTAAAGCATCCTTTCTGACTGTTTGAACTGGCGTCTTTAGCTGAACAAATACTGACAACTGAGGTCATTTCTTCTCACTGTGTTACACCGTATGTCACATAAAGTACGCCTCATCACTAATTCTAACAAGTGCTCCATATTAAACCGCAGAATTAGTTGTTTATTCATGTCCTCTAGAAAGAAAACATGCATTTTATGATGAGTCTGGTTTGGCGCAAAAACAGCTTGGTGAGGTTGAAAAGCAAGGTCATGGTTTGGGTTAAAAATTTCTCCTTTGTTAAAGTTAACGGACCTTCAGTGTCATGTTTACAGGAATAACCACAAGTTTAAGGCTGTGGAGTGGTTGTTGGCTTTGATAGGAGTGGGAAACAAATGGCAGTCTCCCATGTTAAGGTCATTTGTCTTGTTGATCCATCCATCCATCCTGACTTCCTCCTGCTGTGCTGACTTTGTGGCTCATTAACAATGTCAGTCATACTTCCTGCCACCACCAGAGGGCTTTATCACTGGAAGGTAAACATATTTGTTTGTTTTTCTTGTCAGGTATTTCTTAAAATGACTGCCATCATTTTTCTTGGGTTTTGACACACATTGGTGTATATAATGGTCTTTTTTTAGGATGTTGTTCTCCTGTTCTCTCTCCTAGTTTTTGGCTCACCTTGCACTCAATCAGGTGTTTCAGCTTGTCGCTGCTGTCTGCTTGTCGCTGCCGCACATAATCATGATGTAACACTTGCAATGTTGTTAAAATTGTTATCACATTAAAAACCATACTGGTGGTATTATGAGCAATATGATGCAGTATACTCTGAGTTACCATCACCACCAAATGCATCAAACAGCTGCAACCACTCTGATGCATTCAATGGCTCAACCTCCTGAACGCCAAGGCATGGTCCAAAGGCTTATGATAGAGATCAGTGCAGGTGGGGGGACTCAATTAAAAAGCCAATCACCAACGGATAGACTCAATCTGTCCATCAACACCGCTCTGCCCTGCACATTTAATTGCTCTGCAGGATTCCCCGACTAAATGCATCATCTGTCTGCCACAGATCACAACGCACAAATTGGGCATGTGTTGACAGATTGAATCTCTCAGGAAGAAGTCCAGTGCTCTGTGCTCTATGTGCACCTCGACAACAAGTAGCCTTGCTGTGTTATTCAGGGAAATGTGAAATTCCCTGTATTACCCCTAATCAGCTGGGTTAACTGCTGGCATATTGACTGACTGCTGTATCATTGATCTGGGTGGGTGTTATGGAGTGTATCATCATTGATTGCGGATCAATGCAGTGCACAGTAAGGCTGGATTCATTTGGATGCTTGACTGTAAGCCAAGGAATATTACCAAGATGTTTTATGCACTATGTGCATTGTGGGATATCCTTAGGTTGTAAAGGTGCTGTCGCATCTTTAGAGGTATCAGTTATTGGAAACTGCCACATTCAAAGACCTTGAAACACAAACGCACACACACCTCCCTACAGGTTCTTACAATAGACCAATGTGTCAAGGTCATGCTAACCCAATGTCGATAGCAGCCAAACAAATGTATTTGCATATTGATAGACACATCTTGTCAAATAGCTAAATGGATCAAAAAGGTCATGCTTCGAGGGGGTTAAATATCTGAAACATCAGCACCCACTTGAATATTGTTTCATTCTGAATATTAAGACACATGCTGAACTTCCTGTGCGTGAAATTAGACTAATATTTGTAGGTGATGGTTGTGAACTGAACTCCCTGTGTTGTTATTTCATCATGACAGAAGTTGACAAAATGTTCTTTTTCCCTTTTGCGTATACTCTTGTGGATTCAACCTTTGACCCCAGTGTCCAGCCCATGTTTGTTTACCAAAATTGAGTTAAGGGTGTACATGGAGTACTAGCGTGTGTGTGTTTTGTGACTAAAAGAGAGAGAGAGAGAGAGAGAGAGAGTATGGAACGTATTGTGCAAAAGCAGTGCCTCTTGAGGTTGATATTCTAAATAGTGGACACAAACAGAAAGAGCTACAATATAACATGGATGATTACAGCTTGTCAAACATCAGTGTGAGTATTTTGAATTTTTGCCGCATTCCTGTGTCAAATACTTACAAGGAGCCACTCTCATAGAGCCAAGCTTATCTTTTGACAGAAGGAAATCTGTTGTTGTGAAACAAGTAGATTTAAAGGGGAGGTAGACTTTAACATGGTGATGTCTGACCAACAACTTGATCCAAGTTTTGTTCTAGTTCTGACACCATCTCTTGAGCTGCACACTCAGTGCTTACTGGAAGTGACTCATATAGCAAAGCTTGCCCCCAGACTCTGATTTTTAAGGTTGCTCGACATGTTTCCATTTCTAGGATGGAAAGGCATGTCAATCTGTCTGTCTGTGGTGATGTTTCCTCTTTGAACCAAGTGTCTGTTTTGTTTCAGCAAAATAACGCTTAGTTTAACAGAAGGAAGGAGAAAGGGAAGCAGGCCAAGAAAAGAGGATGGAAGAGCATTCAAAGTCAGCATTTTAAGATTGTTTTAGACCATTTTAAACTGGTATTACAGGAAGAGTTTCCCCTTACAGAATCTTTGAGTAGCTGTGTCTCTTGAGGCTCGGCGCAGATGTTTTCAACAGACCTGCACAAGGATGCTGCATGGATCACTGTGAACTTTGTTTCCAGTTGTACTGTAGGTGAACTGTTAGGAGAGGAAATTATGCAAACAACATGTGGAATCCATTTGGGGTGCCTGTGGCATTCCACAGGCTCTTTGGCTTTAACACAACTGAGTGTTGGTCCACGCTATGTACCTCCAAAAACCTCGTCTCGATTAGCTTGCCTCAACCAGGTATCAGCACGACACAGCATCGGTTGAAAAAGAGAGGAAAAATAATCAAAGTGAAGGCATGAGTAGATGAGTAATAGATGTAAACACAGCTGCTGGCTTTTATTGAGTGGTGTTGGAGAGCTGGAATGGGTCAAACCAAGGGGAAAAACTCAGTGAGCAAAAATAACTGCGCACACATTTGATGTAATAAGTGTCAGTGTGTAGGAATGTTTTGGTTGGTCCGTTATTGTCTGTTTCCATATGCTGTATGTTGGTGTGGATTTAGTTGTGTCAGCATAAAGTGAGGTTAGGTAGGGTAGGCGCTTCGTGATGCTGCATCAAGAGGACACTGCAAGACTATTAAACACCAAAGCCAAAGCTTTAAGCTTGTATATTTGTGCATATGTCTACATATATGTCTGTATTTATGGGGGGGAATTGAAAAAATAAACTAAAAAATATTGTGAATTAAGTGTCTGAAGTGTCTTGTTTACAGGAGATACTGTAGATGAGTCAGTGTATTGGTGTCTCTGTGTGCTTGCATTGTACAATTATTGTGAAACATCTAGGTCGATCTTTTAGAGTGCATGTGAGTGCACATGTGCTGTGATGCATTTAGCAGACAAGCTATTGTGAGTCGTATGTACACAGTGCATATGTTGGGGGAAGGGGGAGGTAAGGGTATTCACACACACAAACACACTTTTAGACCTATATGTTAGAGCACAAGCTTAGACATACACACACACACTCACACACATATACACACACTAACGCAGCCTAGGGGGGATAAAAGGCAGTAGCCTACTCAAAGAATCCCCCATTAGGGCAGGAGTGTACTGACTTCCCCTGGGGAGGAGAGGAAGAGAGGCAGAGTATGTGGGTGGTTGGCGGTGATAGTGGTGGTAGGAAGGATGCAGGTTATTGTGAAGATGCTAATCTAAAGCATCCCACCTCCCCGTTAGGGCAGCAGAAAAGAGCTGGGTTTCACTCTGACCCTCAGTTTCGTTAAGCAAATAGCATAAGAGGAGCAATGACTGAGAGCTGTGATTCACCTGCTTATACCTTCACATTATGTTCTCTTGAGCTTTTATACTAAACACACACTCTGTAATATTTGATATTTCTCTGGGTTGTAGTGATTTTGTAGCAATGTCAGTGGTTTATTTATTGTGAATTTGGTACAGAGTTGCACCTCTATCTGTTTGAAATAATCATTAAGTACTGCAATGTGGTCACCTCAACCCAGGACCTATGCACCGAGGGTAAATAAGAGACGAGGACAGAGTCACTTGGTGCATTTTTTATCGATCCGCCTGAGCTTACAGCTGTCTCTCTATCTCCCCCTCTCTGACGCACATGTACAGTAGAATCTTACAGTGTGTAAACCTCCACATAAAAATGCTAAGAATATTGCAGTGTCTTCCTGAAAGGCTGTGCCAATTTACTCCATGTGTTTATCCGGGTTTGCTCAGCTCCACCTCCCCCGCCTTCGGTACAAGTGAGGTTTTTGTGTCAGAGGCTATTTTAGATGCACAGCCACTGACCCTACTGCATTTACTGCGGTGAGTGTATGTGTGTGTGCGCGCGTGTGTGTGTGAAGGGTGTTTGAGAGAGGTCACCCGATTATGTTGAAACATGAAGACCTCATAGTGTATTGGCTCTTCAGGAGCTGTTCTGTGACATCTATTTGTGTTTTTTAAAAGAGGATCTCAATCCAAACCCTCACGCTGAATATTTTAACTTATTCTTTCTCATGATTACATCAAAATGATCTTCAATTGGATATAAGCTGCCTAGAATGGTGTCACAAATTGCTTTGACTTCTGAGCCGAGCGCTGACTTGAGTAACGCCACCTCACTTTAGAGCTGTCACAGTCACAGCTTGTTTAGCTGTTTCTCTGCTGCATTTGAGGCACATGATGCAAGAGGATGTCAGACTGTTCTGTTTACCTCTCTCTGGAGCTCTGTGGAGGAGTGTGTGTGTGTGTGTGTGTGTGTGTGTGTGCGTGCAATTTGCGTGTGTAACTGTACGTGCTTTTCGTGCATGTGTGTGTGTCTTTGTGCGTACTGTAGGTGTGTGTGGGTGGCTGTTTTAGTTGAATGGGCATCTATATTCTTCTTTCATGAGAAGAGCTGCAGTGTTGAGAGAGTTTTATATGCTTGTGTGTGTGTGAGTGTGTTTTTTTTTCTCTGAATCTAAGATAAATATGGTTCATTGTGGGTGCAGGCTAAGGTCACAAGATTTTTTGTGTATGTTTGTGAGTGTATGTGTGTGTGTGTGTGTGTGTGTGTGTTTGGTAGCCAAATAATAAAACAGAACAGGGGGCTCAGGAAGTCATCTTCATAAGAAGTGCGTTTGACATGCAGACACAGACACAGATAAACCAGACAGCGACCGACTCTTCTTTTCGCTTTGAGTGTTTCCTCTCAGAATAAATAGCTTCTTCATTTCCCACAGTTTCACAAGACCTCAGCAGCAACGGAGGCGGTATTGGCGGAGGTGGGGATCTTTCACAAGACAAAAGTCACTGCAAAAAAATAAATAAATTAAATTCACCTTTGTCCTGTTGAAAAATATTGTATTTCAGAAATGTTTACAGGTGTTGCTGACTTTGTTTTTTTTTTTACCATAACATTCAACATGTTTTAGTAGATACTAAAAACATATGTGGTGGTGTGTTATTACTGACATAACCTGCACAGGATAAATCAATGTGTTTAGGGTGATTTTTTCAAAGTATGTGACAGCAATTATGTAATTTAGTTTAGTGTGTGTTATTCTATTTCTTGCTACTATTTGATCACCTTTAATTAAACACTGTATGTGTGTTTTCCTGTGTAAACATACTGTAGTTGAAAGTTTGTTGTATGTAGTGTCCATTCAAAATTCCTTCAAATTATTTTCGTGTGTGTCCTGTTGAGGGCAGTGGACTTGAGCTGCATCCGGCGACCTCATCCCCCTCATCCCGACAGGATTACTGACACAGGATCCCCCTGCCCCTGGCAGAAATAGAAAGGACCCAAGGGCAATCCACCAGAATATGGGAACTTCCATGGGCCTTGCTTGTCCATGAGTGTGTGTTACTCACGTTTGTGTGTGTGTGTGTGTGTGTGTGTGTGTGTGTGCTGCTTGTGTATTTACATGGGTATCTACTCTATAAATGGAGCTGGTTTCCTCCCAGGTGCTTAGCTCTCTGGCTCGAGAACACGAGTTTACTGCTTTCTCTCTCACACACACACAAATTATCCCCCCACTACCTTACTCGACCTACCTATTTGACTGTTCATTTGTTTCTCCAGCTGTAGAGAAAGTTTATATTACACTGGAACATTTTTTTTCTCTTAGATATGTACAGGAACCAGGAACTTACATAATGAGGAGAGCAGGAGTAAAAAAACAAAAAACAAAACAGCACAGCACATTGTTGCTGAGCCTATTTCCACATACTGTATCAAACCCCATAAACACATGTTGATTTAATCACCCCTCCCCTCATCTGACCATACAGTCTGCATTGCCCAAAATGCACTGTGTGATTACAAAATTACTTGCTTGTCCACTGGTATAAGATATAAAGTATAATTTGGAACATTGCATTACAAATATGTGTAATATAATCTCAATGGGCGCTGTCTGTGGAGTCCCACACATTGAGTTTTTTAGCTTTTTTTTTTTTTTTTTTTAAAGCTGGGTTTTACCACAATGGAGCTTGATTTGTATTCTGAAGTACAGATCGATCAAATCAATACTTACCCTTTGCCTTCTCCATTCAGCCTGTGCAAATGGTTTTTTGGTGTTCATCTTTTGAGGCTGTCTCAGTCTGTGCCTTTGATTTTTATAAACGCTCAGTTTTTTTTTCTCCCGAACGTGGCATTTTTTTGACAGGCATTTTATCGATAACATTCTCCTTCACAACCAGCTATAAAGAGCGGTCGGGCACAGGCATATTCATTCAAGTCGTGAGTCAGTTTTGTGAGCGTCAGTGCCATATATTGTTGCTGGTGACAAGCTCTTTAAATAAAATGATCCTTCATTATGTGTTAATCGTGTTCTGCGAGTTTTATGACGTCAAAGAGACAAAACCATTAAAAGGTTTTTAAATAGCTGCTACAGGACCACATAACCTCTGCGTGTGACACGGAGCCCAGTCCATGTATAACAAATCAGATTCCATATCAGGTGAAGCTTATGCAGATATAATCAGACAGATGGGACCCGATAAGCTCTCCAAGTTTTGCTGTGTCCCAGACATGTAAACATCCAACACATGAGACATGTATTCTGTCTAATAATAGTTGTGTTCATGAAAAGAGCTGTGTTGTTGTGTCTCTGTGGAACTGATTTATTCCCAGAGGAAAAAGAAAGAGGGTGTTTTGAGGTGAAGTGCATCAGTCGAGTACATCTCTAAGGGGTTTTTAACCCTAAAGGGAACATTTTTTTTTTCAAAGGGTAATGCACATAAACTGGTTTGATGCCATTTTACTTGTCAGGGGCTGGAGAAGTCCACGCTTCTATGAGCAGAGAGGTAGCAGCACTCTGCTCTCTTGAGCCCCATTCAAAAATGTCCCAGAAGCATCCAAAAGACTTCGCTTGCTGCTCCTGCCAAAGAAAATACGGCTTATGAAATGGAAATTCTGAGACCATTCACAGAGTGCCAGGAATGATTAGAAAAAAAAGTCTATGTCCATCTCAGTACATCCAGGAGTGAAGTCTTAGCGAAAACACGCTTCTCTGCCGTAGACACGCACTAAACAAATAGCATCAACACTGTTTAGCTGGTATGTGCTGTTTAGAAAGTAATGAGATGAGCCGGCAGGACTGGGTATGTGTTTATGACAAATCAGGTAAACAGCATTCACCTGGTATGTGGAGTCAGAAAATTGTTAAAGGGGAACTCCACCAACTTTTACACACAAAGGTTAGTTCAGTTATCGTGGGTAGTGCTGCTCAACCTGTGAAAAGAGACGTACAATGCTGACAACTTGAGGTTAGCATGCTAGCCAGCTAACACCAGTCCAGCCAACACATCTCCTCTCTGTCTGATAGTGAGTAAGTAATGTAGCTGCTCATAAAGAATATTCAAACACAATGATCACTGAAACTTGAGAAAAGAAACCATGTTCGGCAGCTCTTTTAACTGTCATATAGTCACTGATCTGTTTTCTGATAAAATCACCCTAAGAAAACAGCAGTAGCTGATATGTTTCTTCAACATTAGGGTACATTATCAGTCCGAATAGCATGTATTGTCATTAAACAGGAACAAGTAGGATCTATAAAATTCTGATGCATATGAGCAACATTAAGTCAACATATCTGAGCTTTTGTTGCTTTTGTTTTGATCTGTCTTTTGTTAGCTGACCATGGATGGTCATTATGGACTGTGGATAGTGTACACTATGGTGACAGCTGTACACTTTTATGAGATCTGGAAACTTTGAAGGAATTTTTGAGATCATGTGAAGTATTTGTCTGAGCAGAGGAAGACAGAAGACACACTTTTTATTGTAACACATAAAGTGTAAAACCTGATTGCCTTATAAACATGATGATCACTCTATCCCCAGAGCTTTTGAGCTTCGCAGCTTTAAGCAAAACTAACCCAAATACCATTAAGATGCTGACAACAACATTAACAACAACACAGACAAACAGGTCAGACTTGGTTTGGTTTTGCTAAATATGTAGCGTCTGTGTTTTGTCTTTGTGGTGCTGTACTCACCTCTGTGAATTGAAGATTCATGTCGTTTGAACCCTTGACCACACCAAGCGCTGTTATTTGGCTGACTGCAGTTACTCTTGAAGTAGTAACTCTGCAGGGAACTATTTGAAAGACTCTCAAGACCAGGATGAGGCCAACAAGATGAGGTCATGAACAGACACAGGCTAACATGAAGCAGACTGAGGTTGAGATCGAAATCAGCTGTGATTGAGTTGTGGCTCTATTGTGTCTACACAGCGAGCAAACAAGACACATATGTTTTTCAAAAAAACATATATTAAATCTTTATTTTTGACAGACTGAAAAAGTGTTAGTCAGCTAATTCTCTTTCTCTTTTTCAAGCAAGTGTTTTCTTTGTTACTTGTTTTTGAACATACCCAGCTTTAACTGAGAGACTTTTTTGTGCACGGCGTGACTCAAAAGAGAGGAAGTGGAGGAGTGTGCTGGTGAGCTAGCAGTCATAGGCTGGTTATCAGGCCAATGTGTCACATTGGGGTGTCCAGGGGCACAGAAGAGGGAAGTGAGCTGTGGCAAAGAGGCCGGCGGTACACAGCACAGGCAAAAACACAGGAAATGCTCATCGCAAATCATAGTTACAGCGCTGAATCTGCACTTGGTATCACTCGTTAGTCATGTCTTTTTCAGTTGCAACATTAAAGTCCTCTCTTTACTTGCAGTTTCCCTTCTTGTGCTTTCTCTTTTTCTTTTTCTTTCACTCGTCTCTTTGGTGGAGGACCGTGTGGAAGGGGGTCTGTTGGCATTCTTGCACCGTGTGCTTTGCGCTCGACCGGGCCTTGGCTCGGGTCCATATCCCCTCTCTACCCTCTCTCTCGCTTCTCTGACTACCACCCCTCCTCCCTCTCCACCCTCCCCCCCACCCCCCAACGTCCCCCCACCCACCCCCAACCTCTTCAACTCCCCTTTAGCTGTTTCCCTTAACCACTGCTCCTGCCAGCAACTCTGGGCTCTTCAACTACCCCCCACCCTCACTCACTCACTGACTCTTTCACTCACTCCTCTCACTATCACCTTCCTTAATCCTTCCTCATGTGTCTACCATAATTCATTGCTGTCCTCCATCCCCCTCATCCTCTTCCATCTCTCTTCCATCCTAGACCGTGGCAGCAGGTCCAGCCTCTGTGACACAGATGCACCCAGTTGCTCTGGGCGCTCAACACGGGAACAAAGCATTGGCGGGGCCCGTCTGTTACAGTGTGTTTTCAGGGTGTGTGGTGCTCGTTTGTGTGTGTGTGTGTGTGTGTGTGTGTGTGTTTGTGTGCAAGTATGTGCACACAAGAGAAAAAGAGATGGATGAGAGAGAGAGGAAGCAAGAGAACGAACACACAGCCAGAGACTCAAACTGCTTTCATGAATTTGTTTAAGCTTAACTTTCTCCTTAACGAAAAAAAAAGTCTCGTAGCCGTGTGAGCGAACACCCAGAGATAGTGAGTATAAAGCAGGATCTGTCTTCACGCTGGCAAATGCTGAGAGAACATGAACTCATAGTGATTTACACCCACCCACTCAGCTAACACACACCTTTGAGGCTTTGTCCAATAAAAAAAAAAACACTTCTTGTTTAAACCTCAGCAATTAACAATGAACAAGAGAATCCATCTTCATTTAATTCACAGTGTTGTCAGCGTACCGCTGGCAAAGGTGGGTTAAGCCAGATCCAGAGGGAAGGGTTTTGTCGGTTAAATATTATCCTTTTGAAGATTTTTTTGCGGTTTATGTGGTGCATCATGTGTAAGGGGGGGGGGGGTGATGTCACTGAGATATAAGGTCAGCGTTTGGTCTCAGAAGGTCAGAGGTCTGTCACCTCTAATTGATCCAAGCAAGTGTGTTCAGGGTTGGTTTGGCTGAGCTTCATCTCTTTCGCTCCACCTAGTTGTTATCGCCTCCGTCAGCACAGAGCTGATAGCCATCAGCGAGCTAGGAGGCGGTGGCCCCCGAGGTCGCAGATGCGGATATGTGGTGGGAGTTTCCGTTCGTACTTCAAAATGCATTAACGGCCACATAAATAAGCATAAACAGAAAAGCGAAGAGAGCAACAGACAGTGGCTGTTTATTTTGAGTTTTTTTTTACTGCTGGAACTGGCCTCAATCTTCACCTGCTCCCTTTACCATTTTTTTTCGTAGGGATTTTTTTGGTAGGGACGGGGGAGACGGGGAGGGCAGGTAGGAGGGAGGAATGAGATGCCTCAACACTCCACTGCACCCTCCTCTCCATCCAACTCCCCCACACACCTGGGATGGCCATTTCATTTCAGAGTGCAGCAAATGGAAAGGTGATCTTAATCTACCCTGTTTCCCTCTAACCCACCCTCCTCCTCCCCTCACCACACTCCCCCACCACCTCCCTCTCTTCATCTCCCACACACAGAGCCTCATATCGCTGATGGACAGCACACTGCTGGTTGCCTGAGCTTTGCTGCCAGCACACCAAATGTAGCGATAGAGAAGACTAGATACACATTGGTTTATTAACTTGAACAAATTCTCTTCATTTCAAACTCAATCTTTGTTTAATCTCATTTTCTTTTTTTTTTTTTTTTTTGTTTCGTGATCCTCATGTTCCAGCTGGCACGACACGATCCTTTCATTGGAGCAAAACCAGTCGACAGTTGACTTCAGTCAAAGTATTTCGACATGAACTGAACTCCTCAATACACAGGCGCCCCTCTGTTAGCTCATTACTCAGTGTTAGGTCTCTCTTACCGCTGTTAGCTCTTTGGTCGTTACAGTCACAAGTAGAGGTATGCACTTGCCATTGATTTCCTGTGAAAAGCTTTCTGCTGGCTAGTTCATTAGGAAGGTGCTCACACACCACTGGATTAACTGGACTGTAGGCACATGAGGAGAGGTTGTTGCTTGTGCAATTCTGGCGGTGACATACTGGGCAAAACTGAAATGTGCTTTGACTCTTTGATTATTTTTTTACCATAAGAGGAGTGCAGAATTTACTTTTTTTAAGGGGAAAAGATAAGTCTGGATGGCTTAAAGGGATCATAGAATGCAAAACAGTGTTAACCTTGGTGTTTAATGTGTTTAATGGACAATATCAGAACTTCAAACCCCATCTGTGCCTCCTCTACATGTAAATCCTAAAACTAGAAACAGCCGTGGTAAAAGGAGTCAGTCCAGGACAAACTCTGATATGTTGTCACAGTTTCTGACATCACTTCAGATACATCCCCCAAAATGTAAATACCCCAGCTCACTTTAACAGGAAGATAGCTTTCTACAATCAATCATGTGCAAATTAATTCCTGTCAGAATATTCTTCTGATACTAAGAACAAAGATTAGACAAAGTTATGCTAGTGTCTAGCCTAGGGTGAAGCGATATGGTACAACTAACTTCACGTGTTCCTTTACTTGTACAGTTCCTAGAAAGGCTTAATGACAAAAAATAACACTCTGACATATTCATTTCTAATCCAATCAGATCATTTCAATATTTATTGAAATACTCAGTATTCATGGGTGGGAGGGTTCATTTCATTATGGGGGTATTTTATGAGGTTGCATTTGTCATTTAGGATCTTTGGCCTTTTCCAGTCCAACTAATATAACGTACACTTTTTGAGACCTAAAAGAACAGTTTACAATATTCAAAAACTGCGTTCTATGAATCAACCCTTTAGAAAGTGAAATTTACTTAATGAGAAAACCAAGATTTTATCTGAAGTGTCTTTTCTTAGAAAATATATTTCGATTTTTTTTTTTCTGTGGAGAAGACAAGAGTAAAAACAAATCGCACTTTCAGCCTCTCTTGGTGCTCTCGTCTCTCCTCTTCTCTCCTCAATACATGAGGCTCGAGGCTGGACTGAGGCTGCAGCTCCACCCGCTCCAGCCGTTACTATGGCAACGCTATCTGGGCCTACCAAGACCTGAAGCCGAAGGACATCCTGGACAACAATACAATAGCAGCACAGCCAGGGTACCTGAGGGACTTAGACCTGAGAGGCGAGATCTGGGGAAGGGGGAGGTGGTGGTGGTGGTGGTGGTTGCAGACTGAGTAAATCCTCTCTCTTTCTCTACCTACCTCACACACACACACACACACACACAAGCAAACAGTCAGGATTAGCTTTTGCTTGAGAATCTAAGACGTAGAGGAACAATACTTTGACATTTTTTTGAAAATGAAATCTGTTCAAAAAGAAAAAAGAAAAAAAAGAAATGATTTTTGTGTGGATTTTCTGGTAAGTACAAAAACTTGGATCCTTCACAGACCACATAGATGCTGTGTGAGATCTTTAGTTGTTTTTCATGTAGTTAAATAGTCCGGCAACCAGGTGCAAAGAAAGATTATGTGCCTTTCTCTGGACAAGAGTGGTCACGACGCTGCGGCCGGCATCGCTGACTGTGAGGATTGGGCCACACATCCAGTTGTCCTGGCCGCTGGTGCCAACAGAAGAGAGTAATAGAGATGTTTAGAGTCTATTTGCCTGGCTTGCATTCCTCCATGTACTGCTGCTAAAATAATAAGTGGGAGGGTTACCTCAGGTCGGCCCCAGCTGAGGGATACGGAACATGCATTGTTGTCATTGGCTCCATCTGAGTATCCCTCTTAAAGCCACAGCACGGAGCTGAGGAGCGGGGCATTGCTGCCTGCTTCTGAAGCAGCAGAGGGGAGGATGTATACATAGATCATGTAACGTGTGTGTGCAAGTTCTATATTGTGGTTTTAATATCACATATATCTTCATAAGAGTGAAATTTATCCCTCAAATGTAAAAATTTTCACTCATTCATTTATTTATTTGTTGTCATCACTCAGACATGAAGCTGAGTATGTTTGGGCTTTTGCCATTTCTGTTGAGTAACTGCATATCAAAGCGTTTGCAAAGTATTTGTATTCCATTGAAGCCTTAAGAGGATTTTATTCAGTGTTATGAAGTGTTATTAGCCCCACAGCAGCCCACCAGGCAATTGAAAATCTTTATTATGGAGAAGAGGGAGTCATGCTGTGCTCTGACTGAGTTCATACGGTTTATGTTCATCTTTTTGTCTCGCAGTGTCTGATGGGTTTTAAAACATTCATTTGTGTGTATATAAAATGTGTTTATTACTCATTGGGCCAAAAGAGGAAAAAAATGCAAACAATTGTTAGATGTCCTTGTGTGAAGAACTAAGTGTGAGACCTGCTTAGTCACGTTAAAATAACCTGACTTACACATCCTCTGTGTTGTATCCCTCTTCACAGGCAGCCTCAGAAACAGGATGTTAATGCTTGACGGAATGCCTGCAGTCCGAGTCAAAGCTGAGCCCCTGGAATCGGAACAAGGGGTAAGAGAGCAGTTGTTTTCCAGACAATTCCCTTTTTTCCTCCCCGTTTTCCTTTCCTTCTTTCCTCCTCCCGGCAATGGGCCGATAATCACTCCCAGGCCCCTGCAAGTGAGTGAGAGAGAGAGAAAGAAAGAGAGTGAGAGAGCATGAGTGTGGGGGCTAAGAGGAGTGGTCGGAGAGCATGGTAGTAAGCAGGAAGACGAGAAGAACCAAGAAGAGGAGGGGAGCCACAGCTGGAGCAGGAATGCATTGGGGGAGTTTTTCGGGGAGGTGACTGAGGCCAGCAGAGAGTCCGCGCTGGCTGGGGGTGATTGCACAGATGTAGTCACTGCTCCAGGGAGGAGGATCACATGGGAAACTCTAAATCTTATCTGTTTCTGTCTGCTCTTGCTCCTTCATGTCTCTCGATTTTCCCTTTTCTCTCACAAACACACATGAATAATTTCTCTCCTGTGCACAAACACAACCCACTACAGTGTACTCTTCCTCTGCAAACACAATCATCGTCATTATTTTGGGGGTTTTATGTTCAATTAAACTGTGCACTTGCCATGTTGGGTGTAATGGAGTTACCTCATGCAGGGTTTTCATTGCCCACATACAGTATCAGTGCTCTCTGGTCCGACATACCTAGAAATAAAGTGGTCTTGTTATGGTGAAGCTGTTGCTAGGTTACCAGGGCTTTGTGTTGCTGCCACAGCTGTGTGTGTGTGTGCTGTGTGGATGTGATGCAGGCCACTTAATGTTTATAATCATGATGAATTAGAGTTCAGTTATTATTGATTTCTATTCATAACGTATCAATAATATCGTGGCTCCTAATATATAACCATGAGAAATTGATAGGGGGAGAGAGCAAAGTAGTTTTGTGTTGAGACAAATCAGAGAGCATTAGCCTGTGATGGATGAGAAAATTACTAACTGCTGATAACCCATCAGGTTATCTCAGGTCTTGTAGAGAATTGTTTGGCCGTGGAGGTGCAGCATGTTGATAAGTGACTCTGTTTCTCCATATCAGCAGCAGGTGGTTACTTTCTCCATGTCCTGTTCTCATTGAGTTTAAAGGGGTCATAGCATGCAATACCCCTTATTTACCTGGGGAGTTTTTTTAATGAAAACAGTTTAGTGTGTCGAATGGACAATACCAGAACCTCGAACACCATCTCCACCTCCCCATAACACCGTCAGTCATAGTCATAGTTTCTGACACCATTTTAGATATGCCACCCAAAATCTGCATACCCCAAAGCCACTTTTACAGGAGGATAGCTTTCTGCAATGTGCAAATTAAGTCCCATTAAAATATTCTTCCAATATTACAAAAAAAAAGGTTAAATTAACAAAGTTATGCTATTGTCTAGCCTAGGATGAAATGATATGGCTACCCTGGTAGCTTGTGTTATTACAGCTAACTTTACATGCTACATATAGTTCCTAGAAAGGCTAAATGAAAAAACTTAAGACTCTGACACACTCATTTCTAATCTTTGGGCGACTGGCTGCTCCTCAGTATGTTTAAGTCACCAATTAACTCACAGATTAACTCTGAAACCTGTAACCAGCCACTGAACTACTTTGCTTTCACTGTAAATCAACAAATCATGTCATTTCAATATTCATTGAAATACTCAGTATTCATGATTTTACTGATTAGGAGGGGGAAACTGATCCTGGGCTTTTTTCAGCCCAACCAGTTTTACATACGCTATTTAAAGACCTCAGAGAACAGTTTACAATAACAATTAAAAAAGTATCCTATGACCCCTTTAAGAGTTGTTGCTCCATCTACCAGCTACCTAATATGTGGGGTTTGAAGTCATTCTCCATACGTGTAGTGATGTCAGTCACAGACAGGATGTGAGCACTGCAGCCCACACAGCTTTGAAGTGCACCGAGATCCAATCTTGCCCTTACAGATTGAGCTTCCCTTTAGATGGCAGGCACAGACAGACAGTTTAAGCTGCTGCAGAAATGTGGTCTTCATTTGGGTGGCGGGGGGCCAAGGGCTTGCTGGAAATGGTCTGCCTCGTTAGACAATTCACCCGCAAGGGCCTGGAAAATCTGCCCCGCTAACCAGTATCCCCTAATAAAGACAATGGCATGAGGACAGAAGCAGGCAGGCGAGTCGAGCATATCTTTATATGTGTGTCAGTTTGTGAGAGTATGTGTAGGTTTCAGAGCATACGTGTGTGTGTTTGTATCTGTCAAAATGAAAGTGGGGGTGGATTTTGGTTTTCCATTTGTGCTGGTTAAGATCTGTTTCAGAACTTAACCCCGAAATGCAAATAAGTTTCTGTTTTTTCCTTTTGTAACATTATACATTGTTGTTTTGACCTTTCCAGACAACTGTTTCCTTTTTTTTTTTTTTTTTTACTTTTTACTTTTTACACAGAGGATTTGCCAGTGTTAACAGGCTTCTACTTACTTATTATATTCCTTTCTTAACTGTCATAATTGTCATGTTACCATGAAAGTGAGTTTAGCACTTCTGAGTGAAGAGGTAGCACATATTTTTGTACAAATCCAATGTGAAAAATGTTTCCTCTCAGCTGATTTGATGTGTTGAGTAACAATTCAGCACAGCTTTCTTTTTTTTTCCAGTTTCCTGACAGAGCAACAGGAATTTGAACAGATCATAACAGATTAGATTTCAATTTTTTTCACCACCTTTAAATGGAAGTTAAACAATAAAACCCTCACAGCTCATTTGGATTTGACCAGATGCTAATTTTAACATAATATCACTAACTTCACAAGTTCCATGTGTTGAGCTTGACTAACTCTGAGTCAGTTTTCCTCATGATGACATCTGTAGGACAAGCTTTGAGTCAGTGTACTACTCATTTGTCCAGAAGACACATGACACACCCAACATTTCCTACAAGCATTTACTAACATTAAATAAATCACATTCCTATTGATATTCGTAATAGTGATTAAATCTAATTTGTATGTTGACATGTTTCTTGTAATCAAATGCAGAGCTCACACAAACATTAACTTGCATGTGTATTACATAAACAAACATGTAGGATCCATGATGATGTTGGAAGATGTTGTGTTGTCTGACAGAGGTTGTGTAACAGTGGTTACCTCACGTTTATCTTCTGACATACAGTATATGTTCATATGTTCATACAGTCACAGAATTTAGTTGCACATGTGTGTATATTTACCACATCAGTTTCAAATATGACTCCAATCAGACTTCAGGGTTTGAAATAGTCTGTTTTCTTAACCAAAAAAAAAAAAAAAAAAAAAGTCAGGGCAGCCAACTATTTGTGGTTGGCACGTGAAGCATTTTAAAATTTTCCTCAGATCCCTTTTTTCTTCCCTCTTCCGGTCACTTGCAGACCTAGAGAATGCCAAACTTTATCAGACGACGCACTCTTAGAGCACTTTACTGAGAAAGACGAGATTTTTCCAAAATAGTGATATTAGCCTCAGTGGATCTAATGGCTCAAAGCCTTGAGGCAGTGTAGCTCCAGGCAGTCTGTGACACTCGCATCCTATACACAGCATGCAAACACGAAGACATCACATTTAAAAGAAAACTGGAGGATAGCTGGAGGCTCTGTCAAGAAACGCTGCATCAGGAGAAGATACAAGGGAAACATGGAGGACGTTTGACAGCATAAACATACATGTTGACAATTAAATGATATTTCTTTGGAAACAGTTGTGCAAAATCAGTTAAGAAGCTAGACAGGCCAAGGGAGGGGTCTTTTTTGGTTAAATCCAACCCATCTAAACCATAAACTCTGCTAGCAAGAAAAAACAATGACTCTGATTCAATCACAATCACCCCAAGGCTGTGTTATGGCGTGTCTACACAGAGAGCATTTTAACCACATTTTTCAGTTCTCATGTGTTTGATGCTTCTGTTTTAGTCAAACCAGTTGTTTACACAGGCTGTGTAAAGGCTTGTGTATCACTTCACTTCAAGTCTATTTTCTTTCGTTTTACGTTTACTTCTGTGACCTACGCTCAATACAGCGCATTAACTCTCTGTGTCGATACAGATGCAGCACCAAAGCTGCCATGTTGTTCATTCTCTGCCTCTAATGTAGACACAGCTTCATGAGTGGACAAACAAATCACTACGGATGTTAAGGCAAAGCGATAAAGAGTTAGCATTTGCATCAGGTGATTCGTATCAGCTGCTTCATCCATGCTTTACCATCAGTGGCTCATTCATTAGTTTGGCCACAGGCTAATGAGTAAAATCCAGTCATATTCGTGCAGATGTAGATGGTAACCTTTAAAATCTGCTGTACCCCTCCTATTAAATCTGATAACTGTGTTCACATGTGTTTATTAAGTGAGATCAGTTCACCCAGCTGAACTCTTATTACTGCTCTGATTAAAAAAAGCCAATGTCTTTTTCTGCCAAATATAGCTAACTGTCTAACTATTTGCTATAAATGGTCATTTCCTTGAGGGAAGTGTCTCTGACTGATCTGTTCTAGTAGGAAAAATTCAACTATGAGTTTCCATGGAGGAGGTTTGACAACATAAAGGATTATGTCATCCGAAGACCGTTTATTCTCATGATATAGAAAAAAGCTTTAACCTAAACAATTAAAATGTTTTTCCCTTTCGAAACATGATTATGTACCTGACTGAAAGATGCTTGTTTGGTCGGTATATGAAGCAGACCATAATGTGCCACGAACCTTGACCTGACACCACTGACCCTGAGCTGAACTCCACTGAGGTCCAGAGGTCATCAGAGGGCATATTTCATGGGGTAGGGTTTGTTTTCCATCTAGGGAGGAGTTACATAGTGAGAAGCACTTTTTGATTCATGGGGTCGTAACATTTCCTGTAGGCTGAAAACGAGTATACAAGTCTGGAGTAAAAATAGTAGGCTACTACATAAAAGAACACGCACATACACACACATACACACAAACACACACACTGCTCTGAAAAATTCGTAATACACCACAGATCCACTTTGAGCCAGCATTACATAAGGGGAAAGAAATGTGAGTCTGAAAAACAAAAAGTAAGGATGAAAATCCACAGTGCAGAACATTTTTTTTGGTGTGAATTTTTTTGCTGCAGCTGCGAGTTTTTCCTTTAACTTAAATGAGCTTTTCCTGTATGATTAGTAAAAATCCTGGATGTGCTCACTCCCTGATGGCTTCAACTGTGAGTCAGCCCCTGGAAGACTCCACTAGGTGGATCAACACCCCTTACCACACACTATAGCACCCCTCCCTCATCAGACATTGTGAAGTCACTACATCTCATGTATCATTTGCTAGTGTGATATTATAACAAAGACTGTGATATCAAAGATTGTCCAAAGTGTGGGAGACAAATAGTAGCGGGGTGAGTGTCGTTTTGTTATTTATTTTTCTCCTTACTCTGAATGTTCTCTATTATCTTTTCCAAGTAAGCAGGTTCCTGAAACTTACGCAGACAGATGGAGCGGTTGTGTTACAGTCTGCTTGGTGTTAAGTGAAAGATATGTTGAGGGATACAGTGCGCCACCAGCGTTGGCCTTAGGAGGTCCATTGCTGAGAGACAGAGACAGAGACTGAGAGAGAGAGACGGTCAGGAAATTGAGCCCATATGATGTTTTTCCACCGTCACAAAGGAGATTTAGGAGAGATACAAGGGGAGCCAAGAGAGCTGCGTTTCTGTGGGAGTGATGGAAAACAGGAGGAAAAAAGAGAGAGAGAGAGAGCAACCCACGCCAAGAAAAAGAGAGAGAGAAAGACTGGAGTGAGGCGAGTGAGAGAGACGCTATCTTTACTCCTGTATTTCATCTGCTAATGACATCATGCTAACCATGAGGACTTCAGAGGAGAAGTTGGATCTTTGAATGGACAAGAAGAAATTAACGTGTCACATACACGTCACCGCTTGTCTGATGTACCTCTATCACGCAGTAATTGACCTGTATGTCACATCACTCGTTGGTTAATGAGACACTTCAAATTATTGGTGCCATATGAGTAGAAATGTGAATTTTAATGCATAACATACATGACTTGATGGCAAATTGTTTCACTTATATTATCTTGTCAGATGACTAAACTGTTTATGGAAAATCTGACTTCATTTTCTCTTTTTTTTTTTTGCTCCCAGTCACCTAAAGTGCGCCCTTATTCTGCAATGGACGGCGTCCCTTTCTTCCTCACCAGAGTTAAACCCGAACCTCCAGAAGACCTGCTCGCTCACGACCTGCACTTCCACACACAGACCGAGCCAGTCGACCTGTCGATCAACAAGCCCCGTCCCTCCTCTTCATCCACCATCCACACCACCACCACGACCTCATCATCATCCCCTCTCAGATCCGCCTTCTCTCCCTCATGTTTATCGTCGTCATCCTCCTCCTCCTCTTCTTCTTCTTCTTCCTCCTCACCATCAGTTATCACCTCAGCCTCATCGGTGCTCACACCAGGCCCTCTGGTTGCCCCTGGCGCCGGGGTGAGAGGTCAGCCGTATTTGCACATCCTGCACTCTGTGCCGCCGCCTCCATCCAGCCCTCTGAGCCTGCAGGGAGCAGGGAAGCTCGCCAGCCATGTTCACCGCATCCCAGTTGTGGTACAGTCACTGCCCCTCATGTACACCACTGCCGTTCGATCCCCCTCCAGCCTCAACAACGCCATCATGCTACCTCTGCTGGATGAGGTCAAAAGCCAGGGCAAAGGTGAGACAGTGCTCTTCAAATTTCAGTTTTATTTAACCACTTTTCCCCAGTTTCTCCAGTAATTATTTAAGCTCTGCTATATTACTGTAAAGGAAATATCATTCTTTATGATTCAGACTTCAGGCTTCCGCCTCATGAATACATTAGTTGTACCTAGCAACATAAGCTGTCTGATGTGTCTCCAGCCTCCGGCTTTAATAGAGATTTCTCCACCTACTGAAAAATATCAACTTGAAATCAATTATCTCACATAAATTATTCATCCAAATCAAAAATGTTTGAATATTTTTAATCATCTTGTGTCAACCATGAGAATCCACTTCAGTAATATTCTTGCTAACAAGTGCTTTAAAAACCCTCAAAATGATGAAACCAAAAAACCCAAAACCCAAAAATTATTGAAAACCTTTTCAGAATTGTATTATAATGAGGTGAGGTTCTGTTTTGGGTGTTTTGGTGTCAGAAACAAGAGATGACAGAGACAGGCTCAGGTTGGCATGACGCACTGAAGATGTGGATGCGATACCTGGGTGATGTAGCATGAGATGTCCCAATGACAGGCTGTGTAAAGTGGTATATTTGTCTTGCCAGATGTCCTGTGCTTTCTTTAGTCAAAGTACTTGTAAACACAATGCCGTGATGGCTGACTGCGTGCGTGTGTGTGTGTGTGCATAAGTGTGTATGCTTTTAGAGACAGCCCCTCAGGCAGTAACGTTACCCCTTCGGTGTCGAGATGAGGTTGACAGGCTGAAAGGCCTCCACATCTTTTACTGAAAGAGATTTTGCTCTGTTGTCTTAAATAGCCTCTGGTCCAGGTAAGCAGGGGCAAACCAGTTGTTGCCTTTACTTCTACAGAGAAGCAAACATCTGGGGAAGTTTTGAGTATTAGACCTCTCTTGCCCAACCCAGACAATGTTGTTACTGGTTTCCTCTCTGGGTGTGGTTTTTACTGCCACTGTGAGTGAGTCCACAGTAGGTGTTTCTCCGAGCAGCACACAGGGTAACTGTTGGCTATAAAAAAAGTCGCTTCTTGTCACTCCCTTGCAGGACGGACAGACACACTCAGACTTTGCACATGTTCGTGCATGTCCTGTCCATGCAAGCAAACAAACAGAGATGTGTAATTAGAGCATGTGCTCAGACAGACACTTGGCTGACTGGGTGGGGTGGTCCTCAGAGATGGGCGTTTTAAGTGCTGGATGTCTGCTCTGCAAGGAGAAGAGAGGAAAGAAGTAAGGACAGGAAAAACAAGGCTTGCATAAGAGGGTGTGGATGGATATTGAAGATGGGTGGCACTTACACAAACACATGCACGCACATATGGACAGTCCAACATTAGCTGAGCTGTGCCCAGCTCTGAAGGCACCACAACACAAAAGGAAATGGGGTGAATGAGAGTAGAACGTTGGGTGTGGTGGATACAGTCACTTTTACGAGGTAGCAACCAGTAGACAAACAGAACAACTAGCTGTTTCATGAACTTAATGACATTTGATGAGAACATTTACACGAAATTTACCACTGCCCAAGTCAACTTAAAAATAATATTATAGATCATACTTATTATATTTCTGCTTGGATTTAAAGCGGTCATAGAATGCAAAACTTTGTCTGCCTTTTTGAATGGACAATACTAGAACCTCAAACCCCATCTCCACCTCCTCTACATGAAAATCTAAAAACTAGAAACGACTGTGGTAAAACAGGCCGTTCAAGGACAAGCTCTGATATGATGTCATAGTTTCTCAACCCCCAAAATTTGAACACCCCAACCCACTTTTACAGGAGGATAGTTTTCTACAACCAATCACAAAAAATGAACAAAAAAACCAAGACTAGACAAAGTTATGCTAGTGTCTAGTCTAGGATGAAGTGATATGGTACAGTTGTAATGTTGTTGCTGTGAAACTGGCTGCTCTTCAGTACCTGACACTGTACGCAATGTTGGACCTTTACCTTCGCTGTAAATCATTCAATCAGCGCACAGCTCATTTCAATATTCATTAAAATACTCAGCATTCACGAGCTTGCTGAGTAGGAGGGGAAAACCGATTGTTTCATTATAGGGGTATTATAGGGGTATTTCATGAGGTTCTATTAGGCTTAGGTTTAGGATCCAGGGCCTTTTTCATCCCAACTACATACACTATTTGGAGACCCTAAAGAACAGTTTACAATATTTAAAAGAATGCATTCTATGCCCCCTTTAAGTTGATTTTATCTTAATTTTTACCTCATGTGAAATTTCTCCACGTCAGGTAATGATTGAAATAAGTTGTAGACGCCACAAAAGTCATAAACTAAATCCCTATTTGCTTGTATGAAGTTAAATGAGATTATTGAAGCCAACACAGATCCAGAATACTTGCATGCACACACACACATATGCACACACACACACAGGTTGGCCATCCTCTTGAAGAGAGGGCGGGTACCCTTCCTTTCACTGCTGTCTCCCTGTCTCTGGCAGGAGGTTGCCATGGAAACAGGGCTTGACTGGAAACAACAGGAGAGAAAGAAAGAAATCCGGTGCTCTGCCCACCTCTCCACCACTCCTCCTTTGTGTCCCTCTCTCAAAAATACCCCTTTTCCAACACACAATGCATTTCCAACTAATTACAGGTTTTCCATAGGGTAGGCGAGCTGGTGACCACACTACATGACGTAGTCTGCAACAACAGTTAGAAACCTTTAAAAGCAAAAAAAAAAAAAAAAAAAAAAAAGATCCAACAGATTCACAGCATTATTTTTGTGCCCCCCTCCCTCCTCAGTAATAACACCATGTCTGCTGCTTACTCTAGACCCTTATTATGGGCCATTATGGCCACAGTCTCGGCTGAGAGGGCAGAGAAGGTGAAATCCTGATGGCTTATAAAAGCATCAGGATTACAGTAGATGTAGACCACAGTGATGTAGAACTCAATGGATAAAACTGTAAGTCTTGAAATTCGTTTTTTCTAACGGTTACATTTTCAGAAAGAAGAATATGTCTCCATTTTGTGCCATTTCGTTGTTGAAATACTTAATACATGTTTGATCCCATACTGTAGATTTCCAACAACTTTTATTTGGCAACTAGTCTGCTGCAAGTCTTTACTTTTCTCACATTCATCTCTTGAGTTGTTGAGGATGTACGCAGCCGGTGTCCATGGAGACAAGAGAGGACAGAATGGCTGTGGGCTCTAGCAATATATCCAATGAGTTGTCCAGAGGAGAAGTTGTCACAGCGAGTGGAATAGATGTAACTTTGTCATGAAGCCCGAGAGACAAGAGACCCCTGCGCTAAGTAGTTCAGAGGTACATGCTTTAATAGCATGCTGGCCTGTCAAACACTACAGCAAAGTAATTATCAGGATGTTGTTTCTTTTTTTTTTTTTTTTTTTTTTTTTTTTTTATTGCAAGAAGAATGGAGTGGTAAATGGAGTGATTCAGACTTTTTGTGTTCTCTCTCTCTCTCTCTCTCTCTCTCCAGGCCTTTTATGTAAAAGTTTATCATTATCATGAATATGATTCTCTGTCAGTTGCACGTGTTGGGGAATAGAGAACAGAGTGCTCTGCAGAGTTGCACTCATGCATGAACACACTGTTTTAACTTGGACACAAACCGCACACACGCAATCAGCCTCCAACTGCAGAGATAAGGAGCTGGGTGGAGCATTGTTTTGGTGTTTATACACTTGTTAATGTGTGTGTGTGTGTGTGTGTGTTTCTTTGTAGCTACAGCTACTGGGTACTGTCCCGTGGTTGGCATTTACACAAGTTCAAAATTTGTTTGATTGACAGGCACTGGCGGAAAATACCAACACTGATGCAACCTCTTTCATACGCACACGCAAACACATGTGCACACAAACACACACACACACGTACACGCACACACACACACACACACACACACTATATATATATATATATATATATATATATATGTATATATGTACCATATATATATGTGTGTGTGTTAAATTACTACAGACGTGAAGTCCAAAGTCCTCTTAAAAAATGATAGATGAAATTACATTCTACAGTATAAAGGCGATTGCTTTAATACAATTAGAAATACCTTCCAACACACACACACACACACACACACACACACACACACACACACACACACACAATGTGATATGCCTTATAAGTTTCCAGGGCCAGCTCCAGTATCATGTGTCTGACTCCTGTGTCTGTGTCCTGTCCTCACAGCACACACAGACCCCAATGGCCTGTCGCCAAGGCAGATCAAAAGTGACAGCGATGACGACGACCTGCCAAACGTGACCTTGGACAGTGTTAATGAGACCGGCTCCACTGCGCTGTCTATAGCCCGCGCTGTACAAGAGTGAGTATCATGATCTGTATATGTGAGTGTGTAAATTTGCGTGCGTGCGTGTGTCATGTAGACGTTTTGTCAACTGACACTAAAAGCTAAAAAAATCTACATATCTTTGTTTAGTCTTATCACAGGAAGGTGTTTGGGAAGTAAGTCTTTGATTATTACACTCTTTACCAGTGGTAAACGTGTTGATATGGGAGTTTGAATATGCGCTATTGTTGCGCTATTGTTCATCTTTTACAGGAAAAAAAAAAAAGGAATATGAATGACACTGCTCATGTTAACAGTGTATTAGGTTTAATGAATGTAAAGATACTTTTTTTTTTAATACTCCATATCTCAGGACGTACAGATCTGTATTAAGGACTTTTATTTTAAAATGTGTTTCTTGTAGCCACCAGTCATTGTCATAGTTAGTGAGCCTTTCACTCTTAAGATATAAGGAAAATAAGCATGAATTTAAAAAAAAACATAAGAATCAGAAATAGTACAGACTCTACTGAGAAGATAACAAATATGAAGAAAGGCATAAGATCACAAAGTACAGGTAAATGTAATTTAAAAACAAACACCTGAGTAGTGTTTACACGTGTACTTAGTGTCATTTCTGTGTGTTTTTTTAATCTGCTCCTCCATACTCATATGCATCTGCGTGGGTGTCATCGACAGTAAATGACTGCATATGGCTCAGACATACTTTATGCCCTGTTTTGGCCTACAGACACCACAACTCCTGTGGTGCCAGTCCATCTGTGTTGAATGAAAAAGACTTCCCTCTCCAGTGAATGACAGCTCGCTGTATTCTGATGAGAAGCAGGAAATCAGATGCAGAGAAACACTTGGCTCTGACCCTGCCCCTCTTCCCCCGGCCGCCCATAAACCCAGAACAGTCATAACTACCAGCCTGGCCAGACTCAAGTTAATACCCATAGGACTTTTATTTAGACTAACTGTAAGGAAAGTATTCCAAGACTCTGTAAGAATCCTGCTAATGATGTAGCATCATTAACAAGGCCAAAGCTGATGGTAGGCCAACTCTAACTGGCTGCGTTTTGGTGGTAACACCCGAGTTTACAGGGTTTGACATTATGTGCAGGGCATTTTTTTTTAATTCTTTGTCTGTGCTTTGCTGCCTGTGTGAACATCTACAGTAATGAAACCAAATGAGTTATTGTGGTAACACTGTGCAACACGTTGTGGTGAAAACTAGTAAGTGTGACTGAGCTCGTTCAGTGTCACAAGCAGAGGTTGCCATGATTCAGGGAAGACACACAGATAAACATGCACACGCTGGGGCACACACACACACACACACACACACACACACACACACTGGAAGACTCAGGTTTCGGTGCAGGTTATTGAAAGGGACAGGCGTGCCCCTGAGTGCCACACGTGGGTACCGAGTGGTCAGAGGAGAACAGAGGTTGGCAGGACCCAACCTTTCACTGCCCAAGCTTTCACTATGGAGATAAATCACCAGCCAGGCTTAGCTATGCCCTGCCAGGGCCTGCCCACACACTCACTTCTCTGTGTGCAAAGTGCAGACGGTGCTTTGTGGAAACTGTGCTCCTGTGTGCTGTGAGTATGTGACTATTTGCGTTAAAAAAGTATGTGTTCAAGTCTGTAAGTATTAATACACCCCCTGGTGTATGTGTATGTGTATGTGTATGTGTATGTGTATGTGTATGTGTATGTGTATGTGTATGTGTATGTGTATGTGTATGTGTATGTGTATGTGTGTTTGTCCTGTGAATGAATGTGCATGTTTTTGCACAGTGGACAGAACAGCTGGTTCCAGAAGGAGGTCAGGCATTGTCAACAGGAACACAGACTTGCATGTTTGTCTGTGAAAAACAAAGCAGTCTGTAGACTTCTTGAGTTACACACTGGAAGAATGCGCATTCTGTATTGACACAACACATGCGCTCTATGGACATCTGCGCCGCAACAGAAGCCGACAGCACCTCTTCTCTTTGAAACACGGGCCCTGTCGCTCTATTGCTAGTGCTATATTTCTTCTTTTTTTTCATTTAATCACATACATTGTGAATGTAGAAAGAAGAGCCGCTTCATGTAATTTAGTGTCCTTATTTACACATGCAGTCATCCAGAGAGCATCAGGGAGGAGAAGCGTAAGGGCGGAGGGTAGGAGTGCCTGCAGCCTCCAATCCAGGTGTCCATATATAAATAAATGAGTGAAAGGAGTAGGTGAGATAGAAAGAGAGAGAGGCAAAGTGTGTGTGTGTGTGTGTGTGTGTGTGTCATGTGCTTCTTGGGCAGACTCCTCCATATTCATGTGTTTCCCTGGGGACCAGTGGATAGGCTATTGTGGGAGAGCACAAGCGAAAAAGAAGAAGACAGGGAGAGATAGGAGCAGGAAAGGGTGTGTGTGTGTGTGTGTGTGTGTGTGTGTGTGTGTGTGTGTGTATTAGGGGCAGGGCTTGTGTTGCAAGGGTTGTCTCTGTTGTCTGGCTGGTCCTCAAGGACCTGGGGCCAACGGAGCAGAGCAGGTGGAGGGAGGGATGGGGGGTGAAGTGAGGGGGGGTATCCTCGGACAGGTACAGGAATGCCCAATGGGCAGTCTTCCAGTCAAGTCACACACACACACACACACACACACACACACACAGACTCACATACTCTTTCCTGTTTTCTTGATAATTTTACTATTATTGCAGGCCTGTTTAAGAACCATGCAGAGCCACCGCTGAGTTCAAACTGTTGTTTTGACCTTGTTTCCTATGAGAAGTTGGAAAAATATGTATTGTGTTTTCATTGTGGGAAACCCCTGTTACAGGTGACACACACACACACACACACACACGTCCCTGTCGTACATGTGGAGAGCAGCGGATGAAGACAGAGGACGAGAGAGAGAGAGAAAAAAAAGGGGAAACACAGGAACCAAAACAGAGGTCAGCTCTGTTTGAAATCGTTCTCACTGCACTTCCTATTTCTCACTGCTGCTTTTGGGAGACGCAAACAGAAACATTCACACAGTCATGATGCCGCACTGAGACACAGGGTTCAAGGAAGAGTGACTGTGCCTCTGGGACTGACATGAGAAAATTCAACAAATTTGTTTTTACACAACAGCTATGATACATAAATTCATAGAAATGTTGTTTACATGAATCAGTACATCCTGCTCGGCTTTGTCTTCACTGTTTCTGCTGAGATTGTCACATTTTTGGTTCCATTATTTGATAGTCAGTCAGCTATTCCCTGAATGAGAGGATAATCTTAATGCATAACTTCCACTATGCTGTAATTATCCCACTTTTTTTTTTTTTAACAAAAAGTGTCAAACAATTAATTTTGCGGGTTTAAATGCACCGGTTGATCGAGAGTGCGTACAGAAATCTTCCACTGTGTATTTACACATACAGAAAACCTGCTGATATAAATAGCAACTTACACTGCTAGTAGCATCTTTCAGGAGCCAAGCAAAACAGACCAGTGGTGAAATCTTTTCAACCCACAGAGAAGCATGAAAATCTTTCCAATAGCAGCTTAAACATGAAAACACTGAAGATTTTAAGCAGATGCGACATTATTATTATTATTATTTTTTACCTCTACTGACAACAGCAATATGGAAACTTCAGAAATTGCTGCTTGTATTTTGGGCAACATTGATGTGCTTGAGTTATTTCAAGTAATTGATATATTGTTTAACTATCTGTCAGTAAATAATGAAATATGACAATTGGCCAGCTATAAAAAAAAAAAAAAAAACTCTTTACTCTGATATAAAACCATCTTTTTTACTTTATTAAAGCTGAAAAATACCTGTAATAATAATAATTATCAAACAGACTGGTTTATACAAACTCACAGTCACTGTTTTTAATTTCAGAGAAATTTCTTTCTTAATTTTGGTCTGTTTTATTCTTTCATTTTAATGATGATATTCAATTTTCTCCTGCTGGATTCTGTTACTCTGTCTCTGTGCTCTGGATATTGAGAAGTAATCACAGTAGAGTTATCAGCAGCAGCAGACAAACAAACCAAACCAAAAAAAAAAAAAAAAAAAAAAAAGTTGCACTGAGTAATGATTTTTCATTTATTCTTTGTTTTAGAAACTGTTGTAGTCAGACCTTCCTAAATTATATCATAATCATGCAGTCGCTTCAGAGATGAAGTCAGAATGTAAACATCCGCCTCATCTGCTCAGTGGCTGAGCTCAGAGTGTTTCCACTGTAAATCCTGCCTCTCCTCTTCACTTTGTTAGACACACACACACACACACACACATAGGCCTACACCAACTCACACTCTAGATGGCTGTCTGCATTTCTCTGTTAGTTTAGGAGTTGGCCCCCATAATCTTGACTTGCAGTCTGGCATCAGCTTCACAAATACGCTTTTTTGTTTTTATGTTCGGTTTTGACATCGCATCACAAATTGTGATATTTTCTGAGCAAACTGAAGAGAGAGCGCGAGAAATGAAAGGGGAGTTAGAGTTCACTTCATATCTGACCCATGTGCTCATTTCCTGTACAGCTTCAGATTGGCACTGAGCCAAGAGCAACAGGTGATCTGTATGTATGTGTGTGTGTTTTTTTCTGTAATTGTGTATATTTGTACAGCTCCTGTGTGTGTGTGTGTGTGTGTGTGTGTGTGTGTGTGTGTGTGTGTGTGTGTGTGTGTGTGTGTGTGTGTGTGTGTGTGTGTGTGTGTGATTGCACACGTATATTTCTCAGTTTGCGTGTGTCAAATCATGCCTCAGTGAACAACAGAGAAACGGGAAGTGGAGCTTTGTGTGTATGTGTTTGGTGAAGACAGTTGTCAGACAGTGTCCACACACAGTTTCCACTCTTCTTTCAAATCCCCTCCCTCTCTCTCTCTCTCTGTGTCTCTGTGTAACCTTCACCTTTCCCCCCTTCACCTTCCAACCTTTTCCCTCAATATCCACAAAAGAGACTCTGAGACTTGAAAGAAAAGCATTTGTGCTCCTCCACTGCTGTTAAATATATCCCACAGATATTACTCCTCCCCTCTAGTAAACAGAGATGTTCTTGTTTTCTGTCTCTACTGTATCTTTCTTTTTCTTGCCACTTTACTGTGTGTGTGTGTGTGGGTGTGTGTAGCAGTCATGTGTTTATTGCTGTGTGAAAGGTGCTTGCTGTTTCACAGTTCACAGACACTGGTGAGACTATCTACAACCACTGTACCACTTTTATTTTTCTTAAAAAAAATGTATTCCTTCCTTTTAATTCTGTTTGTGTTTGTATATAGTATAATACCTTTAGAAGTGGCGTGTAAGCAAATTTAGATTTATTACTGATATGATGATCTTCTGCAAACACTAACAAATCAGACATGCACGAAAGAGCACACACACGCACGCATGCACATTTCACTGCACGGCTTCACTGTTAGCAGTGACAAATTATACAATCAGCTGTGGTATTGATTACTTATTGGAGAGGAAATGTTGCTCCAAAATTGTATTGATGGAAGAAATAACTCAAGAGTCATTAACCTCCGTGAACAACATGGAGAGATGAAGAGTTTCCATCTCTGATTGATGAGAATCTGGGAGCAATATGAATACCAGCCTTCTTACCTCATCTAACTTCTTTAGTGTCGCTGCAGCAGTGTTACACTGCCACCTGCTGGCAAATCTACTGCTCTGCCACTTTATTGGGATCAGAATTAGAATCAGAATCCAACAGACAAATTACTATTTACATGGGTTTTTATTCATATACATACATTATAATTTATATGGATTATTATTCAAACACTGAACCATGTACATATTGTTTGTCAAAGTGATGGTCTGGGGGTAGAAACAATTTTTGTGTCTTGAGTCTGGTAGTTTTCAAGCTCAGGCTTCAAGTTTGAAGTTTTATTGTCTGGTATTGTCTGGTATTTTTAATAAAATTATTGTGCTACAGTTGCTGAACAACTACAAAACAATGCAAGACTGTATAACACTATATGTAAACAAGATTACATAGTGACCAGATGTCACTGGTGTGATGAATCTGCACTGATGTTACCTGTGTGTTTCCTCACTTTGAAGGAGAAAAGGTCCTGGATACAGGACAGTTTAGTATCAGTGATCTTTTCTGCATTTGTCCCGTTTGTCTTATTTGGTTTCTGAACCAAACCAGACTATGATGGAAGTACAGAGAACAGAGTGAATTAATGTAGTGCAGAAGAAGAACATCAGCTCCTGAGGCAGGTTAACTTCCTGAGATACTGCAGGAAGTACTTCCTCTGCTGATGACATACATCACATTTACATCATATTACATCATTACATATATATTTGAATTTATATTTATATATTTGAATGTAATGATGTAATATGATGTGTGTATATCTATCTATCTATCTATCTATCTATCTATCTATATATATATATATATATATATATATATATTACATATCATGTTACATCATTACGTATATATTTGAATTATATATATATATATAGTATTCTGATTTAACAGTAACAATCAACATCATTTCAATATTTATCTCTACTGTCTTTAAAGAAGTTATTCTATTGTGTCACATTAACTTAAGATTCCACAGATGATGATGCGGAGTTACTGTATACTGTGACAGAACTGAATCAGATCAGAAATGAAATGCTTCATTGAAGTATTTTAAACTGTAATTTTAAAAATGACTCTCTCAGCTAAACAAAGAGAGATATTGTTTTTTTTTCTTCCCCATAAAATGTAAGTTATTTTTTGTTTTTTGAGCTGTCTCATCACATTCAAAATAATACAATTTTTTGCAGCTGTGTGCAGCTCTTTAGTTTCCTTTGTTCTTAGTGGAACAATAGTATCCATCCATCAACACTACACTCAAACAGTTTTTTTAATCTACTGACTGTTTTCATTATATTTTATTTTGACACTTTTCTTTTGTGACTACATGGCATTCTGTTAGATCACTGTCACCACCATTTAATAATATATATTTTTTTGTTTTTCTGTTGCAGTTCCATGTCCCCGTTCAGTATTGACAGCATACGACGCCCGCGGAGGTCAGAGTCACCAGATTCCAAAAAGAGAAGAATCCACAGATGTGACTTTGAGGGCTGCAATAAGGTGTACACCAAAAGCTCCCATTTAAAAGCACACCGGAGGACGCATACAGGTCGGTGCATTTGTGTGATGATTTGTATAATGAGTATAATTTGCTCTTATATTTTAATCTGGACTAAAAAAGGCCAAAGGTCAAGACTTCCCTGCACTTTTCAGCGTGTCCGTTGTGTAATATATTATACTGTACATCTGCAGCACATAATACATTAAAACACATTATGCAGTGAAAGAGCAGTTGAAAGGATTTAATAGTGTGCCTTGATGTCTTGTGTGAACACTCTAAAAGGTATTAAGTGTCCTGGCTGTCTTGAGGCTCTCTGTAACCATAGAGACTGAGGTTATGTCCGCACAAAGGATTTCCTGTTGACTCATTGTCTACCTTAAGCAGAAGTCGTCTACTCATATCGACACAACCTTAATACTTAACGGTTGAAGATAACGGCCATGTGGAAACAGTCACAATCTTGTTTTTAAATATACTTGTTAAATTTTTGACATTTATTTAATTAAAAATAATAAATAAGGAAAAAAACTCACATGCAACATCAGAATGATCTGATTAAATGCAGGAGATGATGTAAAATTTTGTTAACAGAGAACTAAAATAAGACATAAGAAAACTCGAGCATGTTTCAGGTTGGCCAACCAATTTTCAAACCTCAGAAATGATCATAACCGCCAGAGGCTTAAAAAATGGGAAGCATGCATTCAAAAAGATCCGGCAAAAATGTAAAATATACAGGACATTATATGTGGTTAATACTTGCACACATGTCACAAAAATATCATGATTATGGTAGCTCTTATAGTCCACCAGTGAACATGTGATCTAAAAGTCTTTATCTTTCTTCGTCACCAGGGGAAAAGCCATACAAGTGCACCTGGGACGGCTGCACGTGGAAGTTTGCCCGCTCCGACGAGCTGACGAGGCATTACAGAAAACACACGGGGGTCAAGCCCTTCAAGTGTGCAGACTGTGACCGCAGCTTCTCCAGATCTGACCACTTGGCTCTGCACCGACGGAGACATATGCTGGTGTGAATCACACACAGGGAGAGATCAAGAAGAGAAAGGAAGAAAGAGAGAGGGAGAGAGAGAGAGAGGGAGAGAGATCAATGGAACAAACAAACAAACACACACATACAGACACAGACACAGACACAGACACAGGCAGCCGGGGGAGCGGGATCTCCCTATGAATGTTTTTCAGCTGGCCTGGACACACACGCATATGCTTACTCACACACACACACACACACGCGCACACAGTCACAGTTACACAATCACACACACACTCTCACCCATCATATGGAGAGAAGATTTAAAGGAGCACAGAGCTTGTGGAGCACAAAACAGGGTCACTTCTGGATCCTCTTTGGGTTGGAAGGATTAGACGGCAGGATCTTTTATTGTCATTGTTTGGAGTATAATAGGGAACTGTCTTTTACAGCACTGTTCATAAATGTTTCACTTTGATTTTTAAAAATGAACTCGCACTCTTCATTTGGACAACAACAGCAACAAAAAAATTATATATAATGCAATCGCAACTGTCTCTTTTTTTTTTTTTTTTTTTTTTTGGTATTTTTCTTTTCATTATTGTTCAAACGGCTGCTTTTCCAGCATTCATAATGTGAAAGACCCCATTGTGTGGAATGGATTTTCTCTGTGTGAGCAGAAAGAAGACTGGATCACAGGAAAAAAAAAAAAAAAAAAAAAAGATTTGGGCCTAGTTGGAGTAACAGGCAGTATTGTTTCGCCGTGCCTCCATTCTCCACCCATCCCGTGAGTCTGATTCATGACCAGCAGAGGGAGCCGTTTTATCACGGATAGTTTTCTTTGCCTGCTGGAGTTTGCTGATTTGTCCGAAGTATCTCATATGTTTAAAAAAAAAAGGAAAGAAAAAGTAAAGCTATAAGAGCTCTGAACTTTCTTCTGTTTTCCCATAGCCAGCACATGATAAACAGCGTCCATGACCTGAATGGATCAACCTCATCTACACCACAGCTGTTTCGGATATTGAAAAAATCTAAGGACGTGCATATCATCCCACCAGCAAAGAAACACACGATGTATGACTTACTCACCGGGCCGGATTACCCCAAACAACATCAGTGCTATTCTTTATGTTGAGCCTCTTGAAATCTTTGGTTGATTTTGTGCTGTGATTAGCAATCAGTAAAGTGCAATCTTAAAGGATAAATATTACTTTCCGTATGACAACATTTTGTTTATTGAGTCTTGCTTCTTCTTCTTCTTCTTTCTTTCTTTCTTCCTTTCTTTCTTCTTTTCTTCTATAAATGCCTGCTTATTGCTTCTGTTTGACTCAGAAAAATACAACCCCTCATGTACAGTGAACTTTGAAACAATCAGAGGAGATTTTCCAGTATGTGAAGACAAAAAAAATGAATAATAGAGGCACCTTACAGACTCATGCTTACATTCTGCCCTGATCTATCTGTTTATTATTATTATTATTATTATTATTATTCAGCTCTGTTTTCTCAGCTGGGTTTGACAGTTAAAAAATTTGTGTTGTTTTTTTTTTTTTTGCACAGCAGCACTTGACCATAAGCTGACATTGACACCGGCTGCAGTGTTTTACAGGGATAGCGTGGTACCTGACGTGCAACACAGAAGAGCAATACATTCTGAACAAAGTGATGAGAAGGAACGTCAACCTCCTCTTTTTTTTTGTTCTGTTTGCTGATTGATGTCAACACCCGAGGAGAAGTTTCTATCTGGGCCGACTCCTCGGCTCTGTACCATGACCCCCCCGCCCCCACCTCTCCCTCCGACCTCCCTCTCCCCTCCACCTCTGATACCGACTGATTTGTAGCTCCAGCACAAGACTCTAAATCTAATGTGTCACAGTTATCGAGTTACTAGAAAATCATTTTATTTCATTATTTTTGTTTGTTTTTTTTTTTTTGTTTGTTTTTTTTAAATTTTGTTACAAATAACAGAAAGTCACTTGAAATGTTATCACCTCAGACCAGATATATGTTGAGATTCTTATCTGATTTACCTGAGATTTGGCTACAAACATTAAATAAAAAAAAAAAAAATACATACACATATACCTAGATAAAGACATTATATTTATGTGCAGACAGTAAGGCTATATTTACTGGCAGATATACTGTATCTCCGAGAGAGCGTCACTTAACTTTAATCAGGAAGTATAATTTAAAGAATAATATTTTAACACTCATAATAACAAGACATTTTTGCGGGTGTTTTCAATGCTCTTATGCTGAGGGAGAACTGCAGACATAAACTCAGAGCACCAGGCCAACCCATATTATTTGATAGTGCTGCTAAATGTATTTATTGGACCGAAGCCAGTGAAAGGAAATGGTAACCTTTTTGATAATAGCACCTTGAAAAACCATACACTTACACACACACACACACACACACACACACACACACACACAGCTTACACGTATACTCATACACACACTGAACATCCTGAATAATCAGTAAAGTAGCCAAATCCAGGAAGTCGTTTTCCAACACATGCACCGACAGTATGTGACCCCCCCGACCTTCGATGTAACAGAGAATGATAATGTATATTATATATATTATCATTATTTATGTATATTGTTTGTGCACAGCATCATTATGCCCGGTTGTATTAACATTTTTTATTATTATTATTTTTTTTTTTTTTGGCAAAAGCATATCAGCACCTTGTTTGTTTGTTTGTTTGTTTATTGGTATGATTTTTCAAAATTATTTTATTTCAGATGTCGATTTATAAACAAAAAAACAAAAAACAAAACAAAACAAAAAAAAAAAAATCATCATGGTATTTTATCATCCATATAATGTATAAGATCATTTTATGATTGAGGGGCACTTCGTCATTTGCATATAACTCTCTTTTTCTTCTGTAAAAAGGATCTTTTGAAATGTTGTAATATATGTGATAGTGAAGATAAAGAAAAAAGAAAAAAAAACTTATTACAAAGTTCTACAGCCTGTATATACATTGGAGAAATAGGGCTTTTGATTAGTAGACGCAGGAAATACATTTATACATGTAAAGTCTTTTTTCAGAGACTGTAATTTATCTAATTTGATATAAAGTGAAATGGGGCTAATGGTATTCATCATGTAGATTATCATATGTGGTGTTATATGACAGTTTGCATTTTCTTTCTTTTTTTTTTTTTGTTTCAGTTTGTGGTAAACTTAAGTTTCACGATCAAATCATTTTCATTTTCCCAAGGCTGAACCAGTGTTTGCTATAATCAACAAATTATTTCTATACATCGAACGTATTAAGGTACTCAATTCAAAGTGTAGTTATTTTTTTGCTCTACCTGGACAAAATGAAAACAAAACAAAAAAAAAAAAAAATGATATTGATCAAGCACATATCAACAACACATATACTCTCCTATTCAAGTATATGATGTTGCATGCCTTAATACACCAGGTTTTTCAAAGAATTTTCAATTCAATTAGACTTGAAGATGGTGTCTCAACAGGACAGGGTGTATTGTATTTCCCTTCAGTATCTCTTTCCTCATTTTGAAGCATAATTTTGTAACGGTAACCAGGGTCAAAGTTATGCAATAATAATAATAATAATAATAATAATAATGAATAGTGCCTCATATCACAAACTTGTAATATTAAACTGCTCTGTTCAGAGTTTCGATTTCAGCACGTGTGCTCAAATTAATACAATTTTTCAAATGAGAAGTCATGAATGAAATTTTGGAGGAGAGAGAGAGAGAGAGAGAGAGAGAGAGAGAGAGGAGAAAAAAAACATAAAATAAAATAAGCACAGACAACATTATGCAAGTCGGACCTCTAATGTTTAACTTTGTTTTTTTGTTTTTTTTTCGCACTGAGCCTTATGTCATGGTGTCAAATGCAGCATCCTCCCATAACACGTTCACAGGCTGTTTATAGCATCGCATTATTACTTTGCTTGCAATAAGTCACTTCCTCTAAGGGGAGCAAACGAAAAAAAAAAAAAAAACTGAGTTACAAAGGCCTCTTGATGTTTCAGCTTCAGCACATTAATTCAACAAAGTAATTCCAAGAAAGATGATGAGGAATCTTTTTTCATATGGGGAAATATATATATATATATATATATATATATATATATATATATATATATATATATATATATATATATATCCTGTGACTGGGATTCCAGGTATAGAGTGATGCCTTTTTGTTTATGAATACTGATCTTACACTTTCTATCAGTTCAATATCTATTTTTGCTTTCTGTGTAACATCTGCTTTTGGTTTCCTGGTTTTTTGAAGATTTTAAGTAGTGAAGCCAATGCCTATGTTTCAAGTTTGCTGATATTACGTACAGTAATCGTTGTTCCTGTATTTATGTAAAGTGAGTGTAGTGTAAATATATTAAGATCTTTTCATTCTTAACGTATGAATAAAAAAAAAATAATAATAATTGTGATATTGCTCAGCATCGCTTCAAAAGGGAGATTCTGCTCATGGAATTCCACATCTGTAAAAGAAAAACATTTTTAATCCTGATATTTTTCAAAACTTCAAAGAACAGGTGTCCTTTTTTTCTGTTTTGTTTTGTTTCTCTTTTCTTTTCTTTTTTTTTTTCTTTTTTTCCTCCGAGAGTTGTTTAAGTATCCAGTCAGTGTTTTTTGCCTTTTTCTCTGTATTTTTCATATGGATGGAGCTGTGAAATTAAAATAAGTTCAAACATATACATGTATATTAATATGAATGGAGGCATGAAGGTTAATAAAGTTGCATTTTGTATGTAACACGTTGGTATGAAACTAGTTACTATCTATGACTGAGGTGGATGGTATGTGCTTTCCATGTCACTTAGACATCTGAGCACCGTACTCACATTCGCTGGTATTCAGAAACCTAATCTTGGTATTAGGGAAGCCATTTTAAATGATAGCTGATATACAGTACGGGAGCTTGTACACACAGTACATCTGATCACCACAGGAAGAAGAAGAAAAAAAATGGGTGCAACCATAGATGAATAGATTGGGGGGGGAAATCAATGGCACCTGAGAATTCTCACTTACATATTTCAAATTCAAGTAAAACATCATGCACCTCTTTGTAATTCACCTTGTTTGTTATTATTATCTAGTACCAACAGAGAGTGGTATTTTAAGACTATGAAGGTATGTTTTAACATAGCATGTGGTGAATACAGTTTCTAAGAACAGGTTGCTCGTAAAAGTAAACGCCCAGTACATCCTGTATGGTTCTCTATTATAAATGGATCTGGATAAATGTTTCTGCCTGCCAGTAAAGGATTCCTATGATTACAATAACAAGGTTTTCAATTCCCATGCCGCTAAGCATTTTTGTGAGCAGTATATCACATCAGTGATTTATCACTCACGACAGCGTTATATTGTGTAAACTCGACTGTACCAGTAAAGCGAGCTACAGTGAAACGAGGACAACAAGGAACTTCAAGTGTGTTCGGGACAAGCTCAGACATCTTTGTTTTTTTTGGTTTTTTTTTGTTGAGCTTCTCTTGCCAGCACCTACGCGATGACTCACGAACAAGGACACCTTCCAATCATTAAAATAAATAAATAAAATAAAGGGACAAGCTTGTTCAGTGATTGCAGGGAATTGTTAGCTCCGTTTTAAGTACAACGCTTATTACAGGTGTGGACCTTAGTAAGTACGCAACGCTTGAAGACGAATGACGCGTTTGTGTTCCAGAAAGAGTTTGAAAACAACCTAAACAAGACAGACAGCTCAGATCACACTGAGGGAGACGTGACGGATGAATAACATTTATGACCCACTTTTCAGTTGAAAACTGCAAAAACAACAAGAATCTTTCCACGTAATTTGTTATCTGTAAAGATGAAGTTACTGATGAAGCTCAAACAAGTCTATGACTTATCTGATCGCTACAAAGTACGTTGTTTGTAAAAGCAAACAAACCCCAACAAAATCCATAATCATGGCTGATAAACTTACTGATGATAAAATACAAAATCAAAAATGTTCAACAGATTTATAATTTTTGACACAAAACTTTTATTTGCATTATGAGAGTCACATGGCTTCATAGCACTTTTTTTTTTTTTTTATTGATTTTGGTTACATCTTCCATGTTATGAAGCTACACAAAATATTGTGTGTGTATATGTATATAACCTTTGTTTTCTGTTTTGTTTTTTCAAAGTATTGCAATAACTCACTGGCACATAACTCCACTGAGATGCTACCTTTAGCTGGAGACAGTGTGTAGACTGTGACAATATTCTATAATTTGATCCTTCTTAGACTTTCTTAGCCAAGAAATAAAAATGAAAAAAACAAACAAACAAACAAACAAACAAAAAAACAAACAAACAGTCTCTGCAATTTTAAACAAAGTGTAAAATCTTTATACACCCAAACAAACAAAGAAAGAAACAAACAAAAATAACAATGAACTCTATTCCCAAAACAGCAAGACACAAAATACATTTACATCTTAACAAATTATAGAAACTTCAAATTCAATTTGTAGTTCAACTAGGCTCAAATTAGGAAGAAATTTGGTCATGAATAGAAAATGATGGTGATATTTTGGTGGAAGAAAAAACAATGGGCAGCCAACTTACAGAATCTTTTTTTTTTTTTTTTGAGTACCTGATAAAAGAACATTGTCCCAGTGGGGGGTGTGGGGGACTTCGTTTTTCATTCATCCAAAAAAAAAAAAAAAAAAAAAAGCATTTAAAAGGCACTTTTCAAAAGGTGTTTGAATACATGGACAGTAGTCAAAGAAACCGAAAGCTTTCACAGATGTTCAGACTGGCAGGTGCTCAGTCTAAGTCCAAAAGAAAGAAGGGGAAAAAAAAAAATGAAAAGAAACTCAAAGTCAAAGACGCCACTTTGAAACCGCTTATGAAGACAAATCATCAGTGATATAATGTAGTAATCCTGTTACGAGCAAAAAAAAAAAAGAAAAAAAAAACATCTAATGATGGGACACACGATTTGCAACCAAAACAAAACTGAGACGAACAAACGTGCACCTGTTGATCACGACAACTTTCAACGAGGAGGAAAATAACTCTGACCTGCTGCTGAAATGTCATGCAGTCAAAATAATCGAGTCTGAGCTGGTAAATGAGCACTTGTCTTACATTAATTTACTGTAAAATGGCATATTGCTGACGGGCAAAAGAAAAAAAAATAACAGGCCCATTAAAATAAGTTCAAAACTTTAACAGCAATGAAATAAAAACCTATATTATTATTTTTTTTTTTTTTTTCTTTTCTTTTTTGAGTCCCAGAATAAAAAAATGCACCATTTGGATTTCATCTCAGCATTTAACATTTTCTGTAATGTCCATATGTATGTTATGTTATAGGCCATAAATACAGAACATTCACAATATATTCCAGCTGAATATGATTCATTTCTCATAACTGTTCTTCTTCTTTACAATTCAGACAGACGCACGTTTCATTTTGCTTCATCCTCACTGACTCTGGCAGTGCTTGAGTCAACCTGTAAACACTACATATGGTTCACCAACTTGCAGACAGTGCTCATCCCAATGTTTATTTACTCTTTATGAAATCTTTTAACTATCTGATATGTTATATGTTACTTTGTTTTCTATATATATTACACACCCTCTGTCCTTTTACCACTTTTGGCTGAAGTAACCCTGAACCTCTGACCTCACGGGTTCATAACGAACCTCGATTCCACCTCAGCACTTACAATTTATGGCAGTTTTGCGATTTCAGTTCATTAAATAAATGCCCATATAACCATAATAATAGATGTATTCTGTACAATGAAAACCTTGAAAATGAAAGATTGATATTACCTGAAAAGTTGTTCATATACTTAGCAGTAAAAGAAGATCTAGTGAAAGGCTTAAAAAGATTAAATATTGTTTCATTATTACATTTGGCTATTGATTTTTCATTAGACTGACATTGTAGGAAATGTCCCCTATATATATATCTATATAGGAGGACACACGTGGAAATAAAATAAGGCAACAGTACTATTTAATCTTTTTACAATAAAAGAAACAATTACATGTGGGCCAGCACTGCTAAGAATATCTCCACTGGGAAGCGAGTGGAATAATCCACTATTTTTTTTTTTACTTCTCTTTTTTAATGAGTCTGTTCGTTGATATGTAAGTGCCAGTTCTCTGTCCATGTTTATTGAAAAATAAAGACATCAATTTGATTTGTGGGAGGGCGTGTCTTAACGCTGGTGTCTCTTCATGTGAAGGGCCAGGTGGTCGGAGCGGGAGAAACAGCGGTTACACACTCCACACTGGAAAGGCTTCGCCCCGGTGTGTTTCCTGAAATGGCGAGTCAGCTCATCGGAACGAGCGAAGCGCCACTCACATCCCTCCCAGGAGCATCTGTAAGGCTTCTCTCCTTCAGTATCGAAGGAAAAAACAAAGATCTGATAAGACAACACATATATTGATTCATTTCCCTTAATGAATAACTGATTTTTTTTTAAGTACAAATTATTTCCTTCACGTCTCAAAAGACTAATGAAGGTGTTTTGATGATGGAAAAAAAACTGATACTGCGCCTCAACTGTGAGCCATAAATCACAGCGTGTCCTGTCTTTCTTGCTGCGCCCTTTATGGAAGCTGCAGGGTTTATGTGATTTGACAGCAGTGAGATGTGGGCCAGGTCTGTCAGCAGACAGAATGCATCTGCATGCCAAGTACATTTTTCTGCCTGGCAACATCACATCTTTCACCCCCAAAATAAGAATGCAAACTCCAAACATTTTTTACCTGTGTGGGTCCGTAGATGAGCTTTTAAATGAGAAGACTTAGTGTATACTTTCTTGCACCCTATAAATAAAAAGAAAGAGCTTATTAAGTACTTTCATGTTGTGTGTGTGTGTGTTTTTTAAAGAAGCAATATTTCAGTTTCTCACCTGGGACATCACAGTGGTGAATCCGTCTTCTTTCCAGATCAGGATTATTCCTTCGATTGTACTTGACTGGAGCTGATTGGGCCAAAACTGGTGACATGGGACCAACACCTGGCGTCGTGGAAACTGGTGTCAGGTTCGAACGCTGGACTGCTCCAGCACCTGGACTTTGGACTATTCCAACACTGGAATTTTGGTCTGGACTTTGGATTGGAGCTACACTGGAAGTCTGTCCCAGACCAATGGGGTTGTGGGTCTGAAAAGTTAACTTAGAGGCGATGCTGGCTTCGTAGGAGGGAGGTGGGGACAGATTGTGGAGCAGCTCCTTTCCCCTGTCTGGACTTGGGGGTTCAGAGTTTGGTGGTGATGGTGGCAAATAGGTTGGTCTCTGCTGATGGCCTAAGTGTCGATTAATTTGAAAACATTCGCTCTGAGGACTTGCTTTGGCAGGATTCTGCACCGGGCCTGCGTGGACGTTCCCGTTTGGAAGACTGAGCGGGGTCATTGGGATGGAGTTAAGCTGCGAACCATGAACCAGCTGCTCTAGATCAGAGTTCAAAAGCTGAAAGAGAGGAACATCCTGGAAATCCGGCACTTCCTGTTTGATGAGGAAGTTACCACTTGCTGTGTCGGCGGGGTTGAAGACACCTGGCAGCGTCGGTCCGGTGCCCTGACAGGTCGGGTGCATCAGGGAGTGAGACGGCTCCGTTTTAATCTGCCTCATAGTCCTGTAGAGACTGGGGTGCAGGTACGTGACATCAGGGAGCAGCAGGCTCATGTTGACGCTGTAGGGGGACGCAAAGTCCTCTGTGAAAGCCGGCTCTGGCATCAGAGCGCCGTCCCGGCACAACATTTTTGAATTCAGTATGTCCTGCGGGTGCGGAGACAAGTAGCTGTCCATCTCTGATTTACCCTGAAAGAACAAAAAAGGAAACAGAAACAATCAGGTCAGCCATGATTGTTTGCTGTAACTGACTCATTTTGAGTTTTATCACTTTAGTAAGATGTGGATTTATTCATCATGGACACTGAACGCCTCTAAGTCATCACTCATCAAAACCCTTAAATACTTGAAGGGTTTATCATAAGACTTGCAACATAGCAAAATGTTGCTACTGTGAATAGATGTGTGGATGCACTTAGGGCCTGCACTTGTGCCACATCAGAGACGCCCCCTCCCTCCTCTCCTTCCCTCCCCTTCCTCCCCCTTCCTTTTACAAGCAGCAGACGCCCTTCTGAAACGCACCAGCCTAAGCTGTTTGGAAATACACGGCTGAAATTAGAACATCCAGTTGCTCTGCAGCGCTATGCATCTCTCTCTCTCTCTTCCCTCCCTCTCTCTCTCTCTCTCTCTCTCTCTGTCTATCTATCTCTATGTCTGTCTGTCTCTCGCTTCCTCACAAGTTTTTCATGGAGCGGGTGCAAACGTTTCACATCCCAACCGTGCCCGTGCTTTTCGATTGAAACCCAGTCAGTGAATGTGAGCATCAATTCAGACATTCAAAGCGCACAATTTCAGTCACGGGATGGGGAGGGTGGCAAGAGCAGCAGGAGCAGCAGCAGCAAGAGCAGCGACCGTAAATATTACATTGGAGTAAACACACAGGCTCATATTCATTATTAGACTTTAGGTGTATAATCTTAATGAAACCTGCCTGTTGTTTTTTTAATTTTTATTTTATTTTTTATTTTTGCTTTGATCAGCAACATTGCAATCTTTCTACGTCAAACCCCAGCGGGCATCTGTAAACACACACACACACACACACACACATACATACACACACACACACACACACACACACACACACACACACACACACACACACACACACACACACACACACACACACACACACACACACACACACACACACACTGTGGATGCTCTGAGGGAGATGATGCAAAAGAGAGAGAGAGGGGGAGAGAGAGAGAGAGGGAGAAAAGAAGAGAATCAATCCCCTACCAAATTGTAATCATGAAAAGATGAAGTTCCCGGTATGGCATCCCTCGTGTTACAGAGCACTTGTCCATGATCTTCACCTCTCAGACCGTCGGCTGTCAGTGTTGCGGTGGTTTTATGGAGAAACTGCGCGTCCTGCCCCGGAGCAACCCAAACATTATTCCTTACGGCAGCGGCCATAAAAGCAGAGGTACTGTCGAACTATCCGAACTATTATTTTTCTTTCTTTCTTTCTTTCTTTTTTTTTTTTTTTTTTACGAATACATAAAAAACATAGATGTTTTAATATTAATTATTCTCTCTCTCTTTCTCCCTCTCTCTCTCCCTCTCTCTCTCTTTCTCTCGAAACAATCTGCACGCTCAAGGGGCAGCGGCTGTCAAACGTTCATTCTCCCTATTTTGCGCTGGCTTGTCAAATTACGCAACTGCGTGGTATCGGCGCGTCTGCAGGGCGGGGCTGAACATGCCACAAAATAATAAACAGGACAACTAGGCGATCGGGATACACCTACAGTAATGAATACTGTGGCTGTGTGATGAGGTTGAAATGGCAGGGGAATAAATAAAAATAACAACCACAACATGAGGGATATAAAGAAGCAATTGAGGGAAAATGCGAGAGTCAGGTGTTAGTGTCCATAAACGAGCAGTTTAGTCACTGGTTTAATCAGTGCAGTATTCCTCAGGGTCATGTTGACCAGGCTCTGTGCCTTTTTCTTTTTTTTTTTACTTTTAGTAGGCAAAGACTTGTGATTTCTTCTAACTGGTCACTTTTGAGAAGCAAAGAGCAGATGAATAAAAAAAACTTTAAAGAAAAAAAAGGTGATTCCGGCCCTTTTACACTTTTCTGCAAAGACAAATTAAAAGCGATGACTTCTCTAATCCTCCCACTTCAACCTGCCACCACAGCAAAGTGAGTGAAGTTAGTATTCTTATCATTTTTTTTTTTAGATACAGTTTCTGATTTTCTTTGAGCCCCCAGCACACACTTGGGTCCTGGTCTGGCATGTTAAAAACGCCACTGCAGTGCAGCTGTCTGTCAGGACTGCATACTTGATGCCAACATTCCTGAGCCAGCAGTGAAGCCTGCTCACACACACACACACACACACACACACTAGATGTTTCCATCAAAATAGCTCACCATTTCACTCAAACACATCGTGTCACACTTACATTCACTGATGATGACCTTCCTGCATTACCCTTTGAACTTTTCATTTGCTCTAACAGACCAAACTAAAACTGCAGTGCTGCATTTCACCTAACTTACCTTTTGTCGTGACCTTGTAGGAACTTTGACATGTACTTTTTGATTTGCTTCTTTATGTTCTTTATAACCTCAGGTATACTCTAGATATTTAACTCAGCAATAGAAAAAAAAAAAGTAATCCAACCTCCAGTCCTCCTGAGATCACAGTGACAGATGCTTTATATCTCAGCTTAACAAAACAGAATTGACTTGTCAGGATTTAGGTTTTTTTTCCCACACAGGTGTATGAAGTATTACCCCATGTCAGTGATAACGCCAGAGCAACATGCTGGAACTGGAAACACAGGTATGACACAATATTGGCACGGACGTGGAGTCTAAGCAGCATTTCACCATAAAAAAATCTCTGTGTGTGTGTGTGTAAGGATGTTTTTTAAATGCGACATTTACTACCACTCCCTTCTGTGTTTTTCTTCAGGCAGTTTTAGTCCTCTTATTAAAATATTGTAACTGCACCCACGATAGGCTTGACTAAACATGTTCCCATTGTGAATATGTAACAGGTTAAACAGGGTCATATGTCAAACCCAGAGACGCTGTAAAAAAAGGTGTTGACCTGGCATGTCTAAAATGACATTAAATCATTTTTACACTTTGGATTGGAAATCTTTTTCTTCTTCAGAATCTTGCCTCAAATCTAATTTTTCATCTTGTGATCTTTGAATATTTAATTGTTTGTCTCTTTTTACCACCTTTAGTTTTAATTTTTTTTTTTTTTTGACATCTTGACATCTAGTTGTGTTATCCTTGTTTTATTGTAAAAGACATTTTTGATTATCTTTCAAAATAAAAGTTAGTATGATTACATATTAATTGTGTGGTGATTTATTATTATAATTATTAGTATTAGTGGATACCATAGATTTTAGCTTCTTATAGTATCAGGATATTTATTTTTTGATGATGTAGTAAAAAAAAAAAAAAAAAAAAAAAAGACAGAAAAAAAAATTCAAATGACTGCTGATCATCCAATTAGGAGACTGACTGATTGCCCGTCATGTGCTGACCTTTCAAAGTGCAATTTAAATCCATGGACGTCTCAGCTCCAAGAGGAGCAACTGTCATTCTTGGCCGTGGCTCTTCCTGTACAGCGAATGTGAGCCGAGCCCTCCTCCATATCCCCCCTGTATTAAAACCTCACAATATGCCCAACAACTGCACAGCGGAGGAGAGAGAATGCATGGTATGTGCTTACAGCATCACAACTCCTCTCTGCTCTCACATGGACTAATATGGCCAACCCAAGAGGGGATAGGACAATAAACACGTGCTGTACTTTGCTACCGTAAGCATGATGTGTGTGTGTTTTCATTTTGAAAGTGTGTAGTAACTTTTGCGCGATCAGATAAAATCACATGGTTGTATTTTCTTTGTGCCGTCAATGTGATTAATAACGTGTGTTAGTGCACGACAGACATATCTTTAATCGTCTATGAGACATGTAGTGGACATGTAGTGTAACACAAGAAATACAAACAAATCTTACATATGCACTATATTTAGTCTGTCTTCAAGCAGGTGCTTGGCACTCCCACCAGAGGGCAATGGTCAGCTGCAGTTGAACTTCATTTGGGCACTTAACGTACTGGAGCTTTGTGCCATCAAAGTATATTGAGTATAATTGCTTTCTATACTCAGTGAGTGAGGAAAAAGCAATAGAATGTTTTTGTATGCAATAAACTGACACCTTGGTTAAGTGCTATTAATTTTCATATAAAAATTTTGTTGCCTGAATGTGTCCTTACAAAAGCAAACAAGCTCATTTTAAAACACTGATCGTATTTATTTATTACATATCTATATAAATAAAAGAATAAAATACATTTTGATATATGTTTTCAAACAAATACAATTATTCTAAAAAGCCTGCCTCATACACATTTTGTTAGACTGTGCATATCCTCTTTAAAACCAAGAGTGGGCACTCAGAATTATAATTTATTTGATGTCAGCTTTACAAAGCCTGCCCTTGAAAAAATACAATCAATAATTTCTTCTTTGGCTTTATTATTTTGTCTCAAGTTTGGCTGAGTTACAAGCTTGGCTTGTTGACTCTGTACAGCATTTATCTGATCTGACACAGTTTCATTAGGCATTAGTAATCATTTCCATAGCACACAACATTAGAGTACTCCTGTTTGTAAAACAGCAGATGAGGCTAATGTCGTCCTCTGGGGAGAAATTCAATATAATTCGTTAATTAAATGGAATAATTTAATTACAGTAACTTAGAAAGCATTCATCAATATAATTGTTTCTGGAGCCACCATTATAATTGAGGTTTAAGTGAAAACAAGTCCGTTTCTAATGTTGGTAATGTGCTGACATAGTTCTCCCACCCTCCATTTGTTCCTCTCTCTGATCTTCCACCATGCCGTTTCTCCACAGTGTTTTCGTTTGATAGCCAGCCATACCACATCAGCAAGACCAAAACATTTATTACAGCCATTTAATTTAACCTCTCTACAGGCACGGACAAGAAGACACAGATGATAGCACAGCCGCACTGAAAGACTCTCGCTGTTCGCCTTCTAATCTGATCCTCTCTGTTGCCCTTTCATAAAGACACCAGAGTATTACCCCGACTCCAAACATACCTCTGCCATTTAAACTGTCTTGGATTTCACCACAAAGACGACCAAATAGAGTCCAATTCATTCTTCAGGGCCTAAATAATAAAACATAATTTTAGTCTAATCTGCCTAAAGAATGTCCTCTGTTTGAAGTTGACAGTGCTCTATCTTCTGGGAGGAATAATTGCTTTTTGAGTACAGCCAGAGAGGCCACGGAGGTAAGCCTGTCGAGGGTCTGCACCTTACAGGTGTGCCCTTGGACAGACAACCTCCTCGTTGTTCTAGAGAGAGGGAGAGAGAGACAGACAGAGACAGCAAGAGAAAGAGAGAGAGAGTGGGAGACAGGGGTGGAGGGGGTCGGCAGACTAAAAGAATTCATCTGCCAGTTGAAACTTTACAAGGCTCCGGCATAGCAGCAGCACCGCTCCGCTTTCTCAAATCACTGTGTGGCCAATGCGAAGTGAACAAAGAGACACTTGATCTCCAGTAATTCCTCCTGTCTGATACAGCTGTCATTAAAGTTTTATCATTTTGTTGGACAGGTTTTTGCAAAATCGACCTGGTTGTAATCTGTTTGATTTGGACAACTGCATTCATGACGAATCTACTGACAAGTCATTGTGTCGAAATGTAAACGACACTCCACAATATAGTGCAGGGCTTTGTGCATGAGTTCGATACATCACGCCATTTAGTCTACACGGCCAATGAAATCCTGTGTGGTTATGGATTATCAAGTTAAACATTAATTTCCCAATCATTTTGGTTAAAGTGTAGCTATTTATCAGCTACATAAAATAGTTATTTTGTAGCCTTCCTTTCAGTGACACAACCAAATCTCTGCTTCATTTGTCAAACTTCTCTCTGATTTTTAATGGGGCCTATTAATTTAGCAGAGAAATCTGTCCCTTTCTGAACATGGCATTGAAAGCTGGTGAACAGCTGTCCCAGCTCTGGAGAATCATATGGAAGAATGCATTATCGGCCTTGTTTGAATATTCCCTTAGATTTGGAATAATCAGGCAGCTATTCAGCAGTGAGATGGCCACGCACAGATGCCAAAGCACAGCTGAGGGGAGCACAACAGTGTAATGCCACTGAAACACACACAGAATCAACGGCATGAAAAATGTGAATAATGCAGGTGTAGCTTCTTTATTTCTGTATGGTGTGTTTATCATACATAATAGCCAAGACACTTCCTTTCACTTCTTTTATCTCTGTCGTTTTTTTCCCCCCTCTCTTTCTTCTTGCCTTGTTCAAGGTGATCCTAGCTTTGCATATGGCTGATTAATCTTATTGCACAGTAGCTAACATTGATCACAGAAATGATTAGAAATGCATTAGTCAGCAGACTGTTTGGAGTGGTTGGGTTTAAGTGCTAGTGCCAAGCCATTTTCCATAGGTGTCCATGTTTTTAATTTTGTTATATAGAATTTTGCAAATGGATGCATGCCTGCCGCCCAAATACAGCATCAAAGCTTTAATGCTTACAGACATAATTTAATCTCCTAGATGGCAGGCCTGATGGACTGTGTAGAGAAGGCATCCCTGCTAAATTCATTATGCTAAAAGTTGCTAGATCTCACTAGCTGATGAGAGGGAGACAGAGTAGCATAATCTGTGTTTGTATTTTGGACTGTATAAGAAATCTCAGCTGTGCAGTGCAATGCTGATGAAAGCAGACTCTCCTCCATCAGAGTGTTACACTTTTTTTTCTCTCTCTTGCTTTCACCAAGTTAATAAAATTAATGGTACTAAATTTCACATATATATATGCTGTAATCACAGGAGGCTATAATTAAATATCTAATTTTATATGTGTGTTTACGTAGTTATCCAGTATTCAATCGAACATGATGTTGATCACACACACACACACACACACACACACACACACACACACACACACACACACCACACTGTGTTACTTAAGTGCTAATGTGTTTAAACAGTGACACTGCCATCTAGTGAATCAATTTAAGATGACCTGTTGTTTCACAACTTGAATTGAACATTAACAAGTACAAGCAATTAGGACATTCATTTTCTTTAGGAACAGTGAGGTTTCTTAATCACTACAAAACAAACATTAAATGCAGAAGACCCTGCCTCCATTCACACCCGTTTTTTTTCTTTTCTTTTTTTGAAGCCTTTCTCCATTTTCCCCTGACCTCACTGTCTATAGCCTCTCCTCCTCCTCACTCCTGCCTCAGCTTCTTCTTTTAATCATTAAACAAAGTTTTTCTTAATTTACAAAATTTGTATGCTTCTTATGATTTTGGAGGTAATGGCGGTTCAAGTTCACTCTAAATGTCTTTTGGCTTTCATATTTATTGTACCTTGGTATATAAAGACACATTAGAATAATGCCTTTGCAGAGATCATTATAATAAAATGTGGTTGTAAGCAGAAAAATATAATTATTTATACCGTTTTTTATACTTATAAAACAGGAAAGTATGGTCAGTAAAGCAAAAAAGGATTGACTGGCATAATATAGTGTATTATAAATGACAAAATTACAATATAAAACACAAGTTATCAATCATGCTGCTTACATAAATTGGTTTGTACAATTTTCCAAACAATAAAATGTGCCTGATTACTTAGCAAAGGGACACCTTTACAATTAAAAAGCATGGCATCCTTTCAACAGCAGAGGTGCAACTCATAAGGGTCCCACCAAGACAACTCTTGCCACATGTTCAACACTCCCCATTAAAAACCTGGGGAAATTAATGAGCTTCCATTGGCACCCTCACAACAAAGGGATCTATAAAGCAGCCTTAATGTTCTCGGGGAAAATTTACTCTTCAGTAGTTCCCAATCAACCGGTAGCAGCAGATTTTGTTTTATTTCCCTTGTAACCTACAACGGGAGCTAAAAATGCTACTCACTGCAACTTTACATAAATGTTATCCTTGATTGAAACTGCTTTAAGCTCATTCTTAATCAAAGATTTGTCAATAATTAACCATGTTGTGTGGTCAAAATCTAATTATGTGTAAATATACTGTGGTCTATATCTTTAAATAACAGCTGAGCCATGTGTTTTCTAAAAAATCTATAAACCTGTAAAATATTGCAAAACTCCAGATCGTCTTGCTGTAGACCACCAGCTGCGGCACCCATCAGTGTGTTGACGTTCTGACCCAAGAGCACTCAGTAGTCATTACTACATTATTACATGAGTACTCAGTACTCGTGTCAGACCACACATGCGCACACACACAAACATTTGAGCTCAGACTTAATTTTGATCTCAGCTACAGATGTGTGAAGTTTCTTGGTTGTGTCTTCCCCACTCCTCAGACAGACAAACATATTTAACACCTGCCAAAGTACTCAAAACTGCCTCTGTGGTAAATCCCAATATAGTAGATGTCTCCAGACACACTGACACACATGCGTACGTACAGACTGACAAAGTGAAAACAATACCAAACACACTGTTGCAGCTGGTAACAACATTTATTTATTCACAAGTCTACCAAAACAGTTAGATTAAAAAAAAAGTACAAATGGTGTAGCCTACATGGAGAACAAAACTCTCTCATGTTGTGGGCATCGACTTGTACTTTCTACCTACTTGTACACAATTAAGAACACTTAGGAATCAAAGAGCGCAGAGGTTTGCAGAAAGGTATTAATTAGAACTTTATTTATGCAGATGCTTTGTAAATTTGCATAAAAAGCAATTCCACAGATGGGTTTATGGCAGTAATGACTGTTCCAGTCTGCAATAAAACATCTGCTTAATCACAACAGAGACAGTCAATGGCTGCTGTGGAAACAGCCTGTCCAAGTACATCTCAAAGAAAGTATGGTGAGGTGAGGAGCTAGAGTGGACAGGTTAGGAAAAAATAGTAAAAAGAGTTGGGGGAAAAACCTGTTCAAAAGCAGCGTTAGTTAAAAGAGGTGCACTTTTTTTTCTCCAAACATTTGCTGGTGGTGCTTTGAGTGCTCTGATGTTGAGAAAAATACCCTTATCGTGTTGGCAGAACAATCCACTTACTGTGTCTACGAGAAGAGAGAATTTTGTTCCAAGTCAAGCCAAGTCTTTGTCTATGTGTGCCAACTATTTTGAAAATATCCCACTTTGTGTCTTTTTAAACCACACAGATCCGAGCATGTGCACAAACACACACATATACACACAGAAGTGTGGCTGCAAGGTCACTCCAAGTATTGATAAATCACCCAGCTGTGATTCCCTCCTGACAGCTCAAACTAACATCAAGCTGGATGGGGGAGAACAAAAGACCATCAAGCGGCCCTTTTCCTGACACTTTTATTCAATCACGGCCAGATTGCTTACGACAGCACCAGCAGCTGTTTCGTCTTCATCTTTCCCCATTTGATAAAGCGTGTCAAGTCATATTTCTGTAAGTACTTCACCTCACCCCATACTGTGCAGATCTGCAGCGATTCGGCATATGCACATTCCACATGAGGGGATCGTCAAATGGGTCAGGGAGTAATGACACCCCTCTGAAGGTCGCAGCACATTGGCGTGGGGGGTGGGAGCAGGTAGGTGGGTGGGTGCGGAGGGGAGAGGGAGGGTGACGACAAAGCAACAAGCTGAAGGTCAAAGATAAGAACAGCCGCAGAGATATCTAAGATAGCCGGCAGAAATTAAACAATGAGGGAAAGGCAGTAGGGCTTTGATTGTTGTGATTGTGTTGTTTAAGGGAGACGCGAGGGTTGCTGCTGCTCGCGATTGTTGTTATTTTGGGATCGCCATCCCATTTGGAGCTCTGCTGACCTTGTTCCTCGTGGGATGGAGGTCGGTGATAGGACAGAGAAACATTGCAGATGTCTATTGTTTGTTTGTGATCGGACATCAGAAATGAGATTTCCATTTCGCGACTGCCCTTTAATGTTAACATTCAGATTGTCTCTACAGGACCTGCTTTCCCGTGCAAGTGTCTGATAACAATTACAGGTGTCTCAGTTTATTGTAGAGAGGATGAATGCCAAATTTCAAAATAATGACCACATCCAACTATGAAGTGCTCAGCATTGCTGAGCTCTAATTATTTCCATACAAGCATTTGAGGTCATTAAGTCATGTTAAGTATTATAGTGAAGGTACTTGCCTTTTCACCTGCTATATTTAGCTACAACCTACACAAACTTTCACCTGCTGCTTTTTCAGTATAACTACAATCTATCAATTACTTATTAACTTAAATTTACACAACCAGCTTTGTGCTTTTTATGATATTGATTAAAAAACTTGTAAAAAAATAAAATAATGATGATAATAATAATAATAACAACAATAATAATAATAATAATAATTAGGTATGTTTTCAGCCATACTAACGGCAAGGTTTGTTATATTAGTTTATCCACTTCTTTGCTTTGACCATTGTCAAGACGTAGATTGATTGCCATATTTATTTATAGATTCACGGATATTTATGACCGACTGCCAGATGTATCCCAGATGTATCCTGTTGACATTGTAAATCCCTGACTTTTCCTCTAGTGCTACCGTGAGGTGACATTTGAGTGAAATGTCTTAACATGAAATGTTAGGTTTAATCATTACACCTGCTTAACTATCGGCATTCACATTCATATAGCCTCAGCTGTATTAAAATATGATAGATAAATATCTCCTGATGGCAGTATGCACCATTTTATTTCATTTATTTTGCTTAGAATATTTTTAATGTTTTTTTTTTTTTTTAAAAAACAGAAATTTTCTAGCAAAAAAAAAAAAAAAAAATGTAGCAGCCTGTCTCCTGCTTTCATTCATCCCCAACAGAAATAGCTTTACTCGACTAGACAATTAAGCATGTATCAGACCTCCATCATATATCATTAGAGTAAGAGTCACACCAGTACAACCTGCACTGTAGCGCTTGAAAACTGTGTCACTGGGAAGATACAGTTACACAGCTGTTCCAGTCACACGCCTTATAGCACTTAATCTGAAATATGTCTCAGGATCACCTCTTCAGCATCTTTGGTCTGAGAAAAAATAGATCCTCTAAGTTAGGTGCTATTTTGGCCCCCATGTGAATGGCTGCTAGCTCTGAGGAAAAAGAGACATGTAAATCAGGTGGAATGTAGGAGACCGCTCGTATCAAAAAATGGGGCAGCTCACTCCACTCAGACTTGGCCTGGCTCCCAGGAATGCAGTTAGCTAGCATACAATCACTGCCTATTCACGATGGCACAGCTGCTGTGGACATATGTTCGCCACCAAAGGAGGAGGACATCAACCAGGCACACCTTGAACAGGTTAGCAGATGAATGGCGTTCAGTCCTTTGACAGTCTGCCCTCGTCTCGTTGGATTTTCCCTTGCTCAACAAATAAGTTGCTCTCCACCGTGGCCTAAACTTTTGCGATTCATTCATCCATGATACACCGAGGGCAAAAATTGTGACAGTAACGATACCGTTTATTGATTGCATGTTGGTTCATGCAAATAAGGGGAAACCTTCCTTCTGTAAATAAATATATGAAATCACTGACATTGCTCATTATTTAGGGACTTTTAGAAGGACAATGAATCACAAGCAACAGTAATAAGGAATATTAATGGCAAAAGCGCATACAAAGACTTTTTTTTCCTAGCCCTCAGCAAACGACCAAATGTGAGAGAAAAGATTACATTTATTCATAGCTGTCTTTCATCAAGAAGCTTAAAACCCAAACTTTGAATGTAACCCTAAATTATATGCATATTGAGCTGACCTCTTTCACCTTTTTTCTTAAAGCCATAGAGGAGGCGCGATATGCAAAAACCCACAGATCCTTCAGCTCATCATTTATACGATTTCAGCACTTTTAGGTTTCCAGCTGTCCAAGGGTGATCACGTTAGTCACTAATAGATAAAGAAGAGGTTCCTCCATTAGCATGGAGGTCACATACGTAAAGAAAAAAAAATCCCAATTCCTGCCGTCGTTGCAGTCGGAGAAAAAAAAAAACAATGTGATTTACATTTGAAATTCACTCGATGCAATGTCAAACACTTCAAATCATGAGGCAGACACAGCAGTAGATAACCACAATCCATTCTCACATTATCCATTGTTAACACTCATGCTTTTGTCACCCATCTCTGCAGCTATGACCTATTAGCTTTAGTGAAGTGTTCTGAGGCCACAGAGCCATGTGAAAGTTGTTCACCCATCCAACAGGGCCATTTACAGGAGAGAGACCCCAGAGCCTAGCTGCCGCAGCTCTCTAATGACTCTATCAGCTACACTGATGGGAGCAAATGGCACCCAGAGATTTCAGCACATTCCCGGAGCATGCATTACATTTGCTCTCCATATTTTCGTTATTGTGTTGTAATGGTAATGCACAAGTATGCATGTAAGGACATTGTAAAACACTTGACACGACACCACGGCAATATCATATTTTTTAATAATCAGTGCACCTTCATATGCACACACTGTAGTGTTCCTCTGAAGTAAATGCACTGTGATGCCAAAGCCATCTCAAGTTGCAAACATATTTTCAACTGATCCGTTAGCTCTTTAACCTAAATACAACCTCAGAATAATTATTGCGATTTCCAAAGGAAGCTGGGTTGATCTTGCACCTCAGTCTAACAATTACAGGAAACTATGTGTAAGATAAAAAACAGAATATGTGCTTCCCTTTGTGAGAAATGGTGCGAAGTCACAGGAGTATTCATTAAAGCCTTTGTGTCCTGTTTGAAATAGTGCTGTTAAAGGCTTTAGCTGTGGGCATCTCTCTGGAAGAGATATAATGATCCTCCAATTAGAGACAGAATCATGAGACCTGTTTATTAGTCCTAATTCATCTCCTCATTGTGCTGAGCATATGAAATACCACAGAGGAAAAAAAAAATCAACAATTTGCCCACCATAATTACAGATCTATTAATAGTTTCACAACAATGACAAGCAAAGCTATTCACATCATTTTCTACTGTCAAGAACAATACCGCAGGACTGTCAATGTATCCATTAAAGCTTACATTTATACCAGCTCAGTGACATCTTGCATTTCAAAAGATGACTCTGAGCCTCTTCAGATAAATTACACTTTTTCATTAACAAGAATGGTTTTGGTATTATTAATTCTAAATGGATTTTCAGACGCCTCTCTACATTTGTAGCTTATCATACCATAGCAGGCTGTAAATGTATTTTCCATTAAGATGAAAAAAAAACCTGCAGTGCATTGTTGAGGTTTCTGTTTCTACTTGTAAAAAAGGACATAGCATCACATTACAGAGAAAAACCATACACCTGGCTTAGAATACACAAGTTGACATCTTGTAACACTGAGGACATGTTAACATCTTTGATGATGATTGTTGTCCTACCACCATGAACAACACTGTGATTTTTTTTAATTCAACATGAGCCAAGAGTATTACGATGCTAATAAGATGCTAATTGTTTTTCTTTTACAATGATCGGCACATTTGCACAGTTGACAATACAAAGTAACCAAACCCTGAACTGTGGTTTAGCCTAAAATATTAATCTAAACAAAAAATAAAAGATATTTTAAGTAATGACACACAAATCGTTATTTTTGTTCATAGTGAATAAATTACTATTTAAAGTGTGGGTTTATGGGTTTAAGGTATATATAGACAAATGATAAAAAATAAAAACTACCTTAAGTCAGGTGTCAGCAAACCTGGAATAGGGCCTAACAAAATATATATATCAATAATGTTGCTATATCATGATATCAACGTGCAATACACATATTCAAAAAGTCTGTTTGAACTGTAATAAATGGTATATTTATATGTGCTATGTATTCACACTCTCTGCAGTCATCTCAGAAAAGTTATGACCATGAATTGTTGATAATTTGCATAAAAGTGGAAAAGGCTACCAAGACAAACTGCCAGTAAATGGAGACTATTTTATATTGTACAGTCATACTCTCCCTAGAACTGGGCACTCAGCTGAGATGACTCCAAAAACACAACCCAGAAAGTCTGCAGTAACAGGCTCTGGGTTGGAGAGAATCAGTGGAGCTTGTTAACAACTGTGTTCATGAATCAAGTCACTGACCAGGCATGGTGTCCATGGCAGGACACCGCAGAGAAAACTAGTGTTCTCCAAAAACACATCACTGCACACCTGAAGTTGCTGAAGTGCCAAATAGCATCTTGACACTCCACTACTACTACTGGGAAAATGTTTCTGCAGACTGATGAAGGTTAGATTGAATTGTTTGGGGGAAAAACACAGTGTAACTACACATGCACTCACATACCAACATGTAAACATCATTCCGGTAGTGGAGAAAGGTGGAGGAGGCATCGTGATTTGAGTTTGCATGGCTGGCTCTAGGCCAGGACATCTCACAGTCATCGACAGGAAAGTAAGATAATTATCCTAAACACTGAAGTAAATCAATTACAGACTGACTTTATGTAAAGAAAAATATACCTTTTAGAGCGACACAGTCAGAGCCCAGATCTTAACCCAATAGAGATTCTGCAGAATAAGCCGTCAACACCAGATGTCCTGAGCTGAGCTGAAGCACTTCTGTAAGGAAGAAGGTTTTTATCTGCAGATACTGGAAGCAGTTATTTGAAGTCGCTGCTGCCAAAGGAGGTTCGATCAGTTATTAAATCCAAGAGTTCACTTACACTTCCACCAGCGCTGTGAATGTGTTCAATAAAATATTGCTCTAGTGTTATTATGTTACATTGCGTTTATATATATTTGTGAATTAGACAATTGCCATATTACAGTTTTAACTCAATACAAAGCAGGGTAATACAAAATGTTCAGACACTTATTCTTGCCAGTTTTAGTGTTCAACTGTAAATAACTGGCTGTATTGTTAAGGGTTGGAGCAACTTATGGTGTAACTATTAACTCTTATTTGTGTTTGTATACGGTGCAATTTTGCTGTATTGATCACTGCATAAATTGTACACGGTCATTTTTGTGTTTAAACAGTCGAAGTTAATAGCGAAGGTAAAATGGTCTATCAGTTGCTGGATGAGATAAACTGGTACCGTTTGCTGATGTTTATTTTAAGCTTTGAATGGTTTTTTTCTAACCGCAGGTGCCACCTCTACTGTTATATTTGACATCCTGCTAACAACCAGACCATTTAAAAAAAAAAGGAACCAGCTCGTTCTGAGCAGCTCCAGCTGCCACAGATCTACTGGGGATCATGTTAACTGGGGATACACATGACCATAACAATCGCAGTTGTACCTTATTTGACAGCAGATGTGACACTGATTCGACAAATGGGAAAACACACACATGTTCCTGTGCATCTCATCCGTGCAATAACAAATCTGGGTCTGTCAAACATTCTTTATTTTTTTCGTATTCATGATGAATAAAATGACCATATTCTGATTCGCTCAAGCAAATACAAGGAGACTGTCCAAATGGCTACTGCTCCAAAACAGGAGTTTCCTTGTTAATTTGGAAGAGAGATTTTTTTTTTTTTACTTTAGGCTACAAACTCCCTTAAGGAGACTACCACATTTCATTATCTTAAACAACAGTATAAGGGATGTTGTCAAACCAATGAATAAATTAAAACAGAAAATGACAAATAAGAAACAGTGGGCACTCAGTGTCCATGTTGTCATGTGTATTACTACAAATGGCTAAAGCATGTGGCAATTACATGTTACAAGGAATATTAAATCACTTTTGGAGAGAAATAGTTTAAACTAAGCCTTCAGGTGGTCTGTGAAATGCATACACAATTATGACATTTTAAAAACAAACCAGATTGGTTTGAGAAATTTGGCACAAATTGCGGTACAGGTGTGTGTTCAGACACAGACAATATGTAACAAAACGTTTATTTATATATGGAAAATGGCTGAAACCGCCCGCTGTGTTAGGTCGTTGCCACTGATTTACTTTAGTTTTTGTGATTAGCAGAGAGTGAACATACCTCAAAGCCGCGTTTCACAGCGTTGTTCGTCCTGGAGACCGCAGCTAAACCATGTGCGCCGTTTTGAACTTGAACGCGTCTTGTGCGTCACAACCAGGAAGTAAAAAAAACAACAACTTTACGCTCCGAGTGGACCCGAAACATCGACAATTTATTTGTTTCCGGTGTTATTCATTAAAATCCATCCATAGTTTCACGTAAGACTTGAAACGCCATCTTACAAATTCCGGCTATTGCTCTAAAAATAACAAAGGCGTTACAGACAGTGTTAGCTAAAATAGCTAAAACGTTAAGCTAACAGTACGCCAACGTAGCCATTAGCCGCTAGCTAATGTAGAGATTAGAGGGTGGTGTGGTAGACACTGCTGACATAATTTTGGTTGATAACGCCGACCTAATCTGTTGTGACAAGGCGACTGCTCATGAATAATTTATTTGGTAAGTTTACTCTCACATCTTAAATGTTATTAAGTTGTCAAACTTTTTAAATGGCATAGTTTTATTCAGTTAACCCCCCCATCCCCTCCAAAAAATGGACTTACCCACCACAAAAAGTAAAAAACTTCCTGAAAAATTCTCACAGGATTATGATTCTGCTGTGTAGATGATAAATATGTCTAGTGTTTTATATAGATAAAATGATATCCCATATTTGTATTTCTGTTGGTTTTGCTGAGAGCTTGGTCACTATGAAAAGATTCATAGATCATGTAATAAAACATTTGCCAGATTCAAATACATTCTGACTATTTTACAGTCTCTGTCAAGGAACAATATAACATCACCCAGGACAAACACCCAGCCATAAATCCTAACGTGGTGAAATCTAAAATTTTACATTACACATATTTGTTGAGATTATGTCAGCGAGGTGTTGATTCACCTTTATGTGTCATGATACTTTATTGGGAGGTTCGACCCAATTTTCACTGCATGAGTTGACACGACTTTAGTGTCAGCGCCTTCACAACGTCTCACATGCTTACTTGCTGTGCGGAAAGTAACTGTAAATGTATAGAGAGAAAGTTTGTCTGCATTACTTGAGAGTGACATTAATCTTCATGTTGCAGAGATACTTTTGGCAACGTGTTAATGTTAATTTATTAATGAACATGCAAAGATAGTAAGATATCGTTACGATTTACATTAAGTATACTGGCATAGCAATGGTGCTGTTACTGGTAAATTAATTACAATTTTTTTATTATAAACTAAGTTAGACTGTCACTTACTGCTTAGTTTATATACATTTTACTTGAGTAAAGTATAAAAAATAAAATAAAATTAAATAAAATGACCTCCCTTATATGAGGTCATTTTATTTTTAAAAACACATTTCTTTTAAACACAAATTACACTCTGCATCCATGTGCCCACAAGGGTCTATATCATCTGATATTTCTTTGTGTATGATTTGCTTCAGAACAGTATAGGTTTACACCTGCATTGAATAAGCGTATTTTAAATGTTAATCATTTGATTTCTGAAATCCTATCTTTGTAGAAATTGTTATAGGGTGAAATGAGGAAGAGAAGAGTAGTGAGTACTGGCTGTATATTTCTAGCAACTTCTGACTGTGCAAAAGTAGAATAATGATGCTCATAGGCAGACAGTGTTACTAGGGTCCATTCATTCATTTATTCATCTAAATATAGACACTTTCTTTTTGTCATGATGTATTTTATTATCATGTGTCTAACTCTTTAGGTAAGATATACATGTTTGTAAAGTGTTATAAGTCTTCAACTAAGTGTATGTGTGTGCAATTGCTCATACAAACAAGAATCTAATGAGAATATATGTTTTGAATTTGCAGCGTTTGTGATTTTTTGAGCCAAGTAGCTGCTGCGCCCTGTGAGTCCAGTCTGTCTTTTCCTCCTGCGCTGAAAATGTTAACAAACTACTCCAACCCCCAAAATGATGACGAGTTCACCTCAAGTCAAGGTAACACTCATTATCTGATAGAATAAAATAAAAAGCTTATCGTTATTAATGTTAGAAAGCATATTTGATACTATATTACTGTGTTCAGCACAGCGGTTTAACCTCAACTTTAACTGTCATACAGATTTAATGTTTTCTGAAACAGAGCCTTTGCTACCTCTATGACAGATTGCACAGCTCATGACTGCAGTGGCAGAGGTTGCTGCTGGCTGTTGGAAAAAAAATTTGTGTGGACTGCACCAGCACATCAGTTTCACATGGTGCAGGTTTCCTCCTGAATTCCATCATATTACCCGCCAGAATGAGGCCACTGTGTTGGCAGAGCAGAGAAAATGCGAGGTCGTCTTACTTGTAAAGCTGAACCTGGCCCAGCTCTTGGCACAACACAGTGTAACTTGAACGGGGTAATTCTAAAGTTTACCTTGGGATCAAGTTGTAAAATCCAGTCTCATTATAAACCACTGTGCAGTGTTTTGGCATCTGATGAGCCTTCAAACTCATTGATCTACTGTATTACTCAAATCAGGCTTCCTGGATTGTATTTCCTTTTTACTTGCATTTTCTTTCTTAAGACAGTGCTGTTTACAGTCTGGATGCCCATCCACTCCGAAACCAGATTACACCTAACAAAACTGCAGGAACAACTACAGTTCATGCTTGCAAATGGTTTATTTTATGTCAGCATGTAGAAAACCATTTCCCTTACAGAACCACCTAAAACTTGACCCAGCAGACAGCCCGAGTCTTGTCAAATCTTACAGACAGATTACAGACTGACTGACTCATAAAGAGCATAGTGATTGCTCTATAACGTCATGATAAGGATGGGGAAGCCGCTTCAGATATTGCCAATCATGCCACCTGCACCTGTAATAACAGTGTGAGCAATAACGTGTGAAAAATAAAACTGCTTTTTCATTTATGCAGTTCTTGTTTTGTTTTCATGGCATTTTACTGTGGTTAAAAAACATAAAATTCACAGCGGTTAGAAATAGTTCATTTTTTTAACTACATTTTACAAAATGCATTGTAGTGTTTTTATACATGCACAAGATGGTTTGGTCGTAAAAGTTAATTATTAATTGTTAAGGTTTATTATTCTCACATACTCTCTCAATGTGGCCACTATAAATGCATTAGGGTAAATCCAACAAAACAAATGCTGATACAGAGAAACCGTGTGTTTACGAGGCATCTAAGTGAGATAGACTGAAGCCCAGCTGTCTGTTGGGACAGGGCAGCTCTACTTTGGACAAATTAATCTCCAGTAAAGATGACTTAGATCAACTTTGAAAAACACTAAGATGAAAACCCATAAAATGATTACGAACGGCGGCCAGAATGACAAGTATTATCAACAAAAATTAATCAGGTGCATCTTTTCATGAACTCAATTAATAATGTGCAACAACGGGGTCTTTTTTCCCTGGAATGAAAATTAATTAGCAGGGGAAGGTCACTCGGAGATGCTGACATCACTCATCAGGCCGCTGTGGCAGTTCTAATTATTTGTCTTCCAGGCTTGACTGATCAAAAATTATTGCCATACCTGAGCAACATTTAGAAAAAAAGCTTTGTTTAAAGCGCTTTTAATTAGACCTGCTATTTGATTAATGCCGTGTAAGCGCTCAGGATCGGCCCTCTTATCAGCATTTCTGACAAGTTTGCTGGGTATTGTTGTGTGAAAGACGTTTTACTGACGCTAACCGACTGTTTAGTATCTAATTCGTTCACTTTAGTTGCAATTAAAAAGCTATTTACTGCAGGAGCACTTGTTGATATTAATATAGATGTTGGAAACTTTGACAAATCATTCTGTATCGATACTTGGAATAAATATGGCATCAAGTGATAATAAGTAACTAAATTTGCATTACGTGGATTAGACCTATTAAAGGGAGTAGTTACAACCCGCAGCATCACACACCAACATGGTGTTGTTGTGAATTGTGCAGTGATCACCCAAGTTGCTCCCTGCACATTCTTGGGAGAGTGCGAGTGTGGCTCTAAGGTCCTGCAGTTTATTGCATTTTTGTCAGCCATAATTAATAACAAAAGACAAAGGTCACACTAAGCCAACATGATTACCTAACCCCTGCCTGATAACATATCTAGCCACTACTGGGCCCCTTGGTCACATAGACAGAAGACTTGTCACAGAGCCGTGTTATGATCGAGGCTTTATCAAGCTCATGCGTTTTTCCACACAGTTATTGTGTTGACTCGTTGCCTGAACTATCTTCAACCCTTACTACATCAATTCACATTACCTGCAAATTAGCAAAGTTCTACTTTCAAGCTCACAGTACATTTGATCCAAATAGACTCTAAATGCCATTTCTGTTCCTATTAACCTACGGATCGGTGTGGCAGATATTTTCATGAGGTTGCTGGGGAAAAAACACGAGGCTAATGGCTTGGTTGTGACAGCGCTATTCATGATGATTTATGATTCTGTGTTTAAGTTGATTACTCCACTGCTGACTCGGAATACTATTTCAATTAGTGCACTGAAGGTCACTCCACGAAATCCCTCCATAATCTATTCCTATTAACACTAATGCGCCGAGTATCCATATCTGTTCACCCTTGTTGATTCAAATCATCCCCACTCCTAACGGGCAGCTTGTTTACTAGTTTACTGGTTCGGACGTATCCTAGATGGTAATTTTCTCTCCTCCGTGTATCATTAATGTCTTCAGTCTTGACACATAGCTAGGAGGGACATCTCAATAGAGCTTGGGTGCATTTTTATGGCTTTTATTATTTCTAATTTGTTTTACAGATCAAGTGATATTTATGCTGAATGAAATTGATCCTGAAAGCCCTATAGGCAAACGTGGTAATATTGTGAGGTTAGAAAGCAACAACGTCCTATTACTTGTCATCATGAGAACCAAAATAGCCTAGGCGTGATCAAAATTTTAGAGGTCTAAATTAATTTTACATCACTTTCATTCATACTCCCACTCACCCATGCAGAGGAGGAAATTAGCTACCTGTATTTAATCTAATATGTTCCCACTGTAAGCGCTGGTGGACATGATAGACTTAATCAGTTCACACTGAATCAAAAAACTCACCAGACAGTGCTTAGCGAGGAACAATGTATTAACTTCAAAGACAGGTTCTCTGAGCTTACTGCCTAGAAAAGATGTCTATTTTATTTTACAGGGTACATTACTTTCACGATACAAATAGACTAACTGTCTGATTTAGTTGTTTTGATTTCAACCGAGGATATAAATTAAAAATTGGCAACTAATTTACGGCTAGAAGTTTATCGCGTATTTGCTCATTAAACTTTAAAAGTTTCTAGTTGTTTTGGTTTAGCGGCAGAAGATTTTATTACATTTTAAACAAGCAGACAAAAATCTGTAATGAAAAAGGTCAAAGCTTTAACAGCTCTTATCAGGAACAACAGCCCTGTAGGCCTGAGGACAGGAAACATCCTTTTTTTGAGAGAAGGGTAAAAGTGCTGACATTGTCACCAGTTGATGAGACTCTATCCAAGGGATAGGTGAAAACACTTGGGCACAGTGACATCAATTTTCAAGATGATTTAACTCCATGCTCCTGTGTTGGAGGAAAGAAACTTCAGACCCCTGATTTACCTCCGATGACAGCCACGCGGCCCCCGAAACAATGTTTCCAAGGCTACTAGCGAATGACGAGTGGTCACGTCTGTACAGCCGTCCCCATTGGTTTGATTTATGTGACCGGGATCCAATAAAAATGGCAATCAAATCAACCCAGCCACTTTACAGGTAGAGGGCTGTCTGATTGAGTTGTCGAAGGCATGGCTGAGGCTCAGAATGATTATGCTAGGAAACGGAGAAGGGTCCATCTCTCCGCACCCAACAAGGACACCATACATCTCCCCATGCAGCTTTCCTACTCCACTGTGAAATGTATCCAAAATAACTGCACACCTACTGCTTGCCTGCCTCCCCTCTGAAGGTTATTTGTCGTCTGAAGGACTCTCCCTGTCAGAGTATGATGAATACCATGTACACAGACAAGAGCAGCGTCAGGTCCAGGATTAGCCAGAAAACTCACTGATCTGTGAATAACCTAAAAAAGAGGAGCTGAAGATTAGCAATGATGCTTTTAGGAATGATCCATCAAACTCAACTACCTCAGTCACTCAAATGAATCATCTCTCTTGATTCTTTAACCCAGGAGAAGTACGAGTGACTGCCGCGCTACCTGCAGGTCACCGAGATCATTTTGAGGATGTTTATTAAATCAGTGCTATCAATTTTCTTACTGATCATCTTTTATCTGTCCTGTCCTTGGGGATGAGTCGAGCACACAATGATGTTAAAGGTTGCGGTATTCAACTTATGGCTTACCCATTCAACCTCCAGAGCTCTGCTGGCAATATTGAATTACAGCCATTGCCATAACATACAAATTGATACCTGAAATATGCCCCATGTTGAGAGGGCCTGTCACTTAAGTGAACTCACTTCTGTTAACAGAGCTACTGTACAAAGATGAACAAAAAAAAAAAACAAAACAAAACAAAATGAGCAAACAATAATCATGTGAACTATTTGCCTTGGCTTTGAACTAATGACAGTTTAGGCAGGCCTGTTTACTGTGCATGAGGAAGCGCACATGCAGGAAGTAAATTGGATCAAAGTACAAGCAGCTGCTTAAGTACTTACTCGCTTCGATAAGCAGAGTGAAATCACCATCATTGTTGCATTAGAGTGACTTGCTTCAGTCACCGCCAGGAAAGGAGACAGGAAGAGGAGAGGGGAGCTGATAGTGTACCAGCTCCATGTGTCATGAAGGAGCCGCTGGCAAACAGCCAACCTGAAAGAGAACAATTGAACATCACTGTTGAGTCTTTTTTGTGTTGGAAACACAATCACCTCGTTGGAGAACAGAATGCATTGTACAAATGCAGGTACAAACACATCCTCTGGAATAATAGTCAAGTATGTTGAATTTAAACCAACACGGTCCACACTTTTCAAGATGTACTTTTTCTTTGAATCTTTGACCATTACCATTTGGTACCTCGTTAACGTTTTTATTATTGTTTCATGAACAGGCAGGATCACCAGGATTTGAATCGAAAATTCAAAAATAGATAAGCTCATGGTGTGATACTTTGTGGTGTAAACATAGATGTGAAAACCAAGATCCTCTCAGTATTTTCTTTTTAAGGGTCAAGGCATCGAATGAAAACAAAAATTCTCTGATCCAGAGAATCTGAAACGATCATCTTAAGTTTGCACTGAACTCTGAAGACCTTTCCTCTCCAGCAATGAGGACACATAGAAAGTTCAAGGATTGAGCAAGTCAGTTGGACTAACATGGCATGGAACAGGAAATAGCCATTCATTGATTTTGTGTGTGTCCAGAAAGATCAATTTTATTCTTCCTTTGTTTTCAGACTACAATGCACTAAAGCTCCTGCAGCAGCAGGATGTGTTTCGTACAAGCACAGTCCAAATGAAGCTATAAATCAAGTGTTGGAGCAGAAACACACAATGTCATCCCCCGTAGACCACGTACTGTACAGTACGGTACCTCAAACTCCTCAGCTGTGCTTTCATTCTGTCTGTACAGTCTGACAATGTCCGACAAACTAATTAATATGACTGTCAAAATATCTAAACAAAAACACAAACACCATTGAAAATGGTTCATATTTACTCGTTTTTGGGTGTCTCTCTGGGATTTTATTCTAAACTCTTCAAGAAGAAGATGGTTTTGTTTAGATTACAAGGTATTGCGTTTGCTTCTTTATGATCTGTCTGTTGCGCAGTATGCTGATTAAGTGTGTGTGCACACGCTCTTATGCGTGTGTGTATAAACTGACACTTCTTTAATTGTATTGCACTTGTGCTATCTGGTGCTGGAGTTAACTCGTAAAAGTGAAGTCTCAAGCAGATTCCCAGCGTCTGCCTATTTAAGATTCATAGAAAAGACCATCCACCCCAATCAATATCTACTTGAGATTTAAGTTGCATTATGTGTCCCCTTCACAGGCATGATTTAAAACATCAGCACAAAGTATTCTTAATTTTATTGCCTGCCGTAAATTAAAATTAATGATGCTGACATCCACAATTAACAATGAAAAATGTAGATTCTTATAATTACTTTAGCAGTAATATTGTTTTCAGCCCAGACTCAAGGTGCTCCTCATATGCTCCTCAACATTCAGTAAAACACAAAAAGACAGCTTCATTACATTTTATTTGCTATAGGAAACAAAAAAAGGGTCTAACAAAAATCCACAGCTCATTTGGGAATATCTCGCCATGCATAATTAAGCAAATTTGATTGGAATTAAGCATGACTTCTTTTGGTTGGGTTTTAATGAATGCAAATCAGGCATCTACATCCCTAAGATTAATTTCAGCCAATTAAAAAACAAAGCTTGTTGGAAAGTGTAAAAGTGTTCAAAGCAGGGCAGCAAAGCAGTTTCTCTCCCCCCTCCCATTCCCCTTCTCTCTCTCTCTCTCTCACTTCCCCTCTCTCCTCATCTCATCTTCATAACTTGCACTCAGGAGAATCCCCCCCACACCCCCCAACTTTGATCATTAGCACGAAGTTACAGGCAAACAGTGTGAATTCAAATGTGGCAGAAATGCGCTGCCAAGATCCTTATACCTTTTTAATCTCAAAGTTGTACTCCTTTAATAGTTTCTTTACACAATTATTGTAAGAGCACTTCGGATTAAATGCTGACAAGACAGTTAGGATGCGCTGCTGTCAGAGAGTCCGCTTAAAAAAAATATAAAAACATATTCAAATATTGACACCGTGTGCTATTTTCCTCCTTTGTGATGCAAAGGCAAACTTTAGAGCGTTAAATATGTCATTGTTCTGGGTTTTGACAGGACAAAATATGACAATTATTCTGCATTAGTTTGCCCACAATAATGTTAGCACAACCTGAAATCAACCTTTATCAGTGTTCAAGAGCATTCAATCCATCTGACTTAAGCACTCAGGAGATCTCATCGTGGTATTTTCCATGTGAAGGCACCATTGCACACCAGATCAGTGACAAATAACACAGCTCACACCAATAACAAATGTCAGTGTCAGGCAATGTCTGCGGCTTATGTAGGTGTTAGTCTCATTATGACAGCCTTACATTGCCCTCCATCTTAAATGTGATGCTGTTTTTGCACCTATCAATGCGACGCACAACAGCACTGAGTAAATCCTGATTATTTGGGGAGTCAGACGTAAACGCTAATGATTGAGGGCAAGCAGGCACCTTCAGGCTAATGCTAATCTGCCTGCACATTGCTCGGAGAACGGCGTGTACATTGATTTGATCTCTCACATCAAAAGACAAACAGTGGTGCAAGTCAGCACTTCCCCAGTCAATGTCATTCCTTGAAGTGATTCCCCCACACGTGCATCTTCATGGGCTTGGGGAGGAAGGAGGGAGGGAAGGGGGGAGGGAATAGAGAATTAGGCAATCAGATCTATTGGCATTTCTTTAAAGGAGATTCATGGTGGGAGGAAGGGGTAAAAGTGAGGAAAAGTGTTTTCCCCATTCAACTGCAAGCCACAGCCACAGCCAGTTCTGTTAGGCTTGCTGTGTTTAGATTGCATTAATCCCTCTGTCTCTACCTATTGCAGAGCTTTCATTAATGTTGTCTTTTAACATCAAGTCTCCTGCAGAGTGGGGAATAAGTTGAGAGTGCTCAGAACTCTGCAGAAAGTTCAAAGCGCCACAAGAAACCCTTTATGTGTTCCCTTAATCATTTAAAAGCCCATCCTAGTATGCCACTTGCGTAGCTCCTCCATATGACGAGAAGAATTAATATTTGGCCTCTGATGCATTCTTTTTGAAAGAATAAAGGAATGTGAAGGAAAAGCATTATCTATTCAAGGAGCGCAGGGAATACTCTGACTGTGTCTCAGTTCTGTTGTAGCTGCTGTGTCTCATTTTGTCTATCGCAGATCACAGGGCTGCAGACTGGTACGTTTCTGGGGGAGAATGGAGAGTGGGAAATTGTACTGTTTTATTAGAACCCTGTGGGAGAGTTTTGTAGAGGCAAGCATGCCATTGAGCCTATTTGCATCATGCTAGCAGTGAATAGATATGATAATATTGTGATACTTTGGAATCACTCCCACAGAAGTGGTTTATGTGATGATTTTTCTGTGGCGGGAGCCTCTGGCTCCCTCACGATGTCAGAAAGATAAGCCCAGACTGCTTCTTTTATGTTAATTTATTTTTTCCTAAAACATAACTGAGCCACACCTTTAGACTTTAAATGATGATCGCCAGTTGTGTGAGAAGGACTTGTGAAAATATACTCCATTATTTCACCACTGCTCTCTATCATTTGTTCTGTTTCATTTCTTAGTGTTTTTTGTCTGTTAGTCCTCCCGTGTTAATGTATTAACTCTGACGCCTAAGGCTTTTCACTTCATTCAGTAAAGCCTCATTGCTATAGAGTTGGCCTTATGCTTACTTTATGCACCAAAGACCACACATTCAAGTTCACTAGAGCAGACCTATGCGCCTTTTGAAACATTTGGACCGCGTTATTATAAAAGTATAGTGTTCGTATGTTTGTAACTGCAATTGCAACTCAGCCATCAGTGTAAAATTTGCTATTCTACACTTCCTGAATGCAACAGACAGAGAGGGAGAAGGGAAATGTGTGTAGCCTTTATTTTCACCCATAATAACACAACAGAGATTATTATTCAATGGGTAAAACTAGTGAAAGGCTATTCAGTGCATTTGTTTCAGATTGTCGTAGTAAAAAAAAAAAAAAAAAAAAAAAAAAACTGAGAACTGGAAAAAAATTGCACAAAGCCTTTAAACATTCTGTACATTCAGTGGTGGCTTTTAAAAGCATTTTAATTAATTTTCATTTAATGGCATTGAACTATTTAAAAAGAGGGTACTGTGGAAAAAAAAAGTCTGTCTGCAAGGTGTAGGGCTAAATTGTGTGGAGTGAAGAGATGTTACTGAGAGATGGGAAGCCCAAGGGACAAGCAGGAGGACAATGCTGTCTCTTGGGAGAATTTTATGCTGCTGAAGTGAATTTGAATGCATAAAGGAGAACTCTGGTAAAAAGGAAGGGGGGTGTAAAGCATAGCCTGTGTTCTCCAGGTCCCTTGTGTGGGAAAAGAGGCAGATTACTCTGTTTTTCTCCGCTCTGGCCCTATTCTTTATAACTAATTTAGCATTTTAAGGTCTGTAATTGTGTCGTGAGTACATTCGCTCAACAATCGCATATTTTACCCCTACTCATCACACTTAAAGTGTCAAATGTGTTGCTCTTCAATGGTAGTTCATTTATTTCTAATGAAAGTATCCATTACCAGTGCACAAATCTGTTACAGATGCATTGCACTGCAGTAAAAGTGTTCAGCACAGATTTATTGCTTCCACTAGAGAAGTTACATGTTTCATCGTAGTTAGTTCGTTTTTTTTTTTTTTTGGGTCTCCCTGGTCTTGGGAAGGTATCTCAAAAAACTCAACAGATTTGCACAGAATTTGGTGGACAGATGGGCGTTTAGCCAAAGAGAGATGGATTAGATTCTGGTAGCGCTCTCGATGTAGAAATGTTTGATCCAAGAGTGTCTTACGTGAGCTGTAAAACTAACAGAGACTTGATCTCAAGGATTTGTTTACAATGTCATAAATAATTTAAGGTTTTAATGACAGCATTAGAAGAGGTTTGCACTGTCTGGGCACCTTATTGTTACACTCGTGCCCTGATTGTGTATGACTAAACCGAACCGAATGTTTTCTGTGATTACACAGTGCAACATTACACAACACAGCAAAAAACAAAAAAAAGAATGCGACATATTCGTATCAGCACATTTTCCTGCTCAGGCAGGCAACGCCCCGCACATTCTCCCTTCTTAGTTTTCCTGTTTGGTCTGCCCTCTTTACTTTGTCCCTTATCTGAGCATCATTCATTCCTCCTCCGTGATCCTGCACTTGGCTGTGGTCTGCACTTGGCTGTGGCTTGGCACTCTCCCATGCCTCCTCTACCACGCTAAAGACACTGCTCTGCACTGTTCTTTGTCTTCAGCTAAAAGCAGAGGGGTTGGGATGTGTGAGGGTATTACTTTTTTGATATGCGGCAGCCTCACCTGTTTGCATTACACCCTACTTTAATGTCTGCCTGTGTCTCAATCTGTTGCCTTTTTCCGACTTAAAACTATGAAACCAAAAGCTATGAAATTACCAGGAACATTTACAATGTCACATAAAGTGTAAAAAGTGGAACCATATAAAGACCAATTAGGACCCAAAGTAAATGAGGAAAAACTTCAAACATTGAAGTTTTAGAAAAAATATATCCGATCCTTTTCTGGATTATAACCGTAAATAAAACAAGTCAATATATTATCAGCAACAAAGATTTTATGAAACAATATTAAATGAATTCAAGGTTTAATTTGTCCATTTTGGGTCCATGATCCGACAGCATCGCTGAGACAGACAGTCATGTAACAGTGAGGATGAACTCAGTGGCAGTTGATGTGTTCTGTGTTCCTGTAGAGGTCACTGTTGTGTGGTGCCTCCGTGTCACACTGGGATACTCAGCAGCTCTAATACTTTTCTTTATGCAGTCTGCAGCAACTACTGTGACACTGAAGAGAGGGATTACAAAGTTAATTTTGTTTGCCAAGCAATAATGTCTCGTACAAACAACATCATTTTAAAAGGGAAAAGTTGGTGGGTGCTTAATCTGTGCAGTGATGAGCAGTAATTATTATTATTTTTTTTATGCCAGTGTTAATCACGCTGTTGCAGTAGTAAGTTAATTTGGACCAAATAAAAAGTCTTATGTACATATGTCTGAAAGCATCTTAGAATTGTGGGATTATTTTCTCTGCGAAAGAAACACATTATGTTAATCAGAAAATCCCCATATTTGTGTATCTTTAAGATGATTGTTGCAAGCAATTATGAGTGGGCTTTATTACCAAGAACATAAATTGGTTACTATGAATGAGCTCATCCCTAGCATTTGTATGTGCCATTTAACTCTGAAATCCTTGTTCATTAAACTCCAATTGCACATATGAATCAATGCTTTGGCATTAATCATGAAGTACAAGGGCCCAGATGGTACAATCTTAGACAAGCTTGAATTAATACGAAAGGTTGAATCGCTACTGGATCAAGACCCTCTCAAGGATCTTTGAAGAATGACATGAATAATCATTGTTGTTGGATGCATACTTTATTAAATCAGCAGAGCATAGTGACCTACTGCAAACTGAGAGATATTACAGCACATGGTGCTGCCCTGTCAAGACTTGTTGATGTATTGTAGGTTTGATACTCAAATGAAGAATGGCTTCTTGTACTTACTTTGAATTTTAGTATCATATCATGAACCATAACAACAGTATCATACGGTGATCATGATAAATTAAACACGATCACGTGACGCACTAACAATGGCTTCACTTCACTGATTCCTTTCATTTTTACAGCCTGTTGATGACATTGAACTGGTGAACAGCTTGTGTTCAGCCAGCGCTTCCTTATTGTCGAGAAATTTGAAGTTCGCCCGGTGGTGATTGTCTGTTGGTTGATAAATCAAGGAGCCGATATCCTGGATTGGAATCAGTGCTGATATTGACCTTAACTAATTTGGTTTTGGCCAGATGTCAACAATCCATATTAAAGTGCTAGTGACTTGTGGCATTTAGCAGCTAAAGATCCACATATCTCCCACAGGAGTTGTTAGAGGGGTCAGTGACACGATGCTAATTTTTTGTGTCCGTATGGTTTAATTAAAGTTTAAGGTGTCAGTATTTAAAAATAAAACACATTTCTTGCACTTGGACTACAAATTCTGATTTTTAATCAATTTTGAGAGAACATTTGGTTGATGATGACAAAAATGTCAGTGCGGTGTAACCTTAAAAACTTAATAATGATGATTAATGATGATTAAACTCGCTTAAATAAGGTCAAATTCTAAATAAAGCAACTTTATAAAGCTCTGTAAGATTTGGGTGAAATCATTTTGTTGCTCAAGACTCACTTATAATTTTAAGCAACAAGTATACAGCAGCTATAAGGCACTATAACAAGCTATTTAGTGATAGGAAAAGTGGTTACGAAAGTAAAATACTGTTTATTCAATTTTATTTCATAATACGATATATTATGTAAAAGTTTCTTTTTTTTTTTTACTTTTTCCGTGTCATGTTCTGAAGTGACTTTAGATTTCGCTTCAGAATTAAAGCTGCATATTATAATATTTTCTGTAACTGGGATGGGATGATCCCTGGTTCATAAAGTTTTTACATAATTCACAGATTTTCATATGCACTCATTTAGTGTTCAGTGATACCTAACAGAACAGATTAATGTCATAAACTAGTCGGCAAAAGGTCAACCTGACACAGTTAATCTGTTGTAGTCATTGTAATGTACCAGGTTTTAACAACAGGTTCTTTAACCGGAACCACCAGGTTGTTTGTTCCCACAGAACGATTATTAGTTTCAAACTGTTTCCCGTCCTGTTCTTTGCCAACACATCTATCGACTCTTGTGTAAATTCAAGTTTCATAACAAGGTGTGGTTTTGTTTTTCTATCATTTGTGAATGTTTTGTTAACTGTACAGTGACCATGACTAATTCCATGTATCTCATATCAATGTACCACAAAGAGGAAGAGGAAAATGAGAAGAACTAGTAAAGCATAGGTTAGTAACAAAGTGTCAAATGGCAAAAAGTGATATTTTTTACTACCTTAATGTCATTAAATTGCACACATGAAACACTATGCACACACTTTATAACATGAATGTAATCAGTTAACTAACTTCTTAATACAACAAATATGCAATAAATCCTTTAATTGTAATAATGTTGAACTGCACTGTTTCATGTTGAGAGATGTTCCTGTTATTTTGTCCACCACATTCACATTAACAGGATCAGACTCTACAATAGACACACGTCTTTGTGTAATGGAGTACGGTTCAATAGCGCCGCAGACGACATCCTGCAAAATGATCATACAGTTGAATCAACACCTCTTAAACACAGTTTCAACAATAAGTGAACATTTTGACCTTTGTGAAGGTTGGAGTACAGTTATATTAGACTGGGTTAGTTTTAGCCAGGTGTACCTAATAAACTGTCACCGTCACACTCATTATAACACACTATAAAAATCCTGATACTTTACTTCTGTACCAAAACAGACCTTTTCCACTTTGCTTTAGCCTCACATTTAATGTATTCTATCTTCACAGATTTCTTGATTCCAAAGGACATTGCATCTCATTTCTCGTCACTTGTCTGCTAAATTCCTAAAGGTACAATTAGCATTTTGTTTGACGAAATGTTGAAAGGTTCATAGATTGATATTTGCAAAAAAATGTAGTGGGGTGTTTTTTTTTTCCAAATGCAAATTCTGACATTTATTAACTTTTATTACAGATACTCTGTTTATGGATTGTAAAACTGTGCAAAGATTTAATGGGAATAAAGTAAAATTACAATGTTTAAACACAATCAGTATGGCAAACCAGCAAGTGTGTAATTTAGTGTTGTGTGGCAATGAAATGTTTTACGGGCCTTGATTTATGTCCTGTGCATGGCATTTCTAATGAGAGAGACCAACATTGCAGTGCGCCTGTGTTCCAGGAAACTACATTTACAGCAGATCTTTTTTCTCAAGAGTGTTTTTCCCCTGTGAAATAATGTCAGCACTTTCCCACCTTCAAAGTCCTTTTGTTTCCAGATCTATTAACAATTCTAATTGTACAGGAACACTTGTTAAGTAAGGCTGGTAAATAAAGCAGGAAACGCATTATTTCCTTTTAGTGCAGATTAAAGGTACAGCTATGCTGGGTTGAAACACATTAATGAGGTTTTAAATAAAAATGCTGGCAGGGAATTTACACCGCTGACTGGTTTAACTGCAGTAAGCAGTTGATTTTCCTTGATGTTAAAGGGGAACATTATTTCACCCACTAATGAAAAATACATCTTTCCACCCTCCTATCTGTTAATTAACATGTTTGTGTTAAGGGATTTTCAAAAAGGAATACAATCGCTTTCAATCTGATTAAAGTAAGTGATACATAATAGGGAGGTTGTTTTCCTTGTGTCCTTCTGTTAATTGAATAGCTTTGTATGACTTGGAATGTTTTTCCTAGTCACAACAATTCGCCCGGACCTAGCTGCTCGGGATGCCCCTATCTTAATTACGGATCGTTTTCCAAATGTGGTTCAATTTCCTCAGCAGGACAGTTTCTGTTAACTGCTATTTTTAAGGCCAATAACAACGTCAAAGCTTTGGATGATTAAAGCAATTAAAGTTTCCCTTTGTTTTCTAAGCACAGCGAGATAGGCCTGCGTGTTTGTACAGCATTTATTAAACATTTACTAAATGGAATTGAATCTGTCATCGATGAAGTTTTCTGAGACAATTACCTTTTAGCATGGCAAACACTGTTTCGCTCAGCTAACGTCTCACAGCTTATGGCTGTGATTAGCCATTTGATTTCATCAAGCCAAACTAAAATCCTCTAGCAGAGAGAGAGAGAGGGCGTGTGTATGTGTGCGTGTGCGAGAGAGAGAGAGAGAAGGCTTTAAATATAATTTTACCATCGGAATTTCTCAATTAGCATACCACATTTTCTCCATTAGATAAACTGCCTTTAGAGAGCTGGCTGGTTTAATCTGTTTAATGTCCGTGTAAACTATAATCTCCTGATTCTAAAAAGAAATCCCTTAAGGACATCATTCGCATACACTCTTCATAAGACAGTTTTTGAAAGACATGATCGAGTGCAGCTTTTAAAAATGGGACTGAATGGTGATGGGTTGTTATGCCTATCATGCTTTTCTTTCCTGTGGTGCACGGATTGTGCAAGTTGTGGTTTCACTTGCTTGAGTTTAGCTAATCATTAGTAATTACGCTTTTACAAGCTTGTCCTTGACTGTCACCAGAACATACAGCAGCAGTAGCGCTGCATAAGATTGCTCCAGTAGTATATAGGTTTATGTGGGTACTCAGTCTTCCCCTTAGTAATTCTAGTGTCACGGCAGCAGTCTGTTGTCCCTGAAGTCATATGTTACATTAAGTCACTCCTCTTGAAAGATGGCAGTTGCTGTTTTTCTGAGAGATGATTTGAGAGAGATATCACCACGTGATATGATACATGAATCAAACTTTGATCTCAGACTGAATCAGGCCGTGTGTCCATGTACATTACTGCCAATCATAGCAGCATGGTGCTGTTATACTGTATGGATATAGAAATTAGGCTTTGTTGTTATCCTATTGAACGATGAGCAGAGAGAAATCAGAGTGTTTACATGCATATCATTGCCTTCCATCATACACTGCAGGCTGTATGAATTAAGGCCTGCAAACACAGCCTCATTCTCCTTGCATCACACCAAGAGTCACTCCATTGATTACCCTTCCCCGCTCCCAGGAAATGGCTCATGCATCTCGTGTACATTATAACAAATGTTCTCTTTGCATTACAATTGAATTGTGATTGTTATGTTCAATCAATGGGGAAAGGTCACGGGATCGCTCCTGCCAGCGCTTTAATGGAGAAGTCGATGAGGATTCATTTTAATCACTGCGGCTGTGGCAGAATGAGCACAACACTGAGAGACTGTCAATGGCCCGGTAATTACCGCTGTTTATACAGGTTTCTGCTTTAGCAATTTAGATATCCACAAATCTCTCTGTTTCTTGCGCCGCAGTTATATTGGAAGCTGCGTGGCATCAAATGAAGTACTGTAGGATGTGGGCCATGACTACTCTAATTGCAGAGCTATAGGAGAGGCTGGCTCTTTGAAAATGAAGTGAGCTCCATTTGCTCCTCTTTTGAGTAGTTATATTACCAGAAAACTGTTATTTTACCTACTTTTATGTGAAGGAGCATTTCTATTGGCTTGTCTACACCCTAGCCCTGCCTTTTTACACTTCTATCAAGAGGTCGTAGATTGTGCACATACTTCACCCATATTTACAGCGCAAGTCTCTCAAGGCTAACTCCACTGCAAGTGTACAAATAACTGTCTTTTCTCTTTCTGAGATGTCATTCATCTATCACACAAATCAACTACATGGTGATGCTGATGTAGACTTAAAACATCAACTTCAAAAGATTTGGTTTTTGTTTTCCTCGTGTCTTTCATTTCTTTGGTGAAGGTGTTGTTTTAAATAAGCCTGGTAAATATCTAAGGTGACTTGACTTTATTCAAAAAAGTTTTTCGTTAATTAACTGGTGAAGTATGTATACATATATTTTTTGTTCCATATTCATTATCAATTTAACTGCTTGTTCTGTTTAAATCATTCGGTCTACAAAAAGAAAATGCCATTAAAAGTTCTTAAACAGTCCACAGTCCAAAAAATACTCCATTTACAGTGAAATAAAACAAGACAGGAAGTGAATCATCTAATAAATTGAGATTTTGCATAAAAACAAGTAATATAAACTTAAAAGTTTCAGACTGATAAGACAGTAGCTCTGTCTGGGAGGTTCAAGGAAATATAAGTAAATAGAAAGACGAAGACTTTACTTTTATTCTTTGGAACGAAACTGATGTGACCAGTGTAGAATATTATCGGACACCCTCCACCGTCAGAGTGCTCTCTGACATAACCCCTTTACCCCAAGTGGCATGTTTGTGTTGGACGGTGTCTGAGGATAGATGGGGTCAAGGCAGTGTAACCTCGGAGAAACAAATATTCATGATCAATAAGTGCTTTATTTCAGGCATCTAAATGATTTGTATGTCTGAAGCTGCTTCTCTTCTCTTTATTTGCTTGTGCAGAAAAACAGTTTGAAGAATTATGTGGACTAGTTAAAAGGACATTTTAAAAGACTGCACAGTATCATTGCTTTCAAATGTCATGTAATCATAGGTTAGAGGAGAGTGCTGGGCACAGAGAGCTAAGTGATGTTACAGATAATGAATTGCCTCTGAAATATAATACATCGTGAGTATGATTCTTTGTTCCAAGCTCTGTACACCAACTCTGTACAATTAAAGTTATTTATCTTTCTCGTTTTTTAAGTTCATCAATTATATTGTGATACACTTAATGTCCATAAGAGGATGATGTATGATTGGTCTAATTATTTCTTATTCACCATGCTTTCTAAAGCATATCAATTTTGTTAATACCATGTAATTAAAACACGTCAGTGCGCTACAAGTTGCTGGCTGTATTAATGACTATGAAAATTATTTTAATTAAATAGCCAATTATAGAAAAATCCTAACCATGAGAATTGACATTTAAATGAATTCAATTTAAATTGCTTTTCAACATTGTTTTATCAAAGCTTTATGGGGTGAATAAATTATTACATCAAACAATATACTGTGTCATTGATCATACACAAGTCTTGTCCCATATCTATACATTTTCAAACACTTTCCTGATGCCATACATCATACTGGGTGATTACATTCTGACATAGTCATTTGTTTACCGCAATCTCATCCACATGTACTGTACCTCTGTGTACTTTTAGGAAAACTCATAACCGTTTACGTGACTTCAGTCACGCAGGAAACTTCAGTCATGGTACTTATTTCGAACTATTATTGCAAGGACAATTTTAAACTGTCGCTACTTAGTTCCACCATGTCTAAGGGAAATATATGGCACATTTTTGTCACAAGTGAAAAGCTTTCCTAGTAAGCTGTTTCCTTCCACGATAGGTTCCCACACATGACTTTTACTTGCAGTACTGATTTTGCATTTCTGCTGAATTAGATCAACAAAGTATTGTGGTGTAAATCACTGTACTGGTATACAGACTTCATTTTTGTGTTAGGCTGTGTTTTCTTAACTGGGGTCAAACACACGTAGCCCACCCAGTCTGTTGAAAGGCCTTTGTATCTAAAACATCATACATATCCTGTGGTGCCTTTTAATACCTATTAGGCTACTCATGCTCATATATTTTCCTTTTTTCCCCCCTTGCATAATGTTAATGAAAGTCATTTTTCAGACATTACAAGCACAATGATTTGCAGTTAACCCATGCAAACAAGAGAAATAGTGGGCAAACTGTTGTGACATTCATTGTATATAATGAAATCTTAATATGGTGCATATTTAAGTGAAAGGTTAGCAACATAAAGGGCAAATGGATTGCCTGGCAATGAATTTTAAGCAGCTATTGATTTTACACTACAAGCTACCTCTTTCCCTGAATGATAATTTTGAAATGGCACACTACTTATCTTAAAGCTGATCTGACACAACAGGACAACAGGAATATAGAGAATATTAAGGCTGAATGTGATAAGCAACACAGTTCCTGATGACTTACATTTTCATATGTATTTCAAACCCTAAGGGTTAATTGGAAAGTCAAAAGAAATGAGTGTTACACAAGTTTGGGTGCTGAAAGTAAAGCACCTTGCTTACTTAATCTATTTTTTTAAGATTACTTAAATTTCTGCACAACTGCAAACAAGTGCCCTGCAAATCACAATTTGATAAGTTCACTTGTGGTTTTCTGTCATCACTTAACACTTAAAAACTTATGATTTATTGATCCTGCCCAAAATACCTGAGCCCTAATTTGAATTTGGTTATACTCATTTGACTGAGCTTCTTATACCTGCATGTTTATGTACTGTTCTGTTAAACCAGTGCTGATTATTAAGAAAATACATTTGGTTTTATGATATAAAATCTGCAAAAGCTGTTTGTACTGTACACAGACTTGACCCTGGTTACAGTGCCGCCCTCCTCTCTCTGCTTTTACGCTTCTGTCCTGTAACGTCTGAGATTGAGGGAAAGTTTGACATTTTACACTCCAGCTGGGCTAAACCTCGCTTCACTACTCTGCATCATAAAACGGCGCAACCCTTGAACAAGCCGATGGTTTGTTTTTGGAGCTTGTGTATTATGTGTACAGACTGTAAAGTTGACACTGCATCATGTTGCAAAGACACCTGAACACTAAACCGTCACCGGTTTTACGGTTAGTGTGTAAATATTGCCAGTTTTCTCAAGCCACCAAAAATTTTGAAATGTAATTGACTCTGGCCTCTTTTATCTACCGCAAATTTGAGTTCATTAACAATTTTAACAATGTTGCCTGAGGACAGATTGTTTGACATGTTCATCAGCTCACCTGTAATTTTAAAATAACAGTAAGCTTGGATATTGAACCTGGGAAGACAACGGCTGACATGGAGCACCGCACAATACAACTATATAACGACATAATTAAGTCCTCTGTACAGGTTTGATTACAGTCAAACTTTAATTAGTAACTACACTTTTTTATGTATACCTTTATATTTGCAGCACACTCTTTAATCTAAATAGTGTTTTAGTTTGCATACAAAACTTCCATCACTCTTCAGAAAAAAACAAAAAAAACAAGCATTGCCTCATGTTGTGTTACTTCATACAAAAACCTACAGTTGACTTTGACTGGGTAAATACAATACCCAGTGAGGGCTAATTAAATGAGACATATTTTCCTCTCTCACAGATAGGGTGTACCTTGAACAGTGACTCATTATGGCATGCTCGGTCAGAAAATATGACATCAGAATTAAAGTTACAAAAGCATTTCTGTATTAATGCCTGAAAGAAGAAGAAGAAGAAGAAGAAGAAAAAAAACATGTACAAGTTTAAGTTTGTAAAATGCTTTTTGAACAGTTGGAGGATTTAGAAAAAACATGCAAAGATACTAAACATGTTGCTTTGAGTTATTAATTACTTACACTGGAATAGTGTGGTACAGTGAATTTGCATACTGTCAGATAGCAGGTGTAACCTATATGAGTGAAGTAGTGTTTAGAGAAACCATAAATAACTATTAAATGGAAATGCAGGTAAACCTAGTGGATGCACGCTGTTTTCTCAGGAAAAAAAAAAAGTACATGTTCATGCAAATGTATTTTTTTCCACAACTGTGATCTCTTTATAACCGGATCTCTCACGTATGTAATAAATAATGCAACGTATTAACAGACCTGCAACATTTCAGTTGTAGTCAGTAGCCAGTTATCTGTTCTTCAAAGGCTTCCACTGTCCCCTAGCTCCTCCCTCTCTGTACCGTGTGACAACAACAACTCATCCACAGAGCGGAGCTGCACTTTTCAGCTCATTTTCCTCCTGTCATTCCTCCTCCTATCTTTGATCATTGTCCCGCCGCTCAGCCCCCCCGAAAAACCCTCACTCAGCACGCCTTTTTTTCGGCAGCTCTTTTTACTTCCCAACTTATCCGAGGAGCTAAACTCTCGTGGATTCTTTCATTTAGGGGTGTCTCGTCAGGCTGGGTTTTATACTTTGAACTTCGGCTACTCTCTTCCCCTCCTGTAGGTGACCATGGCCGTACCGGCTGCTCTGATCCCACCAACTCCTCTGGTCCCGCCGCCTCCGATCTCGACTCCCTCCGCGACGACGTCCCCGCCGTCGACAACTTCATCACCATCTCCATCCCTGGCACCCCCATCATCCGGACCCGGACAGAACCTGTTCAGATCAGAGCTCCTCGCCACAAGCAGCCCGAGCATCCCGACCCCGACCGCGGCTCTCCCCCCCAGCAAACCCGTGTACTCGACCCCGTCGCCTGTTGAAAACATACCGCAAAACAATGAGTGCAAGATGGTCGAGTTGCGCGGTGCCAAAGTGGCCTCTTTCACCGTGGACGGCTGCGAACTCATCTGCCTTCCTCAGGCTTTCGACCTGTTCCTGAAGCACCTGGTCGGCGGACTGCACACGGTCTACACCAAGCTGAAGCGGCTGGAGATCACGCCGGTGGTGTGCAATGTGGAGCAGGTCCGCATCCTCAGAGGGCTCGGCGCCATCCAACCCGGGGTGAACCGCTGTAAACTCATCTCTAGAAAAGACTTCGAGACTCTGTACAACGACTGCACCAATGCGAGGTTAGTTGAGAGCTGCGTGCGACATTATATTTTTTGGGGGATGTTTAAATGTCTTTACGGACAGCCGTGCGTAAAGGCGCAGGAGCAAGAAAGGGGGAGACATTTTCCCTTTATAAAACAAGTGGTTGAAGCGACACGATTAACTTATCAGTCAAATGCCATAATCGATTCTTTTTTTTTTTCCTTTTTTTTAAATTTTTTTTTTAAAGTGCGTTCAGGTGAGTGAATGTGCGTTTGTCAAAACTTCCATCCAAACATTCAAGTCCTGTGCTGGCAGCTCTCTGTTGGATGGGGTAGAGGCCAGCGCGCAACATCAGTGGAAAAAAAGTTTTAGTGAAAGTTTTTTAACACGTGCAGGGCAAAGCTGTGCCATGATGGATAGCCTGTCTGCCTCTGAACAAATGAATCGATAATGTAGGCTACACCTCTGCTGAGTTTCACAGTGCTGTTGAATAAACTTGAGGTGTAGAGCTGCCACTGCAAAGACAATTTAGTTTACACGAGCCCATGTCATCTTTTATAAGCCACACTTTACTGGTAATTCATCTTTAATTTAACGCAGCTCAGAACTCAGATTTAATTTTAAATGACTGAACTAAAAGTAGGTTATATTGTAGTATATGTCCCTGCCATTGGGGTAATATACTTTCACTTTAAAGTTTCATTTTTATTAAGTAAACAAAACAAACCCTGATTATCAGAATTAGACGAATATATTTTATTTTAATTGTTGTGTTCTTAGTATTTATAGGAAACATGTTTCCTAATGAGATCATAACACGCTTGTATTTCTCGTTGAAAAACAGTGTTTTATTTCACACTGTAAATGCCTGAGATAATTTCCTCACACACACACACACACACACACACACACACTCACGAAAATGTGCCTTAACCAAACAGCCTTGATTTCTGTAAAATGAGGAAATTAATAAATAGCGAGTTAGGTGAAAATGTGAGGTGTGAAAATTTATGCTTCACCCCTTGTTACCAGATCAAATATTTAGAGTTTTATGTGTTTTAATATGGAGTGATTTAAGTGGGGATCAATATTTGATTAAAAGCTATTTTTACTGTTCTGTTGCTCCCAGCTTTGATGTATCGCTCAGTCTCTCAGGATGGTTCAGCCTGGTCAAATTTACCATCTTACCTGTCACTATGATTGATTCCATATTGATCTCCTACCCAGAAATGAGCTGGAAATGCAAATATGATGGAAAGGCTCATATCAGTGGGGAATAACAATAAACACTTTGAGTCACTTTGAGCCATCGAGTTTAAAATGATACGTTCTTATGGAAAATTAAGGTGCAAGATTGAACTTAATTCTGACTTTTAGATGACACACTTAAGTATCACAAGTATATGAAGAGAGAGAAAAAAAAAACAAGCGAGCATTAATACACACACACACACTCAGTGAAATTGCTGTGCAAACAAGATATTTTTATGTACCATTTTCTATCATTACGATCCATATGTATGATGAGTGTGAATCCACTTTGGTCGTCAAAGCGTGAACAGAAAATTTTAAGTCAAGTAACTCAGAACATTTGTTATCGCAGTGGAACATGTGTAATTGTATTTTTTTTTTCAGGCAAGTAATTTATTTAAATTTTTAATAGGCTGTTTTTTTTTGTTTATGGTTGTAAATAAACAGACTTCCCCTTTTCTTTTGTCTTTAATACTCACACATCTACATACAATATTTGGAGCTTATAAATACGCTGCACTTCCATATTTCCATACCAGTAGCGATCGTCTCAACAACTTACCTGTGCACTTTGGTGCTTAAGCATCATTTACATAAAGCATCAAGGGAACGGACACCCCCCACCTCCACCTCCCTCTCTCTCTCCCTCCCTCTCTCTTCCTCTCTCTCTCTGTCTTTCAATAGAGAAGAACATACTGTGTGGTGATCTTCCTCTCAAGCCTGGCGTGGGGCTTCAGGTGACAAAGTATGTGGTTGAACTCTTCGGGTTGTCAATGGGGGGATGGCCAGCGATGGGGTTAAAGGATAATGCAGTGCCTCGCGTCGCTTTAATGACGCTAAAGTGCTGGGCTATTACGGGCACATGGACAGGACTGTAATTGTCTCTGAAAGCAGCCAGGTTCTCCCGGTGCTGGGCTGAAATCAATCACTCAGACCCAGCCTGCCCGCCTGCCTGCCCCATTTGGAGAATTACATCATGGAACAGTGAGGCATCCGCTGGATAAAAGGCTTCTGTTACTTAGAAAAGAGTTGATTTTATTTGCTGGGATGTGTGCTTTACTTCGCCTGTCATTGAATTGCTGCTGACAAAATGATCAACTGGAGTAAACAGGACACAGGTTACCCCTGTAGGTGAAAACAAGTTCCCTCTCTTAAGTCGATGTTCCGTTTTGTACTGACTTGCTGTAAGATAACAAGTATTGGTGTTCACTGGTTAACCCGCTCGGGTTACACAACACCAGCCTGCTGTCTGAGATAGTTTAGCTTTTCATCTCACCCTATTAACACAGTGTCACTACTCTTTTTATACAGTGGCAGAGTTGTAACAATGAAGTGAATAATACTCCTGTACAATGGGTCTTACTATTTCACATACTGCTTTTTCCCCTCCCACAGTCTATTGTGTTAAAACAACACTACTCTCATTTTGCACACAGTGTGAATGTGAATAGCATCACAGAGCAACGCTGCATCCCGCTGTTTTAGTTTTGATGTGGACACAAACAAGCTTGAACCAAATTGTTCCCACTTATGCTTACTTTAGCATAACACTTTTTGAACACATTAAATGGACAACAGTGAATTGTTGTGTTGGATATACATTTTTTTTGTGTGGTGTATTTTAGTGAGAGGGAGCAATTCAGAAATGAGAATTTATTATGAAATATTAATTTTACTTTGAGTGTTTGAACTGTGTGTACTTTGCCTAATAAGTGAGACATATTTTAGTAATTACTGTTAATCTTTAAAGGTACCAGGAATATAGTCATTCTCGACCCCTTCATTTTCTTAAGGACTCTTGTGCCTGATTAGCAGTGTTCGCTCTTGCTCCCACACTGATCCAGGTTCAGTAATCTCCCCTACATTATGACTTTGGCCCTCTAGGAGCCCTCCAGGAGCCCTCTGTTCCAGCTACTTGTTTTCCTTTTCATTTTCCCTGCGGTGGGATGGAAAAGGTTCTTATTGCTGTGTGACACTTGAACTCTCTGAAAGGTTATTATAACATGGGGGGGGGGGGCGGTGCAGAGATATCGCATATCTCTCATTGGTCTGCTTTGTGGAGGCAGGCTATCCGATGCTGGGGCGCAGAAATGCAGCAGTTAATTGACAATCATTGTCTACCCCTGAAGGTTAACCACACGCCCCAGACAATGTCCCACCACTGGGAATGGGTCGGCTTTTCACTTACATGCCCTTCTTAAATAGATTTTCCCTGGCTCTTTTCAGTCAAACGGATCTGACTCTGAAATGCTGCGAGTGACAGGTCACAGCGAAACGACTTCTTTCCCCAACAAATATATCTAATTGATACTGATATGACAGCGAGTGTTATGAGAGCTATCACCTCTCTTGTTCTTACTTCAAGAGTGTTTATGCCTAAACACACATATTTGCAAATGACGGTAATTGTTTTGTTTAGCGCTCAGTGTGAGCTGCCACTGAGGGTGCCAGCTTGTCTCTCTCTCCTCTCTACTCCTCTGCTGAGCTCTCTTATAATATATTTGTTTTCTACAAGGCACGGATGTGTTTACAGGTACTCAGGGGAGATTTCTGGATTCCATTCAAATCATTCCCAGTCAGAGTGGGTGCTAAGATACCCGTCACCCAGCAACCACATCCAAGAGGGAGCTTGGGCGATAATAACTTCAAAAACAGAGTGACAGATGCCTGATTAGAGAGAGAGAGAGAGGAAGGGAGAGAGAGCAAGAGAGGGAGAGGGAGATAATAGTATACAAAGCTGTTTAAAATCCAAATCTATTCAAGTACTTTTCTTGAAAGTCAAATTGGACCTAATATTGTGTGTTGTTTCTTTATTGAAGTGTTGAAAAAAAAAAAAAAAAAACATTTAAAGTTCTCTCTTGTTTTTTCTTCACATTTTTAATCCTTCAGTGGGGCTCTGCTAAATTTGATTAGGTACAGTACATGTGCGCAAGTCAACTGTGCAGTTGGCAGATGGCGGCAAGGTGTTTATTTATTTATTTATTTTCATTTTTTTGTAAACAAATAGTCTCCTTGAAAATCAGAATTGCTTTATTGACTTGACATTCATTCAGCTGGAACAAGAGCAAATTAAAACATTTTTTAAGGGGAAAATCCAAAAGACTCGCTCGCAGTTGACAAAAGTAGCATTCATTTTCCTCATTTCTTTTAAGAACATTTTTTTTTTTTTTTTTTTTGCTGCAGCTTACAACGAAGCTGAGCCAAGACTGTCGAGACCACAGATTTCACTTGTTAAAGAGGCTTTGTTTGACACTATCTAATGTCATTTGTGGATTTAGAGGCTATTTGCATGGCAAAGAGGCCTGTATTGTTAATTTGCTTGTTGGATGCATTAGTTGTCCAAGCTCCCATCTTATTTGCATGCCTTTACTGGATCGGCAACAGCAATTGAATTACCAATTAATTCTCCTACCAAAAATGAAATGGTTTAAAATCGACATCAGGTCTTGGCACATTGATCGGGATATTAAAATGACCTAGTTTTACTATGTTCAACAAGCACAAAGGTATTAGCTTTGATTTTTTTTTTTATAGACAATAGACTTAAGCTGTTTAAAATATATCTGTCAATATGACTTACCTGGCATATTAAAGCAGATTTGTTAACAGTGATTTTACCGTATGATTTTACACTTGAGGCTGATTGCCTGACAGAGTGGCAATAGATTTTGTCTCACTCTGATTTCTTCTCTCCTCCCTCACCAGTCAGAGCTCCTCAGCTTGTCTTAACTCACGGGGCTTTTTCACATTACAGCACATTTAGGAAGCACAGAAAAAGTCACTGACTCTCGTACCAGGATGTTAAATGCTACTGACAGAAGTTAGAGGGAGCAGATGAGATTTCCTGATTGGAGAAGGAATGCAGGCCCTAGCCTGGCTCTGTCTAATATGGTCACATAGAGAAATTGATTTTCTTCAGAAATTAATTAATTTTTCATATAGCCCAAAGCTGGAGTTTAAAAAAGAGTGCACACTTGCTGGTTTCCTATTTTCCCCCTTTTTTAAAGAATTATTGCCTAATCATATTAATACTTTTGCCCCAAGGATGAAAAGATAATTGTACAAATGCATTTGGAAATATGTATCACTGAGTATTTATGATTAAATTATGCAAATAACTCTGCTCCCATCCTTCGTGGGCCCAGATTGTCTAATTAGGATTGATATGGCGAATAGATGTTGGGGAATCTGAATACAAGCATGTCCAAAGAGCAGAAAATTGAAAATGACAAGGCTGGAATCCTTAAAAAGTGTGCAGGTTTTTTTTTTTCCCCTTCCCTCTCTGTCTAATTCAGCGTAGCTGTATCAGGAGTTAATTTTCCCTGGCTTCATTTCTCGTCTGAGCTGACAGGAAAAGGAATCCATCAGGGAAGCAATCTCAGATGGGATTCCACAAATTTCCTCCACTTGTTTTTTGTCTCCCTCTTCATTTTCGTGGGGGCTATCAGGGATGAATCTTCTCCTGAGTAAACATGCAGATGTTATTTCTTCAGTGTCAATGTTTTTGGAGCTTTCTACTCAATACAAAGGACTCCTCCTTAATAATTGAAGTATATTAAGAAAGGAATGTCATCCAACAAAAAGCCCTTTGTACTTTTGGAATATCGGTGAAGTAAAACAATTCATATGATAATACAACTTTTTTTTCTTTTACTGAGAGTTAAGGAAACTCTCACATTTTGTCAAGTTTAATATGACAGTGTTAGTAAGAGTTAGTTAGTAAGACTTTTTTTTTTTTGTTAAAATTAAAAACTTTTGAGTTAATAAAGTAATAAATTCAATTTCACTATTTCTGCAACAAAGTGTTGTTCCAAGTAATAAATCCCACTCTAGAAATGTAGCATGACAAATTCCAGATTGAGCTGCTCAAACACAGACAGACTGAGCACGCTGTGCGTTGACACTAGTTCGAGCCATCAGTTACATGTAATTTAACAACAGCCTTGTTCCTTGCTGGGCTCAGCTGTACATCACAGAAAAGAAACCAGGGAGGAAATGACATCGGTTTCCACTCTCTCCTCTTCTGTTGTTAGCTTCAGATGAACGGCACAGCACAGGAACGGCTCCAGTGCCTCCAACAGTATCTATTAAAGGGCTGATTGTTATCTAATCTTTACCTGACGCTAGCTGGAAAAGCCCTGAAGCTAATGACACTTGAGACTAGCAGCATATTCTGTGGTGGTTCAAAGCAGCTGCTCAGTCAATACCTTCTGATGAAAAACTAAGAAAACGGCCCCACAGCTATTTATGTGAAGTCTGAATTCACTTAGACACCAGAAACACTTTATGCAGTCAATTTGTTGCATTGAATTATAACTAACAATATGCATAAAGTGAGCTCCTGTTGAAGCAGCGGGCCAGACATGAAACCGTGTTGCTTGTTCAGTTTCAGAGACTGTGGTGTTCTATCCGGGCATCAGATAGTTTGTAGAGGAAACAAAAAAAGGGAATAAATGAAATAAACTGAACTAATCCTTTATTAGGGAATAATTATGTTGAGCAAAGTGATTTCTTTTAGTTTATTTTATTTTTGAAATCAGATTCTTTTACTCCTTGCTACTTTTTTCCTAAGATGTGTGTGTGCGTGTGTGCGTGTGTGTGCGCGCTCTAATACCAGTTTCCACAAATTGCCAAGCCGCGCTCGTCTCTTGTTTCATTTATAGGTCACATGTAGATGACTAGTTCTCGCAGCAGTGTTGGACAATGATCAGCAGATTGTTCCAGATCTGTCTTTCAAACGATTAAAAAAAAAAAAAAATCACTGTAACCTTGCTCAATCTGCTCAATCAAAATTGTGTTTTTAATCCTAAGGTCACTGTCAGTTGAATATTTCTTAAATTAGAAAATTAAGAAAAAAGTAAAAAAGAAAAAAAATGATTAACTGAAATATTCGTTTCAGTTTTAACCAACGTTATCCCTCGTATATGTTCTTAAGATACAGGTTCACAATAGAATATAAAAGACATTTCGGACATTTGTGTTTGAATATAATATATATATATATATATATATATATATATATATATATATATATATATATTTTACAATTGTTAGATTTTTCAGTACAGACTCATTTCAGTCGTCAGCAGTTCAGAGTGGTCAAGGCAGCTCGTTCAGTGGTACTGTAAAACGATAATATCTGCAATTCTGGCTTTTATCCACAGAGATAGCCACACCCAGAGCTGCTTCCTGACGGCATCACACACCTGTAGGGGTTATGAGCTGGGTATCAATTTCACCAGGTCAACACATTTTCATCTAACACTGACATCTCTCTCTTTGCCTTTCACACTGTCTCTCTCCCTCTAAGCCTAGTGAGAATATCGGTGCTAGTCTTTATTGGTTGCAGCGCTTGGGTTTCTCTCCTCGTAGACTCAAATGTCACCGTCTCCCTGATGTTTCTTTAAAATCGCCTGTGCCACCACTTGCTGTGGCGCCCGGCTATTATTACCCTCCTCTTAAAGAGTGACAGTTGGGTCCTCAGAGACATGACACAAACCTCTGTGGATGGAGCTGTAGTGCTGTGTCAAGCCAACGCTCGTAGCCAATCAGGTAACAGGAAACAGACCTCTGTACACCTGGTATGCTCTGAGGTTTGTAAAAAAAAAAAAAAAAGAATCCTAAATTAGTACAGTTGAGCTTCACAGTTTGGAAAGATTACTGGTTGCATCTACTTAAAGAAATCGTAGATCACGATGTCAGATGTAAAGAAAAAAAAAATCACTCAACAGAACAGTAAAGTTTGTGTGACAGGAATCGCTTTAACTGTGATCTTAAGTCAGCCAACTCAAACCATGCATGTGTTAATGCCTTGAAAGCAACGTGCTGTAACAGTTTCTTGTGTACGTTCCCAGTAATTCCACACTAGTGCAGAAAATACAGTCAGACATGTTCTCTATGGAAATAAACATGGTTATGATAATAAAGCAACCCTTGGCCGAAATGGTCTGTCCACATACATTAATCCCTCGTAACTTGCACATTAGGGGCGTGCGAGTGTGTTTGCGTGTGTGCGAGTGTGTGTTCGATGCTCAGTGAGAGAGAGAGAGAGAGAGAGTGAGTGAGTGAGTGTGTGTGTGTGTGTGTGTGTGTGTGTGAGGGAGAGGAGGAGGAGGAGAGGGAGAGTGTGAAAGAGAGGGAGAGACACCCTTGCACAACTTCACATGTGAATGGTCTTGTGTGAAAAGGAGGATGAATTGAGTCAAGCTGACATAGCATGCCAATAAGCTTTGTCTCATTTCCAATGCTGTATTCATTTGTGCCACAGAGAGATTTATTGCATGATTGACAATTATGAGAGGGTGACCTAGTTCTTTGTGATGGAACAAAAATGGTTTTCATCACTTGCCTTTGCTGTCTTTTGCATTGTGTGTGTATGCGATGGTCGCGAGTAAAGAATAGGGATAGCCTCCATGCAATGAGATACTTTTTTTTTTTCCCCCCATCGTCCCTTCCAACTATTGAAACTCATGCATTTTTCTAGTAATGGCTTCATATATTTTGCATAGAATCACATCATCCACTATGTCTGTTCCACAGCAGAAAAAATGAATTTCCTACCCCATTAAGCAATGTGAGCTGTCCAAATGGATCACGTTAAAGTGACATTTTTACGAATACTCTTCAATCTCTAACTTTGGTGAGGAAATAAAAAGAACGGGAAGTAATTTTGATGTCTGTGAATGTGTGTGTGTGTGTGTGTACTGATCTTTGGTGCACACTAAGTGATTTTCCACCCTGACTTGCTGTTTCATATTATCAGCTGTAGTATTGTTGTTACTTGATCACCCAAATCACAAATACACTCATCCGTTTACTGTTGTGACTGTCGGTAAAAGGGGGCTTCATTTGCATCACACATTCCTGATACCTTTATTCCTTTATGGTTCATTCTACCTGTCTATTAGCTGTGTGTTGGTGTGTGTGGTAATATGTGTGTGTGTGTGTGTGTATGTGTGTGTGAGTGCGAGTGCGAGTGCGCCCAGTCAAGCTTAGATTACTACGACTGTGAGGAGGAAGTCTCTGCTCCTCCTGGGACTCCTGCTTGACTGGCCCCACAAATGATACAAGCCAGGGTTTAGTTGGGAGTTAATATCCTGCAAAATTGTCCTGCACAGCCTCGGCAGAATGTGGATGATTAAATGACACAAGCATATCAAAAACATTTTTCTCAGACTAGTGGCTGTTAAGTGTCGCGCTGGTGCAGCTCGTCTCCCAAGGTTACCATTAAAAAGAAAGGAATATTCAGTGGGAAGTGGGTGTCATTGAGCTCTGATTGTATGTGTGTCTGCGTACCTGTATGAGCGTGTGTGTTAGATGTTTTGTGCAATGCCCTGTTTGAGTGGTAATAATATCTCAATAGGATTTCAGGGTCTCATTGAGAGGTTTGGTAGAAGGTTGAGAGGACATATGCTAATTGTGCCTGAGAAGACTTGTCTCTCTCAGAAACATATCCCACTAGACTTTTCCTTGTACACTGGATGCCAGACTTCCCCCACTGACAAAAAAAAAAGGCTTGAGGCTCCAAAGCGATCCATTTTATCCTTTCTTTTTCAAAGGATGCAATGCTTTGTTTTAACCTCCGCAGGAAAGGAGATGAAAGGCAGTGTAATAAAGCCAAAAGGTCTTTCTGTAGTTATCAAATGGCCTTTCACTCCTGACCTTTAAGATGCCACAGTAGGAACTGGAGACAATGGTAGAAATACAGATCGGATTTGCGAGATCAAACACCTCTTTGAATAGTTTACTTGCATGGAGAAGAAAGAACAACCTTTCACAGCCCGTCATTTGAACATGGGGTAAAATAAAAAAACAAAAAATATTTGGAAAAGAATGAGCTGCCTTGTCAGCATCTGCTCAGATCAAACACTTAAAAAGTTAAAGTAATGCAGCATCGGATACATCAGGGTTCTCAGGCATTTCTTTATTTCTAACTTAATATGATGTGATCCTGCCGCAGCATTTATAATCATCTGGGACAACACCCGTGTATGTGTGTGTTTGTGTGTGCACGTAAACTTGACAGTGTTGTTTGTCATTTTTTTATACATCTGTGCTGCATAATTTTAGAGATAGAACCAAACCCTCAGATGAAATTAGTGTATGGCTATAAGCTCTCATGTCCACTGCACTTCTGGCAGCAGCGCCTGGTTAATGTCAAGTTACTGAGCTGTACTTACTGTACTCTCAAGTCTCAAAGCCCCAATTTACACATATAATGATTTTATATTAATACAGCTACCACAGCACAGTTTATAGTTAATGGTTATATATGCGATGTTAGAGGTTCAGAGGATCAGGTTATTTGAAATGACAAGCCGCTACGCTGTAATGACAGGCCTACAGTACCCAGCAGCCCGTTTTTTTTTTTTTTTTTTCAATCACATCCATAGACGGGCTGAATACTGAGACCGCTAATCATGCTCTTAGATGTAGAACGTTATCGGGATGCATGATGGCATCCAGCATTCCTGTCATTCTTGACATTCTGCAGAGCGGCACTTGCACTCTGTGCATGGAGTGTCGGTGCCTGTGGACCCTGAAGGGCTTAGTGTGAGAGGCCCAGTCGGGGCCCTGCTGGGCCAGGCCTGTTGACAGTTCCTTGGCACTGTTGTCTCAGCAGGAAGACATCAGTTGAAGCAACAGAGAGGCTGTGGATGAAGGCCGTCTGGTCAGCTCGGAGAATGGAGTTGGAGAAGATTAGGCTTCACCCACAGGTCATTGTGTTCCCAGAGCAGGCCCGAGTCCATCGGCCTCAGTATTGTTAAAGGGAAAGGTCAGGTCCAACGACCAGGCTAAGCCTATTAAACAACCCGCCCTGCTTCTTCCTTGAAACCTGACTGTGCTCTCTCTTAACTACCGTGCAGGGGAAAAATCAGCTTTGAACAGCTGAGGTCGGCCATATCCTGATGTGAACTGGAGACCACAGCTAATTGAAAAGAATATTACTGTATACTCACATGGAAGTATTGCAGTATTGCCTCTTTTATAACACCAGGCAGCGTTTTCAAATCGCGTGTTTAATTTTTTTAAAGCACCGCTAATTGTTTTACAGAGCCCTCCAGTTGGTATGCTGTACAGTGTGCGCGCCAGGCTACAGGAGGTTTGCGTTGACAGATCCTACCAGTGTCGAACAAATCCTCACATTTATATCCTCTCCGTACTAAACGCTTATGTACCGCATTCATAAGGTTGTCTGAGCCCCAATACACTCCCATAAGTCTCCTTTAGCTGTAGTGATGGCTGGTGTCAGGGATGTCTGCTGAATGAAAGGAAACACAGGCAGATAGCGTTTGATCTGTGATGGAGATGAGTCCACATAGGAGTAGAGCTAGTGATTAATAATGGTGCATCTGGGTAAAAAGGATGTCATCCCCTGGACGTCTAATGAAAGCTCTTGAACATATCTGGGAGAGGCGATATGTTGACAGTGGATGATGCAAATGAGGCTAAATGTGAGAGGAAACCTGAAATGAATCACCCTGCTGTCTCTGTGGCGTTTGTGTGAGCGTGCGCGTGCACACGTGTGTGTGTGTGTGCGCGCGTGCGTGTGTGTGTGCCCCGAGTAGCAGCCAGCCGTTTACACCGTACAAAGCTCGGTGTGACACTCTCCCTCCTTTGTCTCAAACTGCTAACTGTATTTAATTTCACATCTTATCGGGCCGGGCTTTGTCTGTCTGTGAGTCTCTGCACAGTGGAGGCGACCCCCGGAGATAAACTCTGTCAGGCTCTGGGGTGATTTATTAAATTCTGATTTCTGTGAAGGACTTTAATGTCGAGGGGGTGGGAAGAGCGGGAGGGTGGACTGGGGTGTTGGCGGGTGGGGGGTGGGGGGTGGTGTGGGGGAGAAAATATGTCGCAGGTGTCTCTGCCAGCTCCGGGCACTGTTCTCTCTCCATTACCAGCATTGTTAGGTATAGAGAGGCAGGAGAAAAGAGAGAAGTAGGAATCTATGCTGAATTTCCTGTCTTTGTTGTGGCAGTGGGCTTGTTTTTTCCCTCTGTTCCAGGCCAGAACAGCGGTATCAAATCTCACTTGTTTGGACTGGAGATAGGGAATGGAGTGTGGAACGTGGGTCAGTTTCTTTGAGGGCTCGACCCAGCTTGGGTTATATTTTCATGCTAATCTTCCTTGTGACACCTGAATGGCTTTATAGCCCTCTATCCAAATCTATTAGGTAAATCCTTTGACCCTATCGGCCTACTTATCCCCCTGATATTTGAATAAAGCCTGATGTCAAGACTTGTGTGACATTTTTTGACAAGTTCAGCAGATTTTTTTTCAGGGCAGCTATTAGAGCCGTTCTAGACTTAGTGCTTCAATTTAAAATATTTTCTCAAACACACCTCTCAGGTCAGTTGTAACTGTGCCGAAGCTCAACATGTTTAATTTTAATATCATTTTATTCATCTAAAATGCATCAGCTCCTCCCCCTTTGAAATCTATTTTACATTTCTCTTTCATATCACCTTAATCTAAATTGATGTGTTATCATACATGGATCTCGGAGGAGGGGATCAAATAATGACTGTCAGTGGTGCATGGTGAACTGTGTTTTTGAACATAATTTGGTCCTCTTATAAAATAAGCATTAAAGCTAAGTCACAAGGTGCTTTTCATATGACCCTTCCCTTTTCTTTTTGAGAATTGTTTTTCAACCAGAGAACAGAGCTGTAAAAGTGATGTGTCGCTTCCTCCGCTATCTGTGAAGCAGTTTGATCAAAAGGTAATATTGGTGAGGGGCTTTGGTGGTTCTTGTCTCTTACACGTTACCTCCCAAAGGGCTCTTTTCTCTGTGACACCTCGATTCTCTAAAGCGATGAGTGGATGATAAAGAGTTGTGGATTCCATATATTTATTTATTGCTCATATTGGAGGAGTTAATAGAAGACTGTGGGCTGTGATGCGTGAAGGGCTGCTTGGGACAAGACTTCTTGTCTTAGATGCAGAACTATAGAAAGCCGGGCTGAACGCATACATCAAACCACAGAGACGTGCTCATGCACAACTACACACACACACAAACACACATACACGCACATACACATACATACACTGATGCTCTATATCAAATAGTTTACCCCCTCTCTTTCTTTGCCTTCCCATTTTTCTTTTCAAACCAGGGCGTCTCCTCTCTCTCTCTCTTTCTCTTTCTCGCTCTCTCAGGGTAGCTATTAAATCAAACTTAGAAGATGAGTTTGCAAAGCCAGAAACTCTCAGCAATCCTACATGTACCTGTTCACAACTAAATACTCAGAGATCAGCAGTCTTTCTCTCGAAAAAAAAAAAAAAAAAAAATAGCTCGACAAGATCAGTTTAAACACACTTTCTGTCTCGCAGAAGCAGAGTTTGTTTGACCTAGTATGCAAACCCTGGTTAGCAGGTTTGATTGAGTGGGGCCGGGGATCTTAGGGCCGGCTCCTCTGATACCTACGTCTCCCTGTCTCCATTGTTCTCTGCAAGTCAGCATCTTTTGTCTTTGCCACTGATTTGTCTTTTGATCTGTGCGAGTGATTTATCTGCATGGAATCGTTTTTCTCTGTGTTCCCCCTCAGGAAATTTGGAATGAGGCTGGCCTAACCTTGCCAGGGCCAAACAAAGCCCGAGAGCTGATCTCATGTATTTTGATGCTGTTTGTGAAAACGACACACACACACACACACACACACACACACAGCTCAGACTCTGAGAGGGATGAAATAAAAAAAGAGGGGGGGAGAAAAAAAAAAAAGCACACTGATGGTGTCTGCTGTTTTGTGTTTTTCTCCAACAGATGTAAGTACCTCGAGCACCATTTCCATTTGGAAGTGACATGTTTTTCAAACTCAAAATTATTAAATGGTAGTAAGTGGAATTAAGTGGCTACCTCTCATGTAGGCTACTACTCCGCTCTGTGGCTAGACCCACTGGGAGCGTAAACTCTGCTCAGTGTGGCTGAGATCACCAGGTAGGGCTGATGGAATTGGGGACTCTGATGTCTTCCGACTGCAACAGTTTTCCCTCTGTTTGCCTGGTTAAAAAACGCCAGAGGTTGGGGGGATCGGAGTTGACAACCCTGAGGGGATTGGAGCTGTTTGCCTTGTGTGCTTTTTTTTTTTTTTTTTTTTTTTTCCACCCGCCCTCATGTGCAGCTGTTATAGCCTCCTCCCTCCTCCTACCAGCTGCCAGAGAGAGAGAGCGAGAGAGAGAGATAGAAAGAAAGAGAGAGAAGGGGAAAGAGTGCCTTAGTGAGAGGGAAGAGAAGGAGGGAGGTGGTGGTGGTGGTGGTGGGGGGAGTAAACACAACCACTCAACACCTGCTGCCCGGTGAAGAGAAAAGGTGTGTGCAAAAGAGAGAGGGGGGGGCAGAGATAGGTGGTTAGGGAGAGGCGACATGAGTACAAAAGCTTTAGAATGTGTTAATGTGGGAGTAAGGATTGTGAAAAAACAAAGATTAGAGAAGAGACAGGTGGGAGATATGCAGGTAGGCTACAGTATCACACTCTAAAAACCTGTGGTATTCTAAATGTTCCCTCATGCGCAAAAAGTCTGGTTATCTACAGTTGTAATCTTTGAAAAAAAAAATATAAATAGATGTCTTTGTTCCAAAGGTAGGAGTCTCATTGCTCCAGATGTTTACGTGCTTTGATCTGCATTGTTTTGGGGTTGAGGCCCAATGTGTTTGTCTAAGATCACGCAGACAGAGAGAGAGAGAGAGAGAGAAACTTTTCCTCAGCAACGCTAATTATTTTTCCATCACCGCTCCGTCACCAGTGAGAACTCTTCATGTCCACTTCTCCTCTCAGGCAGCAAACAGAGCATGTATCACATGGAAAGCACAACGCTGTTGTGCGAGTGTGTTTGCGCAATTAATGTTTCCGAGATAGCTGTCTTTCTTCAACAATTTGCCTTTGAATATAACAAATACTATAGTGTGTGATACCATTCACACTTTAAACGATAAGATCAGCACTGAAAGTTTAGGCATGCGAAGGTATTTGATTCCTGTCCAAAATATGCATAAGCATTTAAATCAAATGAAGTAAGCAATCTTTTTAATCAGCCATTTTCTCTATATCAGAGAAGTGCAGAGTTCCCCCTGTTCCGTTTGGGACCGAATTGTCAATTGGCTGACATTATCTAAACAAGAAATATTAAAACTAATTAAAGAAATGTCTCTGTAAAATCTTGATAAGACTGAGGTTATTTTTTTTTCTTTCTCTCTCTCTCTCTCTCTCTGACTGCTGCTCTGTGCTCTGTTCGGAGACTTGCCACAGGCTTGTCTGAGCAGAGGAAGTTATGAAACTCCTACTGCCATATCATTTGCACAAGGAAGTTTCAGCCTGTTCCTCTGGCTCTGTTGACTGGAGTCCATAAAACAGCTTTATTAAAAATGACACCATTCCATGTATTTGCTCAGTGGCTGCTCATCTAGATTAGGTCACATGTTGCTGTGTAGTGTGGCCAACAATAGCCAGAGTTTATGACAGATAGCAGCTGTCTGGGCCGACTGCGTTGTGATAACATATTGCATACTGTACATCTCTAAATCTGCTGCCTTCTCATCGAGATAATCTGCTTCTGTTTTCAACAGAAAACTGTCTCGACCACAATTCAAAAGCAAGTCAGCGCTGTTCCAATTTCCTGTAACCAACTGCACATGATAGTAAATCATGAAGCTGAAGTGACACGGCAAACGCTGCACCAGCTCAACAGAATTTCGAGGGTTGTTCTGCAGAAATTGATGTAACACTGTTACTTTGTATTGCACAAGCTGAATACTTGAGTTAAATACATGTGTGAGGAAATAGCCACATGTTTCTCAACCAAAGCACAGTTTCATCTTGATAAAAGGCCTAAAATCTGTACAATCAAGATAACACAGTGCATATCAAGTGTCTGCAATGTATGTTTGTGTTTGTGCACGCTTACAGGACTTCTTGTGTGTGCATGCCCATGGATGTATAACACAACACCACAGAGGGAACACAGAAAGGGAGGGGTGAGCATTCAGAATTATGTTATGGCTGCCTCCTGTTTAGCTTTTCCCAGAGCCCCAGGCGACTGGAAAGCATCAAGGACACCTGGGTGCGACTTTATTAAAGTATGAAATGAGAGGTCAGTGACGCGACGGTCCCACACATGACATCCTGCTGCTGGCCCTTTCTTCCCTGCCTCCTCCCCTCAGCCCAGGGCTCTGATGACTCCTGTATGAAAGTCTGTTTCATTAATCCCCCTGAGGGACCCCTCAACTGCTCTTTCTGCCGCTGATACAAATTTAATTCCTGATAGGTCTGTTAGATGGAAGCCGCGTCTATCAAGGCTTTTAATTAATGTGGCACTACTCTCGGTGTATCGCAGTGTTTATCTGAAATTCATGACCAGGGCGAGGACGGACGGGATTGTTCAAAGATGGCTTGTTTTCCCTTTTTGGTTGAAATGTGAATTTTAATTAGACACGGTTGTTACTCTGAGGGGTTGTAAAAGGGGGCCCTGTGCTTGTTACAAGGAGGCATGTGTGCGCATTGTATGTGTGCAAGGTAATGGTTAGCTTTATCTATTCATTTACTGTCACACCTTTTCCAATGTGTTTATTTTTCCTTATTAATGTCTCAGTATTTTCAAAGAAAACAATGTTGTGAATAGGTTCAGGAAACTACCTACAAAAGTGCAGGTGACTAAATTCTTTAGGCTTCACTGTAAATCCAGAGTCTGACAATGGCCTGGCCCGACGACTGTTTGTATTGGCAGGCTATTTCCAGGCTAATAGCTGTACAGTATCATTGTCAGCCTCTTATCATGGCAGGCACAGCCCTTTCTGACACACTGACACCTCAATGGTGCCTGCGAATGTCTATCTGCGTGTACATTTGCGTGCACACATCTATTTTGGCCAATTATATTAACATGTATTTATAGTTTTTAAGTTATGTGTGCATTTATGTTAAGTCGTTTGTCACAGAAGATTGAAGTGACCCCTTTTATTTTTACCCCCCTTTTCCCCCAGTTGTTAGCGAGCTTGCCCCCTCAGTGTCACAGATCATGAAAAGCCCATCTCCAGCTGTATCTTTACTCTCTAATAGCGAGGACGGTGCCTTGAGATGGTTCTGATGGAAGATTATCATTTTACGCAGCGCACTTGTTAGTACCGTCCTTATCCCTGAATCTCATTCGTGTTGAGGCTAATTTGTATGCTGTCCTTAATGGTTGTGTTTGGGTTACTTCTGAGTAGCACAAAGCCTTTAATTGTGAGGTTTAACATTTTGCAATTAAAATCTCCCCTCATTGCTCTGAGGAATGAATGAGCCGTCTTTGATGTGCTTTAATCAGCCAAGATGTATTGTAGTTTAAGAAGCATAAAGATGCCAGATACATTTCTGATTTTAAATTGACACACTCTTCCACCTTTGAAGATGATAGTTTTTTCTTCCCCGCTGGCTTAAAGCAGCGAAAGCTCGGTCCCTTGAACCCCACTGTCAGATTCTGGGGCACAGATCTCTATCTGCTATTCTAAAGTGGCCAAACAGGATTAAGGAAGAGGAGCGCTTCTGTTTCACTAGGACCAAGGAAGCGTACACTGTGATTCACCAGAGCTTGACTAAAGATCTTAGATGCACACTGTGACTGTATCAGCTGTTATTTTCTCACCTGTTAGAGGGGCTTTTAGACATCCTCTGTAAGACATGCTGATGTGATCAAAAGAGCATTTTTAAAAAAGGCAAACTCCATTACAATTTCTTATTTAGATGTTTCGATTTTCTTTCTGCGGTTTGTGTTGCCACTTTCTGTTGTTGCACCATTAGCAAATGCTTGAGAATGCAGATTATTGCACCTCTCTCCAGAGGTAGCCTTGTTTTTCTGTATTGTTGTCGAACAAAAAACCTCATTAAGATCAGAGGGAAAAAGAAAAAAAAATATTCTTATTGGAGAAAAAGAGGTGGCAGTTTGATGAAGCCTGATTGGGAGCATCTGGAGGCTGTTTTCAGAGGACGTACCCTGAGTGAGCAACCCTGGCATTTAAGTACGGCCCGCTCCTAGAAACTAAAAATCTCCCAGCAAGCAAATTAACGGGAGCAGGGATTTGGTAATAATGGAGGTTCTCGGCTTTTGTTTCACCGTGACAGATGGACAGTGTGTGCTCAAATTGAATTTGGCTTTAATTGCATTGTGGCGTTTATAATTTATCTGCTCCACAGATTTTGTTTACAGGTTTATGGGGTCTTGAAATGCGTGTTTGTTCTCTTTTCCTCTCTTTTACTTTTCCTCTGTTTTCTCCTTCTGTGTGTGTGTGTGTGTGTGTGTGTGTGTGTGTGTGTGTGTGTGTACGTGTATGTGTGTGCGTCTCTGTGTGTACATGTCGGCCAGATCCTTTTTCATCCTCCACTACAGCAGGATAAAGGACACTGTAATTCTCTGAGAGTGTGGTGTTCATTACCGTAGCAGTTTGCCCTCCAGGGTGAATGTGTTCAATAAGCGAGATTGTCTTTTTTCCAATATACACTTAAACGGTATAAGATTGCAAATGTAAGCTCCGTAGTGCCCGTCTGCTCCAATGCTCAATGTTCAAATCATTTGGATCACTTGGATAGGTGAACACAATATAATCAAATATCTCTCCTTTTGAATAACTCCTACGCACAAGGACACACATGTTAGCAGGCAAGAGGGCACCCTGGCAATCACACACACACACACACACACACACACACACACACACACACACACACATATATATATATATATATATATATATATATATATATATATATATATATATGCATACAAACAGATCCATTCAGTTTTCTTGTATAAGAGAAAAGAGCCTACTTGAGTTATTTTCCCTTGGGTGCCTGTATAATTCTGCATATGCTGAAGTGCTTTGGTATCCAGGTGGGCTGGCTGGTTGCATCTATCCTTTCATGCAAATAGGGGCAGATACTTGAGAAGCAGAAAAAAAGCTTATTTGTATTTCTTCAGAAAAAAAAAAAGACTAAACATAATATATCCAGTCTGACATCTTAAGCTTGACAAGCTACTCTGCGATACAGTGATTACTAACATCTCATTCTGGACACGTATATAAATCCAGTGCTTTGTCTCATTAATTTGTGCAGTATTTTAGCTTTCTTTCTGCCTTCTCTTTGCACAGACCTCCTGCAGCATCTCACAGTGGTGATAAAGATTATATGCTTGTCTCCTGCTCCATCTAGCTCTTCTCTCCTCTCCTTATCCTAGCCTCTGCCACCCTCTAATTGATGCACCCCTGCCAATTTACACTTCAGCCCTGGCTCTGACCCCTATTAACTACCTGGCCTCACTCTCCCAGGGAAAGCACTGTGTTCAGGGAGAATCCTCCACCCCCAATCAACTCCTCTTAAGACTGCCGCTAAACACATTTTCATACTCTAGCTAGCGAGAGAACTCCACTTCACAGTCTTGGCCAACTTTTATCTGGATGAGTGAAAAGGATAAGCCCGACTGTGCTGTTTCCCTAAATGCATGTTTAGGGAAGCAGTTTATCATGGGCAAGCCTCAGGGTCATTTGACAACGGTTATTTATTTTATTTTTTTACTACTGTCCTCAGATTACTGTCCTAGTAACACTGCACCAGCCACTTGTCATTGTCTGTTTTTCACTTGTCCTAGATCGGGAGTATTTTGAGGAATGTCCGCTCTGTTCTCTGTACCTGTCCCAGAAGTCAGCCCATGTGGGTTGTAAGAGAAAGAAAAGAAAGTGATCCGTGCGCTTCACTGCTGTTCAAGCTCTGTCTCCATCAGCTACGGCTTATTTGTGGTGAGCTTAGCCTGGCATTCCTGCTCCAGGTTTCACTTGACCTGATGTTATGTCATCATGAACGTTCTCCTGGGGTCCAGACTCTGTGCTGATTAAAGGACAGCAGATAATCATATGTGTGTGTGCGCGCGTGTGTGTGTGTGTGTGAGACAGAGAGAGAGAGAGCTGCTGATCGTCTGTGTTTATATTTAGATAATATGGTCAACTGAAGTGGACATATTTAGAATAGGAAGTGCCAGGATGGGGACACTTCAGAGGGGTTAGTCACGTAGTTGCATTTTTGCAGCAGACATGGTATGTGTACAAGGTAATGAAGTAGGGAATCATTCTGTGTTCTTTATTAACAGTAATCACAAAGCAATTGAAGCGTGAAAAATGAATTTGTTTCTTGCAATGCAGAACAGTTTCAGAACACACACAGCAAACTTGTTAATTATACGACGCTGTTGAGCTAGCAGAATAATATTTTTAAATGTTGTCATGTTTGTCTGCTTAATTGTAAGGTATTGCACATGGTTTCTTCCTATTAAAGTTAAGGAGAGAAAGAAAAACCCGGCAGTTAGTTTTAGCTTCTTTTTTTTTTCCCCCTCGGCTCCACTGAGTAGCATTGCGGCTGTTTAGCCACTTTTCTCTGGGCAAATTGTTTTTGTGACCCATGGAATGTTAGAGGAAATGCTTCTTTCTCATTGGTGGTCCCCCGGGTGTGGAGGCCATGGCCCCTGTCATCGGCCCCAGTGCACACACAGACGCACACACACACACATGCACGCACACAAGCAGTCACACGCGCACACACACAGGATCACTCTTTGCTGGAGGAAAGCAATCCACCACAGGAGAGGGACCTCCAGGCCTTTTTATAGCACCAATACTTTCCCCCCCAGACTCCCAGACGTGACATCACAACAATCAGAGATCGTTTTCAGCCGTATCATCATAACCACACACGCACATGTACAAAGATACTCACATTTTCTGGTTTGATTTATGTCTGTGTGTTATTTACCCACTCCTTTCTTTTCTCTTCAGCTCTCAATTTGTTTACAGAATCATCATTAATTAACCCTTGCTTCATGGAAATAAACAGGCACCAGATAGCGTTCTTTTTTTTTTCCAACTCCCTTAAAGAGAAGTTAAGAAGTAATCATGAACAGTCCCAATTCGAAAAGGATTTCCCTAGAATGTGCAGTGAAATATGCTCCTCAGATCAATTAAGTGTTTACAGCCTGTAAGAATAAGCAGCACAATAGAGAAGCTGTCTCTTCTGGACCCCGGAGGCTACCGTAGCAATGTTTCATTAAGTGCACTCACTCCTGTGGCCCCCTATAAACACACATTAATTAAGGCACACAGAAACACAGTCTCTGAGCTTGCACTATGGTAATGATGATATGACCCCAAAAGGAGAGGTGCACCAGGGGTCAGGGAATAAAAGCAGGGAGCGTTTAATGCCAGAGCTTGGCTGATCTGCAGAAACATGGTCTTAACTGGTCCAATTCAAATTAGGCCAAGATTTGCTTAATTGGCTAATTTAGATGTGCATGAATGTAGATTCATTTCCAGCAGTGAGTATGGCTAGGGTGTGTTTTCTTTTGCCATAAAAATAATGATGAGGGTCAAGATGACAGTTTTCTAGATGTCAGCAGTCAGCAGTCTGATATAATAATTTATATACACCGACAAAACGGCCTGATAATAACAATACGATAGTCTGTGTTGTGCTTTTGTAATAGACTAGAAAAAGTTTATTGTGCACTCTTAACTTGTCAAACAGAATGAATAATCTTAAAGACACCAAACAGATCCCTCATACTGCAATAAACAGAGACTAAACACATGTTGTTTGACATGTTATCATGTGAGATTGAAGATTTCCAGAGCAGAGCGATGTATTTTAAACCCCAATACAAAAACTTACCCTGTAGACATGCCTCAGCTGACCTAAGATCAGTCTTTGCTCATCCCTCAAATCATTTTAGTTTCAATAGCAGTCACCTCCCATAGACACTTTAGTTAGATTTGTCAGTGGCAAATGGATGTCATCAATATGATTCCAAACATTGACATTTTCTTTGGTGGGCTAAGTGGAAAGTCCCATCCCATTCTCTCAAGATCTGCAGCTAGAGGCCAGGGGGCTGGTATCCATCTTCGTAACAGTGACTATGTTGGAGGAGGAGGTGAAGGAAGAGGAGGCGAAGAGATGGAGGGGAGGGAGGCAGCATGTCAATGAGCCTGCCCAGTGTCACTGAGCACCACACAGAACAGCCATCTGGAGAATCAAAGACTCCTACCATCTGGCTGCCTCACCCACTCTCTACCCCCACAGAATAAGAATCAACTAGATAGTACTTTGCCGTAACACTCCTTGGCCTTTCGTGGAAAAAAAGTCAGGTAAAACTGCATTCAAGGAAAAAAAATAATTTAAAAAAACGCCTGTCGACACTCATAAACATGGTTAAAGAAAAGCAGTTCCTGATTTGCTGTATGCACACCTCAGTTTTAGGGAGGAGGGAGTGGGGTGTGGGGGGGACAACTGACCTTCATTCGTCAAGCCATCATATGTTAAAATCAGACTTTAAAATGAACATATGCTCATTCTACTGCCAAACCTGATATTTACTAATTCCATCTTTGTCTTAGGCTTTAAATCAGTCTCACATCTGCTCGGAAAACGTGCACTTACTTTTCAGATCCACGTTATGTATTTGAATTATTCTAAGAAAAGTTTGGAATAATATGTGTTTAAAATTATCTCCATGATTTTTTAATAAGGAACGAATAGAATAGAATGTTAATTCTTTTTATCATTTTTTTATTATTAAATGTCTAATTTTCTGATTGTTAATTAAATTCTGTTAAAGACCAATGCTCCCCAGATGTGGAGAATTTAAAAGATTATTGTCTGTAAATGACACCATACATTTATGAAGCTGTAGCCTCTAACCAAAGATCATTCTGCTGTAGTGTCTTTCATCTTTTTGATGACGGTTTCATCTTTGATTTTAGATATTAAAGCTGACTGGATCTTCAGTGAAACCTGAAGGAGCTCGAAACTGTAACGAAACGAAAACTTAAAGGTTAAAGGAGTCCTTTAACATTCAACCAGTCTTGCTGAGTGGGCCTTCAAAGTCTTGATTTAAATTATGTATGCTCTGTAAGTATGTATTTGGCAGGAATGAGCGGGGTGAGGAGGAGGGATGAACGCTGAAAAGTCGTCAGCCATATTCCAAAATGCCATTTCCGTGTTGCTGAGGTACCATTGTTTACAGGGCTTTGATGGAGAGGTGCCCTGATCGCCACTAGCTGTTTCTCTCCCTCTCTCTTTTTCTTCCCACTCTTAGTTTGAGAGAAATCTCCTGACGCTGTAAAATGGGCAATGATGACATATGTGGATGCAGGCCTGTTCATATCTTTGTGGGGCCTTTAGGGAAATAAATATCTGAGAACATTCAGTGAAATGAAGCTCACTCAATAAATCACCATGACACAATAAACACTTCTGGCACATGAGCACCCCCCTACCCACCATCCCCTGGTGCCCAGCCCCCTCACACACACACACACACACACACACACACACACACACACACACACACACACACACACACACACACACACACACACACACACAAACACACTCTCGCTCCTCTCAGACACCACCTACCTCTCCCCGCCTCTTCTTGTGCTACCAAATGGTGCCTCCCCACAGGCCAGTAAATCAAATCCCAGCACAAATACAGTGGGAATTTATTTGGAATGGGCTTTTGTTCTCTTTAACGCCTGATTGTTAGGCCGACTAGGTCGCATGATAAATTTTGAGCAGGTTGTTTCTGGGCAAAATCTGTGTGTTTGTTGCCCCATGTACCTAACATGAATCACGCTGCCTTTAAACTCCACTCCTTTGACCATTTGCACCCCGCTGTAGATAAAAGATATTTAACTGGAATAAATACAAAGGAAATTGCCATACAAAGTTTAGTTGCTGTTGTTACTCTTATTTGTTTCTCTTCTGTTATCATCTGTATTTTAATGTTGCACATAAAAATTAGAGAAGAATTGCTGAAAAAAAAAAGTTTTTACTCGTAGCTGTGGTGGTAAAAAGTTGTTAGATTAATAAAAGCAAAATGGAAACAGACTAAGTGAATTAATCCCGATGTGGACATTGTTTTGGTTTAAGATTTGACTGCTGCTCTTTTAATTACATCATCTCATTGCGCCCTCTTCTTCACCAATAGTCGAATAGCTCCCGAAAGGAGAATTAGCACCACCAGCTGTTTGTTTGATGCGCTTAACTCCCTAATATTTGCATAACATTAATGGCTAAAAAAAAAAAAAAAAAAAAAAAAAAGAACGCATGTGTATTTGCAATGTCTCGTGACGATTTATTGAACATTCACTTCAAATTTGTCTCAAACTTGCCTATAACGGGCGAGAAAAGTCGCTGTTAAACGAGTCATAAATGATGATATAATATATTTCATTTACCACGTTGTCTTTTTCCATAAAGTGAACTAGTGAATGGAAAAAACAGGAAAAGCCTGTTCTGGTGTTGTGGTTTTGTCAAAAGAGGCCTGACACCTCCTGAGTGACACTGAGAGAAGGATGGAGAGCTCAGCTTTTCCCTTGGCTCATAAGACACTGAGTCAGTCTCCTATGGCAGCCGATGTTTATGCAGAGGTAATATAAGCAGTAATATAACAGACTAATTGGTTTATCAGTGTTTGCTATGGTAACCCACATGGAAACGGTCTCTTAAACAATTATATTTTTAAACTGCTAGCCAGGATATATTTTGCTTTATCTATGGGTACTGTGGATATGATTGCGCACTGTTATAAATGGCACATAGTTAGTACACGGAGAGAAAGACATTGTTTACACTAGGCCTCATGCAGTGAATCTGTCCAGTGTAAGGTAATCTGCAGTAATAAGCTCCATTTGTTTTGTTTAGCTTTTAAGCTGAGGGAGAGAGGAAGGGAGAGAGGAGAGCGAGGAAAAAAAAAATCTCATTTCAAATCCTACCCACCTTCTTATCTCTATTTGTTCAGTTGTTTTTAATGCCACATACTGAAAGAATTTCAATGGCTGTTTTGCCATGAAGTCATTTGTTATCCTTCAGCGGGCTTTCGTCTCCCTATTGTGTGACAGCCCCCGAGTGCTCGAATCCTCCAGATGGAGCAGGTCAGACACACACAGACTCACTTACATACAGAAGGACACACACACACACACACACACACACACACACACACACACACACACACACAGGCAGGTTCACACACTCGCTTTTCAGTGGTTGACATAGATCTACTTGCCTTGTGACATATACGGAAATGATAATGTCATTTTTGGCAATTTGTCTTTCCCCCACTTTTCTGTTAGTTGGAAATGTGGCTGTTAAGAGCTGCCTGGCAGTTATACAGCTCATGTCATGTTTACAAACAGTCCAAATGAAAATGTTTCACAACAGTGTTCTCGTTTTACACATATTGTCAGCTGGCCTGTTATTCACTTACAGATTCTTCCCTCCAAAAATTTGTGGACGCCTCACAGAACAGATGCATCTGCTTTGTCTTATTTGGCAATTATGCTCATCTAAGGAGTTATGTCCAAAAAGGAAAACACAATGTGAAAGTCTTTATTCTGGAGATGAAACGCATTATGGTTCCTCTTGTTCACTGTGTAAATATACTTAATAAGTTATTCTCTCTGAAAAACAGATTTCTTTTATCATTATACTGATTTTTTTTCACTGCTTTTCACTGATTTGTTTTTCCTGATTTTTTTTTTCTCTCTGTTTCCATGTGGCGTCCTGCTCCATCTCTGTCTGGATCCTCTGATGTACAGGTTTGTAATCTTAATACACCTAAAATAAAAAGAAAACTGTAATGATTATTATCATTATTACGTATTTACATTATAAATATTCAATTCATGACTTTTTATAATATCTGTCACTTAATTTTAATTAGACAACATATTCCATATGTTCAACTATTTCATAATACACCTGGAAAAAAAACCCCAAAACAAACTAATTTGTAATATAACGACTATATTCTCTAGAAGAGCCAGATGGCGTGTAAGTGTACAGTTTCACTCTTTCTGCATGAGAGACGGTATATAATACAAAAGTTCTTTGTACATTTACAAAAGCATTTATTGCATGAAAACAACAGGTGCGAGTCGGTGAACGTTCACTTTCACTCGCCAGCGACGGTAATAAAGGTAAGAGTAGGTTCCGTAACAAGTAGAACGTAATAACCCTAACAGCCATCCTTAAATGATTTGATTGACTCACGCTAGACCTCATCGCTCTATTTTAAACCTAATGGAGTCTGGGTATAATTTGACCAAGCCTTGATTGACAGCCCCTTTCTCTATCTCAACAGTAACCCCTGACGATGTACATTAGAGTCGGATTAAAGCAAGGTGCTAACGCATATTAAAAAATTAAGCCAAGCCAGTGGACTGGCAAAGCCCCCCCCCTCCCTTTTTTTTCTCTCTCCTCTGTTCCAAGTAACTCCTTTTGGATGGTCTAGCATTAAAATTTCAATGCCATCAAGTAGTGATAGTGACTTGTTAATACAGCTGCAACTTGCCCTTGTGAAGGAAATCAAATGACACAGTGCAGCAGGCCACAGTGAAAAGACTGATAGGACATTATACTGCTTACACAGAGCCAGAGAGCCTTGCAGAAAAAGGGAGGCAAGGATACAACATCAAATACAACAATGTAGCCTTCATAACTGGGTGCTTAATTTGTCAAAATGCCTCATTTTTGTCTAGGGCATATTTTACACTGCCTCAAGCCCTTGGCATATTTAAGAGGACCATGGTAGTTTTTCCTCCGGCAGGATACCAGGCTTATTGTACTGCTTCAGCTGCTGTAAATAGTAGTAAATCTTTAGTGTTGCATTTATTCGAGCATGACACCACAGCGTCCCTCTCAAAATGATTTAATGTAACTTATTTGATTCTGCTTCCCTTCATTTGGGGATTTTGTGAAGAGTCTGGTTTGAAGACAATGTACTAACAAAAGATTGTTTTAACAGCTGCATGTCTTTGATTACACGCTTCTTTGAAGTATCACTTTAACTTAGCCTTTGAACTTGGATAGAGATCAGAAATGAATCTGGCTTCTTTTTGATGTAAGAGGAGGGGATTTTATTGTTGAAATGTTCATAAAACTGCTTCCAACCGTTTAGAGAACAAGCTCAGTGTTGATTTTTAAATTGAGGCAAGAGAAAGGGAGTGAAGCACAGGGTTTGAAGAGAGGAAAGGAGGGAGGGTGCTGGTCTTATGTTCATGTGCACCCAATGACAAGGCAAGGAAAACAACAGCTTTTATTCCCTTCAACGGAACAACGTTCTTGGATTCAGTCTTCAAGTTACTCCACTCTCAAGCTCCACATTTACTTGTGTGGCTCATTAGGACAATATGCCATCCATATGTTTTGCTAAATGATCGTTATATCAGTTTTCCCACTTGTAAAAAACGCGCTACGTGCACTGGGTCTAAAGAGTTAAACCTTCCTGTAACAGTTATACTTAATCTGCTTGTTGCTTTTGACGGCAGTAATAATGTGCATTTGAGGTACTTTGTTGTTTTGGACAAAACTCAAATTCTATTAAAGGATTAAGTAATTGAACACTAATCTAAAGGACTTGAGGTTTCTGTTCTTTGGTAATGCCTTTAATCTTGGCACAGTTTTAGAAAAGGCAGTGAAGTACTGAGTCACTGAGGGAAAAGCAGATTAGTTCAATTTCATGTATTTTAGGGGAGAACTACACTAGCTTAGATGGATTACTATTGAATCTGAGAAATGAAATGTAATGACGCAAAAACGTATCTATTTGCATAAATGCGCAGCAGTATCAGCATCAACAGAAAAAAAAAAACTGAACCCTGGGAATTCCATGAATTATATGGGGCGTCTGCACTACATCACACAAATAGTATTACAGTTGCCACAGTAATATAATGTTTTGTCAAAAAAATTAAATGAAGATTGGTGAATTTGGATCAAGAAATCCCCAAACTACAAATTTCACACAAAACCAAATTTAGAAATATAATACACCATCAGCTGTAGGCCATTGTATCTTTTTTTTCATCATTTCCAAATTAATCATGCTCCAGATCCAGTCCTATTGTTCAGTTTTACTGTTAGCAGTAACAATAAAGAAACAAAAGTTGAAGAAATTGCTTGCCCTACATCTGTCATTGTCACTGAGACACTGGACATAATACTTATATTCTGCTCTGGAGATATGTGGTTTCTGTTGTAAATGTTCACTGATTCAAGGGCAGACAAATATACCCCCAACACCCTACATGACCCACATAGAGCAGTGTTGCAGTTCGCCATCCATTAAAATAACATGAAAGATACAAATAAACTACACTCGACTATATTTTGTCACCCTTGTAACTCAACTCAAATTACATTTTGAATGTCGTCCATTCAATCTCTTCTTGTCTTTTGTGCTTTCTTTGATATAAATAGACAGACATTCAGGGGTCTGAAGAGTGGAAGTTAGAAGAATAAAAAAGGAAGAGGAAATTTAGATATTTTTAAATGATGTCCTACATTTTGTCAGCTAAAATCAGGATATTGCCTGAGCGGGGAGAAGCCATGTTCTTCAGTTGTCAAAAGGCAGTAAGTAATGATTAAAATAGCAGTGTGAAACGCGGGGAGATTAAAGTGATGCTAATGATAAGTGAGAGAAGAAAAGGGCAAGCTATATTTTAATTCCTGGGAGAATGGTTAATGACTTCTATTGCCTGAGATTAAACTAAACCTGTCTCATCAGCTTTTTCTGCTCGCTGAGGAAAAAAAGCCCCCTGCACTTTAATTTATTAAACTCTTTTAAGGAAGCACATTGATCTACATAGGTTAAACTTTCAAAATTTGGGCAAAAAGACGCCCCATAAAGCTGTCATGCAGGGCAAAGCTGTTGAGTTGCTCAAGGCACACTATAAAGAATTCATTATCTCCAAACTGCCACATTTAATCAGAAAACATCAATTATTTAAAAGGGGAGGTTTGCTCCTGTTTAGAACATCAGGTTTTACTGACACACTGGATTACACTGACACACTGAATATATATTTCTTCTGTCACTGCAGTGATACTGTGGACTTTTCCATTTTCCACGCCCCCCTCCTTTTTTTTATACCTTTGGCTGAGCAAATGTGCATTTGGCCACTGTAAATGGGTCAGTGTAATCACATCAACAGTGTAATATCATCCAACAAGTAAAATATTTATCTCGTGTTTTCAGCTTGCTGCAAGGACTAAGACTTTGTGCTGTGAAAATTTTTCGCATGGCATTAACACAGAAGCACTGGTGACCTCTGTAATGAAATGTATGGTACTGTTGACATGGCATTACAGCGATTCAACACTGTTCATTAATCTTTGTTTTGCTAGAACCCTTCTGGCATGTCCTTCGCCAAGGTGCGGAGCAATGCCAGAAATTGTAAGGCTCACCACATATTTCTGATGGCAATTAGCATGCATTCCAATCCACTGAGCCCCTCACATAACAGCCCAATCCTTACAGCGGCCAGAGTCTTTATCAGCACCCGGGTGATAGGAGTCATTGAACATTCTGCTGACAGCAGATTATTTTTGTTTTTATACAGATGTCAGGCTTGAGTAGGTGGTGTTTTCCACTCTCACTGTGGGACTTTGGGCCCCCTTAGACTCATTTTCATTTGCAGAGACAGAGCAATGCTAAGTTTTTACCTTTTCTCATTCTTTCTCATATTTGCCTCTCCCCCTGTTTGCCTCTCTCTGTATCTTTCCTTATCGTAACCTCTGTTATTTCAGGTCTGGAAATAGGTCTGATATTTAAAGCACTGGTAAAGAGTAACTGTCATCCCTTAGAGGACAAATAACAACACTCCGCCAGCGCTGAAATCCTGTGTGCCTCTAAATTCTCAGTGGATCTGTCAGCAGGAAGCAGGCAAACAATTAATAAGCCTTTTACCTCTAATATCAAAGCTCTGCCAAATAGGGAAAAGTTCACACAGATATGAGGGAAAATCCCCACAAATGTAATGTCTGCGAAGGAGAGAAAGCCAGTTTTCAAAGCGCCAACCCATGAACCGCCTACTATCGTAGTAGCCATGATTCTGATCGATATCATCAATGGCTAGTGCTGCTGTGCAGAATTTGATCCAGGATACTCATGCTAATGTTCATCTGTGTCAGATACAATGTAATCTCTTCTTTTGAATCAATTACATTTTTAAGGTCTCATCGTTATTCCTGTGAAAGTGGTAATACTATTCTTCAGTCGCAGACTCCTTAGCTCTAAAAAAACACAAAAAAAAAAAAAAAAAAACAAACCCTGCTTTAATCAGCTATTTCAATTGTACAAACTTGCGGGTTGATAGAACGTGAGTAGATTTGTGCATAACCTCGGCTTTACTTTTGACAAATTCAAATTTTTTCTTTTTGGGAATTTTAAACAACTTTAATTTCTTCGAATTTGCCTCCAGTAACATGAAAATGTCTCTGTATTACATTGTTGACATATTCAGGATGAAATGATTTTTCTGCCCCCAACCTCCTTGTTGCGTAAAGTAATATCTCTGTGTTTCTGGGGACACATTATAATAATGCATTAAGAAATCACATTAATAATGCACATATTTTGTCACATATTTATAACTATCCCCCAGACATCAACATGTCACAGTTGTTGTTAGATCCCCTTTGGTTTCAATTAAAATCTCGCTGAGGCAATAAAAATAGCCAATTAAATTGGAGCAGGCTCTTCAGAGGTAGAATTGGTCTGATTAGATTAACCTTGAACATCAATTAGGGTTAAAAATAAGTTTAAATGTATATTAATAAGTGCCCACCATATTTGATGCTTAACTATGCTACAGTTGTATCACTCATTTCCCCTGTATTGATTTCATAAGTGGCATTATTTTCACTTGATTAGCCTGCATTATCATTTATTTTCTCCCATGTTTATTTGTAGCTTAATTATTTAGACCACAGTTTTTTTTTTACAGCGCGCTCGTTGTGAAACATTGAGACTTCATTATCTAATTACAGGAGTGTGTTTCCAAGTTACAATAGACAATAGAGATGTAATGATGTATAACAGGCATCATTTTACATATCAATCAACACAAGTCTCCAAAGCGGGGTCACAATCCAGCTTTTACAGCTGCACAACTTTCTCTCTGCGCCACTTTTCCCTCCCTATATATCTCTGTCACACACACACAGACACACACTTGCCTCTCTTCGATGTGCTCTGGCGTGTCAAGCTTTTCTCACCACCACCACTACCACTGCCTGGCTGCCTTCAGTTATAACATCCCACCTGGTAACTAAGAGCTGAACAGCCAGACGCTAAAAATATGCCTGACGCTAATGTCACACCCTCTTGCCATTTTCAGCACCCGGATCCCAAAGCCCAGGCTGGTGTGAAGTGAGGGAGCCGAGCAGACATCTTTGTAATTCTTTTAATAACATGTGTAAATGGGCAAGGGGCCTATCGGTCTTTATCAGGCCTGGAGAGCGGAGCAGAGCAGCTGATACCACCTAGGGGCTGGGAAATGCCTGATTCATCTAACAGCCCGTGAAGCTGATTAATTTCACTCTTCATTAAGAATGTGTTGTGGCATCTTCTTTGGACTTGAGCATATCTTCGTACCACCAAACCAAACGTTCTCTTGGTCGTGTTTTTGCCTTTTCCCCCTGACTCGAGCTCACCTTCCCCTCTTTCCTGGGCAGCGTTAGCAGCACCGGCCACCCTCCTCCTCCTCTCTTTGTGCCCTTGGCAAATGAAAGGTCAAAGACGTTGCAGTGATTAATGAGCAGTAGACTCTGGGATCTCTCTGTCAACCCCCCGCCAGTCCCCCTCCCATCCTGCCCTCCCCGCTCCTTGCATTATTTCATCTACTAATCTCACACAACACTACTTAGTTAGTATGTTGCCGAGACGACCGTGTTGTGAGTCTCCGCCAAGCTGCGTAGACACAAACTCTTATGAACTTTTCTGAGGCATTAAAGCAGGGGGAAGAGAGAGCATTATGGAGGAAGAGGAAGAGGGAGGTGGTTGTGGGGGCGGCGCTCATAGAATGTTTTTTGGGCCAAAGAAAAGGTGCTGTTGTGTAAATGGTGGGTTCTCAACTCATGCTTTTCATCTCAAGATGTTGCTACCAAGTCTAATGATTTTAGTAGTGTGCTCTCAGCACAAAAAAACTCCACTTCAGAAGCTCGGTGGTTTTATGGTGTAATTGAATGTGAACGTCACCGCTCCTTTCACGGGATAGATGACACTTCATGGGCTCAGACCAACTGTTTATTTGAAAAAGTAATGAAATATTTACTCTCCATTGCAGTACAGATTAGCAGCAGTAATTGACTGCGACAGAGGTCTATGCACAAGTATGTGCACGTTTTATAGCGAGAGAGAGAGGGAGGGAGAGAGAGAAAGAGTTAGAGGGCCCCTCATGTTTGAATGCAGATCTTCAGCACACAATAGGCCTGTTAGTGAGGCTGAGTTTCTGCCTGTCACTTTCTCTCCACATGTTGCTTTTTCTTTCAGAGATAAGTGGGCCTAATGCTGAACAAATAGTGGAAATCAGAAGCCACTGAGAATCATTTGCCTCTCCTTTTCCCATGGCTCCCAAATAGACACCCAGGCTCACAGACGGAGGGAGTGACGATGAGAGAGAGGGAGAGCGAGACGGAAAGGGGGGCCAAACAGAAGAAGAGAAAAAAAAAAACTCAATGAGCAAAACAATTTTGTCACCACAAGCAGATCCAATTGAAAAGTCTCCTGGATAGGGAAGAGCTGCAGTTGTCAGATCAGGCCATGGCAATGAATAGATCCAAGCAGGCTAAATTGGCATCAGGTGTGGGCTTCCCCTGGCCGGTGATAGGCTCTCACATTGTGCTGGCTAGACATTTGGCCATTTTCAAATATAATAGGAGAAATGAATGCAAATGAGTGAGTGGACTGAAATGTATTTAAATGCAGATTGAATGGGGGGCTCTGCGTAGCGCCTGATAACAAGTTGCTTTAGGAGAAGGGCCACATTGTGTTGGATCATCCCTCCAACCCCCACCGCTCTGATCCCCACACCAGCAGTCCTGTTCTCTCTCCCTCTGTCGCACTTGTGTCTCATAAGGGGCCATTGTTCGCTGGGTAAACTCTCTCAAAACTATTTACATTACTCATTTATTTGAATTTCAAATATTTTGGGTCGTTCCCATATATAAGTATAGCCGACACACACATGCAGCCGGCCGCCTTGAGCTATCCAGTAAAACAATAATTGCAAAAGGACAAGGGTTTGTGGCAAAAAAAAAAAAAAAAACAAGGGGAAAAAAAACACATGAAGAAAGAGCAGGAAAAGGAGGGGGTTCAATCATTAATGATAATGCTTCTTATGTCCATAGGCTCATTAGAAGCAATATAGCAGCTAGTAGCATGTGTTTTGCAAACAAGTTCCCCCTGCCCACTGCCGGTCGACCGCTAGCCCACGGCGATCCATCTTCTCAAACGTCTCCTTCCCATATTTAAGGAGCTCTCGTTACAGCCTTTCCCAGACCTGTGAATTTATGGTGCACTCCAAGCGGTTAGCATAATCGCCGGGAATGCAGTCATTTCAGCGGGAATGTGGGAATTAGGGCAGGAGAGAAAACGAAAGCTTTTGGGTGTGTTAATTGAATTTCATAAGAATCCTTTGGAACTGCTTTTCCTTGTTCACAGGGCACTTAGGACACTGAATGGACTTTTTTTTGTTAATTCCTCAGTTTTAAAAGATAAAAAAAATCAAGCATTTCACTGTGTAAACTTGATATTAAACAGCAGCTACAGACATATTTTACTTTTACAAACTGTTCATTTTTCTTCTTTCTGATCTCAACAAATAGAACAAGTGATGAGTAACAGGAGGGTGTGTTCTCCTCCCTTTTATAAAAACAGCTCTTTATTTTTATTTATTTATTTATTTTACCTCATCTGCATTTAAAATACAATTTACATGCAATTAAATTTGATTAATTAGTGACTCTAACCTCTGCCCGTCCTGTGTGCACACACACAACGTATTGTGGATTTCAATGTCAGCCAACCCGTGTTTACTTCAACTTCGTGTTTATCAAGAACCATCATTATGTTTGTAGTTTGTACAAAAACACTAAATTTAAACTATTTGACATATTGAACCCTTCAGGATAATGACAGTTTTGGCTTGAGGGAGTTCACTTGAACAAACAAGTAGTTCATAAACTGATGTTTAAAGTAGAGTAGCTAGTAACTTAAAAATAATACAAGATAATAATAAGAATGCCAGTTATTTAAAGTCGGCCCTGTTAGCATAGGGGGCAGCTGGGGCAGCGACTGCAGAGATGTTTCAGTGTCCAGAAGTTTCCATGCAGTGATTAATAGGAGGGGTAATGTAGTGGGGAAATGAGTAAACACTCCCTTGCTCCTGGCTTTGTGCTTCAACGGCTTGATGACAAGGGCAGAGCAAGGTGAGAATTAAACAGACCTGCAGAAGAAGAGAAAAAGAGAAAAAAAAAAGGAGGAGGGAGGGAGGTTGGGGTGGGGGTGGGGGGGCAACGAACTGGAGGGAGGAGTGAAGCATGACAGACCTGGGCAGTGAGTGGGAGTGAGGAAAAGGGCGACTGGGAAGAAAGAGGGCCGCTCTGACAAAAGTGGAAGTGGAAGTTTCTCCTCAAGAAGAATAATTAAAAGCGCTCAAGGGAGGGCAGTTTTAATTTCACATGTAAGGGGCTAAAGATTTCATTTAAAGGCGCGGCGAGTGGAGAGGAGGTTAATAAGATGAACAAAGCAGGGAATGTGAGAACATACAGTGTGAGGAAGCACGTTGGACTTTCACCTGACACGTTTTTAATTATTGAACCTCTGATATTTCTCTGTTGAAGAGACGGGTAAAAAAAAAAAAAAAAGGAAGATTAACTGATTAATGGTCATGGTAACCAATTACTCACTCATGGGGAAATAGATGTAACTTTACCACAGTAACACATCTCTTCAGCGTTAAACCGTGCAGCTTCAGCTTCTAACACCCAAGCTAAAAGCTCACTCTGCGTTTGTGCTGGCGGTCTCAGCACAAACGCTGCCTACTGGGAACACAACTAGAGCATTGCATAATGCCTCCTTCTAAAAAGTGAACTTGCTTCTACAATCCAATATGTGCTCTTGATCACAGAAATCTCACTCCATTAGTGCTATCTGAAGTTGATGTATTCCAATTATCATAATAAGATCAGCTTGGTCCCATACTCCATGGGACTCCAGACTCTCTTACTGCCACAAAATGATCAAAAGAACTTTGTGAACTAGACCCAGAGTCCCAGCTGTGGGTTGATTTGTTCAGTAGTGGTGAAAAAGAACTTTAATTGAATATGATGTATTTCTTTTTCTTGTACTTTTGGGCCCAGGCTGTTAGAAGAGAACAACAGAGATATGTCGGCTTGTCTTATCTTGACTAGATATCGACCCAATACTTTTCTTAACTCAGATAATACAGTTTAATGTTTGCCAAGCTCCAACCTCCCTAGTCCCGATGTGTCCACTGGGCTCCTCCCTCTGTATGAAATCATTAATATTGTCAGTGTAGAGCATGGGAATGACTGTTGCACTGCAATCCCAAAATCCTTTCCCCCTCCTGCCGCTGTGTTGCACTGATCAGACACTGCACACACACACTGTGTTTGACACTTATGTATTATATGTTTATCAGCCTCTAATGAAACACTGACAAGTTCCCTGCACAAGGGATACTGTGTTCCATTAATAGCCCTTAACGAACCTTGGGCACTCACAAAAAGGCTGGTCCTATTGCAGCTGACAGCAGAGGGGCCCTCAGTCCTGGCCCCCTGGAGAGGGAAGATATTAAGCGTTAGCAGCGTCTGCACTCCCTCCCTCTGTCTCTCTGTCATTCGTCTCTCTCTCTCTCTCTCTCTCTCACACTCTCCCTATATGCATCGTTCTCCCTTGGAAGTAAAAGGTGTCTCATTCTATTTCTACAGGCACACATTACTTGACCACAGTGTTCAGTGTGGAGCCTGACAAAGACAAGAGTGTCAGTTAATTTGGCAGACAGTGTTTGTGATTGATTTATTCATCTAGAGCTCAACAAATGTTTGTACTGTGATGAATCCTCTGATCCATAATTTACCAAATTAAACTCAAATCTCTAATGACACACGTACCGAGATAGGTGTGTGCCACTAGATTAAACATCTATTTATTTGATCTGAATGAAAATATCTAAGATTTTAATCACGCTAAAAGTCTATGGAAATATTTTAGAACACGTCAAAAAAAAAAAAAAAATTCCTGACATTTTTCACTCCATTTTTTTTTTTTACACCAGATGTGAAATTGTCCTGTAATGTATTGAATAGTTTTGTGGCATTTTCAGCAAACATTGTGTAGTTTCTTAGTGTCGTCATTTTTTTTTTTCTTCCAAGATTTATTTTCTCAAACATGAAAAACCCTGTTTGCCTCAGCTCTCCACTCAAAAGCTGCATCTCCCACATGAGACCCAAGATCTCTCTATTAGAATGTGACAAAACATTTGTTCTCACTAGAAATAATGGTCTGTAACATCCTCTAATGTGATTCACAGTTTATTTGCAAGTCCATCGCCGTGTTGAACAAGGGGGCTACGGACGCGTCGCACATATGGATAATTTTAAGCAGATGCATCTGGCGTGGCTAGCATGCTATGATTAGTTTCCAGAGCGTTTGTGAGTGTGTAAACCATTGACGACATGGATGAAATATAGCCTAGGTTCACAGGGAGTGCAGAGAGAAGAAATGTACCCCATCTGTAATACACTGTGTAGACTAATATCAGCTCCTTTTCTCTGATATTGCAGTGAGATATCGATCTGGTAAAATTGTCCCATATTGGAGCTGTCTGTTGTGATATTCATCATGCTGTCACCTCTCCCCAGCACCTACGCGTTATTAGAAACCCGGGTTTGAAGAGGTTGAAGGGTTTTAGTCTCTGAGATGTAGCAAACAATTCATCATGAGACAGGGAGAGAGGGGGAGAGAGAGGGAAGAATTCAGGTGAGGTGATGCTTGGGTAAGATTTATGTCTAGTCAGGCTATACATTAAGAATTATATCATCAAGCGAGAGGACACCAGCAGCTCCACCGCTATCTGCTGAGTAGGCCTATTTGCTCTCCTGCCAGGCTTAAATAGAGTTTTTTATATCTCTTATGAAGCTTTTAAGAGAAATCTGAAGTCTCAAGGAATGTAGTGTCTCACCCAAACTGAGTTATTTAACTTGCGGCAGCCTGTCGACAGCGGTTGTCATCTGTATGTGTGTGTGGATTACAGTGAGCATGACATTATGTTTTGTCACTCATCAGGAATAAAGCCTGTAACCAGTACGTGCCACCTTCACTATGGCCCATTTCAGGGTGGGACAGTAGTTAGAGTTCTTGTTATTTCCTCCCTTTGCTTTGAGTCAGAGATTCTTCCGGAAGGATCACAGAGATGTACACAGACGGAATCCAATTCTTCCGTCTCTTGCAGAGGAGTCAGGCTTTGATTCGTCTTTAACTCAGTACAAATGCTCGTCTGGGAATGTGCATGCTGGGGGCTTCCTCTGAAGTTGTTTCTCTCTCTCTCTCTCCCTCTCTCCCTCTCTTTCTCTCTCACTCCGGGAAGCGTGTGCGCTTGCACGCTAAGCTCTGCTCTGTTAGCTGCGATGTTATTGTTGTAAACAGCATTTAAAGCACAGCTGGCCAAATTGATCAGGGCTCGCGTTGGAGTGAACTTGAGCAGCCGAGAGTGGGGCTGCATAAACAGGGCTGCTTGTATCTAAATATGCAAACACTCTCACAGCAGTCGACACTCAGGGGAACAGACACTGTTACTTCTGATGGGGGGGAAACAGTGAGAAACAGTGAGAAACAGGCCCCAGCCCTAACCTTTCCATGTATACAGAGAGAGAGAGAGAGAGAGAGAGAAGACAGGAACATTTTTTCTGATTATGTAAACATTTCTTTTCCTCCCCAGATCATTTTTGGACTCCAAGTATTTACTTTTCATTAATTATTGAAAAAAAGAAAATCAGGAAAAAAAGAGAATAAACACAAGATAATTTTTGTTTAATGTTTCACACAGGATTCCAATCCTCAGTGCAATTAATGCTAATCACCACGGTCTTCCTGTTTAGCTTGAACTTGGAGTATGTTTGTGAGTCGCTGCTGTCTCTCTCTGTCGACATCTTTTGCTCCATCTCTCTTCCCTCGTCCTCTCTCTCTCTCTCTGTCTTTTTCCTCTGTGTTCTCTTCCTCCTCCATCTCTGCTGTTAGTCACTGTGTCTCCTCATGTTATGATTACATCACCCTTTCTGTCTGTTGTGTCCATTTAGACCTGAAATTAATCACATCCGACAATCTGGTGGTGCTATTCCCAAAGTTCAAAAGCTTTAGTGGTGAGAGAGTGATATATATATATATATATATATATATATATATATATATATATATATATATATATATATATTTAGAGGGTGAGGGAGGGGTCAGTGGGTTGAGATGGTGTTGGAGGTACTTATCAGTTGCAGAGTACAGTATATTAATTGCTTATCAGTTTTTGATTTCAGAGTCATTTAGAGTCAATCGAACGCATAATTTTCACAGCTATTGTTCTTTGGGGTTTGTTAATTGTCACCCCACTGGCAGAATTAAAAGCAAATTAAAAGCCTTAACTATTGACTCTATCTGAAGTCACTCTCCACAACAATTTCACAAAACAATAGGGAGGATTAATGAAAATGCAGCTTGATTTCTGTTCTCCAAAGCTTTTGCTATGGGGAACCAATTAACTACCCTTCAGGATGACTTTCACTTCTAACTGCCGGTCTGTTCCACTGCCAGAAACTGGGATTAATTCTCAATTAATCCCTCCACCAGAACAACTCTGCCTTTGTCTGCTGGGGAGGACATGAGCATACAACACCGAGGTTACCCCAAGTCTGTTTGGTGGAGGAACTCCACCCCGCCTAAGATTGATACACCCCGTAGACTAGCTCTTCTCAAGCTGAAAATAAGAGCCATTAAAAGGGAATGGTTGACAATGATTTTTGTTTTAGGATTTTGAGCTTTATTAGCCATGCATATTAATGAGTCAATTAATTCCATTCGTCCTCACGAGTTGTCTGTTTGTTTTTGCCTGACCTTTTATCTTAGATGTGTTCACGCTCCGCTTGGTTTAAGCACTTACTCCATACTGTGTTTCCCATAGCCTCACGTCCAAAAAGGGAGTTTTTATGTGTTTAGCACTAAGATTCTCCCCATCTCTTTTGTTTTCTCTCTGCCACTCTCCCCCTCTCTCTCCCCCATCTGTCCACCCTCCCCCTCCATCTTTTTCTCGCTCTTTCCCCCACTGTCAGAATGCCTGCTGGATGTATTCCTCTCTAAATGTGACAGGAAATATGCTATTATAGCATGCAGAATATTTGCCTGATGGGATTTGCAATAAAATTACTACATTTCCTTTCCATTAGGATCACTAAAACCCCTCTCTCTAATTTATGATTACCCTGGCAAAAAGACATGTTATATACATAAAGACTAAAGTAGCCCCCAGTCCACATTTAGCCCGTCCTGCTTTCAAAGTTACTTGAGAGGACAGGAGAAATAATTGAAAAGTGCAGCTGGACTGTGTACAATCTTGTAAGGGATGCCTAGAAAATGAGATTAATCAGTGCACAGACATTGTGGGGAAAAGTTTGCAGTGAATGCCTGACAGTCGTGCTCTTTCTCTCATTTCAAATGTTGGCAGGCTAGCAGGCAGCTCCAAGGGAAATGCGCTCCTTTCATACTTGAGTAATTGATGAATTGTATGCAATATGCAAATGAGAATCCATAAATCTTATGAATGACAGCTTAATTTATGTGAGCCTTAATGAATGCAGGATTAGATTTTAATTAAATATCCTCAAAGGCACCCTGACTGGGTAAGTTTTTAAAGCCTTGTTTTGAAGACTTGTTTCATATGCATCGCAGTTCATGAAAAAGAGAGATCAGTGAGAGTGGTTAGATGAAATTTCCTCGCAGTTTTAAGATAAGACCTGTTCTGTTTTGCTAACCAAAGGCACTTGCAATTAATAAATATTGGAGCAAAATCATATCTACCAATCTCATTTAGGCTTTCCTGGAACTGTTCATTCTCATACATTTGATTAACTGCATTTACTTTAAGCGCTATCTGATTTCTAACATTTGGTACAGTATCTTTTTAATTAAGAGAATCATCCATTAAGCATGGAAAAGTCAACCAATTAGGCTTTCCTCATCAGTTCCCGTGATGTAGCAAGTCTGCTTACTCATTATCAGAGTCTGTTGATGTGATACTAAACAATCTCAGACTCTGTAGTTATGGGACATACAATTATGAAATCAGCTTTTAACATTAATGATGCATGGGAATAATCAGCAATTTATCGTGTTTAAGATCTTTTTTAGTTTCTATTTCACAGCTGAGAAGCTTCAAACAGCTCTAATAGGATGTGATTACATGTGTAAGCTCTTCGCAGCAACTGTAACAGTGGTTTTCCCCTTAAGACTCGACTGTGGTTTCATGACACAGATCTTGAGAGCCACGGTGGTCGACTGTGACCGGCTCCAAGTTTTCCTCTGTATAGACGCGGTGATGGTCTCGCCCTGCACTGGTCCTGATCAGGCCTGAGCCCAGACAAAGATACCCACTCTCCTAACTACTACTGATCTCAACCCTGCACATTAGTCCACACAGGGGATCAGAGCACAGACAGCACTTTAAAAGGGGTTTTAGTGGGATTGATGCTAACTCTCTCCCGCCTTTGATTTCACACCATTTGATCTGTGATATATTGTTCCGTAACAAAGGTTCACAGTTTGCAGGCGGATGCAGCTGTTCCTACCCCTAATAAATAAAAGTGTGTGCTGTGTTTTTTTTCTTCCTCTCTCTCTCTCTCTCTCTCTTCGCACTCACAAACTCGCTGTAATCCGGCTATCTAGATCAGATAAGTGCGATGTGGCTACCTGTGCGAGGCGGTGTTTGACAGGTGCAAGGGGAAGCTGATTGAGATAATCCAAGAATAGGTTCAATGCAAATACAGATACAAGATGAGGGTGAGGATAGATGGATGCATGAAAAAGATGGATGAGTGAATACATTCCCATGTATCACATTGTGACTCTGAGATCATGATCATCACAACCAATAGACTGTCAAGGTCAGCAGGATATATAAATCATCTTTTTTTTCCTTCTTGTTGAAGGTAGTGTATATTCTTGTCTTTTTCAGGGGATTTGTTTCGCCAATTTCAAGGGATTTGTTTCGTAGCAATTGTTGATTGTCACATTTTTTTTATTATTTATTAATTGTTTTGTCTATTAGAAAAAGCGTAAAACATATATGATTTTATTTTGTCCAACCAGACAAGATTTTTTTTAATGTCAGTGACAAAAAATGTCCTTAATGATAAATTAATTATGTCTTAATTTTTAATATTGTGTAAGGTTCAAAAGAGAAATCAATCCTCTTCAAAAAGGAAACATGTAGATAATTAATAAAATACTTCTTGTTTCCTCTTCTATTAGTTTGCATGGACAGCGATGTTATCTGTGCTTGTGTGTGTCATTATCTTTTGGTCTAAAGCAGAATTTGAGGAGGCTGATCGTGTTCAGGGAGTCAGAGAACTGTGATCATCACATTCAAATCAGCTGATAATTAATTATACATGTATGTCATCACCACAAATCCACGGTGGGATATCACTATTTGTTCATTTTCACTCTACGCTGTAGTTTATATTTAATTTTTCTACTGCCACTGCTTGTTAGTCTGTCTTTTTTTGCCTTAAGGCAGCTTTTTTCTTCACGTAGGAGAAAACAAACTCACGAGGTTGTTTCTGAAATGACTAATTTTGTAGAATTGTCTAGGAAGTTAAATATTTCATCGTTCTCTCTCAACCAAATGTTGTTGTCTGTAGGGATTTTAAATTGGTTGTAATACACTAAAGCCATGTTATCCTTGTCTTTCAACAGACATAGTTAACTCCTTAGGGGATTAGTGTGCATATTGTTAAACAGTTTGATGAAACCAAATAAAAAAAAAAAAAACTATAACCTCAGCACATTCAAGCCCCTGATGGTCTGAGGCCTCTGAATTTCTGCCTGACCTGGCACTTAAAAGGTAAGGAGCTGCTTTGTTTTATCAATAAGACCTTGTTTTCATGGCTGGTCACCACCCCAGCAAACCAATCAATGGGGCATGCTCTGCTATCGCTGTGAGAGAAATGAAAAATAAACCCCAGATAATCCTTCAGTTAAAAGGTTACTCAGGGCGATAAAAGCTATTTTGTTAATTTATTTACTCTCTGCACTGGAGAGATAAAGAAAAGGAACAATTAGGGAATTCTAGGTGAGAGATTTTAAAAGGGCAATGACATTGGGTTAATATTTTATAAGGCCTGATTGGCAGAGACCTGGAGAGGCCTTTTGTTTACACAAGCCCCAGACGGAATGATTCACTCGCTTGTTTTGGCCGACTGGGCGGAAATGGAATAAATATCTTCATCCTTACCTTTTAGAAACGTCAAACAAAAGACTGAGATAAAAGGTTAATGGCTCAATCATAACCAGCAGGAAATAATATTATGCTCTTTCTCTGTAAACTGGAGTCACTATTGACATAATCAGGTTGAATTCCTAAAGATATCCAAAGATGGGAGGAGCAGATGATTTTTGTGTGTAACTAAATCCACTAAGGGAGTGTGCTCACTTGGGCTAAACATTACATTTGTGGTTTCAATTGATTTATAACAGATCATAATCACTGCATTAACGTCGTTCTGGGTAATAAGATCTCAGTCACTGCTTCCGTTGACAGAAAAGTCAACGGAGTCTGATAGTGAGATGTCAGAATTTTGCAGCGAGATCTAAAACCGCCCTGATATCTCATGCGATATTATGCCTCTTATTATACCTATCACCTCGTGTTGGCTTCCTGTAAACGGGGTGAGAACGTGAATTTAATTATTGTGCTTTTATTGCATTGTAGCACTGAAATTGGACTCGTGTGGAGTGTATTGTTGGGCCCCGTGTAATCTGATTGCCTGTGTAGCGTAGTGTGTTGGATAGTATCAGGTTCCAGCCGACTCTGCTGGGTCAACACACGGCCGGGCCATTAAAGGAAGTCTGGTTCAGGGAAAGTTCACCACTATTTTCTTTTCACCATGGCAGCAAAACAAGAAAGAGAGAATAGATGTGTAACATATTTGTGGCCCCAGCCCAAAGCTGGTGGGGCCTATTTTGTTTCCTTAATTGAAGCCAGAGATATCAGGACCAGAGTATCTTTAGTATAAATAAAAATAAAGCAAGGGAAAAAGATTCTTTCATGATTGACCTTAAACACAAAAATAATATTGTCCAAATAAGCCTGATTTAAAACCCAGACTGTTATTTTCTGAAACAATTTTAAACCAGAGAAGAAGAAAAAATTAAACGAGGTGAGAAAATTCAGAAAAAAAAAAAAAAAAACAACTGTGGGGAAAAAATGAAAAGTATCAGAATTCCAATCATAAATCCAGTTGTGCTATCTTTTTTCTACAATAATGGCCTAGTTTGGAGCAGTTTCTGTGCCAGGCTATTTAGGGAATCAGCATCTGCTGCTTGATAAATAGCCTGGCTCTTTTGTTTGAGGCCAGGTTGAGTTCCTCTCTGGACCCAGCTTATTAGCCTGAATGGGGCTCTGACCATCGCAGATCTGTTTGGATGTTAGCATTGTGCCTCAGCTGCGTCGCTTCAAGGAACTAAATTACATATTGTTTAGGAACATAATGCCAAACTACATGAATCACAAGGCTTTGAGAAAAAAGCGGAGTGAAATAATCACCTCTTCTATGTTAGTGTTACGCCATTTCTGTAAATGCAGACACCTACTCAGTCATGAGGAAAGGGAAAAAATAACATTAATTTCTTTGAGGCTTTCCTGTTGCTTGGAGGTTCCTCAGTTCAAAGCTCTTTTTCAGCTGGTGTATTGCTTTCATGGCTAGCCAGTGTTATTTGTGTGCAGAGTAGCTGAAATGTGATCCCTTTAAACACACGGACAGATTCTCTTGCAGCCTATCTAAACTTTACCTTTACTTAACTGGGTCTTTGTACCTGGGTTCACATCCCTTGACATGATCTAAGGTTGATGTGACATTTTTTTGTCCATTTGAGGGCCTTTTTGCTTTTAGTATTGTTGGTAAAAAGCCTTTTACCCATCACATACCCTCTATTGAGGTCTTTCATAAATAATTCAGGCAGAGTACAAGTGAAAGTGATGACAGCAAAACTGTCTGCGATCTCTCCCTCTCATAAGATCAAAGAGGTGCTTCTATAGAAATAGGAATTACATTTCCAGACATTCGTGGGTTGAGCGGGCTCTCATTTCTCTTTCTGCTCCTCTCTCTCTCTTTCTCTCCCTCACACACTCTCACTGGCTTCCTCTACCTACCTTCTGTCATTCGCTCTCGCTCTCTCTCTCGCTACTTCTTTCTATCACTTGTGTGTTTTCCCTCCAAAGGGACACAGTTGAGTGAAGGTCTGCTTTTAGTCCTAAAACCTCCAGAGCTGCTTTATGAGAGAGTCAGCACATTCAGACAGATAGAGCGAGTGCACTCTATTAGCAGGACTGAGGTAAATAAACCTCACAAGACACGGCTGAATAAATTCAACTACCGAGGCTGTGTGGGATCTGAACTAAAACTCGGCATCCCCCAGTAGATACTGCCTTTGGGAAATGTAGTGAAATGTACTGTAACATAAACGGCCTCATGTACTGTACTGGTTGATAAAGTCCAGAATGAGTCATTATTGTTTAAATCAGTAGCTTACATATATTAATTTAACCACAGACTTTTGTTGGATATAAAATGCTTGTAAAGTTGAAAAAAAAAAAAACTTAAGTTGGTGGCTGTGTTAAAAAAAAAAAAAAAAAAACAACACAGAAAAACTACCTGATAAATTAAACCTATCGACATTTGTTGTCGTGAGTAAAAACAGTGATAAAGTTGAAATAAAAAGAAGTATAATGGCAATATAGACATACATTATAAAATATAACTCTATAATAGATAACTACATGACTCATAATACAGTACGATATGTTGCCCATGATGATGATCATGTCACTGTACTACATTACAATACCTTTGCACCTTTAGTGTTTCTTCATCCTCTCAACAAGTTTTCCTCGTGTATGAAGCCATGACTTCTAAAAAGTGAAGGAATTTGTTAAGATCTTCTGCATGTTTTTTTTTTTTTTTAAATCTATATTTGGTGCCAGTGTAGTCAGAGGAGGAAGTAATCAGATATAAATTCCTGCATCAATATTTTTGTTCCACCTCTATTGTATAATAATGTTAGCACATGTCTTCAAACATTATTAACAGAACAATATGTAACTCGAATGCATTTCTCTTTGATGGAGATCGACGGCTCAAATATGTCCAGAGTTTGATTTCTGGTCGTGTCCTTTTTATGTAAAGCACCCATGTTTATTCAGGCTTCCTTCCATAGTTACGGCACACAACGGAAACCCTTTGGTGTTTTTGTGATGGATTAAACTTAGCTCATATTGGAGAGAACTTAGTATCCTGGTTAAGCTTGAAATGGACTATTGTATGTGAAATAATGTATGAGGCCAATATGTCACCTGTGTCAAGTCACTGTAATTCATCTTCAGCTGAGACATCCAGCTCCTTGTTCATAAAGAATATACCTCTATAGGAGCTTGGTCCTGTCATTATATGCTCATTGCATTTTTTTTCACCCTGTAGGCTTTTCTTTGTAACTATAAGCCAGCAAAGTAGGTATTGATTGCAACTCGAAGCTGTATTAATAAGTGAATGAGTAAGATGTGTGGAAAGTCATGGGTGTATCTGCTTTGGAGGCCTTTTCTCCTCCACACTAAGGTGGCATAGTCATTTATCACGGCTGGATCTGTGCCCCTCGTTTGGTGTAATAAAACTCCCCCATCAGAACCGTCCAACAGGTCTGAATCACTCTGTCACACCACCTTCCAGCTAAGGCACGCATTAAATCAAGCAAGCAGAACATTTCCTAAGGCAGCCATTGCCTTTTAATTTCCTGAAGAACCTTAAAATATCATTCATTACCAGAACTACACATATTTGGTTTTTAAAAGTCTCATAAATCAATAGTGGCCTGACTGCAATAATTATAACAAGTTAACATGTAATTTCCAGGCCGAGGGCCGCGCACTGGATTTTAGCATATGCAAACGAGGCAATTCAAATAGTGTGGGGATATTAATACGGAGGAACAGGTAACGAGGTACGGGTTATGAATTATGCATCAAAAAGTGGTTGATCTTCAATAAAGGAAATGAATTCACCGTGTAATCTAATTAGTTATGGAAGTCTATTATGTTGAGCTGCAGAAAGCAACTGTCCTTGAAAAGAAATTTATTTACAGTACATGTTAGCTCTTTGGAATGGAATTGCATTCTGGAGTGCTCCAAATGTTAACACCCCCCCCCCCCGTGCCGCCAACACCACAACCACCACCACCCACACATCCCCTCCTCCCTCTGCCAGCCTCCCCCATGTCTCTCACCCACCTTCTCCTTCTCTGTCTTGTGTTGTAGCTCCAGACCCGGCCGGCCTCCGAAGAGGACCCAGAGCGTGACATCACCAGAGAACCCCCACATCATGCCCCACTCAGTCCCCGGCCTCATGTCCCCCGGCATGATCCCACCCACAGGTACAGTTCGGCCTCAGTCTGTAACGCTCTGTCACTGTTGCTAAGGCTCTGATTCAATCTGTCTGGGAGTTTTCTATCTCCCTTTTTTTTCTGTCACACACACACACACACACACACACAAACACACACAAACACACACAACCTCGCTATGAGTGGCCTCCCCGCAGCTTGTCCTCGAAATGGCAACCAGTCCAAAGTGACACATGCACCCAACCACCAGACACCAGCCGTTCACTCGTTTACCAAAAACAGATCCTCTGCTCAACCCCCGGAAACCAAAAAGGGGGGAGAATAAATTGGAGTAGAGATCTTTTCTCTCAGATTATTCCAGTAGATGTTGCATTTTGCCTTGAGTGCATTCTAATTAGTGCGATTAAATCCACTCCACTGGTATATGTACATAGGCAGTGGTGATGCTAAAGCAAGCTTATCGCCACAAGAATCAACAACAACCATTTGTGCCCTAACTTACCCCTGGGCCAAGTCTTATTGCAACTAATGCTTTTGTTCTATTTGTGGCTGGCTTCATTGTGACTGCTTTGATGTTGGTGGCTGTAAGTGCTCTGATATGCATATTTTGCTCTCCTTTTCGATATGTATTTAATGATACTGTACCGTCGAAAGACGCTCTTTGAATGCTCACATTGTGTACAGTACATATTGTATTTAACCAACTATTAACTGTAGTACTTTACAAAAGAGATGAAACACCACAGCTAGTGATCTTTTGGTGTATAGCAATTTTAACAGACTAGTAATTATCTTAGCTCACACATTTTTTCCATCTCTGTAAAAACAGTCTGGAAGTGTTTTTTTTCTTCTTCTCCTTTTTCTTCTTCTCCAGTGAAGCAGCATCTGTGAGGTGTTTGAAATTCAATATTAAACACAGATCGAGCCACATCCTTGTGATTCAGTACAATGGAGGCTCACAGGCTAGTGCTTTGAACTCTGGGAATAGGGTGAGGTCACTGGCTATCTGCGCTGTAGTATAGAAGGCGAACTTAAAGGCCGGAGTGAACACAGAGGAGGACAAAGATGAGAAAGACCTGTGTTATTTAGTGGAACATAAAGCAACAGAAAAGCCTTTTGATATCATCCCCTTTAAGCCCAGAGGGACTCTATGATCTTGACATTTAGTCGGGGTATTCAGGGGGCACAGATAAAGTAATTGAGGTTTTTGGTCTTCTTATAACTGCCTTAAGCTTCCCAACTGTGTCGAAACAGAACTTCTCCATCAATTTCAGTGTTATAATTAAACCATTTATTGTTTTGATGATAGTATTAAGCATTAAACGTCAGGGAAGTTACAGATTTTGACAGATTAATAATTAAGTATAATTGACCACACAGAAGTTAGCATCTAAGTAGGCGACTAATTGATCTCCCTGTCATGTCCAAATGTACTGATTGATGATAAAAATCCAACATGGAGAAACCGTCTTAAATACTTACACTGTCACGTCATGTCATATTAGTTCATTTCTCAGATGAGTTAACGGCTGCACACACAGACGGAATACGGGCCGACGGCTTTTTTTCTGAAGCTTCGCCGATATTCATCCACAGACTCCACAAGAAAAGCCACCGCACACTTTAATTTCTGCTGCAGAGAGGAAAAACAACAAGACACACACACAAAAACACTCTTTGAAATGTTTTGTTCACAGTATAATGTCAATTCTATGCTGGTGTTTTATGCGCAAATGTTCAATACTGGTGCTTCTCCTCAAACTCTTATCACTCAGTGGTGGTTGACTCTAACTCAGATTTGACAAAAAAGTAAATAAAACATGAATTATTTAGTCTTAAAGCCTTGTAAAGTGGAGTGAGCTGGCAGAACCAATGTGTCATTTTCCACTTTATCCTGTTTTAAGAGTTTTGTTTGCTGTGATTTTTTGTCATGCAAACTATGATCAGATCGGATATTTCTTTTTATTAGATACTGACATTAGACGTAGACTAAAATCATATTAGATTAAAATCAACAGCCGCACTCAACACGGTGGAAAGATGTCTTCTTCACACTCTTAACAGGACCAGAGAAGCCTATGTGAAACACATTGTTAACATATGTATCTTTGCCCTTGACACCAGTTCCATTTAGAAAAGGACATCTTAATATGCTTAGGTTTCCATTTAAGGAAATACTCTCATATGTGTGTGAAAGCACACATGTGTATGTGTGAGTGTCTGAATGCCTGCATGCTCGCATTCATGCCCGAGGGGGGGGGGTGATTGTGTGGGTGGGTGGGGGTTTTACGCTGGAGCGTTTCCAGTTGCTGATGCATTACAGGCAGATTGGCCCTCAAATCGGATTATTTGCTGTGGACTGACACCACACTGAGATGACATCTCCTTTAAAGTGGAGAGGGCCTCCACTCACACTCTGGCCACTACTTAAGCAGCAACTTCAATATAATTCATTTATGTCCTGGATATGGCTTCAACCTTTTGAATAACGCAAGAGTACTGCATTTACCATTAGAGAAATGAATGTCACCTACATCTTACCAGGGTGCATCCTGTACTTTACTGATAAAAACAATATTTTCTAATGCTACACGACTCACTGCCTTACTGTACAAGAGTGTGTGTGGATGCCAGTGAGTCAGAGAGCCAGTTCTTCTAACAAGTGTAGCAGGTGGAGACGTATTGTAATATTTATGTTCTTTTGATGTACAATTAGCACGTCAGCTTCAAGAGTGGATCATCTAATCTGGTGCCACTTCAAGCTGCTTTAAAATAGATCCAGTATGCACCAGGTAATTTAGTGTCAGTTCTTTGTGCCTTTACCCCTCCTCTATCAGTCCGCTGCTTGTCATAATGTTAGCGCGCTCTGTAATTGATACTAAATTTGTCATGATGTGGATAGCACAGTTCAAGTGGCGCAGTGTACCTAAGAGTCGCGTTGTTCCCAACCCCAGTTTGTCATTGCTGTGCTGCCACCAGTCCATGCATAAAATTAGGCGGCCATGCTCATTGACATGGAGTGTCTCTTCTCCACTTATCCAGCTTGCCTGATAAATAAAGTGTGTTTTCATTGTTGCCCATGGTGCAGTCCCAAACAGAGACAGAACAGAAACACAACAGATAAGCTTTGGTTATTTTTTTTTAATCACTGCTAGAGAAAGTCATAAAAGTCAGTCTTTTGTGTACTGATGTGAAGTTAATCTGATTTTAATTTAATTATACGAGTTAGTTGCGGAGGGCACAGGCATTGGGGTGTTTGTTGTAAGAATGTTCTGACATTGGCGCAGGTATGGGGCAGCTAGCATGTTAATTAATGATGAAGATCCTGACAATATGCAGAGGCATGACAGCGTTAAGCCAGTCGGCTGCTGCTTCCTTTGCATATTAATAGATCCTTCATTATTATTTAATATGACAGCTGCTCCAAGGGCTACCATCAGACCTTGTCTCTGTTATTTGCTGTTTTGTGCTCCCCATGTGACAGTGCCATGCTATTCTCAATTTGTTGAAATGTTCCCTTTTCTGTTCTCTGACTGGTGTGGCTCTCTACATGCGGCTGTGATGCGCTGTTTGTTTTGTGCTCAGGAGGATTCGCACTTGCCCGTGTGTCTGTATGAGAAAAGTGTCTGAATCTAAAGGTGACTTTGAAAGAATATATGAGGCTGGATTGTTTTGTTTGCATAGTAATGAATGCAGATTAGCGCTGAGTGGGATTGGTCTTGTTGACGTTTAGACTTCTAGTGGCTTAATAGACTTGTTGCTGGGCGCCAACATCTCCCAGGTTTCCTCATTACATCTACTGTATTGAGGTGTTGGTTATGTGGGATATGACAATTGATCCGGAGAATGAAACAATTATCAGAACAAAGATTTCGATTTATGAGTGTGTCGCTTAGCTAAATACAGGATGGAGATTGCAGTAGAATGATAAATGAACAATGGGAAAGTGATCATTTCAATCATTTCTCTTTCACAATAAAACAAATCAATTCCTTATTTTTGTTTTATTCATTTCATACAAAAACCAGATCTTTTGCCTTCTTTCTTTTGTTTGATTTGTTATTTTTTATTTACACGGTTCAGTGGAGTTTACAAAAGGAAAAAAAAAAAAAGAAATGTTGAAGACACGCAGGCTGCAGTGCAATAAACCACAGTGTTCTCACCGTCAAAGTTAGAGAGCATCAGAGAGCACCACTGCGGCACTCCTTTGAGCGGCACCTGATTTGTGGGGGGAATTTATCACACAAACAGCCCAGAGGTGATTTCAATATTTACTCGGCAGTCTGTTCTGCATACGTCTCATTTGGAAAACAGTTGACTCTTGCCCATTATACACAAATGAAGGCTGACCTTCAGACTGGGCAGAGGCCACATTCATTATGTGGAAAAGTATCACCTTCTTATGAGGCAATGGCTTTTTTTTCTCCCCCTCTCTCTGCCTATGCATATGGAACAGCAGCCAGGGCCCATTGCAAACGAGAGAGCTCTCGTTGACATGATGTATACTGTACGTCAATATGGTACTGATGTATTTTAAGATGCAAACAAGGCTTTAAATTATATGCACCTCCATGTCAGTGGCTCAGAGTGACTCTCGCCATCTGCCTATCAGCTGGGGATGAGAGGCGAGGGTGCCCAGGCCGGTATGTTCTTGTGAGCATGTTTTGTCAGTGTGTGTTTGTGTCTGTGTGTGCGGATGCTACCATGTATCTATTAAAGCCACATGTTTGATTTCTACCTCTCCTTGTACTTGTGTCTCCCCTCAACTGAATGGCTAATAGCTGCTCTTGAGTCCCATCACGGAGACGTGACAGCTTAGTGATGATAAACGCAGACGTTGCCTTGTTCTGCTTCAAACGTAAGGCAAACCTGCATATCAAGTCTAAGCAGCCTGTGTAAAGGGGGCAGGTGATATACCGTATTGTGGATATGAGTGATTCCACTAATAGGTACATATCTTTTTCTCGCCATGCATCTTTGATTTTGTTGCTAGGGTTGGCAAGAGGAGTCGCGGGACTCTCCTGAGACACACTAGGCCTAGAGGAGCTTTAGCACTATCTGTCCCTGCTGTTTGAGACCGTCCTCATGAATAAAGATTTCAGTCACGTTCAATACACCAGAACCCTGGAACTACCACAATGACAAACCAGTGCTTTATGATCTCTGCAGTGTGCTCAGCATACGTGTGTCTATAATCTCAGACTTACTATATCAATCATATCAAGTCGGTTTTGATCGAGGTGGACGACCATGTAAAAGATTGCTGTTGCAATATATACTCAGTGTTGGCAGTGGAAATATGAATGATTATTTCAAATGAGATGTCAATAGTCATTTAGTCTGCTGTGATGAGACAATTTAAATTATATATATATATATATATATATATATATATATATATATATAAATTTTGATAAAAATCATACTCACATACATACATGTGTATTGATTAATGTAAGTTGTAATGTAATGTACTCTCAGGCCTCTCTTATTTCTTATTTCTATAGAGTTTTCAATGATTATTTTTTCGGTTCATGGACGGTTGAAAAAACACTACATATTACCTTTTTTATTTTCAAAACAATTTTTTTTTTTTTTTTAATGTTTAAATAGTCCTTTGTTGTCCTTTGTGTGCCCAATACTGCTGCCGTTGCTTCATTCATTTCTTAGCAGATTTTTTTTTTAATTTACTTTAGTAAATGATGTAAATGATTTTTTTTTTTTTTTTTTTTGTGACCCCTCAAGAAGGGAGTAAACTCAGTAAACTTGTTTACAAGTATTGAAGATTTAAAATACTTGAACCTCAAAATAACCCACTTATTATGAAGCTCTACAGAAGAATTTGAATACTGTTGTTCTGAATCATTCAGGGTGATTTGATATGATGAATACATTAGAAGTTATCAGTGACATACCCTTGCTCAGAAGAGACAGTTTTCACTCTGGATTTGTTCACATGTTGAACTTGTCTCACCTCCTGTTTCATATTTTCTCTCCATGAACCTTCCTGTGCTACACTGTATCGCTACAACTCTATTATATGCACACACATATTGCGTATTATCAGTCGTACACACAATGCTCACAACATGCACCATTATCTTGACTGCCTCTATACCCATCAAGGTAAAAATACTTCAGTAAAGTGGCGATGAATGCCAGAGTTGGTGAAACATGCTGTCACACACACAGGAATCCATCTCATCAGTCTGATAACCTGCTGTAATGATATCCCATTTCAGAAGCTCATGGGCACTCATTCAGTCTAGTGTATAAAATTATTCATTGTTTTATTATTTCAAAATTCCTTTTTCATTGTGTTTCTTTTTATTTTTTTATTTTTTTATTTTCCAGTGCAGGTTTGTGGAAAGGTTTTTGCAGGTGCAGTGGCTCAGCCCCAGCAGACATGTAGAGGTCTGTAAGTGCTCTGTCTCCTCTGCCTCCTCTCTCCAGGCCTGACAGCAGCGGCGGCAGCAGCTGCCAACGCAGCCATCGCAGAGGCCATGAAGGTCAAGAAGATCAAGCTGGAGGCGATGAGCAGCTACCACGGCAACGCCAACCATCATGGGGCCGACGGAGAGAATGGAGACCTCAGCTCCAGCGTTGGTGAGGATGCCCTTCACACACACACACACACACACAAACACGCACACACGCTGTCACAAACACACACCCAAACTCACATAAACTGAAGACAAATGTGTGCACACACACACATTAAGACTTCAGTACCAAACACCACTTCCATTACTTCACAAACACAATGTTTAAATATTTCACTGTGAGATCTGCATCTTAACCCTTAACACTTGAGCGGCACGAATCTGTGCTGCTGATGCAACATTGAATGAATTTTAAAAGGCATAGATTTTACCGTGACCGGAATGTGGCAAGAAATGAACAAAAAATGTAGTCGTGGCAAAAAAACTTTCTAAACATCTGAATTCTCGTCAGAACTCTCTCTATGTCTGGTACGGTTGACACCAGTTTCTTAAAAACTCAAACAGATTTTAAATATTTTTGATGTCAGTCATGTTTATATAGCTGGTTGAAATAAAAATCAGGTTTATTTCATCAAATTTCCTAGGTTGTGTTGAATAAAAGGATATAAGACACTTAGTGTTGCACATTCCTGAAGCCTCTATGAATTCATCAAAACATGTAATGAGAAAAATGCTCCAAGTTCAAAGGGTTAATCCCCATCTCCATCGAATATATACAGTGATTGAGACAAAGGCAGATTTGCTGGAGAGAAAAAAAAGAAACTTAATTTTGAAGAGGAATTCACATCAGGTGAGTCTCATGACCTCTGAGTTATGACCATTTAAATTAATGTACACACACACACGCACACACAGACATGGTATAATGTACACTGTGCTGTTAAAACTAAAATTAAATAACTAAAAGAAATGGCAACATAATGTTTTTGATTCAGTTTGTATGCGGTGCAAATATTAACTTTGGTAAAGTAAGTGAGTGTTGCACTGTTGAAAGGAAAAAAACATTCTTAATAGCTAAGTGAAACTGTGAATACAGTTTCCCAGAGCTATCAGCTCTTAACAAGGCCTAATTGAATTGCTGTGAGAGCACTGGTTTTTCACTTTGTGCCATTTCAATTAATTATTAGTCCTAAAATGCAGAAGGATTTTTGTAATATCACACAGAACCACTTAGTGTATTAAAGAGAATGATAATGTATGTTGGTGCGGATTCGTGAGCCCATTTCAAATTATGGACAAAATGTAATCCCTGTAGCTTTGGTTGCTAAATGGAGGTTTTGATTCATTTACAGTAATAAATGGCTCGAGTCCTGAATACATTTCAACAGTAATACTTGACACCGTGGAGCTTATGGTTAGCGAGATGAAAACAGGATGTGTTTCTAAGCAGATTTAACAATGCAAAATGCATAAAGTGTGAGGTCATCACTCTGAGAGAATGGAGTGTGTAAAAAAGAGAATACGAGCACACGAGGTCACGGAAATAAAGATAAATGTGAGTACCAACTGCAAGGCTATGGCAATGGAGCTAATAAGAAACTGTTTTATCTTTTTACAATTTAAATTCTAACCTTGAGCCCACAGTCAGCCACACAGGCTCCCGGTAGAATCATAATTCTGGCAAGGGGGAGCAGCTCTAGGTGTGGGTGCATGGGCCACAGCATTAGCTCTCTGAGTGAAATATATGGCAGTGACGCCTCTCGGCCCCATCCACAATCAATTGGATTCTTTTCCTTTAATATTTACTTGCAGCGATGAGATGCTCGTCTGCATGGTGATGAACAGTCTGCCACTGGCGTTTGAAGGTGACCTGTCAGTGAGTATGGACAAATCTCTCGCTCGCAGAAATGTAGAAAATAAATCATTAGGGGCAGGCAGTCAGACAGGGGCCTCTCTCTCTCCCTCACTCTCCTCGGATTTAAATCAGCTCAGATTTATGATTTGAATTAATGCTTCGTTTGGTCAAAGGAATGGTCGCAGAGACAAATGATGTTTGGTACTGAAACCATCCTAATATTGATTACTGGGTGTCGCAGCAATCTCTTGTTTATATCAAGCACTCTCCTGTGACAGGGTGGCCACCAGGAGTCATCCTGATAATACGCGAGAGAAATATGGCCCTGCTCTGCACTGCAGGGCCATGAAACACAGCAAGCAGTATGCTGTCTTCTTCATCTAGCCCCAGGCTTATACTCACGTTTATTTTTAATGGAAGTATTTTGTAATTTTGTATAAAAATATGAACCGACCTAAAAGAAAAGCATGATTACAAGGTTATTTAACATTCTAAAAGTGTCTCACTCAGGCCTGTTTTCACAAACTATTTTCAACCATTCAATGCCTAATAAGTCCAGCTCTCAGCCTATTATCCACAAGCAATCTGAACTTATAAATCACTTGACTGATATAGCATGAGGTGGGCAGAGAGAACTGTATTTGGCTGTGGTTTTGTTGGGACTGGACTGACTGTCGTTTGTAGCACTGACTGGGGTATGACTTCATGCTGTTTTTAACAGACTCAGAGCGCAGCTGCTCTGAGGAAATGGACTGGTTTTATAATCATCCAGCTTAAACTAAGACTCACGACACAAACGGATGTGTTTACGTGCACAAATAATGTTACCGACCATGACAGGAATTGATATGATAATGAACGCTTTTCTTATAATACCGCAAAAAACATAGATCCATTTAATCAGAAAGAGATACTACATAAACAAAAATAAAATAAAATTATCTTCCTCAGGCTAAAATACAGGTGTCTCATCTCAGTGTTTGTCTGAAGCATGTCTTGTATTGTGAAGCGCTTAAAGCAAAGCACCGGCGGAGACAGCCAGTGAAGGACACTCTGTTCTGTTTGTAGAGTTGGGTTGCGCGTTGCTGTCTTTGTGTTGATATAAACTGAACAGGCTAATGTTTCTCCCTCACATTAAATATTCATCACAATTAGACCTTCCTGTTTGCATCAATGTTATTAATTATAAGGAAAAAACAGCCAGTTCAACTCCCAGCCAAAATAACCAAACATCCTGAGAGAGCGCAGAGAGAGAGAAGGGAAACGGGTAACGTTTGAACGACTATATGAAGGAGTAATGTAAAAAAAAAAAAAGAAAAAGAAAAAGATCAAGATGTAGTGACATAAAAATGTAAAATGAGACAGAATGAGATGTGTGTGTGTGTGTATGTGAGGGGTGGGTGTGTGTGTGTTCTGTCTTTGATTTTTTTCCTTACACTCTTTAGTTGAGCAGACAGAGCCCTCTCAAAGCACAATGTGGATTGTTCCTGCGCCTCTCAGGAAATGCCACAATTACAGATCACAGACCAAGCAAAACACGTGTGGCGCAGGGCCTTGAGGGGGATAAACAGCCCGCCATTCCCTCCCAGTGCACTGACCCCAGCCACAACCTTCATTACTGGGAGAGAAAATATTGTCAGCTGCCCACTAACAAACACCTGCCAATTTCAAGAGAAGGAATTGCTTTTTTCAGCTGCAGAAGGAAAATAAAGTGTTTCTTAGAGCCTCGGAGAAGTAGTGGGAAGAAAGGATAATGTAGCCTTCACCCTCGTCCTCTTTTCTCAGTCTCGTTTTAACTGTGTCTCACTTACTTCCCCGTGTTTCACCCTCTGTCTCTCTTTGGCCACTGGGTGCTGCCCTGTCACTCATCTGACTCCTCACCACACAAGTCTAATGGAGCTGAAATCTTGTATGTAATTAGATATGGGAATTCCATTGTCATCAGCCAGATGATGCCACGACATGCCAACCAAACAACTTGCCAACAGACAGAACCGCAGCAAAAGGAGACGACGTGACAGCAACTGTGAACTTTCACACTTTGCTGTATATTTTTCTATCTATTTTAAACACCATAACTAAGCAGTATAAGCGATTACATTTCTGCAACACTGCCTCAGAAACCTGAAAACCCTTTGTCTCACATTGGTGGCTTCAGTCCAGGCTGCCTGCGCCCCAACAGGGAGCGGAGAGCCACATGCTAGACTGAAGCTGGACGGGTGGTGACAGGTACCTGGAGTGTTGCCTGCCTGAGAGTTGAGAGGGAGAGGTTGTGGGTGAGATGATGAGGAAGCATCATTCTCTCTTCCCAGGGTCATCAGGCTAATTTCTGCAGGCCCCACCCTCACGCTTGCATGTTTGCATGCGTGTGTGTGTGTGTTTGTACATTTACGTGAGTGAGTGTGTGCATGCTCGCGTGAGAGAGAGAGAGAGAGGGGGCCTTGGCCCCTGAGAGCGCTCTGTGAGGAGACCACAGCTGTACACTCCCAGCAGCTAATTGGTCCTTATCTAGCTGTCCCATTCATCTTCATTTTTTACCAATTACTGAGCATTATCTGTGTTCTCAGTTGGGTATGGGACTTAATCCTTTTTGGTTAAGCTGGTGCTACAGCTTGCAAATTTCAAATGGAGGAAGGAGGTGGTGGGGTGTGAGGGAGGGGTTGGAGGTGGAGGTGGGGGAAAAGGAGGGAAAGGTGGAGGGGAAAGGGAGGAGGGGGGGGGGGGTCATAGCAAAAACAAACTGTGAAACTTCCCATCATCCTTCAGTGGAAGGAAACAATCAATAAACAGTGACATCACAAAAAAGGAGAGAGGAAAAAATGGAAGGGATCAATTATTGGCGTTATAATTCTAGTCCTTGTTTGCAAACGTTGCAGCCTCATTGATTAGGCTGGTCTTGTTGCACTCACCATTATTGACTTGTTAAAACCATATTTTCTCATCATCAGTGGTTTTGCGTTCGCGGTCGCACAGAGATAACAACGTTTTAAGGGGGCGTCATTAATTATTCAAGATGTATTCATTTTAAAGCACAGCAAGTCCAAATCATCTTGTTTACTCTACAAACAATACAAGTATAGTACATTGCTCATCCAGAAGGTACATCAAGACGCCGCAATCTGGGACAGTTAGCCTTAATTTTCTGAGATCAATGCATAACTAGGCTCCTCTCTATATGGGGTCCACGCTTGGCCATGCTGCAGAGCTGAGTGGAGTCAGCCTGGAGACCATGCACTAATTACTGGAGTGTTTACTGCTCTGCTGGATAGCATTTGTACCATTTTGGATCATATCAGTGAGTAAATGTGCTTTGCGCTAGACCGATAAATAAGACATTAAGATGACAGTGTGTATGAATTCAATTACAGTGGAAAAAATGATAGTCATCAATTATAGAATAAACACAAGCCTAAAAATTGGTAAAAAATTAACAATGCCACAAATACAGTGTGTATACTTACAGAACATACAGGCATGCGTGTTAGCAGAAACTGTCTGCTATGCACACAAAAGCAGGACACATATAGAGACACTGCCTCTGCACTTTGATAGGGATCTGTTTGGTCACACTCTCTGCGCCAGCTGTCAGCCCAGCTCCACTGCTGCGATTTAATTAGTCTGTTTATGTCCTTTCTAATAATAAAGCTCTCTGGGTGGAAGGACACATCCAACTAGCTAGCTGCACGCTCCAACCTGCTAGCTGTACTAGTGCTGGTGGCCCAGCGCAACTAAATGTGGGCCATGATGGAGGATGGTGGCTACTTCCTGCTCCTCTAGACAGAACATTGGCCCTCAGGCTCAGATCTAGTATCACCCCCTACTCAATCCTAACCTTAACCATTAGGGGATAAAGCACATACTGACCTGATATGAGTGTCTAGGGGCAACTTCATCCATCTTCCTCTCTAGCTCTCTTGTGGGAGCCTTTGTCAGTCGAAGCTCTTGAGAGGGACTAGATTGTAGCCATAGGCTGAATAGAATTCATTTCACGAACATATTGTATCATAACACCTCTTTCACTGAAACAGATTATTGTCTTGTCTGATTTATGTCATTACATTGCGGTTTGTTTTGATTTTCTTTAAGGCTGAACTGGACAAAATAATGTCCGTTCGAGCTGCCGGCCAGTGTGTAGGATAAAGGGGGAGAAGTGGTGGTAATTCAGTCAGACACACTGAGCGAGACAGAGAGAAGCAAAGCAGACAGACAGCCTTCCAGCCTGAGTGAAGAGCTTGATGGGTCTCTGTCTCTCTCTCTTGGGCTTTGGCCCTCACTATCTCTCTATTAGTCTGCCAGGCTCATGGGAGCCAGGTGACAGATAAGTGAAGAACGACACACACATTTTAATAGACATTTCAAAAGATAAACCTGATAATGATTTCTCTTTTTAATGAAGTCTAATGTCCTCGTTCTAATTCCAGTTGCGTCGGCTGTTAAGCATCAGCGTAATGCTTGAATATGCATGATTGGGAAATTGTGAGGCACTCTGATGTAGCTACAAAACACACAAACGCAGACAACTGCAGAAATAGATTACAATAACTGGGCGAATTGATTAAACATTCATTCCGTAATGATCCATATCAAGTTCTATCATCTTTGAGTGGCAGCAGAGTTGCAGCGTTACACAGAGGAGGAGACATGAGGAGATGTAACGCGGCAGACAAACCTCATGTCACGCAAATATTTCTCTGATTGTCTCTTGTGGTTAGTAGCAGGAGCAGAGCTATAAAAAAAAAAAAACAACTGACCAGTCGAGTTGTCATCCCTCATCAACATTAGGCCTCATTCTTCATTAATTGGATAGATTAATTTGGAGCGCTTTGATGCGGGGGTGATGCATGCGTTGCGCTGTCCCCTCCTCACTATTTTCTGTCAGGTTGAATTTAGCCAGGGAAGGGGCTGACCTTTGAAAGTGAAGAGATCAACACAATTTGAAAAGACAATGTCACTTGGTGTAAATGTGATACGTGTAATAAATGACATTCAACCTTTCAGTGATGATGAGCTTTCGCAGGTTGGAGTAATGTGAAATACACACGGTGCGTAATTGCAAAGATTTCAGAGCAGTTTTCACATACACAGCTAAGATGGTGCAGCATTAGAGCCTGGATATCGTGTGCTCTCATTTCACTATGATTATGTCTAAGAGGACACATTAGCATAGAGTAATAATATTACCGTGTACACAATAACAGTAATGACAATGCAGTGATGACAACAAGAAAATGACAATCTCTTTTACTGTGATTACATTGTAAAAATGCTCATTGCTCGACTGTGCGGCAATCAGGGGAAGAATCAAAGAGCATTTGTGTGATAGAAATAGTTGGTTGTGTTCCACAAAAGCACTCTGTTGGTTGCCTGAAAGGAAAGGTGTTTCTTCTCAATTATGATATGGGAACCCTCATCCAAATAGAGCTATCAGCCATACTGAGCCCAGACATCTTCGCCATCACACTGCCGCTCCACTGGGACCAAGATAAAGAGAGAGAGAGCAAGCAAGTTCAAACAATGTTAAGGAATTTCACAATCTCGGCATGTGCTTCGCAGTGAGAACAAACAGCGGAAGGTATTTCTTGGTAAATCGTGTTTCGACTTCAGTAACAAAATATTCGTTTCAACGAAAATAATTGAAATGTACTTAAACGTAATCAAATCCAAAATAACTTCATTTCCGTGAACTGTTGTGATATGAAAATCACATCACAGTCAGATACATCACACAGCTCACCTTGAACTCATTATCACTGCAACTATAAACTATACACCGCGTTACTGATTTTCTCTCATGAGGTGATTGTGATGGAGGAAGTGCGAGCGAAGGAGGTAGTGATGCTAATTTTGTAATTAAAATGGATGATCTGATGACCACATGCAAACTGATCTCCCCCACCTCTTCCATAGAAGTGATATGACGACAGAGTAGGCTGTGATTGATAACGCTCGTCAATATATTTCATTTCAGGAGCCTTAGTCAAATGACAACTGGTTGTCATTGACTGAAAGCAATCTTTTTAAAAGGGGAGCCTTTGCTAAGTATCAGATGAAAATGATTCCTCTGTCTGCTTGGGTGTCACTGTCTGTAGGAGCTTTATTGATTGGGCTTGAATATATTGCACCCGCAGTAGTAACAGCTGCTAGTAATATCTCTCCTCTCCTTCTGCTCTCCTCTTCTGCTCACAGCACTTTTTTTTTTCCTTCCGAGCCACGGCTTATTGTCAGTGATCGGATTTTGGTGCTCTCGCACCGAATGTTGAGTATTTATCAAGAGTGATGTGTGACAAATGTAAAGTGAGCCTGGTTCTGACCCAAATTACAGAAGCGATCTCTGTTTGCTAATCTGTCCTGAAAGCCTGGCTCTACCGGCCACCCCCAGCCATGTGCATGATTGCATTAACTAAACCCACCATTGTCTGCCCCGCTCCATACACTCACTGTTATCAAGCACAAGGATGTTGGCATTGGTTGGTAAAGGTCATTTACTGTAATGAGATTTGCCACATGCAAGCATATGGCTTGATTATTGCCCTGTTCGTTAACATTTTCAGCAAAGAGACAAATAGACAGCTAAAACGGGGGGTAGCGTGGGGTGGGGTGATGGAGAAACGTGTTTAGCATTTTCTCTTCAAAGATGGGAAGAACTTTTTTCTTTTTTTTTCCACAGCAGATCTGTCACAAAGATGATTGATCTTTCAATTTCATAAGGAATGCGTGCCATTAGGGCTGAGGATTTAAATTATCCTATAAAAGTTGCCTGTCTTCGATTTTATACACTTAAAGGACAAACACCTCTGTCTGTCTCTTTGATAATTTCTACCACATGTTACACTCCAGTGGTTTGGGTAGGAAAGCAATTATGTTACCTCATCAAACTAGAAATGTTTTCTTATCATGGTTTCTCTCGCATTACGTTACATTAGGCATCTTGGCAGGAATCCTTTGCCCACCTGAATCATTGGAAAGTGTATCTCTTTATCCTGGCATGCTGAACACATTTTGTTTGTTGATGTGAACAAGCTTGAAATGCCTCCAATCATCATAGCTTTTGGAATGTAAAGCATATTGTTTGCATGTGTTTTTATGTCTGGCCGGCTCCCCACATGTACGTACCTATACACAGTTATCATACTACATCATTCTTTGTGTGTGTGCGTGTGTGTGTGTGTGTGTGTGTGTGTGTGTGTGTGTGTGTGTGTGGCGTGTGTGTGCGTGTGTGTGTGTGTACCCATATGTTTTCATGTTTGCCTCTCCTTGTTACAGCGAGATGAATTCCTCCTTTTTATATGTCTGTTTGCACGCGTGTGCGCATACATGAGCGTGCAGCAGGTATTTAACAAAGGCAAGATGTTTGCTTTATTATCAACATTAACTGCGTAAACACAAAAGGCTTCAAAGTTTCATTCAATGACACTGAGGGGCTGTGGGTGGCTACATCAAAGCAATACCTTCCTCTCTCCCCCCATTTTAATGAGAAACAGGACTCACCAGCCTTGACTGAACCTGCCATCTGTGTGTGTCTGTTTTTTTTTTCTTCTTGTTTGGGTGTGTGTGAATGGGAGAGCAGTTTGTGTTTCTGTGTATACAGTATGTAAGCATGCACTTGTGTTGTATAAAGTGGCACCGCGATGCCAGACAGCATATTTATGGAGGCTGACTCTTATGTTTGATCTAATGGCTATAAGACTCCCTCCAGCTCACATGGCGGGGCTTCTGATTTTGGAGATTAACAGTTATAGTAAAGATGAATAGCTGATTAGTGCTACGGAGAGACCTCTAAATGTCTTGCTGCATGACAGACACTTTTTCATGAGCCATTCATTTCCTTTTGGGACTGGTGTGCAAACCCTTGATATGACCACAACAAAGACTCCATGTGTGTGCGCCACCGTCTCACCTTTGTTGGAGAAATACATACACGACATGGGGGCATTTTTACAAGCGCAATTAGGAGGAAAACTGAGATTGTTTTGCAGCGGCAGACTGCATATGCATTGTGCAGTGAGTCAGTCCATTTAGCTGCTTGACTGGAATGGTCCTTTTCAGTTTGACAGATCAGAAGAGGGGAAAAAATATCTCAACACCATGAAAACCAAAGGCTTAGCACTGAGCAAATCAGCCTTTTGTCTTGTTCAATTCAAATCAAAGGATAACCAGGAATGTTTGTTTGACAACAGCATTTACAATGCATTGTTCTGAAGCCCAGAGCCTCCCAAACAAAGACAGATAGGCTTTAAACAAGTCATTTAATTAGCACCGGATCCCCAGCTTTGGCTGCGCCAACCAATTATACATTCCTGAGGCATGTGCAGGTCCTATTTCACGGGAGCGAGAGGCAGATCCTCTCCAGCCCTGTCTCTTACAGTACATCTCTCCCCTTCCATTTAAGAGAAGGTAAATAGCCCAGACAGACAGCTTCATTAGCCAGCGTCTGAAGAGCGCGGGGCCGATTGTCGCTTAAATAGTGTGCTTTTACTGCAGGCCCAGCCGGCGACCTCCGATCAATTACAGCTGACATTATTGTTTGTCGGGAGCTTTTTTCCTGGACAGAGGGAGTAAAAAACGAGATCAGGTCTGAGCTTTGGCTGGAAATGTAATCTTCCCCCTCTCTTTGGTTCTTTCGCTCCACAAACAATAAATCATTCAGTTGAAGAGATAATAAAGTGCCAAGTAGGAGCTAGTTTAATTTTTGTCAGGGGAAATCTGTCCACAACAGAGTTAAGGGTAAGGGGCCGGCTGCTACCTCTATACCATTTTCAATGACAATGGCTTAGTTCCTTTTTTTTTCTTATTTTCCTCTGTAGGGTTACACGGTCACAAAGGCTGAAATCCTGTTTAGATGAAGATTAACTGCAGCACAAATCACTGTAGGTTATCATTTCTGTCATCAAAATAAATTACTGCCCTCTTTTTAATCATTTTAAAACATTCAGCGTTCAATCTTTCTCCTGTGTGATTCTTTTAAGTATCAGACCCAACGTCAGCCGTGCGGTTTGGTTCTGATGTAACAGCTTTTTAATCGTTTTGTTACCAAGGGCTGTTTTAATTCATTCAATTCATCCTCCGTGATTCAGATCTTTGCTTATCCATGCGTGAACTCCCAAGCACTGCACGACATAATAGCTGAGCTGTTTATATTGGTATTAAGTGATTTGTAGTTTTAATGATGGTAAATAGGAGTTCACCTTTGCGAGTCCCTCAGGCTTACTTCAGGTAAATTACTCCAAATGTATTGTTTATGCCCTTCAGGAGGGAGGGGGGCCTTGTGGGAATTCACCTCTCATTGGGTCTGAACTTCTGTATTGGAGATAAACAGAAACTGACAAATATGTTTCTGATGATTTGCCCACTGGAATATCTCCACAATAGCCAAGTGATTAATGAGTCTGACTAATGTTTGTTGATTCTGTTTTTGTGAAAGAAATACACAAAAATCAATGCATATTATTACCAAGTTAAAGATTGTTCAGGACAGTGCAGTGCAGCTATTTTTAATCCTTTCATTAAACACGAGTAAATCCTCTAAATGGGAAGGAATTGCATATGAATGAAGCCAAAAACACTTAACTGTCTTGCAGAAATGCCCAATTCGCTGAATAACCCAATATCCTCCTCACCTGGCTCCTTTCAGCAACGTATAAAAGGATTTGGTGGACCCTCGTTGGTCTGTGGCACATTCCCCTACAGTGGCCTGAATGGGCCTTTATGGGAGAAACAGCGCTTTAGGATGGGGTGACATGAAAGGGGCTGGACAGGCACTGAAAGCGAGACTAATACCCACTGAAGGGAACAGAGGTCCAGTGTTTCCCCACCAGTTTGTCTTTCAGGTGGAGACACGTCGCTGAAATTCATATACCATCAAGTACAAGCTATAACAAAGAAACCAGAAAGTAGCAGAGTGTGACTTACAGAGCTGACTTGTGTGTGTGTGTGTGTTTGTGTGTGTTTTTTAGCCAGTTCTTTATATCTTTTCATACTTTATTGATTCGGTGACGAAATTTGGATGCTTAACTCTGTCTGTCTTTATGTGTGTAGCTGTGTTTGATTGAATGGGTGTAATGTATCTACCTCAAAGGCAGAATAAGTCTCTTCACTCTGGCCCTTGAGTGGCCTTGAAAGGCTGATAGGTAGCCTAGACCTCTTCATGTTGTCCTACAGTAAGTACCCCCGCAATCAGGCTCTCTGTGGTGTTTTTTAATTGAGCTTAGCCTGCTGAGTAGTAATTGATTCAGTCCGAGCTACAGCAGAGGCACTGATACAAGGTGCTGCTTGGCTTCCGCCTTTCTTTAATCTCCCCTGCTTTATATTGTTTGGGAATACTCGCCACTGAGAAACTGCATGCCATCTTTCTTATGGAAATCAATGCTTCTTTTGGAAGGAGGGGAATGACAGAGAGGAGTACTTCTCATGTCCTTTCATTTTGAACCAGTGTCCTTCTCTTTAGAGGCTTCGCCATGCAGATCTCCTTGCCCTTTGGATACTGATGTTTTGTCAGAAAAGAAGAGTGGAGTTGTTTTGTGGATCAGCTTTCTGTAGTGCGGTATCTTTTTTCCCCTTCTTTCTTTCATGCAGCTTTTTTACCTTGAACCAGGCTGCCAAGAAAAAGAAAAAAAAAGGAGTGAAAAATCAACAGAGGCTCAATCAGATCCAATAGTGTCTATGAGGTTTTCTTTAAAGCATTTGAGGAAAAGCGTCTGAGTGGTGGAGGAATGAGACCAAACTGTTCCCAGTCACTTTTGATCCTGCCAGTTCAAAGTCCCCATAGAGCGGAGGGAGGGAGGGAGGGAGGGGTTTCTTGGTTGGGGGGGGGGTACAGACACCTAGCTTTGACCTTCTGTCTGTGCTCATGTCCTTTGAAAGTTGGCTTGTTTTCATTAAGCCATTCAGAAGCACAGTGCAGGGCCACAGTTTGACTAACTACGAACCCCCTATGGTATCTTTATTAGACATTCTTTACATTTTCAGACAACTAATGTCTTCAGTTTTTCCCCAATTAGACATCTATTGCCAGACAGCAATTGAATAATTTAAAACATTTGTAAGATATCTCTGATGTTGTAATGGAATAGTTCGTGTGCATATAAAAGAGAAAGAAATTAAAAACCCTTAGTATTTTTTTTCTTTTTCTTTTCTTTTTTTTTTTTTTTTTTTTTTTTTTGCACGAGCTGAAAGTGACTCTTTTTTTGGTCTTTGTTTCTTCTTTTCTGTCCCTCTGGTCGGGAATATAGGCTTCTATAATTAGCCCTAAAGTCACTGCCATACTGTAGTCTGACGGTACTTGTTTGTCATTAGCACATTTAACTAGTCATTTGGGTAATGGCTTTCAAGATTGCCTTTGTTTTTACGGTGATATTTTTTATATGTAAATATTGAGACAATTTCCATAATGTGCCCTTTTTATTCATCATAGAATAATTGATGCAACTTTATAGCTGTGTAAACTTTGGTCTTTGAATGACTGTGTATATAGTTATCATCCCCGTTTTCTTTATTATTATTGCAGTAGAATCTATTATTAACATATATTATAAAACATTTATGTGTATTATGTTAACATGGAAGGATAACCAAGACGCAATTAATTTGAATTATTCAATTTTTTTACTGATGGATTGCAGTGTAAACCTTTAGTGTTATTGGACACCAATTTCAAAGCGTATCTCAGTGGTGGAAATTACTGATTACCGAATTAACTGCAGCAGGTTTTGAGTTTTCAGACAGGGCCTGAGAACTTTCCCCCTGTGAATATCTCACTCATAATATGCATCATTGAGTAACCAACGACCTCTTCATGTGTCTCAGGCCTGGAACTCCCCTTCATGATGATGCCACACCCCCTGATCCCCGTCAGCCTGCCCCCAGCCTCTGTCACCATGGCAATGAGCCAGATGAACCACCTCAGCACCATCGCAAACATGGCTGCCGCAGCACAGGGCCAGAGTCTGCCCTCCAGAATGGTCACTTCTGTTATAAAGGTACCTTTTTTAAACATAACACAGCAATGTCAAAACAGTAGATGATCAGATAAAAATAACCTGTTCCTTCCTGTTGTGTAATGTGTCACTCCATACTGGATATTTATTTTGGGTTCTGTGTTTTTGTGGCTGCTGGGGTTGCAGGAACGTGTGCCGGACAGTCCCTCCCCTGCTCCTTCCTTAGAAGACAACAGGAGGCCAGGCAGTCACCCATCGTCCCACCGCAGCAGCAGTGTGTCAAGCTCCCCAGCCCACACAGAAAGCTCCTCAGACAGGATACGTATGTGTCTCTGTTACCTCAACATGCACTTAGTTACACAAATCAAAGGACAAACATGTTGTGCAAGATGTAGCTGTTTGTTTTTTCCTAATTCACAAAGACAGAGTAGAAATATGCTTCTTAGTAATGTCACTCCTGTTTTGTCAACCTCTCTCTCTCTCTCTCTCTCTCTCCAGCTGCACACCACAATGGCCTGTCCATGAACCAAGCCCTGCTAGGCCTGTCTCCTAATATTCCACCTGGACCTAAAGAGGGAGACCTGGCCCATGACATGAGCCATGAAGCAAAGAGGATGCACGCTGACAAAGGTGAGTCCATTTATCAAGATAGATTTTCAGTGTCCAAATTACCATGTTACCACATTTTAAATCAGGGCACTGATGATTTAGGTTTTAGCTCCTTCAATTCAATGTTCCCAATTAAAGAAAATTAGACCCAGGTGAATGAATACTACATTTATGCTGCACTAGCTGTGTTCTATTCTAGGAGCCTGTAATATGAGATGTAATTCTGGGAATTAAGTCTGATTAAAAAAGAAGACAGGGGCTCACAATTTGAGGAGAGCAAAGCAGGTTTGTAAGTCTGCAAAAAAAAAATCTGAATCAAGTAAACATCACAACATCAGGGGAGGCAGGAGGAGCAACTGAGCTAACAAAGGTTAATTTGTCACCATGAGTCCATTGTTTATATGAGTGAATGGCAGTTTAATTAACTTGTGCAGGGACATTTTTGTAGCAAATTGAATCTATGAAAAAAGACACAGTTGATCTGTCAGAGAGGAATATTTAACAAATTCTTATAAAATCCTACAAAAGCTTCAGAAAGATTTGAATACTGACAGTATGTTTTGTAAATGTTGACAGGATTAAAAGTCTTTCTATTTATTTCTCTTGCTACCTGTTTAGTTTGGTTGTATTTTGTCTCATTGTAACAATATGCTGAGTAGCTAATCCAGACCTCTGATTAATGTATTGTGGGTTTAAAAAACGTAGATGTTTGGATAACATACACTTACATATGTACACAACACATTTGTTGGAGTAATCTCTGTTTTGGAGTAAAGCTGTTTTGGTTTCTACCTACTGTAGATGCTTCACATTTATTAAAGCCCAGTATTATGCCCTTGTAATACCTTACATTATAACCTTCTGACAGTAAGAATCTGTAGATAAAGTACCTTGTTTTTCTTAGTAGTATCTGCATTGAAAGGCTCTCACCACTCACATTTTATGTTCCCATGCACCCATGACCCCTGCTGTAACAAGACACTATTCACAGATGTAAACATGTGGGCAGAGCCCAAAATATTCTTACATTACAGGATAGTGAAAGAGCTGCTGATTATTTTTTTATTTTTATTTTTTTAGTACTAAATCTAAGCAATTACAAAAGCATACACACACACACACACACATATAATGTGACTTTTTATACATGCACTATATTAATTCTTATTATTTGATATATAAATTATAAATAATGAGCCCTCACGTGATGTTCACATGTGCTGTTTTTTTAATAGTCTCCACTGACTTTAATCTGGATGAAAGAATATTTAAAACGTTAAGCTCAATCTCATTGTTGAGAATAAATGTTTTATTATTAATTGTTGGGCTTATTTAATTATAGCTTTTCTGAGCTAAAAAAAAAGAAAAGAAAAGAAAATGGAAACGATAGAAACAGATAGAAATCTAGCAATCAAGCGTAGCAGATTAAATACAAAATGAAGCAAATAATAGATTTTAGTATTCTCTGTTGGTTTTAGCAGAGCTTTGCTGTGCTGTGCTGAGTGATACAGGGTGGGGTGAGGCTGATAATGATATTAAAACCACTATGGAAATCATTGGGCTGTATGTTCCCTGTTGGCAAGGCTGACGTGAAGATCAGTGTTAGACCTTCACTCACAGGGTGTGAAGCAGTGAATAGTAATAATTAGCAGGATCATGAGCTGAATTTATGGGTCACAAACTGTCTAACTGTCTATGCACGTGCGTGCGTGTGTGTATAAGTGTGTTTAAGAGTGTCTGTGTGTCGGGGAGGGGGTGTGTATGTGTGTAATGATTAAGGCAAACAAACAAAGAGACACAAACAGAGAAAAAAGAGACGCTTTAACTGAGTATCCAGACGTGAAATCAATTGAATATTTCCTCAGTAGCGGAGATCTTATATCTTAACTGAAGTGCCTCCTCCATACTCAGATAATCAACACAAATGGACAGTAATTTCTTCGCAATATTAGAGGAGAAAGCAAATGACCAGGCAATCCACACCAATTCTACATAGTTGACCCACACACAATCTCACAAACACACACCGTATTATCTTTGAGATTGTCAATTCCTAATATGTCACTGGACTTGATTAGGATTCTGAGCTCTCCAGTGTGTGCACCAGAGGTCTCAGGCTGTGGAAAACATTTTTATAAAATAACCCATTAATGCAGAGGAGTGCAACTAAATTAGTTACCAATTTGCTGAGCATGAATTAATGAAGAGAGCTTCTCCCGGCTCCCACAGTTGTAATTTTCATAATAACCCCAGACCTTTATTTGGCAGGTTGTTTAGTTTTTTCGTTTGAAGGTTTTCATTAGTCTAATGAGGACTGTGCAAGGGCGAGCAGTCAGCACAATTTACATGAGGAAGCTATCATAATAAATGAGGCAATTTGAATAACATGCACAGGTTTATGCAGCGAGATAAGAGAGATTGTAGCAGCCAGATTCAGAGGTAACCAATACATTAGAACCAACTAATAACCAAAGTAATTCCAATAAAAGCTTTAAGTGAAGGGAATAAAATTAATGATAGATATATTGAACTGTAATGATATGATACATGATGCATTAGATTAATAAAATAAATGTGTTCCATTGTTAAAGAGGGTAGAGGCCTCACCATCCAAAGCTTTGTTTATGGTGAGATTTTTTAATTAGGCTTGTTCATCGCATCAGTTTGTTTAGATAAATGAGATAACATTCCAATGGTTTAATGATATCTCTCCACTTGTTTGATCTTTATGATCCTGGCAGAGCATTAAATTAATCTCTTGCAATGCACTCTCTTTAGAGGAGAGCGCAGTAGGCGCAGAGGAAGGATGCAGTGCCCCGGCTCATATGGAGGCTATTTAAATGGCCAGACACCTCAGAGGCAGCCACTATAATGTCACATCACTCATATCCTATGAACACGTCTCATCTTTTTCATGTCATCTCTGGTGATGAAGGACAAAGACTGTTTGTTGTTGTCTAGAAAAGACAGTTTCCAAAGTTGTGTCACCCAGTGCAGGATAACCAGATGGTAGTTTTTTTGGGGGGCGGGGGGGTCGGGGTATGACGGGCTGTTGTTTGAACTTGATTATTTTTTGTCCAAATTTTTTTTTTTGCCTGAGAAAAAAGAGAGATTAGATGATGTGTGAGAAAAAAAGCTAGTAGAAAGCTAAGTGTTATCTCACATGTGACTAATTGAATTGCTTCAAACAGAAAGTCTGTGGCGATAGCTTCCGACAAGCCTCTGTCTCGTGAAACAGCAGGTAGCTGACAAACAAGGGGAAATTTGAAAGGTACGGAAGCCTTTGGCTGTAAACTCACTTTGGACATCAAACACTTGACATCATTTTATTTCCTTAGGGAAAAGGTGTTTGAAACACAAGCCATATGCATGTATGTTGGGAGTGGAAGAGTTTCTTTAAATACCATGTGGCAGTTTCAACATTTTGCCAACAACAAATTTCACCACTTTACCTCAACCTTCCCACTGCAGTTAAGCATGCCACATCTCTTTTACACTGAGCTAAAATGCCTGACAGGAGAGTCGGAGGCAACCACAGTATGTAAACTGATTCTGTAAACCATATTTTAAAAGCGGGTGAATCACTGGTAATATGATATTGGCACTTCCCTGGTAAACGTTATATATCCTTGTTGACACAACAGGAGATGCACTCGTAATGTCCTCCCAAGCACAAATGGAAGCTTGTGGGGTATTATGTCACCTAGAGGTGCATCCTTTCATACCTGCTATCAACTGAGCAATCATTCATGCATTGAACACTGGTGTGACCACAATGGACAGAGATGATTTTGCCCCACCTTTCTTTCTTTGGATGCTGCCCAGTTGATTTGTTCAGGGCTGGTGTTCTATGAATCGTCTGAATGATAAAGTGCAGCAGGTATCAGTGTCACAGTCTATCACCATGCAGCTGCTTTGGGCAGAGGCCTGTGGGCGCTGTGGGGTTCATGTAAAGGGAGGCGTTGGAGAAAAGATGAAAAAGACAAAAAAGTGATATCCAGCCTTTGTAGTCTTTGTTCTGTTCCTCCTGTGCATAAGCATTTGCAATGATAAAAAGAAACTTTAGGGGAGTCGGGGTCAGGCAAAAGTTTCCACATCAGTTTCCCGGTGTAAATATTTCACTGACATTGATAGTATCTCAGTACAGTATCATTAAAAGTTCGATATGTTCGGTGTAAGCTCCTTCTCTTCATCTTTCTGACTTTAATGCATAGTGTTTTGTTCAGTCCTCCCGATGTCCTTGGCGTTGCGAGCTTCAAACACATGCTGACTACCTGACTTTCCCTAAGTCAGGAGGCAAGATCATTAGCCATCACAACCCTGAAATGTGACTTGGCAGACAATAATGCTTTATGATCAAACAACTTGTCAGTGCGTCCTGTTGAAATGAAAGAGTGCAAAAAAATAATTCAATAGAGGATCAATCAAATTTCCCCAGCCCATGTGAGCGAGATTGCTGATGGTGCAGAGAGGGGCTATTCCTCGAGGACATGGGAGTTCATTTGGATATTTGTTCTCCCCCTCATGAATGTTCCATTGCGTGACACCATCTCCTGCTAATCACATTTCACTGAAAAGGGGGGATGCTTTTAGGGACGTTGAAAAGAGAGAGGTTCTTTTTAATCTTTGAAATGCCTCAAAAGTGACAGAATGCTTTCTCCTGCCAAGACGTGAGCCTCGGATGGGGAGATAAATATGCTGTGGTCAGCTAAGTGTATCTAGTGAGCAGAGAGGCAAATTTAATAATGCATTATCATTCACTGGCGAAGGTGAAATCTCCCTGTCCATCAGAAGGCTGAGGCCTGTTTCATGTTACCCTTCACTGCAAATGAACAAGTGCTTTACTCAGCCATACCAGAGATGCACAGTAGGCACCAGTTCTCTACTATATGTGCTTCTCTGGACTGTCAGGAAACAGGTCTGTAATCAAAGCGATCATCTATTAGTCTTGACTGGAGACATTAATGATCACAGTCCTTACTCCTGATAAAACTGTTTTGAACAATAACCTTCTTTTTTTTTTTTTTTTCCCTCTCAGAGAACACAAGGTGTGCTTTACATATCTGAGCATCTGCTATTATGCAGATTGTGGAAGCATATTTACCCGAATGCCCTTGGACAACAGCATTAAACAATTATGAAGATTATGTACAATGCAGAAAATTTGTGATTCAAAACAATTCATATCTTAGCTGTAGCAAATGTTGCAGACAGATAAGGTTGACCCTGATTGTGTATTTCTGTACTTTTGGAGACATTCTGTGGGGTTGTTTGTATAATTTAATATTTACATGTAAACAGTAATTAAGTGATGCTACCGACATGCCAGGGCCAGGCTCTGCCAAGGTAAACACCAGCCCTGGTAGTTTGCCACAGTCCATCATGTTTACAGACTTGCAGAGCCGAGTGCTGTTTGTGTGCTCTTCCTTGGCAAAGCCCATAAAACACAACCAATTGGATGCCGAGTGTTGAACACAGTCACTCTTATCGTCTGGCAGTCTGCTCGCTGACTTGAGGACATTGTGAGTCAAACCTTTAAATTTTCACTCTGCGATAATTACGCTGCTATACTTGAGCTTTTATATCCTTTCACTGAGAAAGTAAATCATTCCTAATAAAGAGAGGAAGAATAGGGGGCGGAGGGAAAAGTGCTTGAGGACTAATTCTCTTCACTCCCTCCCTCTCTGCTCTCTATTCTGCTTTTTTGAAAGCCTTTCTCTGAGTATTCCAGTCACCTTGACTTTGCAGCTGCAGCCTTATAGTCTGTTGCTTATCCTGCCTAACCCCAGCTTGTCAATTAGGTGTTTAAAAATTAATCTCTTTAACTGGAAATACCATGCCAGCTTTCTTCCGTCTGTAAATGAAGTGTTATTAATTCACACAGCGCAAAGCCAGTGTTATGAATAATGTTATCAAAACAGATTTCCACACGTTTAACACATCGCTCCTATTAAAACCCCTTAAGTATTTTTATGACTGTGAAACCAGGACTACTAATGGATTTGCATCCATTTTTTTGAGCTTTCTACACCAGACAGACACGGAACAAGTTCTCCTAAGCCGAAGCCTTTTAAAGTTTACATTTCCCATTTCCTCTTTTGTTCTTTCATCTTCATTTAAAAGCAGCTCAGTATATCCAGTCTGGATTAGCGCCAGCCATCGTCGACGTTCGTTCAGCAGCTACAGAACGGCAGAGCCTCTCCCTGTAGGATTGCAATGCCAGGCAATGACACCAATGTGTCTCCCTGTCCCTCCCTCCCAAACCCAGCGACGCTCTGATCTAGCAGCGGGCTATCTGGCCAACCACACCAAGCTAATACTTGTTCCATTAAAACCTGGTGATTACGGGGGATTTCCTCTCTGTTTGTTTGTTTGAATGCTTAATTATCAATATGTAATTGGCGTGTGTATTGTGATGTTGGGTGCATATTCGGTGGCATATTTTGCTGGAATGCACATTGCTATCGGGTAGAAACAGGACTCCCCAGTCACCGTCTAAGTTAAGCTGCATGCGAAGTTGCTCTAATGAATTAATAAATGCTAAACAAAGAATAACTAAACAAAGAGTGAGAAATAAATGGCTGGATGATTAGTGGGTCAGAGAGATTAGTGGGGTATACAGTACAAATAATCCCCCTCTGAAACGGGAATGATTCAGGCAAAATACCCAATCAATACCTGAGGCCAATTTAATCTCTGGGATTCTTCTGTCAATAAATGGACCTGGTCAACAGAAGTCAATATGCAAAGACAATTTAAACACCTTCAAAGTGCCTCACTATAATGTCCTTCTCCAGGTATTATCTTCTTGACAGTTTGGCCTCATAGTCAATAGGTGAATTACAGAAATCTATTCAAGTCTCCGCAGCTTTCATTTCCTCTTTTGAGCCACAAGTATTTTTTTTTTTTGCTCCCTTCCAACCTGAGCTTTACTCAGAAAAGCTAAGGTCACAGATTTAGCGCTGTGATCTCTAACCTTTAACCGCCACGGACTCGTTCTGTTTCGACCACTCTTAACTGCGATCGTCTCTCTACAAAATGCCATTTTGTCTCCACTACCGTTCGCTTTAAGAGCTCATTTGAAGGTGTGCGCTGGCAGAAACAAAAGTCCTGTGTGCTTTTATGCAGTCATCACAGTCAGCCAAGCCTGTAATCCTCAGAGGTCCGATAATGACATAGCCCCTGCATTTATTACATGGAGGAGAGGAGAGAGGGAAAACGCTGACTTTGAACAAATGAACACTCTGACCTTTATGCAATAAATATGACATGGGCCGCATAAAAAGACAAGATATCTTCCTCCTGAATGGAAGTCAACATGGATTCTGCTCCCTTGCCTCTTGCTCTCTCTGTTTCCATTCTCTCTCTCTCTCTCTCTCTCTCTCTCTTTATTCTCTCTCTCTCTTTTCCCCTCTCCATATTTTTCCAGCTCACACTTGAACAAATGATGAAATCCATTTTAATTGTTTGCACCATAATATTGTAATCTATGCTGCAAAAGCACAACTTGTAGTTCATAATTTTCACCGCTGTTGGTAATGTCATACATAATGTACATTGCAGAATATTATGGACAGTCATCTGTCAGTATTTTAATCTTTGCGTGCATGATTAGATTCTTACATTTAATCATTAGCGGACATTTGCTCAGAAATGACGGCAATAAAGAATATTCTTCATCCATGCCGGGAAAATAGGCAGTTTTAACAGAAAGAATCAGCCTTTTTTCACTGTGCCTTTTGTAATCTTTGTGTGATCCCAATTGAACATCACGATTGTCTTCTTTTGTCACCTCAGACCGCCTTTCTGACAGTAAAGGATTTATGGTTATTTCCTCCATGCAGCCTGTCCATCTGTGGCTCTATCTTCCTATGGCCTTGAGAATACGATTCAATTTATTAAGGCAAAGCAATGGACTCATTACTTTAAAAAGGTGGCAAGAGAGAGAGTGTGAGAGAGTGGGAGAAGTGACACACTGAATTGGTTATTAATGGAAAGGCACAGCCATAGGGCAGTTGAAATTTAATGATATCCTACAAGAAAATATGAGGGTGTCACTCTCCAAAAAGTCATGCTAAATGTCAACATTTTAAGGTCCCGGCGCTAATTTTATGCCTGTGCACAGTAATGTTTGGGAGAGCATTTAGGAAACACGGCCCAGTGGCCAGCCTGATTATCCCGCTCACCTTCTCTCCTCTCCCCAAATGGGTTTGTGCAGCAAGCGATTTCATCTCTAAGTGAAGGGAACATTAGGGAGGGGAGAAAGAGAGAGCGATAGAGGAAAACACGCGGTTTGATTTTCATGCTGTGATAAGAGAGTGGGAGCCAAATGTTACCTGTTAATCTAGCCCAAACCGACCGGGGCTCTTGACTTTGTCCCCCAGCAGGGATGGGGCAAACACTCATTTTCCTCTCTCCGTGATGAAAAGGAAATTAGCTTAAATGTGATGAGGGCACATTAGTGTGTGTGCCGTTCATGTGTGTAATGGATGTGTATGTGTTTTGAGGGTTTTTTTTTTTTTTTTTTGGTTTGTTTGCATACATCTGCGTGCGTGTGTTCTCTTCCCTCACGGTGTATACAGTACATTAAACACACATATGCACAACATATGCAAGGGATAGTCACTCTAAAGGAATTTGTCTTGTATGGATCATCACACACATTCTCACAGTATGTCCAGTGGGATTTTTTTTTTTCATACTTTTGGGGAAGAGTACCTGCAGGTCAATCTTACCCTCCACTAGTTCGATTATGTGCTACTGTTTTCAGATTTTCTTTTACCTGATTGTGAACAACTGTGCAGAGATTTGTTTTGTTTTTTTAAATAAAGATGTAAAATAATATAATTGTTGGAGAAATTTCATGAGCACAATTGAAAGACAATGAGGCAGTCAAGAAGACACAGGAGACTCAGATGTCTTAAGTTGTATAAATTTTACTGATACCAGGAGAAATGTCCTCAGCGTACAGCACAAAGCATGCTGTGCAGAGCCGACACCACTTCTGACGCTCTCTCAGGAAATTGAGGATTTTATCTGTTTCTGTTCAAGGTCTAATTGGTGTTGTTTGCTACATGAAGACACAGTCAGTGTTTCAATATTGTATATGAGGCCTACAGATCAGTTTCATTACCCTAAATGTGGCACACAAATTATCATAGGATATAGAACAATATATCTGAATTGTATGAATGTAATTAGAGTGTATGTATAGTGTGTGTGGAGTGTGTATAGGGGTGTATGTAGAGAATGTATGGGGTGTATGATATGATCCTAACTTCACCTTCTAACCTTTAGGCGAACCATGTTGTGACTATAGTTACACAAACTACACCTGTCACGTCATGTGTTTTACTGTAAAGTCTAGATTTTTCCTCACGATAATCAGTTATTAAAATAAGCCACAACATATTGTAGTACCTGTTAAAAACTATCAGGCAGTTAAAGCAGAATTTATTTTGACTCAGAGACCCCTCAGAGTGCAGACATCATTTGCAAGATAAGTCAGGCTCATGTTTTTTTAAAGTGCTCAAATTGCATGCAACCACATTTTTTTTGCCCAGCTCTGCATCACTGCATTTGTACCAGAAGACAGATATTTCCCTTGACAAGATTTTCCAAATCCAGCGCTTTAAGTGCAGGTGGAATAATGCTGTGTTAGCTGCTAATGGCTGTCCGAGAGGTCATAACTACTCCATTTGAAGGAGGCTGGCTCTCCACAGCCCTGGCAGGTCAAATCAAATGTAATTGTGCAGTGAAAAAGCAGTGCCTTGCTTTGTGTTGGCCGTGCTGACAACCTCCAGGTTTAGCATTCAGTTCTCCTGCTGGGAGGAACACAGGTTTGCAAGGACAAAGGCTTCACCTGTCAATATATCACACTGACTGGCCGGCCAAATGTACCTCTGCACTCCCTCTCTCTCTCTTTCCCTCTCTCTCCTATCTTTCTTCCTCTCTGTCAGTCTTTCATTCTCTACACACCCATTCTATTCCAGCCTCCTCTTCCTCAGACTCTGCCTCACCTATCTATCCATCCATCTTCTGTCTTCAACCATCTATCTCTCATTCCTGGCATCCTTCTCATCCCCTTTCTCTCTCTTTTTCTTTTTGCTTGTCTTTTCTGTATCTTCCTCTCCTCCTGCTTGCGCTGCCTGTGTGAGGACTCTGCTGAAATGTCCTGAGGGACCCAGTTTCAAACACAGGAACCAGAAACATATGGCACATTTTCAACTCCCAAGGTCAATTACAGCTATTTATCCAGAGATTGCAGCTAAATTTCCCAAGGTTTCTTCTAGATTTACCACAGATTGCAATGTGTGTCTGTCACATTTTAAATCAGGCCAGTTTCCTCTACTTCTATCCACTGCCTGTGACTTTCCATCAAATATTTCAAAGGCTTTCAAGTGGGTTTTAGACATGTTTTATCTCTGGTTATCATGTGCCCCATCTTTTTTGCCTCAGCTTTGCTAGGTCCAAGTGCTGCTTGCAACACAAATCTAATAACATGTAAATTGGAGATAAGCCCAGATCCCTCCAAGTGATATTTTTTACATTCATAGTTTGTCAAGTCAATTCCTGGGCCCCTGTTTTAGCAGCACAACACATGAGGAGTGAGAAAATTAACTGGATAGGTGATTCATCATTGCTAGCACACTGTCAAGGACTCCCTCTGCAGCTATTGAGAGCAGGGTGGAGGAGGAGGATGGAGAGAGGAGGGGGGCGTTGTTTTAAATTATGGCATTTCATTCAGAATGCATTGTATTTACAGCGTCCCATTTTTATTTGTGGCTCCTATTATCCGCCGAAACAGTTGTGCATGAAATGTTATTTGTGACAGGGGTGACCTGCGAGTGTTTTTCCACACAGTATTTCATAGCCGGGGCCTTAACTGTACCTTTACCGTACGGTAAGCACAAGAGGCTGTCACAGCTGCTGTTGGCAGCCTTGCTAGTGGAGAAATATCACCTGGAAACAGAGTACTCCATTCCACCGGCCCCCATCACTCCAACGCCTGTCGCTGTAATTAAGTTGAAGTCAATGATTCTGGAGCGATGGTGAGAAATAAACATGCAAACACATGCCAGCATTCGCAGCCAGGCACCGGGAAAAATAAGGGAGGGGGGTTGAATGGAAAGGGGGGGGTTGGTGGGGCAATAACATTAGAAGCACAGAAACTACAGATCTGGTTCAGATCATGTTCACTCGAATTTACATTTGAGTTTCATTAAGCCAGCTTTGATTATATTGATTGAATTAGCTACTTATTAGCGTCCCATTTCTTTTTGTTTCTTTCCTTTTTTTTTTTTTTTTTTTTCAAATGCCGCTATTTATGCATAGCTCCTGGTGGAAATGTTATCTGACAAGAGGTGCTGTACGGTAGTTGGAGTCTGTCGAACAAAACACGCTGTTTGCTTTTCCCAGAGCATGACAGGTTGTTTCCCCTGCAACAAAGCCATCAAATATTCTGTGTGATCCAACATTGTGTTGGAGGGGAGGCCTGCTGAGTGGGAAGCCGGAGTTTGTTAAAGCAATGATTTATGATTAATGCCAACACTAAATAAGGGACAAAGTGCCTACAGTACAAATCAATTACAAAGCTACAACAGCAGACCTTTCCCCGAGGTCTACTAACGTCTCTAGTTGTTATGGTGATTTTATTGGAGGTGGGTGATGCATGCATATAATGCTCGCAATACATCTATATCAACCTGAGCTGGAGTCAACTGTAATGCTTTTGATCTTTGATTAGTTATTTTATTGAGATAAAATGGGACTTTCATGTTATGCCACTGTATAAGGAGAGTGCATTTTATACCTCCACCCAGACGCCCACCTCAAAAACGCAGAGAGGACTGTACCAAACAAAACAAATTACCACAGGAGTGGCTTCTTAAAAGTAGGCAATTCATTATTTTTATGAAGTCAAATTATAAACAAATTTTAATCCATTAGGCAACCATCCATTCTAATTAATCAACAGGAGTGAACTCCATCTGAAAAAGGAGAAAGGTTGTTTACTCTCTCCACGGACCAGCGGTGCATATTTCACCATCTTCTCCTCTTAGAGAGAGCGAGAGAGAGAGAGAAAAAAAAACATTCTCCAAATTACAAACCTAAACTGTGAATCCTAACACTCGACTTTTGGCGCAGAGATGTTTCCAGGGCATTTGCAGATGCTTGAAATAATCTCCAATGTTTTTGCTCAATCTGCTCTGAGGATGGGTGAAATAAATACTTTAAACTAATTAATGTAAGACCAGCTGTTCCCAGCACTTGGCTGGCGTTGGTGAATATTGATGGGAGGGAGAGGCAGGGCTGTTCAGCTCCACTCGCTGTTTGTACAAGATTCAGCCTGCCACATAAACAGATATGAATACTGGATGAGAGCAGAGAGGTGCTGTGCACGACACAGCCAGGGTTCCACATTACAAATAAAACTTTTCTCCCTTTCATTAAATTAACAATTAAACAGCTGATGGTGCAGACTGCCTGTGGAGACCTTTTTAGACTAGATGTGTTTAATAAACTGTCTCTCTGCAAGATGGTAGCACTTACAAATTGTTGGCGTGATAAAAGCTCACTGGACAAAAACATGTGTCAGATCTGATGGGGCAACAAACGGCAGTGTCTGACATACTGTTTTAGTTTGACCAGGCTGTATGTGTGTCTGCCGGCTCGCCTCCTGCTCTCTCTCCCTCCCTCTCCTGCTCCTCTTCCCTCCTCTGAGGCCTGGTGAAGAGGCTGGACAGCAGATGGCAGGGCCCTACCCCTCTGCCTCTGTGATGAATGGAGAATGATGTCATCTTAGGTTTGACAGGCACCCGTGTACACATACACAAAGGAAGCCCGAGCCTCTGGGGTCGAACTACAGGTCTGCTTCTGATTTTGGAGTCCATATGACATCTCTTAAATGGGGGAAGCTGGATTTATGTCTCGGTTGATATTGTTTAACCCCACACTTAGACCTTGAGAAGAGGCAATTCAAAGAGCTAGTCCACTTCTAAGAAAGGAGAAGAGCTTGGATTGGCTGTTGGAGATCAATAAAGACCTAGTTGTTACTACAGGTCAATTCAAGTCAGGGTCAATATGTGTCAGAGTGGCCAAAAAAAAACTGCTCTCACACTACTACTACTACTTAGCTTATTTTCCAGTTGTCCAAATAGAATGATTGACTAACCGACTGTCAGTGCGAATGTTTTTCTTCTCAGAGGACAACCCACTGTGCACCCCAACAGCAAGAGACAGCTACGAGAGGTTGTCGTTGGCCGGGCAGGCTCTACCTCCTGGTTTCCCTTCACCATTCCTCTTCCCAGACGGCTTGTCGTCAATAGAGACTCTCCTCACCAACATACAGGTATTGTCAACCAACGTAAGTCGTCCCTTTGTAACAAGAAAGAGTTAACAGTAACTTCATCATTATCTGACAGTGTGTACAGTGTATCTCCATCTTTTCATCCTCAGTGAGGTTTGAATCTTTAAAGCTGCTATTTGACTGTTAAGGCTTGTTTATATCATAAGCAGAGAATGTAAGTTACTCTTGACTTAGGAAATGGCACTTTGACCAAAATAACTCAAGGTTATTTACTAGACGCTGCCACTCGATAGCTTTTTTTTCCCAGAGCGTTCAACTGCTGCTGTCCTCGGCAATTGTTCAAAACACAACCTTCTGAAAAAAGGCAGCGAGATAAGGTTGAAAATAGCTGTTGCCATATGTAGATGCTCACATGGGTCTTCTGTCTATTCTGTCATGATTGTTTGAAGACTAAATCAGATTTTAAAATGACACCTCGTAGTGTGCAGCCAAAGAGAAAACTAAACAGGTGCCTTTACAGCAAGCTGAATTGATTTTTAAAAAGTCATTATATCTCAATTCTCTCCTCATTTATTGATTTTTTTTATACTATTTTTTTTTTTTTTTTACCAGAGCTGTATAAGCTTAATGACTCATTCTGGCAATAAAATATAATACAGCTATAGTTTCTCTGCAGTTTTAGGTTTCCTATGCTAAATTATCCTGGTTAAAGTCATTGTCATGATGGACACTGAGCTCATTTTTCATCAGAAAAGCAGCCATCATTCACAGATACTAAATCTGACCACAGATACACTCGGTTTGTAAATCTACATTCCTTAACAACACCCGTCTGCTCGGACTGCCGTTGAGACTTCAGCTCAAACGCTCTCAGTCACAAAGATGAATGAATTTGCCTTGTGTCTGAGTGTAATGATGTGTGTACTCTGCTGCCCTTCTCATTGCACTTGTACCGTTGGCATACCAGAGTCCTGCTTCTCCTTTGGCTCCGCATGGTAATTAGAAAGCTACAAGTAAAACCCCGTCGCAGGCTCCCACCACTGTAACACGGAGTCATTTTTGATAATGATCTTCGCCTTGAATATTTATATACAAATCAACAAAATGAAACCAAGCAGAAAATTAAGATAAAGCAACTTAGAATAAATTGGGGTCAGAAGAATCAACAATTAGTAAGATATAGCCCAGTGCATTTGATATAATTGCGTGTGGATGGGGAACAATTGCAATGAAAATGGCCGCGGTACTGTACAGCCTCATGCATGAGAGCGCAGTATCTTTCAGTTTAGGACTGTCAGGAGTATATTTGGTATGGCAGTAATGTAATTGATACATGATGAGATACTTGTCATTCATATTATTCATTCCTGCTGTGCTGTGTGAGGATGTTGAAAACGTGCCACAGAGACTGATAACTGTGTTTTTATACCAATCCAGTTACAGTTGTCAGCTGTGGAGCTGAAAGAGAGTAATATGAAACAGAGAGCAGTTTGACACATAAAATATAAGGAGTTACAGTGAAGTGTGAAGAAGCTGACCTTGCACATACAAACCTCTTTCTTCTATACTTAACACACTGGAGCTTTATCCAAACGCTTCTTCATCTCATTCTTTAATTAACTGTTTCTATTCTTCTTTTTTTTTTTTTTTTTTAATTTTCTTCTCCACATCTCTAAATCAAGAAAAACTTAGCGTACATCATATTAAGCCTGTCTCCTTGTATTTCACAGCTCTGACCAAAAGGGGTCAGACCTCTCCAGCACTCTTTCTTTACACTATAGCTATCATAGCTGTTCATCATTTAGAAGAAAAAGAAATATTATTACAAAAACTGATTGAGCGCCGTTCATGTTACTAGATCTTGTGCGAGCAGCTAAAAGATAATGGTATCTTCACAGATAAAAGGACCAGTAAAAGTGATAATGTGTCTGAAAGGTGTCATGTAGCAGCAGTAGGCTCTTGGCCTTCTGTTTCTGCGTCACCACTGTGGGCAGTATTAAGAGGTGCTGTGACATACTTTCAGTGTGGCTTCCTGTCACTTCATCTTAAGGCCCTTAAATAGACCACATCATTCTCTCCTTTCTTGCTCCCCGCTCACCCATTTTCAGTAAGAGTCTTTGTGTGTATATATGTGTGTAAGTATACGTATATGCATGTGCTTGTGTGTGCGTGCAGGGTCTGCTCAAAGTGGCAATTGACAACGCGCGGGCTCAGGAGAAGCAGGTGCAGTTGGAGAAGACAGAGCTGAAGATGGAGCTGTTCAGAGAGAGGGAGCTCAGGGAGACTCTGGAGAAGCAGCTCGCAATGGAGCAGAAGAACAGAGGTACTGCCTGATGACTACCTGGCACTGAATCCTCCTGTCAGCTGTGTGTGCGCGCGTGTGCATTTAAATGTGTGTACTTTCACAGTTCAGTTTAGACTTCGCAGGCACATTTAGATGTGATACTTCTTAAATTCGCACACACACACACACACACGCTGCTGCTTGTTTCTGCATGTTTCAGTGTTTCTTTTTTGAAACTCTTGACATAAGTCACTGTGTATTTATTTTGACTCCAATAACCTCCGCACACAATAACCTGCTTATCACCAGTTTTCTTACTAATAGTCTGTTAACATAATTGGAAATCCACATTAACTTAGAGAAATTCACTCCTCGTCTCATGTTAAATGCATCAGCTTCATATGCTAACTGTGCCGTTTATGTTTAATGAGAAAAATTCATGAAAAATATCCCAATAAATTTTTCAATTTGCTTTAATTCCCTCTAGCAGTTTGCTGAGCTGCAGTCAGTATTTGCCAAGATTCCTCTTTTATAGAGAAGATCTTTATATATTATCAAATATTTAGGTCTAATTGATTTGTCTTTTTCTATATCAGTACATTTATTGTTTGTCTTTTTAATGAGGTGATCATCGTCTTTGCCTACAATAATCAGATTTTAGTCAAAATAATTCTCCCCTAATTATTGTCAACGTCTCTTTCTTTCCTTGTTAGCGATCATTCAGAAGCGTCTCAAAAAGGAGAAGAAGGCCAAGAGGAAACTCCAAGAAGCTCTGGAGTACGAATCCAAGAGGAGAGAGCAGGCTGAGCAGACTCTGAAGCAGCCCTCGCCTTCTGACAGCATGCGTTCACTCAACGGTCAGAAGCTCCACAGTGAGACAATACTACTATACTATACGTTTCTCAGTGGGTTTTAGTGAGACAAATGAGGACCAAAAAAAAAAAAAAAAGCAAATGTCTCAGTTAACTTAATTCTCAAAAATCTGCTTCATTTCATAAACGGTAGCCCATATCTTTAAGACCTATTTATTGGTTCACCTGTGCTCTAGAGGTTATTTTCGTTATTGAATAAAATAAAATATTAAATAGTGTTTGTTGCATTGATAGTCCAAAAACCAAAACTTTTCGTTTTAATATCACAAAAAAAAGCAAGAAAAATAGTAAAATCTACTTGGCACTAACACCAAGTAAGTATAGTTGTCATCGTTACTTTAAAGTTGTAGTTACTGTTACTGCATCTACAGAGAAAACAAAATGAGCTCATGATATTTAAAACTAACCAGCATGTTGTACAAGAACATGCCTCCTTTAAAGAGTATGTTGTTTGAAACCTTTAAATGTATTTTTATAGAAAACATGAAGTTTAAATCTTCCTGCACAACCGCTCAATTCATCTGTAAAATCATGAACATGAAAACAAGTATTTATCACAATGCAGATTTTTTTATTTTTTTTTTTTACCTCTGTCATCTTGTGCTGCCAATTTCTACTTTTATTTAAGCAAACGTTTGAATGTAAGGTTACACTTTTAAGTGGCATAAATATTATGACATGTAATATCAAAGATTAGAGTATCTTGTTTTGTTTTGGTTTTTTTTTCTTCGCTGATAATAATCAGACACTTCATCCAATATACGCGGAGGTGATATAGCTCGAAAGCTAAGCCTCTTGTTTTTGAATGAACGATGCTGTGAAACTGGCACTGTGATAGGTGGATGTCAGGGATGTTTAACAGCGGTGATCCCTCTCTTCTCTCAGACTCTCTGACCCCTGAGATGGAGAGTGACCGCAGCAGTGGAAGAACAGATGCTGAAAGGACAATACAAGGTACAGGGGCTCAGATGAGACAATAAATCTCTCTCTCTTTCTCTGGCTCTCACTCTTGCTCTCTTTCTCTCTTCCCCCCTCCCTCCCCTTCGTGCTCTCCCTCACACACACATACACACACATATACACATACACACTGCCTCAGTTTATGAACATTAGTGTTTCTGTGCCTGCTGTTCAGGCATACAGCTCACCATCTGGGCCACAGCACTGGGTCAAGATCATTGGTTTTCTGTAGAAATAATATTGTTCTTTTTACTTGACTTTTTAGTGGCTTTGATCCCTTCAGGAAATAGATCTTCTATAGAAAAAAAACTATACTGTACTTTACAGTAAGTAAAACAGTATAACAAGTAAGCTTCAAAGGACACAGAGAAAGAATGAAAGAAGTGGTTTTGTTTACAGCTCAGGAAGCATTAATGAGTCATAAAACCACAAAAAGCAGTGGAATCCCCCCTTTGATAGTAATAAACGGGGCAAATCAATCCATTTTATGAATAAGCCTTGTACATTTTTAATGGTTTGTTTGTTTGTTAGCCTTCGGGGTGCAGTATGTGTTTGGGGAAGGGCGCTGTGGTGATAACCTCTGTAGACTGTCTGCTATCTGTGTTTACCCAGATACAAGACACCTTGCAGAGGTTGAATATCCTCATTATTACTCGAACGTCTTCCTTTTAATACGCCTCGGCTGCGTCTGCTCAGAAAACGGCCTTATCTTTGGGAGAGGTCCCAATTTATCTTGGAAAAAAAAAAATGCTCCGTGTAATTTGCTGTGAAAAGTGGAAAATATTCATCTTTGTGTGCGAGAATAAGTTAACTCCCTTTTTTAATTCTTTAATGTTTGATTAGTCTACTTGAACTGATATTTTGTGAAAGGGCAAAAAAAAAAAAAAAAAAAAAAGGGAGAAAAAAAATGTGCTAAGAGAAATGATGACTCCTCCCTAATTAAATGTCATTCAGTCACTGCAGGGATCTGAAACAGTTTGATGTCCAAAAAAGGAAATCCATATGTCATCATTTAAATACAAAGATAACTTCCAGATACAGCATAATTATAGCCCCCTATTTCATACCAAATTAGTATATTTAGCCTCTTTAATTCCTAGCATTTTACACTTCTATGAAGAGCAAGCTCTTTGTAGTGTAAGTTGAATCAAATTAAATTGATATTAAAGCTTTTACATTCATAATAACGGCAGCTATTGTCCTGCTTAAATGTATAGTTTGGGTTGAAATGAAGCAGAATTCGTTTTTTTTTTTTTTCTGTTTGATGCAGATATAGAACATATCATTTCTGAGGTCTCTCATTCTCTCTGATCACTGCCTTGTAGAGCAAAATGAAGGAGGAAGCCGAATAACAGGCTGCACTTTTGTGTTTTTGTTCAATTAGAGAAGCATTTGTCTGCCACCCATGTCTCCTCTGCTCTACTCTGCAAGCCTCGCTGTATAATTAACCTCAAATGGCAAAAAATGATGTTGATAAATTACACAAGCAGAAGGGGGAAAAAAACAAGCCTATCACTCGCATGAAAGCTGAGAGAAATGTGTGGGTATATTCTCAACTCCAAACTCAGGGAGGTGAATGGAGAGAGAAGGGAGAGAAGAAAAAAAAATAATGAGGGCATAATTTTAGAGAACTAATTATTTCTATTTGTCTTTTGTCACACTTCTCTAATTCTGCGATATTAACACAGTCTGTGTTTATTAATTGCTTTTACAGCGTTTTGAATCGGGTCCAAGAGGGAGCGTGGCTCTTTTCACAGGCAGGCGAGCTACTGGGACTGTACCTCGCCAGTACTGCCTGGCAACGGTGCACATGCGAATATCTTCCCCCAGTATCTTCTCTCGGTTCCCTGCCGCTTCCCACTTGATGTGTTCGGCAAGTTTACACGACCCTGTGCACAGAGATAAAGTTCTTTGTTGCAAGATTAAACATCAAAACAGTTAAAGTGAAATTAAAATTAAATGAATGAATGTCACTGAAGCAAAAAAGACTGTAATTAATGGATCCCTTAATTGTCTTCATAAAATATTTGCATGGGCATAATTTGCATAATTTACATGTATTAATTAATCTTTCAAAGGAATTTTATGCTGAGAGAAGCCAAAAATTCCCTTTGTTTTATTTAGCATCTAATGAAATATTTATTCTCTTTAATGAACTTTTCATCTTGATTTGAATATAAAAATACTAAAGTTTTAACATATTTTAATGAGACGGTGTGTCAAGACGTCACCGGCCCTTTTTTTTCTTCCTATTTGTGTGAATAAAGCAGATGTTTCAACATTTGCACTTATGTCGCACGCTAATTTGAAAACGGGATTCGACTCAGTGAGATTTTGCTTATCGAGCCTTCTCACTTATTCGCCATCTTTCATGATGATTTTATCTATTAGAGGCAAAAGAGGGAGAGAAAAAAAAAAAAAAAGCAAACGCCGCAACATCTAAACAATCCTCTCCACGACGTATTAATTGTCATCATCCGTCAAGTGATGATCAAATCGTCTTCGTTTTCATTAACACCCTCCTCCTACAAACCACTCCGACTGTGAAGAGTGAGAGGTGAGCGCGTCATGTTTCATCTGTTGGTGTTATAGAAGACGTTCACGCTGCGCGTTACTAGTTGTGCATCCCAGGCCCGGACTCTCTCTGCACCTCTCCGGCCCCCACCTCGGCTTTCTCTTCCCTTACAGTGCCGCATTCATGCTGTAATGACTTTTACACAGAACTCAGTAGTTGTTGCTTGAATACAGGCAGCCAGAGTGCAATGCCTTTGAGACATACGGCAGTGCTGGGTAATTAGCCTGTGTGTTTGTACACCCCCCACCCAACCTTCCTCCCTCCCTCCCAACACACACACATATTGTATACACACACACACACACACACACACACACACACACAAGCACATAACAAGCCTTTGTTGTCTCCATTCCCTGTGCCCCAACACATAAACCACCGGCTAAAAGGGAGAAAAACACTAATTGATAAAATATTGCTAATGAAATAAGTGTGGATTATAAACTGAGCTAATTCTGACTGTTAAAATAAGAAAAAAAATATTTTTAATCATTAAAAAAAAAAAATAACCTGATGCTTCAGTGTGTTAGCCTGCAGAGGTGAACACACTCCCAGCCTGTAACCAGGTGTATCCTGCACATCTCTGAAGAATAAGGTCTCGTCTTCTCTGATGTCCTGCGCCGCTTGTGTCATGTCGGACAACTTGAGCCGTTAAACGTCTTTGTGCACGTTTCTCTTTAACATTGAATTATTCAGGCGCGCTGCCATAGAGAGGTGTGCTTCTTAAAGGCATTACTGTAGCGTTCTCCCCGGCAGAGGAAATGTGAAGGTAATAAACGTCAAACACGCTCCTGAGCTGTGCCTAACAGATGCTTTTACCAGCTCAGCGTCGGAGCAGCGCTGCTCGCTCAGGCGAACACTCAGACAAGAGTGTTTCTGCTGGAAAATGGACAAAGCTCGTTAGGTTGGAGGTGTCTGGAGATAACGTAGCAGAGGAATGTCTGCTGTTTTCAATAAACAGTATCTCCACGCAGGAAATGTCACTTAGAGAGCGCTTTACATCATGAGTGCAGTAATATGTTCAAACAAGCGCATCGGTAGAGATGTCTTAAACACATGCAGCACACAGATCTGATGCCTGGAGAGTGTGGTCATAGCTGCTTTTACAGTGTATGCTTTGATGGTAGTAGAATATGCATGTAACAGCCTAATTGTTTTTATATGTTCTGATTATTGCACTGTATGATCTTAAATACGAAGGTGAAGCTACTTTCTATCAACTTATTAAGCGATATAGTCCTACGTGATTATTTCTTATATGTGTTGCAAGTGAGAAATAAAAAAAAAAAAAAATTGCTTAGATAATATTTAATCATATTGGTCATGGTTCTTAACATTATCTTATCTTTAAATTGGTTTATGAATCCATAGAAACACTGCTGAAATTGAAAGACTACAGGGCAACATTTCAAAGCTAACGTTTCATCAACAATCACATCCTGAACAGCACATTTTTTTGCGTCAGCAGGTTGTTCGCTGTTGGCTAATTCTTGGCTCCTGTGTGTGTGTGTGTGTGTGTGTGTGTGTGTGTGTCCTCTGTTGCAGATGGAAGACTGTTCCTGAAAACCACAGTGATGTACTGATACGGCCGCGAGGAACAGGAGGAAATATCTGGAAAAAAAAATTTCAGAAAAAAAAAAACAAAAAACGAAAATTACAAGAAAAATAAAGAGAGAGAGAAAGAAAAGAAAAGAAAACCCATGAAGATTCTCAAGAGCCCTTATCCAGGCTGGTTTAGTAGAGGAAAGAAGTCAAGCTGCTTGTAGGAGTTCAATGGAAATGCTGTGTTCACCCAAATGCTGGAGGAAGTTGTGTCTGAATGTAGAATAAGAAGTCTTTTTTTCATCACAGAGGCCAAACATCAAATAGTTTGATAAAGCAGGTTTTGACACAAAAAAAAAAAAAAACAACAGCTTGGCCGACGTGAAGGATAAACATATATATTGAGCACAGTAAATATGTACCCATGGTACACTGTTGGTAATAACTCATAAATTCACAGCACTGAAGATTTTTATACTGTATCTCAGCCAGCGAGAAAGCTTCGAAAAAGAAATTCGACTGAAGTTTTTGTTTTGTATTTTCAAATTGAATTTTGAGAAGCTCAAAATGACACGTGGAGATGAACCTTGTGAAAAGAAAAACAAAACAGAAAAAAAAAAAAAAAAGAAATGTGAATCTTATCCATGTGTTCATCAAAAGAGAAGACTGATGATGTTTGATTTTAATGTTTTCTAAATTAGATGACAATACAATCAAGTTTCCTTTTTACCATTGTTGTATATACAAGATCTGATGATAATGATAGGAAAACTCACTCTATCGACCCGAGTGGATTGATAAGGTATGTGTATATAATGTTAAGAGGTATTGTGTATGCAGTAGATCTATTAGGCAAACAATACCACCATTTATATAAACCTACAGTTTTGTTTTGTTCTATTTCTGAGCCATCATTCTTTCCTATAGCTGCCATTTTGGTGAGAAAGCATGCAGGCATGTAAATGTTTGTCCTGGAATTATGATATTTAATAAATCCTATATTGTGCTGAACAAATACTAGGGTTGACTCACTCGAGCCCAGAGGATTTTGAAAAAACAACTAAAAAAAAAACTAAAAAAAAAAAAAAAAACTAAACATTATCAAACATTTCACTTTCAAAAATGAAGACTTTTGCTGTCGATAGTACTGTAATCTTTGTAACAGAGGTAATATTTCTTGGAATTTACTGTACATTTGTCATGAGACACACTCAAAAAGTCAGCACCTCTCGATACTTTTTTTTAAAAAAGGACAAAAAGAAAAAAACCAACAGCATATCCAGACAACCTGATCATGTGTCAGTTTTGAGAAACAATCAGTCATGACACAAATCACGATGTTTCCAAATCCCAATGGCATTTAATTCCATCGCTCAAAACCCTGTTGAACCTTCACAAAACACACGCTTTTTTTGTTTAGAGTGTTTCATGATATCCTTATGAGAAAATAAAATAATTAAAAAAAAAAAACTTTTAAAAAAACAAAAAAAAAAAAAAAAAAAAAAAACTCATAAGTTATAATTTTCCTGTTACTTTCTGTAAAAGACTTCTGAATTTCGGTGCTGAAAACACCTGTGTATATTCTCTAGACATAAGCTGATGTCAGTCCTTTTAACTGCGAAACAGTTTTAGACCTTTTTGTGTTACAATCAGGAGAGGAGTCGGACGAGGAGTGTCCCATGTTCACAATGTGTTTGTTCTTTTTTTTTTTTTGTTCTCAATGGAGTGTCTAGGTCTGTTGTCACTGATAACTTATATAGCTTCTCGAATCATCTCTTCATTGTATTTCAAAATTCAAAATAAAGTTAACATGTTGATGATAAAACTGTGAGTTAACTATGTCGAGGGTCCCGAGCACACTTCTCTGTCGTGGTAGACGTCGCCCCCCCCCCCACCACCCTCTCCCCACGTGACGCGTGATTCTTTTAACATTCCTCATACACCCGCTAACGCATAAACATGGGGAGATCATCACAGCCGAGAGAGAGAGAGAGAGAGAGGCAGCCCCAACGTTACAGCTGGAGATGATCTGATAAAACATGTGGGCAAGTGATGGTGAAGAGTGGGGTGGGAGGGTGGGGGTGGAGGGAGGGTGGTGGGCAGCTGCTTTCTTTGCAATTCTGAATCGTTGTTGTGGTTTTTTTTTCCAAGCGTATACCTTTTTTTTTTTTTTTTTTAGTTTGTTTCTGGAAAAACCTTTGACAATCAGCCCTTCGGTCTTTTATTTTATTTTTTATTTTATTTTTTGAAAAGTCATTCCTATGTATTCTGTATGGCCTAAAAAAAACATTACAGGTATACTGTGCTGTAGAAAAATAAACGAGCATATTGTTCTTTCCTTCTCTATATTGCAGTATATATATATATACAGTATATATTAAAAAAAGAAAGAAAGAAAAAAAAAAGAAAAACAAATGTATACGTAATCAAAGTGATGACAATACTTTGTGCTTTCTTTTTCTTTTCACTGAGTGTGTGAGAGTGTGTGTGTGTGTTTTTAAATGCTTAGCCTTACCCCCAGAAAGAAAAAGAAAAAAAAAAAACTTGTGTAAATGAGGGTGTGACCAAGCTCACTGTAAATAAATTATTTCATGTGTACTTCCAAGTGTACGACACTAATTCGCACCATAAAACAAAGAACACGCATGCCGCTGTCACAGAAATATTCACTTTAAAACGACACTTGGGCGTTTATTGTGGCACTTGTTTTCTTGTGACGATTATGATTACTTATTTACAGTTATTTTATTATCATTTATTATTTTTGCTGTAAAGACACGACTGTTGTTATCCGCAGGGATCGTTCCAGAAAAACTGTAAAAAAATAAGTAAATAAATAAATAAAAAGAAATAAAGAAATAAACTTTAAAAGAAAAAAGAAGGTACAGCTCTTAAAACACATAAAAAATATGAAATCGACATTGAGAGACAAATTTCTCTAGTAAGCAATTCTGAGTGAAATGTGTTGACACAGCATGCTTGGCCCATTCCCATTTTGCATGCTTTTTAAAGCATGGCCATAACACAGCCACAGAGATGAATAATTGACTGATTGCTGCATAATTCAATGCTGTATTGTAAAAATTCAAGGCCTGAAATATTTCAAGCTTTTCTTCTTTTTTTTTTTTTTTTTTCTTTTTTTTTTTTTTTTTTTTTTTTTTTTTTTTATTAAAAATGAGGTTAAAGTTTCAATCAACCTTGAAAGAACAATATGACACACAATGGGCAATCAATCATGAAACCATGCTTCTCGTGGAGTTCGGGCTCACGCTGACTGTCGAGTCTCCTCCGGAAACTTGAGCTCGCTCTGGAGCGAAAGAAATCCTGACATCACGTCCACTTTATCCGTTTAATGACTCAATCGTTCTCTCTCGTTCTTTTTTTTTTTTTTTTTTTTCTTTTTTTTTTTTTTTTTTTTTTTACTGCAGTGAAAGATTCACTCCGCTCGCCTCCAATGAGCTCGTGAGACGTGGGCCGTCCGCAGCTTTTACTCAGTTATTCTGTTTATTTCTCTATCTGATACCGTTTTTTTTTTTTTTTTTTTTTTGCACTGGCATCTGAGAGAGAAGAGGCCCTGCAGCTACATGTTTCATATCACTGCACATTTTGTAATAAATTCAATTCAGTACAAATATGACCATGAGGCACAAAGACTTTAAATACCAAATGTGCATTATAGCTGTGTTGTTGTTGCGTTTCACTTCGCTGTGGTGTGGAAAACGCACGCTGCTGATTGCATATTCAAAGCACCGAAAGCCGATGTGAGAGCTGTGCACTTTATTTACTTGGCTTGACGTGGAGATGTGCTCATGAAGACATCATCCAGACGCGATTATTCCGCATGATCCTGTCTCTTCTCTCACTGTTTGCCTAATGTCACATTGCACAGTTTGTTGTTGTTGTTTTTGTGCTCGCTTGACCAGTCGAAGAAAAGTGTTTATTCTCACAGAGTTGACAGTTTTTCTTTGTTTACGTGCATTTTAAGGATTAAAAAAAAAGTGTGGAAAAGTTCCACACGAGAGAAATGAAGTTGTATTTATACCTCAGCGGAGAGTTAACCGCAGCGTTAACCTCAACTGAGCTAATTCTTCTCTCATCATCGGGTCCAGGAGATGGCCATTTAGTGAAAGCAGTCATTTCACATGTCTCTTGATAACTCCGCGGTGCCCTGGGTCTGTGGAGAGACATTAGGAAGGTGTGCGGGCTGATCGTCTGAAAGATAGGACTAATGTCACCTAATCAGATAGACCATTATGTATTAGCGAAACTACAAAACAGTTTTATCTGACAAGGGCCAGGCCACATTACCTAAATTAACATTTTGCAAGCATGAACATGGAAGACCACAGAGGCGAGGGGAGGGCTATAGGACTGCGGCCTGCGCTTAGACATTCGGCAGTAATTATTAATTTATGATTGTCTCTGGTCTTAATGAAAATGAAAGCCAGGAAAGAGAACAGGGAGGGATAATGTGGCGTGAAATTGAGTTTCATTTGTACAGGGGCCACCTTTTAACTCTGCGCTTCTTAGGCGGAAATGGAGCTGAGCGTCACCCCCCTCTCTCTCTTTTTCTTTCTTTCTCTCTAGAGAATGTATCTCAGTATTATTTCTTTTTCTTTCTTTTTTGTATTATTATTATTATTATCATCATCGTGCCCTCTCCGCTTTCAGTCTTTCAGTCAAAGCGTGTTCATATCCTCTCATCCTTTTGTGATATTTGGGACCAACATGCCCTTTAACATCTCCATTACTCGTGTAAGGCCTTTTCAAAATGACACGAGGCTCTTTGATGTCTGATAACTATGTCAACAAGTTTCTTGAATGGAAATGTCTCAGCACAGAGCTTCGTTAATGTCAACAAGGCAGCGGAGAAAGGTCTTGGACCAGGTTGGCATGAGAGGAGCCAAAAGAAAGACGACTATCCTCCGCAAGACTAAATACAGCATAACACTTTTAAGTGAGCAGTTTTTATTTTATTTTCATTTTAATACAGACGTATTCCGGTAATGTTGATCCCTGTAGTGGGCGACATGCCAGTTTGCAGTCAGTTTTTACACTTACACTGTTGTGATAATGGTTTCTCGGCAGCAACGTTGAAAGTGATTTTGTTATAATAAATGAACTGAAATATCGTAATTCTGCCCACAAAGTTTAGCTACTTTCAATTTCTCTGAAACAGAAACACAAGTCTTAGGAAGTTTTAAAGGGAGAACGAGAGTAGTGATCACTTCCTCCTCGTGTCACTCCACATGCGACATCAGCCATGTGAAAACCTACAGAAAGTGAAAGGAGTTTTTGGCCACACGGGGGCAGTAGATTCAATATTGTGTGAGATTGATTTGAAGTGAAAATTTGCTTCAATATTTACACATCTGGTAGAAACAGAACAGCATTAACACTGATTCACAGCCACCTGACAGTTCAAAATCCAATAAATACCCCACCCCCACCTTTTTTTTCTTTTTCTCTTTTTTCTTTTTGCTCAGGTTTTAGTCTCAACCAACTCCTCTGGGAAATATCCAGATCCTAAGCTGCTAAATGCTCCACTATGTTCACCAGCAGGTGTACACTTTTTTTTTTTTTTTGTTTTTTTTTTGTTTTTGCTGAAAACAGCTACCAGCTATACTGCTGAAGATGACACTATCACAGTGCTGAGAATGAACCACAACAGTAACATTACAGGCCGTAAAATCCAAACAATGAATAAAAGATGTTCTCATCTTTCTCGGTACCGAGGAGAGAACTGCCAAGTCAGACGATAGCTCTGTGTAGGATCATTACTACAAGATGGTACCAGTACAAGTAATTGTATGATCCACTTATAATAGAAAAATTGATTAAAGCTGCTTGAAGTGATTTTTTTTTTCTTCTTCCGTCCCATCCATAACAAGAAACAAGATGATTTGAAACTATTAATCGCGTAAAAACAGCTATTTATTTTATTACAATAACGTTAAATTCATAAACTAAATCCCAACAAAAATCAGTTTCAATATCAATTACCAGCATCGCTCCCACAATAATTCTATTGTTTTTAATTAGCTGCAACCACAAAGCTTACTTTAGAATTTTTAAGCAGCCACTTAATGTCGTGATACATCAGTACAATATGAGACGTGACAGTGAGCTTTCACAAAATTACTCACAGTCAGAGTATCCAAATCACCAGGGTTGGTTATATTAAGTCAATTACATTTTTACAATTGTGAGCGAGGGATGGTTAATTTAGTTTGACCCAAGAGCCCCCCCCCCACACACACACCCCACACCTCCCTACCCCACCCCACCCCACCCACACTCCCCTCCCTTCCCCGTCACTCCCCCAGATAGCAGATGGATGAGACCGGTGACCACAGGCGTGAGGGGAGTGTGTGTCTGAGTGTGTGTGAACCCACTGGATTAGTCTTCATTTGGTGCCTCTGTCATAAGGGAGGGGGGAGAGAGAGAGAAAGAAGAGACTGAACACTGTGTGGCAGAGTAAAGAAAACACACAGGGTCAGGCGAACGCACACAAACACAAGCGTGCGCTATTAACCCCCGCCGCCCCACCCTCAACCCATCCCCAACTACCCCCCCACCCCTCAGCTCATCAACTTTATTTTGCAATCTTCCCTCAGAACCATTAGAATACCCTGAAGAAATGACTTTCCAATTAAAGGGGATCTAGAGGAAGAAGGTTGTTCTTTTTTCTTTTTTTTTCTTTTTTTTTATCTGCGGCTCCTGGAGTTCTTTATTCCAATAATTTAAATTGGAATTGATTTTTCAATGTACCCACTGACTGCTATGGACACAGAGCACAGGACCAAACAGTTCCTGGACTATTTTGTCATCTGTGCACGTTTTTACATGTAAATTTGCACAGGACTTGATAATAATATGTCTCATCCCATGATGAGCATTGAGACGAAACAACAAAAATTGAGACGTTGCATTTAAGCAGTGATTATACAGTAGCATCAGATATTTATCTCTCACTTTATGTGCCGTTTAGTTACTGATCTTTCTTTAATAAGCTCCCACTGATTAACTACAGGAAACAATTCATTTTATTCATCTCTGAGAGCAAACAAACTTCTTCTATCACATTAAGAAGTTCAGATGTATAATCTAAGCAGTTTGTTTAACAGACAGACCGCTAGTAGATTTAGTGTTTATGAGCTTCTCTGCACTCAAAACCATCACTCAGGCCAAGCTTTACTATTACACAGCACTTCCCACATGTTCTCCACACAGGAGGAAACAGTAGTCTGGTCTGGCCCAGACAGGGAGCTGCAGCCTCACATGTTTAAGTTTGACAAAGTGTAGCTATGAACTCCGCAACAACAGCAGTTCCAGCTGCGTTCTAATGAGCATTTATTGCATCTGTACTACAGCGAAGCTCTTTGCAGTGCCTGCTTCAAAGCCAAGGCGATTTCTACTCGGGCTGTTTTACAGATGCGCCGAGAAATCCGAGGCCGTTCTTCTGTGGACGAATGGTTCTGTCTTTTGCTCCTGACAGCTGCGCGGGCTTGTTGTTCGCTCTCTCCTGAGTTGTTTTAATAAAGTTGTGCTGCAAGGAGTAGTGAGAGAAGATTAATGGACGCACAGGAAGTGTGGCAGTTGTGAGAGGATGCAGGACAGAGCGGGCCAGCAGCCATCTGTTCCCTCTCCTTTACAGCTCTCTTAATGGAGAAGCAAAAACCAAACAACATGGATCTGAGCCCTGCAGACAGACACACATGCACACACGCGCACACCTCAGTCGCACACAGCTAAACACAAAACATCACTTCATGTGACAGAGATGAGAGCTAGGCTTTTGTCATTGTATTCCCCCTTGTTGGATGTGTTTGTGCTGGTGTGTGTGTGTGTGTGTGTGTGTGTGTGTGTGTGTGGGGGGTGGGTGGGTGTGTGTGTTTTTGTGTGTGCACGCGCGCATCCCTTTTTTTTCTACCTTTCAGCGAAATAAAGTTGGGTGTGAGCCACGCTTGTGAGATTTAGATGAAAGACACAGGCTGGATGGAACGTGATTAAGAGATATGTTCTTGAGGCAAAACAGGACTTGGCGTTTGCTGAGACAAAACCTAATCAAATTAAAGCAAAACATGGCCATTGTTGTGGAGTGTGTTCCCTTGCTTGTGTCACGTTTTTGAAATGAAACGCTGTAAAATAGATATGGGCTCGTGTCTGCGCAGCATCACCAAGTCAGTGGTTTTATTCAGATTTACACACAGGCACTGAGTAATGACGGTTGTGCCCAATGATGCCTAAAGCACTTTATAGAGCTGTCTGGGTTGTAAAAAATGTTTACTATGATGGAGCTGAATGGCTCACTGAAAGAGTATTATTATTTACAAGTTATTGTTTTAGATTAATTCACTCAGCAGAATTGTTAAAGTCTCTATCCTACGGGCATGGTTCACTCTTCTGTCAGTATGGATTTGCCGTGAGTTCACACTCTTTTACCGGCGCTCCCGTATTTATTATTAGCCTATAATAGAATGTATAGTCCAACTGTTTCTCATTTTGTTTGTTTTGAATGAACGCAGACCATGTCATGTTAAATGACAAGATGCATCGTCTCCCTCTTCCTCCCAGTGAAGACATCTGTACGACATGATGAAGTTTCCTCTCTGAGTATCAATCCTGTAATTGAGCTCAGGGAGAGGAGACGTGATGTGCACACAGAGGAAGTGAAAGGCCTCTCTCTCCCTCTTTCACCCCCCTCCCAACCCCCCACCCCCACCCCTCTTTCTCTCAGTCTTCTCTTTCCTCCTGTGTAGCCTAACCCCCCCCCTCTTCCCTCCTTTCTTCCCCTCAAACTCTCCCACTCTTCTTCTCTACTTCTTTTAACGTTAAATTTGTCAGTCAGCTATCTTCAGCTGCGCATCAGCTGAAATGAGTGCATTAGCATTAGCTGCCACAATATCACTCACTGTTCTGGGCTTCACCACACCACGCTGCAGCCCAGGTCTCAGTAGAGATGAGAGGCACAAGTGGATTCTCATAATAGTGTCTTCACAATCTTTTCACAGCACTACATCCTGAGTGAGACAGCGGCCTGGAGCTACAATGTCTTTACTCATGTCTCTTTATCTGCCTTCCTTGGCGATGTTACTTTCCTATTCTGCCCGTACGATACTGTGGATCATGAGGAAACTGAAGTGAGACCGGATTAAATATTAACACAACCTGACACAGTCCCCACCGGAGCACCTATTCCACTTCACATGATACAATTAAAAACATTCCCACATGCATTGAGCGGAACGCTTGTCGAGAACATGCTGCTTTACAGACTTAAAATAAATCTTATACTAATCTATGGAGAACCTGACAAGGAGGAGGCCAAGGTTTCCATGCAGCCACTTAGCTGAGTAGAGAGCTGGAAAAAAAAAAAAAAAACTGAGAGAGAGATGAGGGCCTTACATTATTTATACGTGCTAATGGCGGTTGGCTGTGTGTGTGAATCAGCAACAGAACAATCTGCTAAAATAGACACACAGCTGTAATCAAGGCCATACATTTCCTCTCCTTCTCCTGTTCTCCACTAAACTGTAGGGTCAATTGGAGTCAGTTTAGAAGCATTTGAAACTCTTGCAGTAGATTATCTCCTTTTAATGGAGACAAAAGACAATGCAGGAGTAGATTGCCATTGCCAAAGGAAAAGATTAGCGCTGTAAAGCTATCCTGGCTAAATATGTGTACAAAGGGAATACCTCACACAGTTTCTACTGTACATAAGATATCATTGTACAGCTACCACAGATAAGAACAATAGCTCATGCGCTTAACCTAGTTTTGTCCGCAAAAGGAACCCATTAGTCTCATTGTGCAGCCCTAAAGCTCAGCATCACAGGGGGGAACCCGCTGCTACATCAACGCACATGTGCCTCTCATTTCCTATGGCAGTCCAGGAGTATCCTTCAACATCCTATTGTAAAGTTTACCAGGGGAGAGGTTCAGTGTATTAAAGTGCCCAGAGAGAAACACTAAATGATGTAAATGCAGGCAGCTGCTTGTTGCTAATGCCGTACAGTAGACGAAGAGGCCCAAGCAAGGCTGGATGTGTACAGTATCTATATAACATTATAGGCTCTCTTTCATGTCCTCATGCTCTCTAATGGGAACAATATGAAGACTAATGGTATAGTTAGAAAAAATGTAGGGAACCATGCTTCAAAACCAAACTGCCACATATTCTGTTTTCTGCAATGTGGTGTAGTTTTGAGATCACAGATTACTGAGGACCTCCACTGACACATCAGTTATGTTCCTGATATGTTCATCTGAACTGAACTGGACGTGATTTAACTCTGCTTTTTATATTAAAGTATATATTTTACACCAATCTATTAACTGATTGTGTTAATTGATTGTATATTAATTGTTTATTAGTAACCATTAATTTTTAGCCCTTGTAGTAACATTTTAACGCTGGATAAATGATGCACATACTCAACTAGCTCTTGTCCAACTATTTTAAGTGTTTATTAACAATTTCTAGTAATTACAGTAATTCTATAACTATTAAGTCCTCCGACTCTCTTTCTCTTTAATCAGTCATCACAACATGTATTCATACATTGACATATTTATTTATGTACAGCTGAAGGGTTATTTTAACATAAATGAACATAAGAGAAAAACCTTTAATCATGGTAAAGTTAACTAGTGTAACAAAACAGTGTTTGGGAAAAACAAATGCAGCAACACTGTCTCTGATCATCATTTGATACTGCGCTGACATGCAAACTCTATTAAGCTGTCTTCAAATATGCAAAAATGATATGATTTTACAATGATTACATATTCACTTCCCCAGCTGGCTGGCTCCAAGCGTCTCCATTTGTCATCGACTATTGTGTCCAATTATATGATTAGCTTTGAACACTCCAGCACTTCGAGAGCTCTCGTGTGTTCTGCCGCGCAGAGTGATTCACAAACAAAGTCATTACAACATGTATTCACACATATCAAATAACAAAACAGATGGCCACTGCACTCGCCGCCTGATTTGTTTTCCACACGAGTGGTAGAAAAAAAAAAAAAAAAAGTATTTTGTCTGAGCTGTGTTTAATGCTGACTGTTTTTATTCCCAAAGAAGAGCAGCTGGCTGTCGCGCTGTTAGATCAGCTCCTATGAAAGACAATCTTGTTTTCATTAATTTCTCTACAACAAAGGCACTTGTTGGGAAGATTTAGAATTACAGCCGGTAAAGCTTCCGGATAATTCATCACAGGGACTTGACAGGAAACTTAATTGTTTTAAATGCCAGTTGCTGTGAGCGGCACGGCTGCTTTTTCTTTGATGTCTAACAGGTAGGACAGATAGATGACCCTCTGATGTTTCATTTGACCTTTGACCTCTTGGTTATAAATCTACTTGTAGTCCAACGGCCAATAAAGCTATCATCGCGTGATGAACTGCAGTTCCCAGAATTCCATGTGAGATGGGACTCTGGTTGTCTGACTCCTTTTATTAAACACAGTGTAAATCTACTCCTGCGATGTGTCACTCTGTTATTTCTTTACTATGAAACACTGTTCAAACCGAGCAGGAGCCATATGGACTCTGAGTGCAGTTTAGCTTCACACTGCTGTTTTTTCAGTAATTGATCACCGACTGTGAGAATCTCATTGTGTTCGCTTGTGAATCAAAACTAGAAACTCTTTTTGAGACTGTGAATGGCACAGTATGACATGAATTATTTATCTAGTTGAGCAGGCAATTGATCCTCCATACGATAACTATTCTGAGAATTGTTCTGGTAGATGTGGTTACACCACAGAGTGTGTTGTCTTTCTAATTGTATAAGGCACAATGTAGTTACTCAGCTGCTCTGACTCACTGTCTAATCCAGTTAAGACTGTGTTTGGTGCGACAGACACGTTAACTTGATTATTTAAACAATTGGCAACACTAAATCAATTCTTAGCTCTGGTGATGTTTGTGCAGGACACCTATCAAAACTGTCACATTCAAACACATTTTTTTTTCTCTCCTTCATTTAAATTAAACAGTTGTCTTTGCAGAGATGGGACTGTCACACATTCAATACCTACTAACTCACCACTTGTCTGTCATTTGAGGAATAAATTGATGATGAATTGCAGGATGTTGCAACATGGTGCCTGCGCTCGCAGCACAGCTTTGACATTAAAGAATCCCCGAGCAGAGAGGAGTTTTTTCTCTCTTAAGGTTAAGGTTGCTTTAAATCTAGTAAATAGCCTCGCTGACATCTCTTGAGGATGTTACTGTAAATGCACTTCAAGTGACTGAATCATTTAACATCTAATCAATATGATTCGCATTGCACCATAAACACACTTCAGTCTCATTCCTGCTTGAGGAGAGCTGTCACGACTGGAGTTAACAACTTCTCTGCGAAGAGGTGGAACGGTTATTTCACAGAAGGACAGTTTGAAATATTTGCTTCTCTAAAGTCAGTTAAGATATAATAGGACGCAGAAACAAAAAGGAAAAAAACACGCACAAAAATCTATAACTATCCACTTAAAAAGTAAAGAAAGCTGCGTTATATCCTGGTCAGGCAGGTAGATGTGATCTAGCTGTGCCATGCTGCCATCACCTGGTCAATAAATTATCAGCAACTTTCAGGACATTTGGGGTCTGTGTTATAATTACATACAGTATGTCATTTTATATAATATTTACTTGGTCATAAAGGTGCTTCACAGGCGATGTGATGTAGCCACTGAACAAGCAGGCAAACCCACATTGTTTCCTGTTACATAGCGCTGCCTCTGCCTGTAGAGCCCTTTATAGTTACTGAGCCACACCATGAGAACGCAAAAGAAAAAGTGTCTCAATATTCATACACAATAACAAACGAAACACTTGAGATACTGTGGGCTATGTTTTAAATGATTACCAGCTTTATTTTCGCCTGCGTGTATTACACCTGAGCCTCAGACACCCATGCTGTGTCTGCCAGAGCAAAGATGCACAGAAAACATCTCAAGTCTCATGGGTGAGTCAATCAGCTCTGAACGCAGATGTTTTTGCCACAACAGCAGCACTCCCATACTGTGAGTGTAAATTACACCTCGGAAATTAATTGCAAGTTTTGATCCTTTTGATAATGAACCATGTACGCAGTGATGCATTCGTTGTTACATTGTGCCAAAGCCTGCGCGGTACACATACATGTGCCTCGTGACGTGAAAAGTTTGATGGCTGTTTCATATCATCGCACTGGTCATGTTGCTCATCGATCGAGTACTACCCGTGTGTGTGTGCCTGCTCTTCCGTCTCACACTTCGCAGGTAATTCCTGTACAGAATCACACTGATCACCCTGTCTTGGAACTGTTTTGAGACAATGTAATACAGAATAATATCTAACACTGTACTCATGCTCATCAGGAAAGAAGTGAAGACTGCTCCCAAGCTAAAACTGCCATCTTTGTCCAGCAAACGTAGAACCAAACACACGTGAAAAGGCACAAAACACACCAACACTTGGATAATGAGTGTGATGATAATCTTGATTGACTTTTGCTTCACTTTAGGTTTCAGTTTAGAGGTGCGGCCGTGGATCAGATTATCCACTATGATAATATAACAAACTATCATCATACATATGGGAACCAGGAAGAAGAAGATGAGTCGTACAAAGTTAACAAGGTTATTGTGACGCAAGTAGATGATGTCTTGCATTTTGATGCAGGTGGTAAAGTTGGAGGCACGATCGGGGTCATTTTCATTGAAGATCAGGGGCACAGAGCTGCCCAGAGTCATGACCCACACGCCGATACTCCCCACCACGGCCTTGGGGACGTTCCTCAGCTCTTTGCCATGTTTTGGTTGGACGATAGCCATGTAGCGGTCAGTGCTGATCAGAGCGAACAGCCACAGAGCCATGCAGGGGTAGAAAATGGTGAGAGCGGCATTGATCCGGCAGAACAGATCTCCAAAGGGCCAGTAGTTCTGGTGGTGGTAGACCATCCTGAAGGGAAGCAGCAGGATGAAAGTAAGGTCAACCACTGCCACGTTTATCATGTAGACAGTGACGGAGTTCCTCTTCTTGGTTGTGAGAGCAAACACCCACAGAGCAGTGAGATTTACCACGACTCCTATGATGAAGATGAAGCTGTAGAAGATGAGGCTTGACATGTGGTACTCCACAGATCCCAGCTCGGGCGCCACTTCACCAGACTCCACAGACATGTTGGAGTTGTTCAGATCCCGGTTCATACTAAAACTTCAGCAGAAAGAAACTTGTTTAGTGAATTACAGATCAAAGTCCTTGCAATTTATTTCATTTAACTTATTTTTGCTAACAATAGCAAGCCATCTATTTTCATGAAGATGAGTCATCTGAGGTGTCTCTTTGGAAAACATTAAGTCAGATCTGACCAGAACAACTCTGTGACTTTCCTATAACATATAAATGGAACAGAAAAGGTTAAGAATGGTTTCTGTGATTACATTTTTCCCCAAAATAAATTTGTAATATTTCAAGCCTAAAATTACAAACAACCTGAGAATTAGTCTAGCAAATGGAACTTTAAGTTTTTTCCCAAAAAAAAAAAAAAAAAAGAAAGAAATGATGCTGAAATAATACCTTATTAGTCCATCTCAGAAAAAAATAAACAATAACACACATTCATAAAAAACACCTTTTCCTTTTTTTTCAGTATAAACAGTGAGTGATGGAGGAAAAGGAATGTGCGAAATAGTGAAATTTACAGGAAAAACACTGAGATTGAAATAGCCAGAGGTTATTTTTAAATATGGATGTGTCTGTTTCTTACAGTTTGCAGAAACTGCAGCTTGATAATTTGAATACTTATTTTGAAAGCTGCGCAGCTGCACGGTAAATTAGGCGGATGACAGTTCATCGTTAAATGTTTGATATTTAAATGATAGAGTTTCTGTCTAAAACACCGGTCCGAAATCTCTTGTAGGTGTAAAGTTTAGTTGGTGAGTTTCGTCACGTTGCATTTGATGATGGTAATGATGATATTACCCTATGCTTATGTATTTATTTTTTCCAGTGATAGGCAGTATAGAAACAATAAAGTGACTATAACTTCGCCCACAGTGATGATTCAAATTTGGAAGTAAAATAATGTGACCTTTATATTTCATATTTGAAAATATCATATTACTATAGTTGTATTGTACTGTCTATAAATTATGTTGTAGGTTACATAATGTAAATTGTGGGTGATAATGAAAAAAGCAAACAAACAAACAAACAAAAAACCAAAGCAACAACAATCAAACAAAAAACACTTTAAAGCTGAGGAATAAAACTGTGTCACTCTCCAAAAAACACTTCACTACTACATGGTGCACAGCGAGTAGCCATAAACCATGACAGTCAGAATGACTTTTTTTCCCCCTCCGTCTTAAAAGTGAAAGTGATCTGATCAGGTAGCCTTGTCCAGACAATAAAAGACTGCACTTACCACAGAAATCAAACAAACATCTTGTCAAGATGGCACCAACAGGTTTATGAAGCGGCACAGCGATTTATCTGAGCACTTTGCTATAACAGCCAAAATAGGGAAGTGAACACTTTTTCAAAGGGTAATGTGATGGAAATGGTGGCGAGACCTGAGCACAGTGTAAAGCCCCCATCACTTCCTGTGTCGACTGTGGGCTGTAGTTTCTCTTCTTTAGATTCCTTTACAGTATCTACGTAGTTGGAACACAAAGGGCTACAGCTTTCCACAGTCTGCAATTACACCCCCTTAAAGAAAATGATGTGCCATTAGAAGTGGGAGTGTGTTTGGCAGGCAGAGAGATGGCAGATTTAGGGCGAGTTATTGATTGGAAAAGTGGGGTCTGTCACAGCACATTAGTTCTCAGGGGAGTAATCCACAGCAGGTTGCTGTGAGAAGCATCTGCTGCTGGAGAGAAGTAATTAAAAACAGGATGTTGAGGCAGTTGCCATATAAACAGGAAATAAGATGGTGGTAATAGACACTTCACGCTGATGCTGTGAGATGGTTTTACACCACGTCGACTTAATGGATGCAAAGCGCATACCTCAGGTGAAACACTCAAGGTCAGTCTGGACCTGGTTTGAATGCAGATGAATGTGTGTGATTAATGTGTGTGTGTGTGTGTGTGTCTGAGAGATAGAGAGAGTGAAGAGCGGGGAACAACTATGAATTAGGACATTTGGCTGAAAGTGCGTTGCACAATCAAAACTTCTTCACCCTCTTCTCGTAACTAATACTTTTTATTCTCATTACAGATCTTATAGAAGAGGAAGTCAATCATACATTCCCACAAACATTATCAGTTTCACTTTCGTGCTCTTTCAGACTGCATGCCCCCTTCTGTCTGACGTGATTCAAAGATTACACTTGTTTGTTTCGTATTATGGTTTTGTTGATGCAGATATGCCTTTTAATCAGCTCTGACGATGAACCTTTTTTTTTTTTCTTCCCACGGTTGCCACGTTAGTTTTACACCCTGAAGCGTATACAGTTTGTACGGAAGCTGCTCATTCGCTCAAATTCTTATTCCTGGGAAATAATTGTCTATCGGCTTGTCCTCTCGATGTGTCTTAAAAATCTCATACCAGATGGTACTTTGTGTTCATTGCAATATGTTGTTATGACAACAGTCTGTGTGATGTTTTCCTCTCCTTGATACTTGTCATGTGGTTGCCTCAGTAAGTTCCCTGCTCCATCATAAATTCTTTATTATTCAGGTGTATTATGAAGAATATAATTGCTTTTATTTTATTTACAGATATCCACACAATGTTTCCTGCTAAAACATTTATTTTATAATCAATCAATTTGGTTTAATGTCAAAAAGACAAAAGAACATTTTTACAAAAGGATTAATTGATCCTCTTCTGTCGTGCCTGTCAATACTGAGATTAGAAGAACAATGTGTGTGAAAAGCTCATTTTACTTCCTCTGCACTCACCTCTTAACCCTGTTTTACACTGTCCCCTAGAGGCTGAAAGTAAACACTGCAAAGTCTTCAGAGTACTGAATGTATATAATACTAGAATATTATAAATATGATAATGTAATCTGTAATAGCTGCTGCAGGAAATAATGAACATTTAGGAAGCATTTTTCATATGCTAATACATAAACACATTCCTACTATAAATGATCAGTTTAAGTGTTTGTTAAGCCGGTGCTATGGCTTAGCTGGTTAAAGCACTTGTCTTGTAAACAGAGGATCCTGTGTTCAATATCTGCCAGTGCCTGATGAGCAATTACATCAAAATGAATAGACAGAGTTTTCTCTTAAATCATTACCATGGTGGGATAAATAAAGGCTATCAATCTAAAGAAATGTTAAAGAGGCATAGGAGTAGCATACTTTCAACAATAAATTATGACTCTTATGATATATGTATATGTATATGTATATGTATATGTATATGTATATATATATATATATATATATATATATAAACACACACACATAAATGGGTTCGACTCCTGGGTAGGGGTAGAAAATGGATGGATAGATATACACAGAAAAGTGAAATGACCTTGTTTAAAACTCATATAATGACATCTATTTTCTCGCTAATAGAAAAAGTTCAACCAATCGTCGTACATGAGTTCATAATTGGCTCCAACCTCAGTAAAGACTCTGTTCTGAGCATCTTAGTACAGGAAGTTTTCATATTTGTAAGGTGTGAGTTATGTTACATGTTGTGTTATAATTCACCTCCAAACCAAAGCAGTAATGAGGTCACACTTTTGCTGGTACACAGGCATCGTACACTCAGATCTCGAAGCTGAAACACAGAGAAACTCTCCTTTATTAGTTGAATAAAAACAACTTTAATGCTTGAAATTATATGACTGTATCCACACCTGTGGTACGTTCAGGTTTTTACAGGTGTGAATATGTTGTGTTGAGCTCTCCAGCCTGTCTCTTTAATTCGTACTTTGATTTAATTCCTTGAAAAATCAGGTGATATAAGAAAAAAAAGAAAGAAAAAAAGAGAAAAGAAGCCGTGATAAAGCAGATGGCAATTATATGTGTGAACTACAGTGTTTATTGCAATACAAGAATCTATCAAACTATCAGCAAGGGACATGTTTCAGTGAAATATTATGGAAGGAAAAAAAAGTGAAGAAAAATAGAGCATGTGAGGGGTCGGGATGCAAATAAACATCTAATAATAGCTTGTGGTGAGTGACTGCCAAATAGTATATCTCAGTGATGACTGCATTCATCTGCCAACTGGAACAATTTGCCAAGAAAGAAGAAGTTGGAAATATTTTTGATATAAAAAAAAAAAAAAAAGATAGTAACAACCACAGGAATTAGTGTAATTGTTTTATTAGGGATGAAAACTGATGTTTGTTTTCGGGCTAATAATTAATTGAATGACTCACTAGTTCAAATTCTTAGTATTTGTTTGTTAGTTTGAACTTTGTAACTTCACAAATGACACAACACCAAAGTTCCTGGAACTGATTGCATCAACAAATTTTAATTAATATCTCTTTGATCATAAGACATATCAAATAACAAATGTGTGGTTAGAGAAAACTTGTTGTTGAGTGAAACCTTTTTTACTTGTACTGATGAACTTTATGATCTACCAAGATAACACTTTCTTTAGTGCATTGACTGGTTCTCTTGTATCTTCAGGTGTGTTTTATTTCTTCCGTATCGTCTCATGATCCTTGAGGAACAGTTGCAATGAATATTTTTTTTTCTTTCTTTTTTTCGCTCGCTAGTCACTCGCTAAAGTTTTGTGAGTAATTTTTCAGTGAGGCTTTTTTTTAAATGAATCCTTCATACAAATAAGCCCTATGTGTTATAAAGAATGCAGTGGTGAGGACCTTATTCACCAACGCTTGATGAACCATGAGAACACAATCATGGACAAGTCTGTGGCTTTAAGGAGTCATGTCGATAAATGACCTCCTCTGACTAAACTTGGCCTCAAACTTCCTTCAAAGTCCTCTTCCTGACACACAGAGGCTAGCTTTTGTTACTGATAATGTGTTATGGTGCATTTAAGTGTAAGTTTTTTTTTTCCCTCAGGTCAAATATATATAGAGCCAGTCCATATATTTATGTAATATATTATGTAAAATATATTAGTGTATCATCAGTATAAAGGCATAGATCATGTTTACATATGTAACGTAAAAATAAAGATGGATTTTACCGGCAATTCTGTTCATGCTGGATGACTAACGTGAATTTGGAAATTTATTCCGACGTTCAGCAGATGCTCTGATCAACATCATAATAATGCAATCCATGAGGAAGTAAATGTCTGTACTTGACACACACACAAGCATGTTAGGCAAGATGTTTGTATCATAGTGCACACACAGGAACACTACGACTTCTGGTAGTTCTGCAAAAACTGCCATGAGAAAGCAGATTTTGATGTAAATTAATCATGCAGGTTAAAAAGATGAATAAACAGAAGGACTTCAAACTTTAACAATGGAAACAAAAGACCTCAGCAGACACATGTGAGTTACTTTAACAGAATCAAACAAATAAAAGTCCAAACTTAAACTAAAAGATACTAAGTTCAGGCATGCCCTGAAAATGATGAGGTTTGACATTGTATAACATGTATTTCAAGGTAAAGTAAAAATTTTCTAAATCTAAAGATTAAACCACAAAATGGTGCAGTGACACATATAATGTACACACGGTGTTATAATTATGAACTCTGACGTAATAACATTCACTCATGTCATTTTTTTTACATGATATTTTATTATAGGTATTTGTCAAAAATGTTTAAACTAGGCAAAAAAAAAAAAAAAAAGGAAAAAACCTTTTAGATTTGATGATCTGTGGTGACCTTTGTTACTTTGGTGACCTCAGATCACAAATGAGCATTTGCAGACTTAAAAACTAAAAAAAGACAAAAAAGACCAAAATACAAAATCTCACATGAAAAACACATTGAGAAGTGGACACATACAAAAAAATGTAAATCTGTACAAACATGAGCTATGAAACATGTCAACAGATCCAGCGCTTTAGACAAATAAAATGATACCTGATCTCAATAACCATTAATATTGTTTCATTTGTCGAAAAGTAAAACTGACTATTTATACTTAGGTATTGTAGCATTGTTATATTTCATAGAATTCCACACAAACAGCAAAATAAAGAAGCTATTAAATAAAAATGTTTCACATCCAACTTTAGCATGAGGAAACGACTGGTTTACTGGTTTTCCTGAGACATTTGAGCTGTATGTGCTAACATAAAATTTGAAATTGTGAGTCTTGTTTCATTTTCAATTGGATTTTATATCTACTTCCACTTTAATATTTCACTTCCTTAATCTAAAGTAACACTATGAATACATTATCTGTGGTTTGTCTTCAAACAAGAATATATAAAGTTATATATTCAAATGTGTTGTTTTTTTTTTTTTTTTTTTTTTTTTAATGCAACTCTTTGAATGTCAACTTGTTGATGTTCATCAATGTCTTTCTCTTTATCAGTTGACCGTTCACTTCCTCTGCTTTGTGCTCTTGTCACCTCTGTGCTTTGTTAGCTTACCTGAGCATTATGTTCATGTTAATATGTAAACAATGGAGGCGCTTTGTTTTTGTTGATGTTTTTCTTTTTTTTCCTTTATGTGAACTAATTTGGTCCAGGACAGCTTAATTCTTATAGGTCCAAATGCTGAGTAGCGGCGTTGATACAGCTGAGTCTGTTTCAGTCTGAGTCAGTGTCTGAGTTTATCTGAGTCAGTGTCCTGACTTAAGCAGATCTGTTGTGCCAGTTTACTCATGCCGGTATGCTCTCCTTTCATGGGTTCCACTTATAGAACAACTGTTGAGATGGATCTTGTTGCCCTCAACAATATCTTTGGAGGAGCCTTCAGGTGAAGTCCTCACTGCACTGGAGAAGGACATGCTGACCTGCAGCTTCAGCAGCTTCTTGAGTTTCCTCTTGTAGCCCTTGCAGGCAAAGAAGTAGATAAAGGGATCCAAGCAGGTGTTGAGGTTCATCAGACACACCGTGATGTGCAGCGACACCTGGAAGGCCGTGAGATCAGCGCAGTCAGGATCCGACACCAGCTTGCGGATCATGTACTGCAGGAGATCGATGTGGTAGGGGCTGAAACAGACTACAAACACCAGGGACACGCAGCAGATCACACCGATTGCTTTGCGGCTGCGACCAGACTTTTCTGTCAAATGGTTGGACTTGGCTGTTAGGTGGAGTTTGGAACATAACACAGAGTAACACCCCAGGATTGTTATCACAGGGATGATGTAACCCAGGAAGACGGCACCAATCAATACAGTGGCAATGTAAGGAACTATCTCAAAGTTGGGGTATTCCATACAGGTGATGTAGCCATCACTTTCTTTGTTGGTCATGTTCATACTGAGGAGAGGGAGGGTCTGTACTAAGACCACGAGCCAAACAGCGACACAAATGTAACGCACGTTGCTGACCTTCCTGAAACGACCAAAGCGCAGTGGCAGGACCACAGCGATGAACCGGTCGACACTGAGGCAGGTCATGAAATTGACCCCTGCATATGTGTTCATGTAGAAGATGAGGCCTGTAAATTTACACAAACCCTCACCCATAGGCCAGTGGAAACCCATCCCGTAGTAGATAATCCTCAGAGGCAGAGACAGCGCAAAAAGGATATCAGAAAGGACCAGGTTGAGAGAGTACAAGGTGGTGGAGTTCATCTTCTTCAGGTTCGGGCGGATGACGTGGAGGGCAAGGCAGTTACCCAGCAGCCCCACAACAAACACTGTACTATAGAAAATTGGCATGAGGACCCTGGCATAGTCTCGGTGAGCGTACAGGGTGTTACACTCAGAACTGTTGGTGGGTGTGGACATGTTGGTCATATCCACAGCAGCTGAACCCATCTTGATATTTCAGGAACCAGATACTGCGTGAAGGAAAGTAAAACATGTCAGAAGGGGGATTATAGGGGATTTACATCTTCTTTTGCATTTTGGTTTGTTTTCCTGTTTCCACTATAAAAAGGTCAATAAAACCAGACATGTCATGTGAATTAGCAAAAAAAACAAAGAACAAAAACGTAATCACATAATGAAGCAATCAATGTCTGTCTCTTGAAATGGAATGTTCTTTTTTCTTCCTGTCAAGCTAGAAGCACATGTTTAGGACTTTGCTTTCAAGAAGGAAGTAAGAGAGGTTACAATATTGCTCGTTACTCCTTTTGAAACAACATGTGACATTAACAGATGTTTCTGTAAACATTTAAGCCTTTTACTTTAATAGTTTTCTATAAAGACATACAATTTAAGGATATCAACATAATTCAAGTGGTTTCTATTATTTGTAATAAATTGTGAAATAATTAAAAATATTATTGATTATTATATTATTGAGATGAGGGACAAAGGCTGCAGTTAGTTTTTTTTTTTTTTTTTTTATTCGTTTTACTGTCATTATTCAAAACTAACTTTTACGTGATGAGCAGGTAAACTGAGCTCTTGTAACTCAAGATGTGTAACCCACAGTTAGATCAAGGGACAGTTTGGCTTTCTGGTGTATAGTGCCACCTTGTGAATCTTTGTAAGCAAAGCAGGGAAACCACCTTCACCTTTACTAACCACAAACTGCCAGTGATGGTTCTTAAAACAAAAGGTGAAAGTAAAAATAAAAACAAATCTGAAAATCAGGTACAGACTAAAGGACAGACTTCTTTTTTTTTTTTTAAAAGACTCATATTAAAGCAGTTTGACTTTGAGTCTCTTTATTTTGTAGTTCAACAAAGAGCATCATAATATCAAGATCTTCTTTTTTTTTATCATTTTGAGAACTTTTTCAGTTTGACTATACATGAAGATTATAATAAAGAAATAACTGACAGCAGCATCACAACAATCTTCCCGCCAACATTTTCAACCTATTTGCACATTCATCCTCTGATGTATATATTTCTCTCACTGGACAAAGATAGGGTATTTTGTTCCTAAAAGTGACATTAAGGAAGTCTGTGAACAATAACACAGCCATACTTTGATTCTTAATGCAGCTGCAACACTCTCACACTCGTGTTGCAAAAACACTTGGTGTTGAGAGATGTCTTTGTAAAATGAGGAAGTCTGCTTCCCCAGGGTGTTCTGCCTTAGAATGGTTGGCAAAAAATTGTAACCCGCTCCTGCTGTGGCTATCTCCTCATGCAGCGGAGAAACACATTTCCTGGCCCACTGACACTAATAAAGAGGTAATAAAGATCGTGCATACTATTACACTAGCAAACACCTTTCCTATCAATATATATATATATATATATATATATATAAATATTAAAGAATTTGAGAATAAATCAAGTTTGTGTGTCAATAATATACTTTATACTTTTACAACTCACACTCACCCAGTTATCTGTTCGCATCAAATCATGTGTAACTGTGAGTGTGTGTGTGTAACTGATGACTTTCACTCTCCTATTAACATGTATTTGGACTGGATTTGACTGTGATGTAACTGATAAGCGTAATTGCAAAACATGTGACAATGATCCCATACTCCGCAAAACAGCACATTGTTCAAAACGTGATTGATTTTTAACTGTTCTTTTCTTGTCACAACTCATAACTCACAACTCATCAACTCAGCAGATACACACATGTCTGTGTGTATATGTGTATATATAAAAATATGCATTACTATGTACATATATTTGAATTTATGTAAAGCAAATACATTTCCCAGATAAGAAAAAGAAACTTACCTCACAGACAGACTTTGTTTTTCCTCCAAATTTACTGAAACCGCATTGATCCAGAGGATTGTATAAAAGTTTATCTGAATTAGAGGACCTGTCCTAACTACACTACAACCACACTGCGCTGAGTGAGAGGAGCATGACATACAGAAAATCAAGATCCGTATCGGTTGCCAGTAACCATGGTGACAAAATATCCTGTTCTCTCTCTCTCTCTCTCTCTCTCTCTCTCTCTGTCTGCCCGTGTGTGTGTGTGTGTCTCTCTGTCTACACTTCTCTCACTTTTAATAAACCTCTCAAACTTTTTTTGTATATCTCAGCACCACGTTCTGACTTGAGTGATTACTTTGATTGAGTATTTAAAGTAACAAAAGCCACATAGGTTATGGCACTAAAACCGAAGTGTATAATATTTCATTTAACTTTTGTGATTAATTAAAGCCTGGACTGAGCCATCTGTGACACATTTCAGGAGAGGGAAATCTAAGTTTCATACACATGCTGTGCCATGTGTGCAGGATGTGGCTTCAGCTGACACCTATCTTGCTGTATTCATATGAACAAATAGTTTTTTTTTTTATTGATGCTACCGTTGCTCTTTTTTGGCGCAATAGTTGCATCACATTTCTCTCATATAACATCTATTTCAACAACATTTTTCATGGTTCAGTAGAAGAATGACGTTTCCCTTTAGACTTGTCAAATGAGTGACAACAAACCAAGGAACTTCCCCTTCGCTCCTGAAACCTCTTTGTTTTGTTCTTTTTAACCTTACAGTTTTCAGAAAATGAGACCCACAACTATTATGACTAATTTTAAACTATAAACATTTCGTCATTCATGCTTACATGTTTAACAGGTGTCAAAGATTTATATCAGTGGTGTGTGTGATTTTCATTTTTTCTGCCCCACATCACCTATGACTTCCTGTGGTAAGAGTGTCTATCAATCTCAATTTACCAGTAAACAAGTTGTTAAGCAGTGTCAGGGTAAAGAACAGAAACACATTACATTACATGTACTTTAGAGTGAGAGATCAGAGACGAGACTGAAAGTTACATGTGGTCCAGCCACGTGTTCCTTTTATATTACACGGAACAAAAAAGAAATCTAAAAGGAAAGTGACCACAAATTTTAATATATATTAACATTTGTATTATTGGATTAAGATTATTGAATGTGTAACCAAAGCATTCTTCTGTTCTCAAAAGAACTGTCATGCGCATGTAATGCACAACTGTTTCCTCTGATTTTAACACCTTTGAAAAAGCCTTGCATATTTGGGTATCGCCCACCTACAGGATAAACACCACAGAAAAATATAATAATATTTTTTCTTTCTTTCTCATTTTATTTGAACCACTCACCTATCTAGATATATGTAAATGTTTGATTATAGATTTATGTGACACATTTCCACATCCGTTTAAACTCCTATCAAGATGCAGGAAAAATGCAACAACACAAGGAAAAAACATTTCTGTATGAAGAATGTTGAGTATCTTAAATGCTTCTGAACACAGTCGAAATCAATGTATAAGAACATTATTCTGTGTTTTCCTTTTGAATTACCACAACTCTTCCTTTGTGCAAAACAAGCAGAGGAAGTACTGTGACTTCCTCATAGCATGGCCTTGTGGATCTGACTCACTGGGCTCCAGACAACCTAATCACACCCAATGCAGACGAAAAACATAGACATGGTATTCTGCCACAGCTATTCATAGCAAACAATGGGGCCAAATACCAAAGAAAGAGCACCTCATAACATCATAACTCTCAATCTCCACATTTTGGGGTCTTATTGTATTTTTTTACACAGAGATAGCAACCAATGATAATAATAATAGTAATAATAATGATAATTAAAGATCATCATTGTGGGTTGTACTGCACATTGGTTCTCAGCAGAAAATCATTTGATGTTTTTGATGCATTTGATATTTTGATACATTTGATAGGTGTTGTCTCCTGTGAATGAGAGTGTGAAAGTGTTGAGAAGGAAATCCTCTCTTCTGACCTCTGTTATTTATATGTGGTTCACTAATAAGACACACATACTAGAAGAATGTAAAGGTGTCTTCAAATATTAATCATCCTGTTTATTACTATTTATTTTTACACCTTTAGTCGCTGTGACGCTGCTCATTTTGCCTTGAGGGACCAAGATGAAAATACACGGTTAAGTTTATAATTTGAATTGGTGATTGCTTGCAATTATATTCCAATATCATTTCTTAGTATCACCAGTGTCAACATAGTTCAATGACAACTCTATTTACAATCTGCCGTTAGGATCAAAACCCACTTTTCCATTTTGATGAAAAATGCATCAACATTGTGATAGCAGGCATCTTTGTCGCCTCTCAACACAAGATTGAGATAGGGTTGCAAAAGTAGTACAGGAAACTTCTGTGGCTGTTCTCCTTCTTTAGACAGACATTGGTTGGGTAAGAAAATTCACATCATACCATTACTGTGACAATTACACCTACTCACTGATGGAACTTTCCAGCACTCTACTGTGAAAAATGATAATCTAATTAATGTTAAATGTTAAGACAATGACAGACATTTCACTACACTAAAACATTTCAACTGAAACTGTAACTGTATCAGTTGTAACAACTGCAGACAGAACAGAAGTGGCTGCACTTGCAGCACAGGATGTGTTGAAATCATATTATGGCTCTTTTTCTACTTAAAGCTCTGCTTTATACTGTACTTCCCACGTAGCACAAAACAAATTTTAACATGGAGTGTGCATCGTACATTTTTGCAAAATGTGCGATGCAAATATTGTCCCTCACCTCCTCTCAGGTGAACAGTTCTCTCTTGTGGTAAGAGCAAAGTACTGCAGCCGTGGGGGGCTCTTACTCACAGTGGGGTAAAGGAGAATGACACACGGTTTGTATGTCACATCTGTTTATAGTACACAAAAACATGTGCTGTAACGTTAGTAAGTCACGGGATGGCAGCAATGTCTTAACAGCTCCGTCACAGGCAAATTCATTTCACAATGTTCTTAAAGATAAATGTAAAGCCTGATAGATTTTCTAGATACTGTGTGATCTCTTATCATATCACTAAACTTTATTTCAGATGATAATCATGGACTTGTTCTCTGTAGTATCTGATTCAGTTTTAACTGGATAACTAAAAATTGTGTCTAAAATGACATATAATAATAAAGAAAGGAACCAAACAGTGGATTGTAATTGTATATGTCACCTACACATAACTGTAACTGTCACATGTTACTAGTGGTTATGTGTTTACATCAGCACTTCTTGGCAAAAGCCAGGCATTGGCCAAATATTTACACAACAACGAAGTCAAGCTCCATTTGTTGACGATAAAATGGCGGCCAAGAATTCAGGTTTTTTTGTGCAGTTATTTAAAAAAACAACAACAAAAAAATCAAAAAACAAAAACTGAAGCTTGTAGTCTCACTGATGATAACCTCTGGCTGGTTAGAAAGTCTCTGATGTAATGACACAACATTTATACAGCCACAATGAACTGCCAAAGGGCCCATTTCAGAAAGTGGCCCCAAACAAAATAATAAATAAATAAATAAATAATCAATTAATAAATGTTCTGCACAAATATGCAAGTTTCCAATTATGGTTGTTGATGAATAATTCTACAGTAGTGCCAACAAATGTTACATCCTGTTTCCTGTTGAAAACTGAATGACTAAACAACTAAGTATTGAAGTAGTTTTAGGTGTCACCGCTACTGAAGTGCAGGTGTCAGTTTTGAAAGACTCCTGCCAGCGAGTGTTAAAAATGTTGACGATTATGCTGTGCAGAATATTCACTACTTCAGTTTTGTGTTTGGTGAAAGAGTCATTGTGTGAATGCAGTGTGCCACTGATTTGCCATAAAGTTTCACTGTACTTGATGAATAACATGAAATATTTAAATATCGTTTCTCTACATCATTGCCAGCACCTCCAGGCATCGTCTGACCACTGTTCATTGGGGGAATCATTAGCGGAAGTATAAAATGTGGAAGGGTTTTTTTGCCAAGCACATAACAGCATAAAGCCAGGAGTGTAATGTGGTCAGACGTTAGCGAGAAGAAGAAGAAGCTATCACAAAGTCCCTCCGTCATTGATGAGGAAGTGGAAATGTTGCAGTCCAACACAAACACTATGATTGTATGTCAAAAGACAAAGCTGACTCCAACCAAAAGGTCACAAGAGATAATAGTCACAGTGTTTCACGAACTGGGACATTTTTCATGTGAACTTGTGAATTCTGATTGGTACACCATGTAAAGGAAGCACAGTGGGTTTGTGGGTGTTCTTTTGATTAAACATTGTGATAAGCTTTGAGATATTGATTGTTTTGCACTTATTTCATTTTACTTGTAATGGAAAATGAATCCTTTCCAAAACATGTAGCAGCTATCAGCTTGTAGGGCTGTCAATAGACTAAAAAAAGTGACTAATTAATCACACATTTTGTTCATTATTATAGATTATTCACAATTAAAAGTAAACAAAAGAGAACTTCCTGTGGTGGCAAGTGGTTTTTATCATGTGCTCCAGTGCATTAGCATTAGCATTACAGCTACCAAGTGCCATAATGTGTGGGAGACAGTTATCACTGCCCAAATTTTGAAACTATGGCGGAGCAAACTAGACTATGAAGAGGCGCTACAGTCTTCGGATAAGGGAATAAGGATGAAAGATTACTCTCTCCATCTTCAACTGCCATCTCTTCCATCTGACTGACTGCAGGCAAGTCACAGTTTTGTGCAGATAATTGCTGGCTTTCATGTCAGAGGTCAGCACAGTAAACAAACTTGCTTTAAACTAAACTTGCTTTAACCGTGTTGAATCATTTTATCTATCTATAATGCATCAATATCTGCAATTAATATGACTAAGATTAACGTGTTAACACTGACAGCCCATTGATGTTAACACTGACATACGTTGCTGTCACATATTGCTAGTGGTTATGTGTTAACATCAGCACTTCTTGGCAAAAGCCAAGTGTCGGCCAGACATTTACACAACAACGAAGTCAAGCTCCATTTGTTGACAATAAAATGCCGGCCAAGAATTCAGTTTTTTTGTGCAGTTATTTAAAAAACAACAGAAAGTCTCTGATGTGATGACACAACATTTATACAGCCACAATGAACTGCCAAAGGGCCCATTTCAGAAAGTGGGTTTAGTGGGTTAGAGTTTTGACTAAACTCACTTTCTGAAACAGGCCCCAAACAAAATTGTAATAAATATTTAAAAAAAAAAAAAATCAATTAATAAATGTTCTGCACATATATGCAAGTTATCAGTTGTGGTTGTTGATGAATAATTCTATAGACAAATGTACAAACAAATGTTACATCCTGTTTCCTGTTGTCAACAAATAGAGCTTGACTTGTAAACTTGTTGTGTAAATGTCTGGCCAATGCCTGGCTTTTGCCAAGAAGTCCTGATGCTAACACATAACCACTAGCAACATTTGACAGTTAGGCCAGGATAATGATACTGCCAACCAATCAACATATTAGCACATATATTGATTGGTCGGCAGAATTTCAAAAACCAGGACCATCAGTATTACTGGTAGAAATGTTTGTGCTCAAGTTCTGTCTATTTGAGAGCCACAAACTGTTGATGCAGTGATTTTAAATGTATAAACCTTAAACATGAAGTGAAGCTGACAAGAGTCACATCATCACTGGAATAGACAATTAGTCTTACCAGTTTTTGGCCGTACACATTAATTACAAATGTGACAGAACTTAAATCTGCTCTGCCCAACAGTTTTATATCAGCAATAACCAAATAACTATGTAACTTTTCACATGATGTCCACTCCACAGACAAATTACACTATCTCTAGTTGTAATTTCATGATCGCAACTTTTCAGCTGACTCATAGTTGCCACATCAGCCACACTGTTTTTTGCTTTCAGCCACAGAGGGCAGCTGTTTTCTGAGAAAAGAAAAAAACTTGAAAAACCTTACGTTATACCACCTGCAAACACCAGACCAACTGAAGAGTGAAGTATGCTGCAACTGAAGAACCAGTAGTCTCCTCAGGAGGGAGCTGGTGGATGGTTAAACAGTGCAAAACAAACTGCCATCAAACATGATATAATGTTAATGTTTCTCTCTGTCCACTCAATGCTGCTTATTCTGCTGAATCTACAAATTAGGTGATTTACACTCAGTCTACAGTTCATAAGGTAAACAAACCTTTAGTGCATAGATTACCTGGAGTACACCACCACCGCAAGCCACATCCTCCAAAATGATCAAAAAGTATCGACTGAATGTCTCTTTTAAACTGTTTATAACCTACATGAGGGTAGAAGTAATGCAGACTGCATTACTTCCAATTGAGTGTATATCTGTATTTTAAGCTTTCCTTATGTTGCACCCAAGTGGTAAAAACCTTTTTTTCCACTCACAGTAAAGTTGACATTTGACATTATCAACCAGTCACACTAGCACTGGAATTTTGCATGTTAACTTAAGAGACGTCATCATGAAACGCCTTAAGAAACCACTTCCTCTCAAATGTATTAGTTGTTGCTAATGTTTGTGTTACTACTATCAGGAGAGGTCCGATCACAGTTTCACGTCTCAAGGTGTAAAAACCTCTGAGTCTGTGAGACCTCAAATGTCTAAGACTCATTTTCAAACAGGTCATCTTACTTTATCTTTATGCAGACAAAACCATGATTTACATCTTTGTCTCTACATAAACTTTTATAGTTTTGACAACTCCTTAAATTAAATACTTGCAACAACTGTAAATAAACTGGATGTTTTCATATTTGCTCTAACAGACTCTGCTTCTGTTATCTATTCTGAATTACTGCAGCAAATAATTCTCATCTGATGCCACTGTATCAACATCTCAGGCAGATGTTATTTTAATGATAAATACGTAATATCAGTGAAATAGATTATGGGTTACTGCCATCATACTGATCAGATCCTACTATCAACTTTGTGTAATAAGATCACAAGATGCTGTTTCTTCCTAAGGAGCTCCACTTTTGCCATGAAATGCATTTGATTGTATCTCATAACTCAATAACTTATGAATTAATAACTGGCTTGCAAGAACCTTCACATAAAAAAGAAGTTATTTGTTTTTTGCTGTTTCAACACCACACATCATATCATATCATATTACTACACCACACATCAGTAATCAACACAGAATAATTAAAGTAATCAACACTTCATCATATCACTTTTTGTGCCTCTTACTTTTTTATTCACAACATGTGGTAAATTTCCAAAAACCCAGGAAATGTAAAAGGTTAAATTTAGATCTGGGACTGCACTATAAACAGGCAACTTGCACCTGCTGAAATGTGTAAGATACACACACAAACACAAACACACACGTGTATGCACACACAGCAGCTTCACCACAAGAAGTGGGACCCAGAAGGAATGAGGCCCTCGGTGAGGGGGAGCAGGAAAGGTGGTTGAGGAAGTGGTATTGGTATTTATCTTAGTACACCCACACAGAAGTCAGATGTGGGTATGAAAGAGAGATACATGTCATGCTCTCATTTTGTTCTTTCAAAATTTGAATTATGAAATAAAACAGAGTTTATAGAACAAATATTTTTCATAGTAGGAGAGTGTACTACAGATTTTAAATAACTAAAAAGTACAAAAATAAACCACTTGTTCTCACTTAAAACTTTTACTACATTCATTTTTTTTTTTTGGTACAACTTGATCCACGTGTTCCTGTACATGAAGGAACTGAAAGTTGCTGTAGCACTGCATTAATAACCACAGTAGTTTTTACAGAGAAAAAAAATGTTTCACTTATTTATCTAGGTAAGGTCAGGATATTTCCTTTACAAGGTACATATTCACACTCAAACAACAAGAGTTCTAGTACAGTAACAAAGCCGGCAGCATCGGAGGCACCTGTATTATATGGCACACATGTTAACAAGAAATGTGATAAGAGATGTGATTATATAAAAAACAATAGATATGAAAAAATACATTTTTTACAATGTTCTTCAACAAATATCATTTTGCTCAACACTTTTTTGGGGATTGGAAAATAGCAAATTTGATCTGTCCTGCATGTTCATGGACATCTACGACATATGTAACATGCACAATTGTCACAATATTTTCATGAAATTCTTGATTAAGTCTTTTGAGTCATTTTCAAGGAAACCAATATGAAAAGGAACCAAACTAAGCCTTTTTCAGTTTCATAGAGTAAACTAGATCTTTTCTGTGACAGTGGTGGTTGCTATGTCTCGTAAACTCCGCTGTGGTTTTGTTCAGGTGTTGCTACTGCTGTTCTCAGCTGTCATTTTGGAGGAGGCACCGGAAGTATAGAGATAGTCCTTAAAGAGACTCATCACTCGCTTCTTGTAGGTCTTGATGGCAAAGAAGTAGATGACTGGATCCAAGCAGCAGTTGAAGTTCATTAGCGAGACCGTAATCTGCAGAGAGGGGTTAGATTATGAAAAGGAAACTTGATGGAAAATATTTGAACATTTGTATTAAAAACTACACTTCCTACCTGTAAGGACATCTTAAAGGCCCTCAGTTCCTCACAGGTTGGCTGGTGGTTTATCTTTCTGGACATGAACTGCATAACGTTGAGGTGGTAAGGGCTGAAGCATATGATAAAGGTGAGGAGGATGAGGAGGATAATAGTATTAGCTCTGTGATTCCTCTTTGATCGACCAGTCACAGAGTTCTGTTTGGCTGAAGCTCGCAGCTTTAGGTTGATTTTGGCGTAGCAACCCATGATGATGACAAGCGGGCCACAGAAGGAAATGACGCAGGCCAGGAGCAAGAGATAAGGGGTGAACTGTGAGCCTTCGAAGTTGAAGTATTCCATGCAGGTTCGTCTTTCTTGGTGCTCATGCAGCATGTTGCGGAATAGCAGGGGAGCTATCTGCAAGGATACCAGAACCCAAACCAGGAAGCAGACCCTGCGAACCACCTTCACACCGCGTAAACACTGCAGCTTGTGTGGATGCACCATGGCCAGATATCTGTCTAAGCTGATACAGGTCATGAACCCAATACCTGGTGGAAATATAATGGATATTTACATTTCACATATACTGAACAAAACACATTAACACTTTCACAAATAACAACCAAAGATAGAGAACTGAAGCTAAATTAGACAACATGTCTACACGATTCCAGTCATGTTCTCATTCTCTGAGACTCATGCATCACATAGATTTGATACAATTTCCATCTTGTCCTATGTACATGCAGATGTCCTTAACACACTCACACAAAAAGTTGTCTCAACCTGATGTAGACATATGGTTATAAATAACACTTAAAATAGAGGCAGCATATAAACAACAGGAGCACTCAGGTTACCTGCATAGGTGTTTGCAAAGAAGAGGAGTGTTGTCAGTCTGCAGAAAAGGTCACCAAAGGGCCAGTCAAAGTGGCGGATGTAGTAAATAATTCTGCCTGGCAATGCCAGCGTGAATAGGGTGTCAGAGAGCGCAAGGTTGACCAGATAGATGGAGGTGGAGTTGAACTTCTGCTTCCTCTGGCAGATCACATAGAGAACCAAGCTGTTGCCGCACGCACTGATTATGAAAACCACAGAGTAGAAAATAGGGAAAAGGACAACTGCAGCTCTTTGGTAGACAAACACATCACAGCTGCTCTGGTTGGGAAAGTTTTCAGCTGAGTCCTGGGTGATATTATCAGCAGCCATCTTCACCTGTCATTCTGAGCAAAGAATCACACTGTAAATCATAAAATCATTAAAAGGCTGGGGGAAAGGTATGCATAAGCAAGGAAACAAGACCCCTTCTGAACTATAAAAATCATTATAGTGCATAATACTCACAACAATAGATGTGGTATCCAGGTTAATTTACAGTGAATACTGCTGAGTCTTCTGGTTGTGGTTGTAGAATGAATTGTGATGCTTTAAATCCTTGTGAAAAGGTTGTGTGTTGTGTTCAAATCCCTCCTCTCCTTTTTGACATCATGTCTGTAGAACTGTGCCATGCTTTAACCTTAGTAGTTGGCTGATGCACCGAGTGCAGTAGGCCCACCCAGGACATGGTCTATGAACACATTTAAAACAGACAAGATCTCTGTCAATAGTTTATTGTATGTTTCATAAAACAGTGTGTTTTGTGTTTGTGTTTGGTTTTTTGTGTTGTTTTTGTTGTGTTTTGTTGTTCTGTCTACCTGTAAAGACCTTTAAATAGAGCTAGATTGTGCCAAAGCTCCTGAATTAATAAAGTTTTTTTGATTCATATGTACGTACGATGTGTATATATAACACATTCTCAAATTTTATGTTGTTGCTACAAAAATCTCCAAAATAATAACGAATGGCTAACCACCCAACACAGCCATGTGTTTCTGATACTTAGGAAGATATTGGACCATATCAACCACAACGATAACCAAGAAAACACCAAACTAAAGGTACACACAGACACTCCATGGTGGGAAACAGACCATTGTTCCATAGTGTGGTTAATACACAGGTATGTGTGTGTGTGTATGTGGTCTAGGTATACCTTACATTGTGGGGTCTTAAGTCTGTTTACACACTCACTTTATGGGGACCTGTCTCCCTTATGGGGACACAAAGCAGGTCCCCATAAGGTAAAAAAAATAAAAATTAAGGTGAAGACAACAACTAAGATCTCTAGGGTTTCCAGGCAGGTCTCCAGGAAATGAATGCAAGTCAATGAACTGGAAACCAGACTGTGTGTATGTGTGTGTGTGTGTGTGTGTGTGTGTGTGTGTGTGTGTGTGTGTGTGTGTGTGAGAGAGAGAGAAACCAGAATATGTGTGTGTGTGTGTGTGTGTGTGTGTGTGTGTGTGTGTGTGTGTGTGTGCATAAGTGTGAAAAAGTGTGAAATAGGTAAAGAGAAAACACAAGGCACAAACACACAGCATCTATCTCACTATAGTTGCTGTCTGTCACATCTACATATACATATGGTGTTAACCAACTTCTAATTATTGCTCCTTTAGGGAAGAATGCATTTGTTCATATGTGAATAGCTTTGGATAAAATGGTCCATAATGTCATTATCATATGTATAATATTATATCATAAGTGGTTACAGGTTGATTAAACCCTAAACAGTATTTGCACGACTGCATGCAGTTGGTGCATTGTGCTTTTGTGAAAGGTTAGATGAAGTGATAGGCTATGAGGTTTTATTTTATGTTCCTGTGTCTGAGGTTTCTCAAGTTTGTGCTCTATGTAGCTGAGGTAAAGGCAGGCAGGCCCGAGGTGGAGCTGATGGAAGATATATGAGGAAGCTAGCACTTAAAAAAAAACTGTCAAACTGCTGTGATGTGTGGATGAATCACTAACAGTTTGAAGAATGTCACGTCTACATATATCTCAACCACCAAACAAGATTAAAACTGTGAAATTTCAACTGACAAAGGGTGCACGGTGTTGTATTCTGAGAATAGACATCTTGGTTAAACAAATGTGGCAATATAAGGCTGCTTCAATTTGACAGTTTCACTTAAGCAAAAAAGTTTACATTAGTTTACATTTCATACTAAAAAATCACCCTGAATGCACTGTAATTAGTGTAAGTAGACTAGAAGAAGGGAGGACAGAAGACCACAAAATGAGGGTGTGAGAAATACAAGTTTACAGAGTGTAGCAGGAATTTAAATATTCTAAATACTCTTTTACACAGCACATGTTAAAAATAATTAAGGGGTAGTTGAAGAAGACTAACAGGATGTTTTCATACAACAAGGTACAGTGTGACATATGAGAAATTAAAGTACAGTTTGTGTGGCACGTTCACTTGGTAAAACAACGTAGCTGCCAAACATTACATACAATAAGATGACTACTGACTCTCAGTGTGCACACAGATAGGACCATACTGAGCTTTGTCTAGTGAGTTACCAATACTAACAGGCTGATTCAGCTTTTAGCAGGTGATATAATCTTCAGTGGATAACACCATTTACACTCTAATAGACATCTAACATTTTATACATAGGGACAAATTGATAAATTACAAATATTACAGCCTCCACATGCAATATTTACCATAATTAGCTTTAAAAGGCATGTGCATGCGCGTGGAATTTCATTTTTTCACAACAATACCACATAACTGCATAACGCTGCAAAAAAAGTCCATTATCTCAACAAGACTCTTCAAAATCTGATGATGAAAACTTGAAAACTGACAGTGACATTCAGCTGAATTTCTTTGAAGCTCATGACTGGCCTGTACTGTTTATCTCTTTAATTGTTTGTAATATGAGGCTATAGTAAGAGATAAAGTCATTGTAACCGTGATGCTTTGATGTAATTATCACTTAAAAATTCATGTTCAACTACTACTACATGTCGAATGTGTTTGCCAGTATAACAGCAGTAGAAGAAGTACAGTACAAGAACACTGGCTACAGTATCTCATCTTGATTGCCCTCCAAAGCCCTCTAAGTTGGTGTAATTGAAATGGATGGCTGCTGGATAGGCAAAAGGTCACTAATTGTCACCAGTCAAATGCGGTTATAATACAACTCTCTTAGGTCACAATAAGGGCTTCGTGTAGACAATGTCACCTGCAGGTTAGAAGCCTGCTGCACTTCAGGCCTACATTTCATGCTCCATTAATTTTGTGCACGGAGTTAAACATCTAGTAGCATCTGAACAGTGTGCAGGAAAAGGGAAAGACAGTCGTTTGTTGAATGCTCACTGGATGTCCTCGGGGTTCTCTCAGTGTTAAATACTGCAGGGACACGAGAGGACGGGGAAAGAAGGAGATGATCACTTCTGCTCATGCATGTCCTTTACTAACTCTCACAAATGTGCTTTGGCAGTGTGAACCCAAGTAGTAATTTTAGCTGATTTATGAAAAGATTAATCACTGACTTAGACCTTTCAGTTTGACCTCAAACATAAAACATTTAAATTAGTCTGCATTCTGTTTTTGGACAAGTCAAAACAATAACTAAAAAATTCAAACCAGCACCATGAAAAGTTCGACTAGTGCACATGGCGGCGTGTAGTAGTGTTTGTAGTTTTCTGGGTTGATAGGTGTGTGACATGAAAGGTCTAAGGAAATTGAAAGTGACGACCCAGCATGGAACATGCATGGAAGTCACTTCTCAGAAATGTGACCTTTTTCTGGTTGTTAAGTCAGGGGTGGGCTAAACAAAAAAGGGAGGGAGGGGGGAGGAGAGGGGAAGGGGGGGTAACCAACTGATTTGAAGAGAATTATACAATTGTCAATGGTGCAACCACAGCCCATAAAAGAACACCCCAGAAGGCATATCGTTTTAAAGGCACCCTCATGATGGAGGGGGACCAGTGGTGTGTTGGTGAGGCAAACTGGGAATGACTTCTAGTGTCCACAACGTGTGTGGAAAAGTCAGCGTGGTTCCACAAACGGTGCCTAACCAAATTTGGGATGTTTTTTGCTGCCAAAAACAATTGTGTATGAAACTTCCCCCACACTGTTTCAATTTAAAATCTGCTTTATCAAACCAACATGACAGTTCTGCAGCTAAGTGAAAGCATTGAACTTTTATTTTCTTTTAAAATTGAAATTTTCAGATCTACATAAATATGCAAACCAAATCAAACCAAACCAAACATACAAATATTTAGGCATGCAGTTGCAAAGCAGGCTCGTTATGCAGTTAACTGCTATAAAACTTAACACCACTAGAGGGTGTACAATCATTACAAATCAGAGACAGAAAACTGTCCAGCACTGACAAAAATAAACAAAATATGATCAAAAATGTTTCAGGGTTACAGTGTTTTTTCATTAACATTTTACATGCTTTTGTTTCATTTTTTTCATGATGCTAGTAATGTAGTGGTGTTAAAGTTGCGTGCTTGTGTGCATGCATTAGTTACGTGTGTATGTGTTTGTGTGCGTGCATAAGTAGACTACTGGACATACCGCAGGGGACTCCTGCATTGTCAGGGGGCCTCATGTGGCTCGTGTCTGTTCTCATCATCACCATACCAACCCCCCCATGCCTCTCCATCCCACCCCACCCATGCACCAGCCGCTGCCTGCCCTGCTCAGGGCCTGTCCCTTACACCACCGCCACTCGTGTGAAGACTCTCCGTTCACACTCTTCTTCACGCTTGTCACCTTTATTACTGATGAGCTACTTGTTGTTTTTTTCAGCTAACACCTTTAAACTGACTGCTTCACAAACAACAAGTAAGTATAGCTGCTACACCCTGTGTGCCTCATTTGGTGAGTATGAAAGTTGAGAGCGATGAGATGAGGAAGGGGAGTGGTGCTTCAGTGACTGAGGGAGTGTGAAGACCCATCATTATATCACAGTTATAAGTGTCTATGGATAGCTTCTGAAAGAGTGCCAACACTTTTTTTAATTTATTTATAGCTGGTTGTGAAAAACATGAAGCAGCTCATTGGGCCTGATGCCCTTTTGAACTGTTCTTGAGTTCACACCAATCACCACACTGTGAAGTCCATCCTTCTTCTGTATTTAAGAAACACATACACGCACACACACGCGTGTGTGCACGCACACACACACACACACACACACACACACACAGATGGCAAGCTATGGTTTCACTGTTTTCTTGAAATGTGAAAACTTGAAAAATGATTGAGTACAGTGACTTTTAGCTTGCTCATCTGTGCTGGAGGCTTCACGTTTTTGTTCTGTATCTCAGAAACACACATCAACATTTAAAGGTTAAGGTTACAACACTACAAAACTAAAAGATGGTATTATTGTCAGTTATTGCTACAGAGCTGTTGTTAAAAATGAACTGAAGAGTGCACTGAAACCCAAAGAGCAGTGAATGGAAAAAAAACTTTGAAAAGTTATGTCTTGAAGACAACAGTGTTGTTTTTACATGTCGAGTTACTTTAAGTTGGTTTTGCAGTTTCACATGGTAGATATCAGAGGAATGAAGAGTGGGTGTACTGAAACTGAGTTGAAAAAGATTAATTCAGGGGTTTCCAACGTACAATAAATTATGTAAATAATTTCAAATCAGACATGGGATTTTTATAATGTGAAATAAACACAAAAATGAAATGAAACACACAAACACACACACACAGACACAGTAAAACAATGAAAAAAAAAAAAGAAATAATGGATTGTTTGCTGTGGATTGTTTTGTGATAAATCATTGATCCTCTTTCTCAGCTTAGCTCCATCCCGTCTGTAGGTAAATCAGAGGTCAGAAGTCAGTACAGCACCCCTGAGGCTGTTTGGGATTTAGTGACCTGTTCAGGAATTTTACAGTTCTCAATTTGCAGTGTGAATCTGTCAGTCTGTTAGTGTGGTTTTGGGGTGCGTACTTGTTTTATCAAAATTAAGACTTTCATTTTCAGAGTAAAACTGGGAAATACAGTTCTGACTTTGCTCTGACCTTTGACCAACTGTCTTTGTTAATGTGTATGTTTCACTGTGTGTGTGTGTGTGCGCGCGTGTATGTGTGTGTGTGAGAGAGAGAGAGCTGACTTTTGAATTGTAACTGACAGAAAAGTGTATTTCTCTGTTTTTATCTCAAATTAAAAATTCAAATTTATTTAATTCTAAAATAAAAATTGAGGCAGATTCTTAACACTTGGTTGTTTAACAATTGCAATGTTCAGCACTCAAAACACATAATGTCAAACAAAAAGATGTGTCCTAGCAACTGCTTTGTTTAGTCATTGTTTCACACCAATGGTATTTCCCCAAAATTTAAATAATACACTTAAATAAAGTCTGTATTCATCTGTAGCTGGTGACTCAGGCTGTGTTTCAAGACGTGGCCTTTTTCCACAGTCCGTGGCGTGGTAGATTTTCAGGTCATCCGAGGCGACGTGCATATTTTGAATGTCATCTCTGCTGTTGCATTATTGTTTTATTCACAGGGCATGGTCTAATTATTTCAACAGCTCTCTTCATTGGGGAGGAGACTGACAGTTGCCATCATTGGAGTGATCAGTCTGTTTCTTGGTCTCGGCTGAGGCTATTTGATGTATATTAACAATAATTGGTGCCACCGCCACAATGATGTTTACTAAACCTTTGTGCTATTTTCCAGGAGAGTGCCCATGAGGAATTTATGTGTAGCTACTCAGAGACGCCTTCAGAGTCAGGACAGATGGGAGGACTGCTGTCCTCTGCAGATCAGGGACACCATGACCTCATCATCATCATCATCACCTTAAAGGACATGCAGGACATGCTTTCTCTTTGCCTTTTTTGTCTCTTTTTGATCAACAAAAAGATTAATATTCGCCAGATACATAACTATAACATTGAATCTATGGAATCACAGAATGAGTCGTAGAGTGGTATGACTTTTGTTATCGTAAACTATGTAATCTTATTTTAGTTAGAACTTACTCATCATACAATGATAAACATTATGTGGTTTATCATGACTGCGTAGAATGCAAATCATGGGAAGTCCAAGTGAAACAGTACAGAAAAGTAGAAAGTACAGAATATTTATTAGATAGTTCAAGAGGAAGTTTGCTCAAGAGGGGAAAAAAATGGGTGATACCATCTGACTGAAATGATATTTTAAAAAAAGAGTCGGTTAATGCTCAGCCTGAAAGCTTTTTATCTGGTTGTCAAGTACTGCAATCCTTGTCATTGCCTTTGACTCATCTCTGACATGACTCACAATTTGTGTTTGTTTGACACTTTGTTTGTCACCGTAGTTAAAGAACAAGTTAGTCCTTGTAATCTGGCAATTGGGGCTGATGCAGCGAGGTGGTGGTGTCTGGAGTTCCAGCATCTAGCAGTGACTCCAGCAGGTTTTGAGTCTGCCAGATTCTACAAGTGAATGAGAGGCAGATGTGTGGTGACAGCACTACGCTCATTAGGCTGAATCAGTGTCACACTGTGACAACTGGCCAACTTGAGGCTTCTCTCGTCACTCAGTACTTACTCCATTCAGCCAAGACCAGCTCGGACTCTCCCAGACCTCATTTGAGACTATTAACTGTTCTGGCTTCTCTCTTTTGCCTAAAACAGGACCTTTTAGATTAGGTTACGTGTCTGCTACAACGATGAACTTATTTTCTTGTATCTGCCTGCTGCAACATTCCTTTAAACCGTTAAGCAGCTCTTTCCCCCACACCTATCCCTCAATCCCGCTGACTCTGACCACTGGTCAACCCCGGCTCCTCAATCCCAGCTGTGTAGTCAGCTCTTGCCCCTCAGGACCTCCGTCCCTGGGCTGAAGTTGTGATATCTATTTCAGTCCACTAGAGACCAGACAGCCGCCACTGTGGCTCCAGAGAATTCCCTGTCCAGCGATTACTGATGGTAGCACTCCGTTCATATGCTTTAGCATGCTGTGTCCAAACTGCTTAGCATCTGATGGGTCGCTCTAAGCCATTAAGGCCAGTTTGCAATTATAGATGTGTGGCTGCTGGACACAGAAACAGATGTGCTTTGATCTATTTACGGTACGGTGGACGGGGGGCTCATAACAGCTTACTTCCATGCGTGGGTCAAATCACGCACCTCTGACATCCCTTGTCTTTCAGTTCACTTGACATGCACTTGTGTTTTTCAATCAGCAAGAAGTTCAGTGATGAATGGGCATCAAGGGAGAACAGTGATCACAGCTGCTAGATCTGAGTGTGTGTGTGGATGTATGTGTCAGCACATGGACATAATCAAGCTTATGTGAATTCACAACGTGTGTGTCTATGTCTTTAATCTGCATGTGCCAACCACAACCGAGCATGTGCGGAGGTGAGAGTTTGTTCAATGGAAATTCGGACAATCGTGTTGCACCAAATAAAACAGAACCGATTCAAGCCCCATCTGTTAAAGCACCAAAATTCACCAAAGGGCAAAATAGTTAGTGTTGCAGTACATTTTTAACGCCTTGTCTCCTTTTTTCCTCCTCAGCTTGAAGTGCTTTGGGTGGTGAAAAATGGAAAACAAATGTTCTGTTGACAGCTTTCTTATGCCCAGGGTGTGTGAGTATTTATATCATAAAGGTGCCAACACATCCTGGTTTTACAGGCTGACCATCGCTGGGGGGAGAATGAGGGGGACAAAGGGGAGGAGGGGGTTATCCTGTAGCTCATTCTGGTAATTACTAGTTCAGTGATGAATAGGCCTTGATAAGCCTGTGACAAATTAGCTTACAACTAAGTCTTCTGTGGTGTGAAATTCGTATTCACTGTGAAAGAATTTAGCTTTATAATCAAAGTAGGACATCTAAAAATGGAACCTGCTGGGTCCTGGTGTGACAACCTCACACTTTGGACCTGGACCGCATTAAGACTAAGGGCACGACTGAATATACAGTAGCTCCTGTATTGCTCAGGGCTCTGTAATAACAAGACTCACCACAAAAAGTTTTAAGCCAAGCATGCTTCACTAATATTCAGTTCCAGAGTCATTTTTCTTCCTTGTCACTTGTCTTATTGTCACCAATTTGCTTGTATTAAAAATTCACGGGTCACTTGTATGGCATTTAGTGCTCGTCTCCAATGTACTGCACGCCCGGGCTAACTAGTCAATTGTGACCACTTTTCACAGCAGCAATGCCTTGGGCGAACTGTGATTTCATAATGTTTATGGTATCAGTGGCAAGCCTGATGTGAAAATGGTAATAACACCACCAGCAATATGAATAATGAATGAACTCACATCATTTCATAAATCGGATGGGATGTACAACATATGGAAATGAGCGTGCATAGTCTTGCACGCATGAGTTTCACTGTTAAAATGAAAAGTCTAGACTTTAAACTGTTTTTAACGCTGTGATACTCTATCCTGTATGATATAGCCTGCAGTTTTCTGAGAACACTGTCTGCTGTACCATCACAGAGGTGCATTCAACAGCGTGCACAGAGGGAGTCCAGCATTGACATTGTGCTGTGAGCAGGTCTATCCTGAGGTGAACCATGTGTACACAGCTTTAGGTCCTCTCTGATGTAGGTGTTTCTCTGTCTGCCAGTGTCGTGTTACGAGGCCACTGTCCCACTGTGTTTGTTGCGTGTCAGTGTGCTGAGAGAAGAGCTGCAGGAACATTCATTCATAAACTTACCTCTAACACACCACTCAACACTGAATTTCTGGATCTTGAAAAAATTAGATATTTAATTTTTCTTTGTAGTGGTTAGCACCGCCACCACACAGCCAAGGGGTTCTGGGTTCAATCCCAGTTTGGGGTCATTCTGTGTGGAGTTTGAAATTACTCCAATTTCCTCCCACAGTCCAAAGACATGCAGCTTAGGTTAACTGATGACTCTAAATTACCAGTGGTGTGAATATGAGCCTAGGTGGTTGTTTTTCTATAGATATTGGGCCCGTCATAGACTGGCAACCTGTTCAGGGTGCACCTCGCCTTCACCCACAGTCAGCTGGGTTTGCTTTCAGCACCCACCACATCCCTTAACAGGATAAACGGTATGGAAAATGGATGAATGGATCTTTATATGTATTAATGCATCCAAAACTTTAGGGCAGCAGCATGACTTCCATTCACAGGCAGCCAAAGTAAACATGTTTATTCACTGTAAAAAAAAATCAACACAATCAGTGAACAACAAAAGATCAATCCATCATCAAAATAACAGATGCCTAAGATGTTAATATTCTGAAGTCTGGCTGGACCTGCTCATTAATTCAGTTAAATGAAGTGAGAGAGGGGGAATCAGAGTGAACCGAACGGGAAAAAAGCCCTTAAAACCATTTCCTGTGATTTGGTTAATATGCAGAAAAGTCAGACTCTCAGTATTTCTCTTTCCTTCTTGTGTTTCCTGCCTTTTCATTGTAAATGTATTCATCTTATTTTTTTCTCACTTTGCTTTTTTTTCATCTTCTATAGCATTTCCCCTTTCCTCTCCCTCTCTATTTCTCTCACGATTGCTGGGTCAGTAACTTGGCAGTGGATTGGGTCAGGGGGCACAGTCAGATTCTGTTCACCAGCTCTGGGCTGTAAAAGCTAATGCCTCCTGACACTCTCAGCTCCATCAGTCCCAGCCGTATCATTCCAGTAATGCAGAAGTCATCAGGGCCTGGGATTGCGTGAGGGCTCTCATCTGGAAACCCAAACAACCTTAACCTCATTGAATTCCTGTTGAAGAATGCAAAAATTAATTAATGGATTAAGTTGCTACTTTGTCTCAGTGGATTACACCTATTTGACTGATATATTTGAAGAAATCTCATTAAGATGTTTTATCTGGTAATTTCGACAAAATGAGGAATATTTGGGGGTGGGAACAGTGCTTATGTTAAAGTCCATAAACGTGCACTACAGAGCCAGTTGAGGGGATGTTATAATTTCTGTACAAAGGCCAAAGTTTAATCTGGATTGTGTGGCCTCTTTAGCTGGTGTGCTGGTCTTTTCCAACCATACTCCACTTCCTTTACAGGCACTCAGATGAATTGTTGCTTAACCTGCGCAGTGACCCTGCCACATGCTATCTCCATCCTTCTACCCCAGATCCACCACTACACTATTCCCCCTCGTGGGCAAGGGTTTTGCTATGCGTCAACCAGAGTCACACACTCGCGAAGAGAAATCCATAAACCTTGTGTTAGGGCAGAGAAAAAAAGTCAGCACCAGTGCTTACTCATCTGTTAAAAACGGAGTGATCTGCAAAGTTTGTATGAGAGGGTTTTTGACGGTGCCCTGCTGCTTTGTCAGTGCAGCACATGCTGCAGGCACTGGCATCCCCTATTGCCTTCCAGGTCATTGGCCAGGCCCAGCAGGAGGTGGGCTTCTAGCCCCATGACACGTCCCTGATTCACAGCTGGATCTGTAACAAGGTATCATAGCAAATGAGTCGGTAAAACATCACTGGTTTGAAGAGCGTGAAAAATTGTCATGATATCATTTGTAATTCCTGATCTGGACTGCTGTTGGTAGGAGACAGAGAGACAGAGAGCGAGGGAGTGAGGGAGAGACAGAGTTCTGGTAATGAAGGAGTTTTATTCCTCTTTACTGTCTCTACCAGTCTTGGCCCCCTCTCTTCCCCACCACCCCTCAGCCTTAACCCCAAAACTGATGCCTGAGGGAGGAGATCCAAGCTAATGTAAGGAGGCAATAATTAAACACCCCGTGATTCTCGGCCAAGTGGCTTAAAGGTGTTGCTCTCTTAACATGAGAGCATCATGACACATGTCCCGTTCTTCAGCGTGGCTTTTGCTTCTCATCACATACGACTCATGAGTGGCCGTGATGTGTCAGATTGGGTCTGTCCTGGGGTGTTGTGGTGATGGTGATGATGTTTATGGAGGTAATACAGGATAAGTAAGGAGTTAGTCAAATGCTGTCAGGTCTCAGCTTTATTACACTAGAGGAAACACAGCTGCTCGGTGTAGAATGAATGGTGGGATGTTTTAAAACACTTACAAAATAAGAGCTGAAATATCATTGAATAACAAACAGCATTAATTGTAATTTTATTATGAAAAGCAATCTTTTCAGACCAGTATCAACCTATGTGCTGTAAAAAAACAACAACAAAAAAAAAAACAAGCTAAATAAAATAATATAAATAAGCTATTAGAAAACATTTGTTATACTGAGTGATTTATTGTGTGTATAAGTTATTCAATATATAAAGACAAAATAAAATGAAGAAAAGTTCACACCTTGTGTAATGATATTCAAGAATAAAACAAATGTGCTGTCATAAAAACACATGCACCACATAATATATTATGTAACAAAATTATATATATATATATAAATATATATATTTATATATAAACCCTTATGATCTTTAACCTTTTTGTGCTGAGAGTACAGTTGGCTGTGAGACTGTGTGCAGGTTTGATGGATGCAAAGAATGGACAAACATCAGCTCCCTCTAAAACCACAATGGAGACCTTGGATCTAAATGTCATGGTTTCATAACGGATACACTGACATTTGTGTGATGGGATTTAGCCATGGGTTAATATAGCCATTGCTGGCACACTGCATTGATGTCCATCTCACTTGGGCTGTGAAGTCTATCTCACCATTTTTTTTGGTGCCCTCACAGACGTTTCTTTCAAAGGGATGAATTGGATTCTATGCTGGTTAAAGCCAATTATTTTATCAGAAAAAAACTGTTTGATATGTAGGTTTGTTTTATATGATGTTAATGTGCCTCAGGAGCTGTTCAGATCGTTCTTTTTTTGGTTTTGGTGAGTGTTGGGCTGGGGGTGGGGGCTGTTGAGGAAGGCAGGCGATCAGCATTAAAATCAGAGCCATGTAAATCTAATCAATTATACAGTTTTTCAGATAAAATGTTGGTAAATCAAAACACATTTTCCAAAAGTCACAGTATAATGAGAAATTTAAATTGGAAACAGAAACCATTTGTTTATTATAAATGCCAGGGTGAGGTGGTGTCTTGCCATCCATAAATTTCGTTATCCTTTCATATTCCTTTTATCTATGACTACAGCTTTGGCACTCGTTCAAGATTTTAATGAACCCAGACTTCTGAGGCATCAAGGCCTAGTGATGCATTGTCCATTTGAATCAGGGAGTACAGAGGGGGGACAAAGGCAAAAAGCTTTTGCCTTTGACATAATATTTTATATTCTATTTGGGAGGGGGGTCATTAGGTGACTTCAACGTTTAACAACACAACAGATTGACAAGAATAAACACATATTCAGGATAAATCTGGAATTAACTAACAGATTGATGGTGTTATGTGTGTGTATGCGTTTATGCATGTGCTTATTTGTGTGTGTGTGTGTGTGTGTGTTTGTGTGTGTGTCTTTGCGTGTGTGTCTGTATATGTGTGCATGTGGCAAGGGGCGACTTGAATCAAAAAATAATTTTCTGTGCTTTATGAGGACACAGAGAACCCCCCTGCTCTGGCGCGACCTGGTGTCGGCTGCTTTCTTGGGCTCAGAGGTTCCTAGGGGAGACCAGAATGGAAGTTGAGCATCTTGCTGTGATCCAAAGAAAGTGTGCCAAATGCTATCAAAACTGGATTAGTAGACAACAATTGTGTTCGATGAACGGAAGGGGGAGGGAAAGAAGTAGTTTCCAAGTAACCCGTGGATGGAATTTTCCAAAGCTATTGCATTTTTATCCCATGTAGGAATGGATGTGCATATAAACTCCCTTTTGTTTAGAAGAAAAATCTATATCGGAAAAAGTTTGAGTTTCTGTCTTTTCTGATTATTGATGCACTGGTCAAGCAACAGAGATGTATTTCGGCTTCACAAAAAAGACAGTGAATAGTTAATATGCATATTTATTGTTCATTTCAGATGTTGTGAGCAATAAAATTACGTGTTCAGCGTTTGGAAGCAAAGGGAAAATATTGCTTGTTACAGTTGTGAGCAAAACTTACCTGGATGGTAAATAATGGCACATAGGTACATTAATGGTTTTCCAATAATGGCTTGTGGCCCTTCTGACACATCATGCATGATGAAGGCTATAGGACGCATTTATGAGATGTGACCATGTTAACTGCAGATAGATGTTTTTTTTCTTTTCAGTTTAAAATGCAACCATTTTAGAGGCCAATTGAAATCATTGCAAACAAACTTTAGAGATACGAAATAGCTGTAACATACGTAGGCAAAACTGTGTACAATCCAATTCTTTACTCGGGATGTGAATGGGTAGTGAATCATAACTGACATGACCAACAATTCAGTGCCTGATGAGCATGTGATAAATGTAGAATGGCGGCTTTAAAAAAAAAAAAAACGGAACCATAAGATCTACTTCTCATCTTTGCTTTCTAGTATTTAAAAAAAAAAAGGGGAAACTACATTTGGTGTTAGTGAATGGGAAAAAAGATTCCTCTTTTAATTTCTCTTGACTTAATCTGTGATATATTGATTCTCATCTCATCAGGCATTGAACATTTTTACATTTTTTAAAAAATATATTTGGTTTCACAGCTTACACTAAGTACAGTAAAGTCCAGTAGCACACTCACATTTAAATACACGCACAGTTCAATGGCTGACATTTGGAGCAAATCCCCTGCTGACTTAATCATGGCAAATATTGCGTGTCATTTGTGCACCACACTTGGACATGGCTGATGGTAGTGGTAGTAATTCGCCACTGCTGTGAGAGAAAACTCCTGGGGTGACGTGCCTTGTGCTCAAATCTCTCTCTTTCCTTTCATTTTTTCCCGTTTCTCTCTGTTGCACCCTTCAGCCTGTCTTTTAGAGCAGAAGGTAACCAGAGTCATTGTAGGTAGAGACCATCTGTGACCCCCCCAAAAAAATCTCTTGTACATATCAGACAACTTCAAAACACACACAACACAACACAAATGTCAATTATCAGCATTTTATTACAGTAGATTTTTCCTTTAAGTGTTTTTATTTTTATTCTCTTTTCGAATAAATGACATTGCATCATAAATGTGGGAATAATTTCGCTCAAGAAAAATCAGGTTCTCGTTGCCGCCCCCCCTCCTCAGCAGCACCGCCCCTCTACTTCTTCTCTGTTTACTATCCCATGTGCTTGCAGCCATCCAGAGCCCGCCTCCTCTCCGCGCTTTGACCAATGACGTGGCTCGGCCTGCGACATGGAACTACTTATACAGCCAATCGCTGCTTACGATTTTTGCGCGTCATCGGAGCAAAAATGGCGGCGCACATAACCGGAGTTGTGAGACGACTTGTGTCAAAGTAAGTCGATTTATATGTTTATTTTAAAAGCCCCCTCTGCTTAAATGAGCTCTATCTCTCCTAGAAAAAGTCACCCTGTAAAATTTGTCGACGTTTTCCCTTCATGTCACGTCAAAAACTGTTGTTCAAACATGACCTGTGTTGTTTGCTGTGGAGAGGTACCTGTGGTAGGTGTTGCTGGTAATGTATTTGTCATTTGTTTGTCATCTAATCACTGTTCATCAAAAACGTGAATGGGTATCCGAGAATGTCAGTCGTTAAATGAGATAAGAAACGCTGAAAATGTGCAGAAGAAAGTCACCGTAGTGGTCCACAACGTTGGTTGTTCGCCTCTTAATTTATTTACACGATGATATTCCCCAGCACTTTACGTCGATAAGCGGTGATTGACGCTACTGTTTTGTGTGACTAATTTAGAAATAACACGATTCAAATTTAATGCCACTTGCAGGCCAAAGCAGCCATGCTGCCATGGTTGCTAGCTTGTTGTTTACAATGCTAGCAATACCAGTTGACAACAATGCGTTTTGTGCTCACAAATACATTAACGCGTGTATAGATAAAATAGATAGTTGGGCAATTTTATGTGTATGATGTGATTAAATCACACTTGTCACACTTGTAATTGAAAGAACATTTTTGCAGCTTTTGTAGGAGTTGATGCACTGGACGGCCATGTTGGATTTTTAGTTTGGGGTTGGTGAGTTTCTTCTGACTTTGAGTCAGAAATCTGACCTGAGAGAATTACATTGAACAGACTTTCTAGTTCAAAGTTAACACATCAGTAGGCTTATTCTTCTTTTAGCTAAATTCCTTTTTTAAAGATGTGTGTTGTCAGTTTTCACTGTTTCTGTGGTGAGAGTTTGTCATCATTGGCTTCCTATACATTTACATTAAATCCAGAGCTTTAGATTTTTGCAAAAGGACTCACAACTAATGTGCATGTAAGCCAATTTTGGGGACCATGTAAGGTTTTTCTACAGCTTGTTTGTGGTCAGTTTATCTATCTTAACATTTTTGTCCTGCCAGCATAAAGAGCTCTAATTACAGTGGTTATGGCCTTACAAAGATCACAAGTGACTTCTCTTAAGTGATGCATTTCAATTACAGTTTTTCTTTTACAAGCAGAATTTGCAGAATGTTGAATGTAGACTACTTAAAATAGAAATGGAAGTACATTTAACTCTGTACACTTGCATAGCTCATTTAAAAAAAAACTAGTACTAGTCTGTTTTGACAGAAACCTTGATGATTTAATCTGAATGTGCTCTACCAAATGATTTTGACTGGTTTATGTAAGAAAAATCTGTCTTTTGTTTGATTTGCACAGTTTTGAGAGAAATTTCAAGTTTAACTTGAAAATAAGATGAATACAGTCAGTAGAATAATCATTTTAATGACTGGCTGACTAGTCATGTTGCACTGTTAAAATAGTAGTAACAGTTTATATTAAATGCATTATCTCAGCCAGTAACTGGTTTTAGACAGTATTAGTCTAATGTTGGGAAAATGGCAAAGTATGAAGAAATGGTTGTTGCTCAAACCTTTGCAGTCAGTGGTTTTAGGGGTTTGCATTCTGCAACGGTTTCCTTTCAGTCTGCACAGCACTTGTGTGCAGGGTATCTCTGATTGTAGTTCTGGTTTCCTGGCACTTTGATCCCAAGAGTTCAGGACGATACTGCATGACGCTGTACCTTATTTTATTTCCTGATTACATGATTGCAATTTCTGAAGACAGTGGCGACACCTCATGGTAGCCTTTTACTCATAACAAGCACTCTCATTAGTTTATAGTGTCTGCTAGTAAGTTCTGTGAAGAGATAACTAGAAATAAACAAAGCATTTATATTTCTATGGCTCTGCTTATGTGGTCTTTTGTATTACTTGAGGCTTTTCCACATTTACCTGCTTATTATTTGTAGTGTGTACAATTATACTGTTTCTTTTTGAACTGTTAGAGTGGTGTTTGTTCAAGTTCATGGTCTTCTTGTGGGTTGTATATTTTGGTACCATAGAGTTGTTTTGCTTTATGTGTTTGAAGTTGTGTTTCTAATATTTATTTAACAGTTCCCGATAAAGAGTGGACAAAATATTCTATACATCTCTACATTAAAAATATTATTTATGCATTTTATGTAGTTAGAATTATTTTATAACGACCCATATCCTCATTAACATGTTAACACATATCTGTATAGGCTTTAAATTCCCTTGATGAGCGTATGGTTATAATCCTACATCACTTCTCATTCAGTCTGCAGAGCTGCATTTTTCATTTGACTAAACTGAGAACATTATAGCCACAATCGTTCTTATTTTCAACTTTGAAAGGTTTCACAACAGCCCAAATGTGACTCTTTGTTTCATCAGTTGATAAAACGCTTGTTATATTTCTATTTATCATAAATCAATTATTTGTGTGATTTGAGCCAAAGCCAAGATTTAACCCAACTGAATGGTTGGAACAAACGTAGATCTGAATTCATATGAAGGACTAAATATTAGTATAAGATCTGTGTTGCCTGTTCTTCTTTTACCAGAGTTACTTTTGTTAATACATTTACAAATATCTTGTTTTCACTTCTGTAGGTTTAGGTCATGTGATTCAGTGACAGATGGTTAGCAGTGAAAATTTCCACCTTCATTTGTTTTTTTTTTTTTTTTCCATTTTTTTACCAAGTCCCATAAGAAGCATAAAAAAGAAACTTCATTCTGAATTATGGTTGCACAATGTGTGATTTCAGCATTGTCACTATGGCACCACAGAATGTGCAATGTCACAGTGTCTTTCTTGGTCAATTCATCCACCAGAACACTCTCTCCGTCCCTTTTACTCGACCACAGCCTGAGAATGAACAAGCAGGAGAAAAATGTCAAATGTATGGAATTATTTCAACTACAAATAGAATGTTGTTTGCCAAAAATGGGTCGTTTGTTGACAGTGAATTTCGATATCTACTGCAACAAGTGGCACCATGCCACCATGGCATCCTCACCTAAAAAACTATTTTATGTAATTTTGCCAGTGTTGCATCACACCAGAGGTTCCAAAGAGCAGAGATGGAAATTACAACTGTGATAACTTTTCACCTTGTCAAAGACAAACATTAAAAGAAAAACATGACCTGGTCACTTGACAAGTAGTTTGTTGCACCTATTCCTCTCGAATGGCCACAGCAGAGATTTATGAGGCACACAGTGAAACAGACCTGTCACAAGTAGAATCAACACAGACAGCAGCGCTCTACTTATCATCCGACCATCCGTTTTATTTATAAGGACGTCCAAATAAAAAATCCCTGTTAGCAAACAGTATTTTCGTGGAGGATCAGACAACAAGAAGTGGTTGTGGGCCTAGATGTGAACCAGGCAGTTTGGTAAGCTGCTATATTTATGAAGATGTCTTACTTGGCAACGCGCTGTGAAAAACAATGTTATTTTTTTTTTAAAGTCATTATCCGCTTCATAAATGTTAGTTTTATAAGCAATTAACAGTGAAAATACATTAATTTCAAACTGGAGACGTTGTCCCTAATGTAGAATTAATGAGACAGGAGTTGTATTATTTTGAAATCGGTATCCAAAACATAATTTTAATATCGAAGGTACACTTTTGTGTTTTTTTTTTTTTTTTTCCCTGAGAAACGTGAAAAAGACAGATGTGTCCAACTTACTGCAAATAGAAGTAGAGGAGTTTGATGAGTTGTTACACATCTAACTATTACTATTATTATTCTATGTGGATGAGCTCTCCTACAAATTCAACAATCATTAATTTTGTCCAGATGGAGCCATAGAGCCTATTCATGCTATAGTGATCCCTGTGTTGTTGTTGTTGTTTTTATTTTAAGTGGAAAAATATGTTGCAGGAAAAAAAAACTGCAATGTCAGTTTTTTCCAATATTGAGATGCCCTAGGCTGAATGCCAGTTACAAAGAACTTAAGAAGGTTTTAATATTCTAGTAATGTGTCTATACTAGTCAACAACATAGTGACATGTGGCTCTAATTCAAGGCACATGAATTTCCAGAGGCACAAAGCTGACGATCCTGCCAAATTAAAGTGTGAAGTGTCTGTCAGGCCTGTGTGTCTTTGTCTGTCTGCGCTTGTGGTGATGGCTTGAACAGATTAGAAATAAACAATTTTGTTATTCTCAGTAAGCTCCCTTAACTTGGCAAATTACATTTTCTTGTGGTACTCTGCAGTGATTTTATGATGTCAAAGTTCCAATGTTTGGAAGAGACTTTAACGATATGTGATGTGTAGACTCGTGTACAGAATAGGCATATAAAATAGTCTGCCGTCATAATGAGATTCATATTTAATTTTGGCTTGTGTTTGTGGGCAGCAGTGTTTACATGGTTAAATGCAGCTCTCTCAGATGGCTGAAACTAGGGGAGGAATGTGTGTGCTTGTTTTATGGACAGCCTACAGCCCTCGCATTGGCGGCAGACTGCTCTTTGTCACAAACACCCTCATGTCAAAGATGCAACAGCATCCTGGAGGAAGCATTGACTGCTGCTATGAAGTCGACAAGTGATGAAAGTAGCCTAGAGGATGTCAATTAAGAGAGCCAAGGCCTGGACCTTATAAGTTAATGGGCAGTTTCCCCTCTCAAGGCCTGCTAGGGCTTTATAGCACAGCTTATAAAAGCCCCAAGTGTAATGCACCCCTATAAGGTTTTCAATTAAGAGAAGGGGCATAAAGCAGTGCAGACACTTGGCAGTCAAGCTAAAATGTTTATAAAGTGGCATTTGGCATAAATTGGCAGGGGAATTTTCAATTGCTCCAGTTGTTTTAAAGCAGCAGCTACTGTGCAGAATTTTATTTTGATGGCACTTCATGCTGACTGGAAGCATTATGGACTTCCCGGTGTCTTCCCATTACTAGTTCCTTTTAGCTTGCTCATATGGACGCACAGCCTGAAGTTTAAAAGCTCCGTATTCTCTGTTGAAAAAAGAAATTACGACCAAGACAAGGCAGGATTTTAATATACACTTATAATAGTATACAGTCTTAATATTAGTACAGAGTGTCATTATAAATGAATTAGTTCACAGTAAATTAGCCAATTTGCATTCAAAACTACCCTATAATACCAGAGGAATTTAGAGCTAATGCAATTAAAGAAAATGAAATAAAACGAAGTGGGTTATTTGTCAACATAATAAGCTCTTGTACGACACACATTTCTGGTTTGTAATGCCGTTTAGAAATAAGAAGTGTTTTAAAGAAAATCCCTTCAGTCATCTGGTGTCTTCTGAGGTCGAACTGGCTTTGGCTTCTGGTAGAAAAATAAATGAGTGTTGAATAAACACCAGTGTGTTGACACCTCATTTCCTCATTGATTGGTGGTGGAAGTGGAGCTTGAGGTGTGTGGCCATAATCCAATTGAGCAAGAAAACAACTGTGGGGACTGTGTAACCAAATTCTGCAGAAGCAGGTTGGACAAGTAACCGTATACCGTAAGTTTTAAGTTTTAAAAAATGAAACATTTACTGGACAATTTCTTAGATATTGCCTCATGGTAACAAAATGTAATCATTTATTTTGATGCTGGTACATCTGGTTTCACATTCAAACCTGAGATGATTTGTTGGTCAAGCTACATAAAACATTATCAAAATACATAATGGGGTCTTCCTTTTTTTTTTTTTTGCTACATTGCTTTTCTTTTGAGCCAATGCATCAATAAATCGCTCTATTACCTGTTGTTGACCCAGCTAATCTTGCCTTTGAAATCTGTTACAGAGCATTAAGTTAACACATGTTGCTGTGTGAAAACAAAACTCTGGTAACTGGCGCGGAGACCAGCTGAGTAAACGTGGTTCAGGGGAGCAGTGTGGGGTGGCAGAAAAGAGGCCTGCACTTATCCCAGCGCTGGCCAAGGTGGATCCATACGGCCAACAGATGGATGTTCCCTCTGTATCCCCATAGCAGAAAAAACAACCAAAACAAGTGACTCCGCTGTAGCACTGAAACCTTTGATCAACAGCACATCTTCAGCTTCAGAGTGGGACTTCTTAAGACCCCAGAGCGCACATGGAATCGCATCTGTATAAACACAACTCTGGGAGGAATGTGTGAACAATGCAACAAAAGAATTTTGTTCTAGAAACGTGGGGAGGACTTGGCTAACGGGTGGTTTATGTGGTTTAGAGTTTGAGCGTGGTGGTCGGATTGAATGAGGAGCTGGGGAAATATACTGTGTTTTTAATGATAACACAAGTGGGAAACTTGTGTTTCTGCTTTTTACGGATGTAAGCCGATACAAGTGCTGTGATGAAATGATCCCTTTAAAGACTAATGCATAGTGTCCAAGACATTTTGACATAGCAGTGTTGGGTAACTGTTGGTATTATTTTGTAGTAACCCTTGATGAAATTGCATTTTAATCATGTGGCCATTTGTATTTTTTTTTCTTTTTTTTTTTTTAACAAACTTAACTAATTAATTTGTTTATAACACATTATGATCACAGTTTATTTGGTTGGTTAATAAAATTATTACACAGAGACCCCACCTAGAGAGACCACCCAGTATCCTCTTGATTGTCATGACAAGTTGCAGCCATGTTGATCTATTAATTGAACTGTATTGGAGCACTTACTGTAAGAATAATTAACAATTTCTAATAAATAAAGAGTGTGGTTATCTGGAATCGTTTAGTCTATGTAGCATTAATTGGGTAGTGGCTAAGAGGTGTGTGTGTGTGTGGGCAGGATATTACTTCCAGGTTTGAACTCCTGTCAAAAGGCCAAAGGGGCTCTTTTAGCTATTAAATAGATAAAGATTAGCTTCGGTTTACACTTCAGAGACCTGTCGGAGTGTGAACTTCGATCATTTTTATCCATTATTAGGGTGAAACCATGTGTTGCCCTGTTTCTTTTTCCATTGCTATGATGTTGCTTTGGTCTTCTCACGGCACTGATGTTGGCTCATTGCCATGGTGATGGTTGGCTAGTTCCAGGGCGATGAGGTGTAATTTACCCAGCATTTCCTGTCTGATACACAGCATCCTAATGAGTAAGAGGCCTGCTTTTATAGCAGAGTGTTTGTTAACCTGGCACAGCAGGGGGGTGGAGTTGTGTGCGTGTGTGCGTGCGTGTGTGTGTGTGTGTGTGTGTGTGTGTACGAGATTCCCTTTGCTTTTCTACCCCAACATGTTTGTTTTAAGTGTATACACCTATAGGTGGGACTATCTGTAATAGTACATGGGGCCATGCTGTGGCCACGTGGCTGTAGTTCTTGATTTAACCCCTCGGTGTCAGTGTTGACAGTGTGCCTTTTGTAATGAGCTCTTTGAGTGCAGCTTATGATGCTTGTTTTGTCACCAGCTATAGTTTCATCTTATTATATTTCTGCATTTAACACTTCTACGCTGTATTTGAGTGACTAACCAGAAACTGGAAGATCAACAGCTGTGCCTGTATGATGCATTTGTTCTGACCAGAGAGACATCTTGTCACACCAAAAACAAGTAGCGTGACTCATGTGTAATAGTAGCGTAAGTGGCAACATAACAAAAGTAAACTAAAGTGAATCTGCTTGACTTTTACTAGTATAGTTAAGCTCAAAGATTAGTCAGATAATTAAAAAGTGTCAAGTATTCGTTGGTAATGGCTGCACTGGTGTAAATTTCTCCACATCACTGGAGGTTAAATGGCTGATAATTTATTTGTATTGCTGTGTAAGCAGAAGTCATGGTTTTTAACACTTAACAGCTGTCTTTGTATGTATCTGACTGTGATAACTGTTGTTGTTTCAGGGTCTTGTGAGATTAAATTGTGGTTGTATTAAGCTCATCATGTTCTTTTGGATGCTTTTTAAAATATGGTTGAATAAGTTTGTTGAATAATTACCTTGAGAAGCACTTATCGTTACCCTGCAAAGTTTAAGAAAGTTTGAGAATCATCTAACTAGCTGAAACACCGCCACATTTATCAACATCGACTCCTTTATTTTAATTATTTATTTATTTATTTTCTTGGCACCAAAAAACTCTTCTTCTGCCATGCTGGTAACTCATGCTGAATTGTTTTTCCAAATACGTCACACATGTAGGAGACACGTGATATAATCTGACCGCTGAACACAGCCGTTATGATTTGTTTTCTATCACATGCTGGTGAAATAAATACATAAAAATAGCTAAGCAACTGGGCTCTTGTAAAACAAATGAAGGCTAAATTTCCCATGGTGACAGTGACGTAAAGGACTGTAAGGACCCTTTTGTGTGTGCGTGTGCGTGTCGGCCCTAAGGGGAACTAATAATATTCCAACAGCTTTATTATCTATTTGATATTGGTGTCATATTTCTCCACTGACTTCAGCCTGTGCACTGTAAGGAGACATTGTCTCATTGACCAGTCTATATCCGTCAGTTGATTGATAATTGATGTACGAACCTTCCACTGAAAACAGGACAACTGTGATGTGACTTGTGCTTGAAATCTAAAAATAAAGACAAATCATGTTACTGATTTAACGGGGCCTGCGGAGAGGAGTTGGCTGGTTGCTTTTGGTATTTTGCCATATTTGGAAGTGGCTTCTAACTTCTCATCACATCACTGGCACAAGTTGCAGACAGGCAGCCTCCTGTTAGCACTACACTTCATTAGAACCAGGTTTCAGTGGTACCACACACATTCAAACAGCAGGACCATCTCCCGAGCATCAAAGGAGATTTTATACAAAGGGTTGTCTCTGTGTCTGTCTTCCCATCAGTGTCTGCTAATGATGCATGCTGCACACGTTTGTAACTTTGACACCCTCCTCTCCCTATCACTCATTCACACTCTCATCCACTGCTTCAGTTTTGCTCTCCCCCCCTCTCTCTTTCTCTCTGTCTGTTTCGCCCTCTCTCTCTTTCTCCCCTTCTGCCTTTCGTGGTGTTTGTTTGGCTGCTGGGTTTTGTTTGTTTATTGTTTCCAGATGGCAGATGCAGACTTCATTTGTGTGGCTTTCAAGTTCCCAGAGAGCTTTTTACTGCCTTGGCTCAAGCGCTTATCCTGTTTCCTCTAGCCAGGCTTTATGATGGGCCCTTTATATGTAGCAACTGGAAACAACTGTCACTACCAGTCTGTGTCGGGGAAAACAGGAGAATGGAGAAAGTGTCTTTTTTTTTCCTCCTGTTTTAAAAAATCTTTGAGCTCACTATATGAACATCTTCATTAGTGTCAAAGCAGTCAATACAATGATAAGGACAATCTTTTTTTCTCCCAACGGTTGATTTTACTGTCTTCATAGAATATGAGAGAATACCCTTGATCTTGTTCACTACTCCTGCAGTTCAACTGCATCATCAGCAATCCCACAGAGAAATGAGATGAAATGTGCTAAACTAATTCTTTGTTGACATGACGGTTAGGCAGCGTGCTCGCTGTAGTGATGAATCTGGTAGTGGGTTGTTTTCAGGACCTTGCTGAGTCTAGTCTGGGCATCATTAAGCGCTGTGACATCACTTATTTACAGGAACCCAGGAGGGCGACTCACCCAGTAAATGTGGGGGAGGACCAGTGCACGTCTTTACTCATCGGATGCGGTTTTAAGACGGAGCAGTAATCAAAGCTCTCAGCTATATAAAACCCAACCCTTCTCCTTAAGGAGGCCTTTTTCTTCTGGCTGCTGCTGAATGAGTGATTACCCTGGCATTCCAACCTGCCTAAACCCATTTCTAGAAGTGATTTAACGTGGAATAGCAGTGGCTGAGGCACTGTATTCACTGACTTACTCTAGAAAACTAGTCACAGGAATTAAATGCCAACCTGTTTTGTGTCATGTTTCTATCACATTAACAAAGAAAGCACATTTTTCCAGTTTAAAGCAGCTTGGATGATTCCAGGAAGCCAGCATTGAAAGTCATAGCACGCGTCTCGGATGATGTCTGCTCTAATCACATGATAATTGTGTTTGTTTACTATCTGTCAGAGCCCATGTTGTGTGCCGTAATAGAGGTAGTACAGGCATATAAGTTGGCGTAATGGCGACGGTCATTACTCTAACCTGCTCGTGACCCAGCACAAGGGGATCTGAGCTGAAGTGTGAGGGGATCTGACTTTAATGTTCACGTAATCAGTGGTGTTTGTGTTTTACCACCACTGAGGGCCTGGCTGGCCGGCTAATCTCATCAGGTTTTGGGCTCTGGTGCCGGGGTGAGTGAGAGGACAGCCCAGAATGACCCATATCTCCATGCCAGGATGGCTACAACGCTCCAGCTCTGCAGTTCCATCAGAGTTTACTACGAGGCCTTTTGCCAGGGTGTTTACTACTGAACTGTCTGGCACAACAAGATAAAGCCTGTACTAATGCCCTCTAAGGACACAGCCACTCTCACTATAGGCGATTCTGCTCTTTTTCAACAAGCCAAACTCTTTGCAAAATGAGCCAAAATGCCAATATAGACCGGATTTACATCATAACAGGTGTCTAACATGTTAATAGATGGTAATTTGTTCTCTAATTTATCTACATGAGTACAGTAACTTAACTACAACAACAAACTTTATTTGTATAGCTCTCTGCAAAGCAGATGGTCCCAAGGCAAGGGAAAGGGTGAGAAAGACGCAGGAGAAGGGGTGCTGGTTGCTCGTGAACAAATCAGATCAAATATTTTGATAATCTTATGTTTCGGTCAGAAATTGCTGTGATTGGTTGCTTAATGTTACGCAGCCCCTTAGAGCCTCATTGCATGCTGCATCTTTTCTTCAGCCCTCTGCGTGATGTAAAAGCATCTGCCTGAGTTCGTTGAGTCTGTTTTCACACCGAAGGGGGAAAAAAGCTATTGTGCAAACATTATAGTGTATGACTGCTCAGGAAGAGCCGTGACTATGAGTGCAGGGATATCACACACACACACACACACTGGACATTATAAGCCTCTTAAATAGAAGACTGTATTGCAATGTATTTGATTAGATAGAACTGCTAATTTACAATGCATACTGATGTTTCCTCTACCTTGGATGTCAGTGGCCAAGTGGCTGCTAATCCCCACTAACAGTTAAGCAACATGAGCTAACTGAATTAACCCTTGTGTGGTAAAGTGTTTTTGTTGCTGTTGGTCTTTTTATCGTCCCAACAAGTCAGTGATGACCAGTAAAATACTTGCGTCAAGGTATTGTTATGACATCTTGAGACAGATGACCAATGTGTTCATTTTTTTTTTAAAGTGTGATGACGGTGAAAGCAGTTTATCATTATCTATATTTTTGTGTTTATTGTTTGGCAACCTCTAGTGGCCGTAGTTACAGGCGGCAGAAGCACATCAGGAAGTTGGGTGGTATCATTTGTGTTTATATTTACAAATGACACACTTACACTTAACTATTTTAATTCAAGGTTCTTTTTTTCTTTGAAAACTTGTTTTCTTGAATTTTTCCAAAACTGAGGATAAAAGTAAGGTTGTTTTGTTCATGGTGTCTTGTCAAACTGCAAATACCTTTGTTAAAACATGACAATAACAGCAAATGTGAGAAGTCTTCTGTTCATCTTTAGTTGTTCTGCCATAAGAATTCAAATTTTATACACAAATGATCATCATTATTATTGTAGTTAGTCTTAGTGTTGCACCAGAGCAAGTTCATTTCACTGTTAGCAGGTTGTATAAAGGGCTTGTTTGTGAATCTCTATTGTGAAATACCCAATTACACACATTGTTGTTTTAGTGAGCTGACACTGTTACACTCACTCAGCTGCGCCCATGGGAGGTCGGCCCTCTCCTTCAACTCACCATCCAACCATTACACACACACACACACACACACACACACACACACAGGTCAAATTTAAACCAGTGGATATTTTTGAGCCTTTGCAATCCCCCTGACGTCTGCATGTGTGTATGTGTGGACACAGGGGCATAATAAAGGAAGTTCCATTATGTGAGGGATGGATAGTTTTCCTATTTTGCTGTTGAGATGTAATTCTAAATATTTAGTTTTCCATTTTATAACAAGGCTAGTCATTGATATGGCTGCCAGGAACGGCTGCACCACCCTTTTACGACTACCTCTTGATCCACAGTTCACATTTACTTATGTTTCATCTGCTTCGCTGTGCTCCAAGTAAAGCACAGAGTCAGTGTCTGTTTGCACCAAAAACTCTGATTCACCACAGACACCACAGAAATGTCTATAGAAAAAAAATAGAAAATCCTCCTCACAATACACCTTATGACAGGTTCTGGTGTGTCTGTAAGTGCATCTTCCAATATGTCATTGAGTGGTGAGGAGAACTGTACAATAAATAAATGATTGTCTAGTTTGCCTCTGTTAGCCTGACACAGCTTAAATGGAGGCACATATGTGTATGATAAATAACAGTTTGTGTTGAAGATAGTGTGACCCTAAGTGATTAATGCTTCTACATTTATTTTATATTCCTGACTTTTGTGCCGGTGTGTGTTCATGTTATTTGTGTGGATAAAAATGTATCGATTAATTAAAACCTGTGTTCCACACAGAAATGTAGAACAACCCTATGTGCTGTAAATTCCATTAGCTGTTCATCAAACACAACAGCTTTTAGACTGAAGATGTGTCACCTATATGCTCACAACGGGTACATTTGTTTAGCCAACAGCCTGCTAACTCAGCTTATTAAATCAATAGATTAGAAACACGCCTTGCTGTGATGTTAAAGACTAGAATACAGACATGCACACATAGACACACAAACACAAGCAGCATGGTAAGCTAGCTTATCTTTGATGTACACCGATTGACAAAGAGACTCCCACCTATCAAAGGATTACAAATAAACTCCATTGAAAAGACTGGCGCACAAAAGGTGGCCTATGTTCTTCCTTTGTGTTTGTTTGAAATGAGGACTGTTATGAATTGATAGTTTATGTTTCTGCCTTTGATCTAAATGTACCACATAATGCCTCGTTCTTTATAGTGGAATTTGTTTAAAATTCCCAGTTTAAGCTCGCGTTAAAAGAAGTCATGTTTGTTTGGGCCAGATTTACCATGAAAAGTGGACTATCCACCGCATCAGATGGCAGTATAGGCCAGACCTCAAGCAAACTGCCATGGCTTTTAGTCCCGTCTTCGATGATGCGGTACTTCCTCAGGCTTTTGTCTCCAGTTTGGGGCACAGCTGTCAGCCTAGGTGCTATCCACGCTCCCCTCCCAAAAACCTCAGGCCACGCGCCGCTGCACCCCAAACACTAAATAGGAGCATTAGACACACCATGTTAAGGGCTGCTGGTGTTTGAGCTGTGGCTGTGGATGCGTGTCTTGTCCCATAGCCAAAGACATGCACATTATTTTACACACACACACACTCGCAGCTGCACTACACACTGCAAAAGGTATCCTCTTCATATTCTTCTATAAGACAACAGATTTATTCTTTTGTATTAAATGTCCCATTGTCCTGACACTGGCTTCTTTTTTTGTCTGTTGGCCGTTGACCCCTCTTCTGCTTTTAATTTCCCCTGCCCGACCACAAATCTGCACTGTGAAAATACCCACAAGGCCTATCTACCCATATGTAGTGTTGCAGATTTTTATTATGCACCACCGACATCACACCTCAGCAGGGTATATCCAAACATGAAAATTAATTCACAGCTAAATGCTGCTATATGCAGTCCGAGAGAGAGAAGAGAGGATAAATCAAACGCAGGTTTTACACTGGTGAACAGCCCCAGCATTAAGAAGGAGAGCCTAAAGGCAGGCAGAGAAGGCAGTGCTCATTAATGTGCAAAGTAAATGGAACAGTTACACCCCCCACCCCCCATTTCCCTCAATAACACACATACACTCACGCACACATATGCAGTGGTCATTTCATTGCCCTTTGATTGTGGGGAATTGGAATGGGCAAACAAAATTGAGCTAAATGAAATAGATGTAAAATATTCCTGGATTCCTGCTTAAAAAACGAGTTAATGAAGAAGAAGAATAAAATCAGCATAATGAGCAGAAACTGTAAACAGAGCCCAACACTCAAAGGATGGTCACATCGATCAGTCTGAAAAGAGAAAATCTGGTCAAAGTGCTCGCTGTGTCTCTAAAGAAAACTTGTTACTTTAAAGCTGGAAAATGTTCTAACACCAACACCATGTCGCCTCAACAGTCTCTGATTTTCAAGTTAAAAAGAAATCGTTTCTCTCAGAATTTAAATTTTCTGCAAAATATATGTTTTGATACAATTTATCAGACTGAAGATATTCTACATTTGTGACTTTTATAGTTGTTGCTATAGCGTCCTTTTCGACTGTCTGCTATGAACTTTAGCATGAAAGTACTTGGGCATGACTTTGTCTCAGAGCAATGCAAATGGAATTGCCCCCTGATGGTTTGGAATGCACCCAGCTGGCCTTTAAAAGGTGATAATTGGAAAATACAGGATGAAGCCACAGTCAAAGTTGGGACCTTGTGTTGAGCTGAGTTAGACCTAGCAAAGATGGAGGAGAGAGAATGGCAGTGATGTACAAGAAATACATGAATCTAAAAATACTTTTTTTATTACGTTTTTTATTCCCTCTTTTTTTTATTCTATTATGTGTTATATGTGACTGGAATCCTAGACATTTATATTTTCTACATAAATTTAAGGATACTTTGCGAAAACAGTGGAAAATTTGGAAATATTTCAAACAAACTAATGAGAAGGTAGAATGGAAACTGTATCAATGATGTTTAGAAAAGTGATGCAAGAGGAATAATAAATGGTTCACAAATAAGGTATAAGGGCTTAACATTAATGTCAGTCTTATTATATGTGGTCGTACAACCCACAAGACCTAAATGCTTCACTTCAATTTATAAAGTAATGTTCAGGTTTATTTAAGGGAAAACTTAAGGAGTTTAGAGCATCTCCATGCTTTTTACTGTGCTTTTTTGTAAAGAATGTATGACTATTATATTTTTGGCATTTTGACGGAAAGTATTATCACAGTAGTTCACCCTTTTTTTTGCCAAATGACTAATCAACAGTTGAAGTAATTATTCCTGGTCTAGGAAGTTCATTATCTAAATTCATTGTAAGAAAGACAAAAAGAATGAGGGCAGGAGGTGACAAAAATAAAGAATTAATTTATCCTCCAATAGTTATTACTGGAAAATTCTAACCTTAAATTGACTTAATCACCATGTTGCTGATCTCAACTGAATATTTTCATTCCTCTAAAGTTCATTGATTGAGTTTGATGGTTTGAGGTTATAGCCACATCCCAGGAAAAAAAAGAAGACAGAAATCATGATGACTGAAAATATCACTTTACAATTTACAGAGGGGAAAACTAAAATGCACGTCCCTGCTAATTTATAAAACCTGACACAGCATTCCTTTACTTCTCGGGAAGGAAGTGGAGTGGGAAGGTCAGGAGGCCTATACGGGAGCTCTTCCCTTTACAAGGCTGCATTCAAAGCATTTCTTCACTCCTCTCCTTGTGTTAGCCTAACCTAGTGTAAGCCTGTGCATCCGGTCTCCATTACTGTGCTCTCTTCTGAGAAAATGTGACAGTGATAAGGCTCTTTTGAAGTCCAGCTTTACTACAGGCGCTCTACAGAGGGACAAAGCCAACAGCCAGCTGCTGAAGTGAAGAGAAAACTCAGCCAGCTTTCTCTGCTTTACTTAAGTTCAAGTTTGAGTTCACGTTTCTACTGAAATCTGTAGATCTTTTCTTCATTTCTCAACCACATGATTCAGAATCCTTTGTTGGCAGTTGGACAAGAGTCCAAACTGTTATTTATAAAATGACCATGTTTTTTCGTTTGGATTAATACAAAATTTCCTCACAACGCTTCAAAAACATTTTGGTCGTTAGGCTTCACTCCAGTCAAAACAGTCTGCAGCATGTCAACCGTCAAGCCCTGTGTCAATCAGCAGACATTTCCACCAACAATATGCCAACACCCATTCGGCGCTGATGTCCAGGAAACCTTTGACTGAAGTCAGAATGGAATCTTCTTAATGACTTCCTGTACCTGATGCCCGCTGTTGCTATCTCTAACGCAGCAATACGCCAGTTTGATCGTATTCCTGACTTTTGACCTTGACATTACGTTTGTTGTGCTAATGACCAGAGAGAATAATGTCAGTGTTGATGCTTGAATCAACATGATAGTTTGCACATTTGTAACTGAACCTCCATTCAACTCACATTTGATCCTGTGGATATTAGCTCCTCAACTGTATTTTTTAGTAAGAACTGATAGTTTACATTGTTTACAAGAGTATATATTTTGGCTGAACAGATGCAAAATTAGGAAGGAAATAACAAATTATTTACCTGTGTTGCCTTCACGCTTACATCCTACAGGAAAAAAGTTTGACACTAATATCAGTGATTTAACAGTAGCTAATATCTTTTACATTTTTTTCTTTTCAAGTTGGGAATGTTGTGTTTTACTGTTCTGTTTGAAAAAGTACAAAGGCGGACTTGGGCGGGACATTGTTGTTTTACCTTCAAGTAGCCAAAGGGACGACCGACACATCAACTGATGCTGACGCTGCTGTGTCGCACGTCACACCTCCGATACAGGAAAACCAGCATGCTATCTGAAGTCACACACTGAGGCGACATTATGCCGGCTTTGTTTTCGTTCAGTGTAAATAAGCAAAAGCAGCATAAAGAGAAGTTTTCCTAATCATTATATGGATCCGTTTAAAGAGAAACACTGTTATAACCTACTAGTGGCATTAACAGCCCAACAGATACTCACATATACTAATTTGATGTTTGGTGGCAACACATTTGATTTGCTTTTTTTTGTTATTTTTGAACCTCTTGATTGTCACGCTATTTTCAACATACTGAGTTTTTGTGTGTTTTTTTTTTTTTTTTTTTTTTTTTAATACATTATTTTTCGGTGCCAGATAAGTTGAAAATGTGACACAGTTTAGTTTCCATGATCCTCCCAGAAAGGGAAGGAAGGGGCACTGGTCAGTGCCCACCCCATCACCACCACACCCAGTACAGGCCAAGGTAGGGTCCTGCTCTTTCACTGCCACTTTCCACAATGTGGCTGTGTCTGTGTTTGTGTTTCATCTACTAACGCACCATTATTAGGTTTGCTACATCAGCCATTACAGCTGATATGATGGTCACATTTCAACATTACACCTACGTTTGTCAACCTTTATCTGTTATTTTCAGTGGAAAATGTCAGGGGATTATTGATGGTAACTTTGTTGCAATAGTTTGTGAAGAATCTTTGTAAAAGATGCGAGTAAAGCTTCTGGCTGAGAGGCTCTAAAGGACAGTAAATTCTATAGTGTTATTCCACTAAACATACAGAAGGAAAAACAGACCCAGTTTGAGAGAACTGACATCAATGGCAAACACGTTTAAATTTCCCAGGAAGGAAAATATGTTTTCTGTTAATGTGAATTGTTTGAATTACTTCGTACAGGTGTTAGCTATTTATTGTGTCCACACCTGGACGTAACAACAGCTGGTTGGTTGGATTTCTCCTTCAGCAGATCGACATCTTAAACTGTGTAAAATTTCTCAACTTCCAACACCTCACTCCTCCTCTCGGTTATATATCCAAGCCCTTCAGGTTGTCATATGTAACCTCTGTCACACTTTAAAGTCAACATTGTTTGTCTGAAATTTGCAGCCACTTGGCATTTTGGCAAATTCCAAACATCAGATGTTGATGGAGACAAGTGCCAGTGGTCCAACAAATGATTTCCTTCACCTTTCAATGAGAATCAGCTTCTTTCAACTACTAAAAAAAAAAAAATAATAATGTATTTGTGTTGGGTTTTCTTTTGCATACTGTTTTTGTTACATTGTATTAACATTTTTCAAACTGTTCTGGTCCAGGGGAATCCTGGAGCACCATGAAGCAAAAGCAGTGTTTGTGAAACTCTTGCACTTTCATGGGGCTCACTGACTCATCAGTGGCTGTGTTGCGGTGAAAGCCGGTACAAGAATTCTCTCCATGTGGTGCACAACACCCGCAGCACACAGAGCTCTGACAGTCTGACAATCCCAGCTTCCTATTTGCATCACTGCTTTTGCTACAGGAAATGTGTTGTTGATTTAATGATGTGGTGTGTAGGGCAGCTTTTGTGGAAACGATTTGCTGTATTTTTTTTTTCTCTCTCTCTAACATATTTGACTTAACAGAGCTGTAACAAAGTTTGATGTGAGATTAGAAATTTAGATAAAACCACCAACATTTACACGACTTAATTTAATTACTGCCGTTAGGGCATTTTGCGGCAGACTAAGTGTAAACATACACTGCAGTCATTTGTCATGTTTGTGTATAGTAGTTGTAAAGAGTTATAATAATTAAGTAGACAAACAACGGGTTAATGCAGAATGTGTTGTCATACCTGAATCATAAGATCCCACGGACTGATTAAAGGCTTTCAGCTTAGTCGTGTTTTATGTGAGGTGTGGGTTGGGGCTGTGAGCTGCTATAGGGGGTTGTGGCCTATATAATACCTCCATGGTCAGATATTCAAGAAACTTCCTGGTGTGTCAGGATCAATCGGGCCTAAGCCAGTCTTAATTAAAGGCTTGGGGCTGGGCAGAAGTCGAGAGCAAAAGGCATCCCCGTTGGTTAAAAGAATGAAGCATCGGTCATTAAAACACTATAGGGAGCATCGGCTTTATTATTTAAAATTCCTCCTTAATAACTCTTACCGTACAGTGTTAACACATACACATGACAGTTTAAATATATCTTTGTTTTTCCCCCAAAGAAAGAAGGATAGAAAAAAAGCAGCAACTGTGGTAGTAAAATTGCCTCATATCTTGATTGTTTATGTGCTATTTACCTGCAAGAATCATCAGAGGAACACTTGTAAAGAAAAAAAGAGCGATAATAAGCGTACTTGTATATAATCTGCAATGTTGTAACTCACCAAAATTAACAGTTAACAGTCTGTTCACACATATATTGTGAAGAGGGTGGGTTGATCTCAAGCACTCAACCATGAAAAAAGAGTAATAATGCTTGCTGCTTTACAAGAAATCTCCATTGAGCTCTATTCACAGTATTTTTTCAAGAATACTTAAGTTGTTTTTTTTTATATAAATATGTTTGTTTCACAGAAGGATTTTGTTGTACACCCTCTTGAAGGCCTCTCATTTAAAGTACCTTCCTCTCTGTGCTTGTTAAATAGGGTAATAGTACATATAATGGTGTAATTGTGTAATGGAGTGTTAGATGCTTAAGCTTAAAAGTACGTTTTACAGTAAATGAGTGAGTTCTCAAAGGCCTTGGCTTCTGAATCACAGTTGTTTCACAAGTTTTGAAGATGCAGCAGTAAAACAGATGCAGTTATCGAGTTTGACCGCTTGGGGGCACAGGCAACTTACAGGGAAGAGCTGAGGAGCTATGAGCTTGGGTGTGAATGTTGTGTGTGTGGGGGGTTCATTAATTAAATGGAATATGATCCAAAAGACTCGGAGCTCACTCATGACACATCATGTCCCACCAGAGAGGAAATAAGACAAATGCCACAGATGTCCCCCTTTTTTCTCTGTCCTGTTTTTCTCTTGCTGTAGTTTTTCCTCCCAAATCCAAACGTTGGACAGACAGTGCCTTAGTATGTTCTGGTCTCCTGAGTGGATCTTTCCAGTACACCCATCTGTCAGACGTTTTTCTGAGGTCCGAGGAGGGGCACGGGGGCGTGTTTGTGTCTGGGCCCGGACGGGTGGATGGGTGGGGGGGAAGAGATCAGACCCAATGCATATCACATCGTAAGCCAAATATCCTGATGGCCTGGTCCAGCAAATGATCTGCTGTTCCAGACATATCCAAATCCAGGGTTCATCCAGGCACAGATTGTCCCATGTAGTGGATGCTATGAGACCATTTTTAGTCCAAGCAGCTAGCATCTCAGCCCTGGTTTGCTCTCTTTCCCACCTCAGACGTAATCAATAGTTTATCTTAGCCTCCACCCTTCACTGTTTGTTTTATTTTATTTTTTTCCCCTTGAGGTGACCCTTGACACCTGTAGAGTCAAGTAGGCATCATCCCCTCTGCTTCGATTCCAAGTCCTTGTAGAGTGGCTGCATGGACAAGGAGGTGTACAAATTTAGATCCTCTCCTATGACGTTTGGCATTAACGCTGTATCAGCAGCTGCATTCCCCTTAGATAATAAACTTAATGGATGTTGTTTTGACATCTTGCAGCAACACGATCTATTATGTAAATGTGAGGCGCTATCATTTGTGAACAGTGAGAAGTGTTCTCACCTGCAGAACTAATACTGTTAATGCATTCATATCATGGAGGGTTATGTAACTGTGCTGGCTGAGATGGAAAGTGCAGCCACCTTGCCAGTCTTAATACATTCAGGCTCCACAGTGTCAGATGGCCCCAGTGATCCAGGGGGCTCAAGATGGCAATGCTGTTTTACAGTCCGGATATGTGCGTCCCCGTGCAAGCCAGAATATGTCCGTGTGCTGCAGTGTTTGTTAGATTAGGCTCAGATGTGTGTATCCATATGGTTCAGTGGCAACACATTTGATTCCTTCTGGCCGTTTGCCAAAAGTGTGTAATAGATATTTTGTGTGTGTGTATGTGTCACCGTCTTTACACTGAACCTTTTATATAGTTTATATTCAAGTCGGCTTATTAAAGTCACGTGATCTGCGTATCGCCATGTGACTATATGGTCAGAATTTGGATCGCCAGCCATGATACGTGGGGGGTTGATTAGTTATCCCATGACAGACTGTCAAGGGAAGATAGTCCCAGTGCATGCTGGTCTCTTTGCTTTGTCATTGGTTGAGAGACTGCTCAAAAGTAAACACCCATCAATCCTCCCTGGCTCCCTGTCTCTCTTCCTCTCTTTTTCCCTCTGCTGCCATTACAGACGGACCCGGTGACATGAGTTGTGGAGAAGGCTCCCCACCTCTCCTCCGCCTCTTTTCTCTCGTGCACTGTAATCCTGACACCGAAAACCGCCCCTCAGAGAACAAGTGTCAGTCTCAGAATAGAGCGTGCAGTCAGCCCCCCCTTTTTTTCCCCCCTCTGGTAAGCATGTTACGGAGTGCTAATGTTGATGGAGGTGACAATTAACTATACAATGATCACAGTGATAGCGCTTGTACAACTGCCTCACAGCCTTGCTAAAGAGATAAGTGACTGATCTCGACATGACTGGGACTGGGCACATGACAGATAAGCACATAAAGGGACAGTTACTTTGGTGAACGTAGTGTGAGCTTGTCTACCAGATGTTCTGGAAGCTTTATGCTGCACATTTGACTTGCTAATATCAGAGGCCTATTTATAGATTTTTATATATTCTTGTTGAAGCTTTGAACTTCAATGGAACCCCTGTTGTTTTATGTGTAGGGCTATAATTACACATCATGTATGTACATAAGATGATTCTTTATCTTAAATGTTGCTATTTAAAAACAACCTTTAAGCTGTTACCCTGGGAAAGAGCTGAATTTCTATTTGAAGTAAGTCTGTGGGGAAATACCATGAGTCGTGCTGGAAGAATAGGGACTCGCCTTATTTGTGCCACGGCTGGTAAACACACAAGTGCACACATTCTCTGCTGCCGACTTCTTTGCCAGGCACCTGTGGCTGACTCTGAAAAACAGGGGAAATGTTTTGGAGACACAACCTGAGATAATGACCACCTTGCAACCCCCACTGTCAGGTTGTGAAACGGCCCAAAGATATTTGCATGAAATAAATGAGAATCTTTCTCACGTCCGGCCCTGCCACGGCCAAAGGTTTACTGTCACAGATGCATGCTCCATCTGGCCCTGCTCGCCTCATTTTTCAACTGTTCAAATACACCATCGCTTTTTGCTCTTGATTATGGATGATATTTGTTAGAGGGCTCAAATTATAATCTTTACTTAAGCATCTTGTGCATGAATGAAAATCATTGAGCTTAAGCGTGTAACAACATACGAAAGTTAAAGAATTAGACTGAAGTATTGAAACATCTCCAAAGTGAGTCTGTCTTGCTTGTTTTGTCCTGCTTGGGATTTTGGGAAATACGGGGTTGAATGGGGTCAAGTGGTCCTCTATCCTGAGCAAACATGAACATGGTGACAGCCGCTGGGACAACAATCTCCACGAGAACCAGGCTGTCTTGCCAACATTCTCCCCGCCTCTCCACTACCAGCACGACCCCCCTCACCCCTCAGCCCAAGGCTGTGATCCTGCATAGCTGGTATAATGAAGCCATATAAGCCTGTTATTTGCCGCTTTACGGCTTGTTTTATGAAGGTGAGCTGACAAGCAGCTCCCAGAATGGTTCCTGTCACTTTAACAGACAGCATTACCAAGAGAAAAGGAGCTTTGGGGAGGGAGGGCAGGGCAGGCTGGAGAAGGGGCCGGGGCCTTTATGTTAGTCCTGCCAGGGCTTTGATGGGTAGAGGTCTGGCTGCAGGCTATCACTGGTACATTTTACGTCTTCCACCTTTTGTCACAGGGACATTATTGACGTTTGACCTATGTTCTTATTCCCACCTCCTCTTCACTAATCAATTACCACATCGATCCATTAATCAGACAGGGTGATAGCCAGTGAAAGGGCCCGTGGGTATGTGTGAAGAATTGTGGGATAGGCCTCAGGCTATCGAGGAGGAGGGCCTTTACCTGTGGAGTGCACTGTTCAGCATGGGCCCTAACTCTTACTTTAAAGGCATCTGTAGGTTCTTTATTCGCTAGAGAAGATGTTTGCATATGAAGTGCATGACATTTGTCTGTGTATTTATGTGCATAAATATGTATTGATGAAAATGAAATGGAGCAGATTTCCTAAATTGCCATTTATTCATGCAAATTCCGGGATGCATAGAACATTATGAACCCTCATTTTGAGGTGTCATACACACAGCTTTATGTGCTTCCTCTTATCGAAAAATGTATTTATTTTTTTACAGTTGAAAATAGGCACAGAGTTGTTCCCATCCTAGAAGCCCACGGGGTAAAAACCAACAGGAAGTGTTCTTATTAACCAAACATTATTTTTATGACTTCTGAAACATTGGCTCAGAAATCAGCAGCCATTACACAGTGTCACTAAAAACAAGGATGCTTTTTTGAATGAGAGCAAACATGTTTTTGTTCGTCTGACTGTTTCCATGGAGGTTATGCAGTCGCATAATTGTGTTTTGGGCACAAACAGAAACAGATCAGACACACAGACAGCCAACAGATCAAAACGGAAGCTGCGGGAGCGGAACCCACCACGCTTTGATTAGGTTTGGTTTGGTTTCGGTTTGGTGTGTACAGACTAAAGCCGTCACCCCAGTCCATCTTTGCCCTTGCCAAGTTGTTTGCCAAAACAGGGAAAGATTTGGGAAAGAAAGTTGGAGAGAGAAAAGCTGTGGGCTGTTATTGTCCACCCCCCATACCCCCCACCCCCCCTCAGGCTGACCAGGGTCCAGCCGACAGTCACCCAGCTCTTGTGGGTTTAGTGAATTGAGAAGACACTTCTTGTGTGGATTTTTCAATTCTTCAACATGTCATTTGGCCGGGAGTGCTATTGTCCCCTGCCCCTTTTCTCCCTGCTCCTTCTGCCGAGACGAGTCGTGTCATCCCCTCGTGATCAGCACTTTTGTTGCCTTTGTTTTTGGCCCTACCTCAGAAGTCCATCTTGTCTTTTATGTCCCTGCCTTTCATGCATAAGGGAACAGTTGTGGCCTGTTGTGGGGCTGTTCCACTGCATTTCCACCAGTGGGGTTTCCTTTCATTCTCTTCAAAGTACTACAATGGGGCTCTGAAGGCCTGAATGGCCAATGCAGAGTGCACAATCCTACAGAGCCCGCTCATTTTGTTTTGCCAGAGTCAATAAAAATGCTAAGTTAAAAGCTAACCCCCTTATGCCCTCCTCGAATGGAGCGACTTGTTTGACCTTTTTAAGTTCCCCTCTCAATTAACTTTTAAAGATAAATTGATTGAAGCTGCGGTATAAAGCATATAATTTGGCGCACATTTAATTTTGCATTTCGTTCTTCATTTATTTATTTCAAAGCAAGTTGGCCCTATAATGTAGACACAGTGTGAACTAAACTATGATCAGTAATGATTCGAATGGATTTATCAAGTTGTCTGTGATAGTTACATATATATATATATTTATATATTTGTGTGTATGTATATATATATATATAGAGAGAGAGAAAGACAGGGCTACAGTGATTATCAGCAGTTATCAAAACCAAATGGTGACTCTTGCAAACAATCGCTCTTAATGTTCCTTTTTCATGTTCTGACTTATCTCTGTCCAGAGACCTAGATAAAGACATCTCCGTTCTTCTAAGGAGAAGTGGGATTTAGCTAGTTTTATGTGGAAGGATGAGGGATGGGGGGGAAAGGAGGACAAAAAGTCTGCAGTCGTCACTGGGCATTACGACAGATGCCTTGCATAAAGGCATTGTGTGCCGATTTGTGAGCTGGGAGAAAGCCGGGGACTTTGAGAAGGATTACAGGTAGACAGACATTGGCTGCTGAAGATAACCGCCATGACTTCATCCTCATTGTGTAGATTAAGGCATAAAACCCAAACTAATGAGACCGGAAAGGGGGAAAAGACATGGATGGGACAATGACAGAGGAGTGTTGTCAAAGACACTTTCTGAAATGATTATTTTAAAGACAAAAATGTAAGATGTAGGGCCTGTGGTGAGGTAATATGAGAAATTACATTTAAAAGACTTGCATGTTCTGAGCTGTGCTCCAAAACAATTCTACATTTGGTTAAAAGGCTGAGGTTAAAGGATGGGAAGTCAGCAAGCATCTCTTCTGCATGTAGTAACAGGATGTTGCTTTTTAAACTCCTCAGAGCAAAAATGAAAGTCTGGCCTTGTTTTTTGTTAATGCAGCACAGTCATTAACAAAATATCATCAGGTCCACTATGGTGTTTTCTGTCCTGCTTATTCTTGTGAAAGGGAGATCAGCCTATAGTAAACTGTGCAGCCCCCTCCTGATCTAATCTGGAGAGGAACGCATTGCACATCCCGAGCTCCACTTTGCTGGAGGGCAGGCAATGAAAGCAGGGGGCAGAAAAGAGAAAAAGTAGAAGAAAAGTGTTTGATTCTTTCCTTTCGCAGTCTTGGGTGTCTCTGCTTAATTTTTCAGCATTTCTCTGCCATCCAATTGTGTCCTCAGACCTGAGGCAGTGTGGAAAAAAAAAATACACATAAAGCATCACGCTGTGAGGAAGACCGTGTGTGGGGAATGCTTCAGCTCTCTTTCATTCTAAAAAACAAACAAAAAAAGTGTCAGACAGGCAGGTAGACATGAAGCTAGGTAAATATTGATGACTTTTTGACCATTTTATTTCCCACCCGTGGACAGCTTTCTACAGACAAAGGTCCTGTCAATGCTTCAGCGATATTGATTTCCTCCCTACTCTTTATTCATCTTTATTTTCACCAAATTTAATCTGGAATCTTAAGCACCACAGACCGCAGAATGTAGTTTGCATATTAAGAAGTAGCTGATTATCGTGGGGTAGAAACACAGATCTTTAATTTTGTGCATTTTAGACACAGCTTCTGCCTGCAACACCATGCCGGAGATAATTGTGGAAATCTACATATTGAGTGGGAGGCTGTCGCCAGGGCCTGTTTTGGAGTGGGCCACTTGTTATCTTCTGTAATTCATGTGGTAGGATGAATATTACCACCTGAATTAGGCTATTATGCTGCCAGGTGGAGGCCAGTAGTGTTACAGGAAATGGTGATCATCACTTCATGATAATGAAGCAATTAGGCCTACTGCAGGCTGTTTGTAATGCAGTATTTACTCTCAGATCACAATCTTATGTCAAATTAAATATTTATCAACATTTAATATGTTGTATGCTGCAGCTGAGGAGGCCTAGTCTGGAATTTACTTTCTGTTAGTAATGCTATTTATTGTGGCATTAACTTACAAGTACCCAGCCCACAGGGGCACTACTGACTAGAATGTAATATTACACTGAAAGCAATCCCAATTTTAACAAATGAAATTCACTGTAAAAACCTTTTTTTTTTTTTTTTTTTTTAAGTCCAACTCAACAATTTTATATATATTAACATTCAACCAGAATAAAATTTTAATGATAAGTCTGCTCCAAAGTCTGGATAATATCAAATTAATGTCTGATGTTTGGAGGTTCTCACCTCATAACTGCAGTAATCTTATGATTTCCCAGCAAACTCTAAATAGCTCTGTGATAAATTTATTTTACAAACCCCTTAAATAAAAGAAGTGTAATCTTAAACGGGGATGCGCACATTCACACGACTACAGTTTTCTGCCTATCTGTTGTATCTGAGTTCTCTTCCGTAGTTTGACATTTCTTAGTGACAGGCTATTACCTGTTATCTAGAGAAATATTGGTGACCCTGTCTGGATTACATGACAGGGGATTTCAGAGATACGTAGATGAAACATAGAGGGAAAACAGAAGCTGAAAATGAAAAGTGTACATCAGTCGCATAGTTGTCTGAGCGTGGTGAAGATAAGATGTGAAGTTCAAGGATATGAGGCTCAAGGTAGTTTTATTGTAGTTGGGCACTACAGAGACACTGACGGAGAGTGTCAGATCATCAGAGGCTATTCTGTTGAATTGAAGATCAGTTGGTGCTTTTATAACAGTGAACTGCTTTGTCCAAGATGCTTCTCTGGTGTTGAAAGAAGATGGACACAAATCTGCATATGAAATGCTTCAGTGAGCACATTGAAGCTCTATATGATTCACGGGAACAATGTTTTTTTTTTTTTTTTTTTTTTTTGACTGTTCATGAGGATTACTTGTTGGACAACAGGTCCATATGTGACCCTCTTGTCCTGTTGGGTGTGTAAAACTAATGTCCATTAGTCAGGAAGGTCTATGTCTCATCTAACACAGAACTCGGCAGCCTTTCCCCACATTCCACACCCCCATCCTCCCCTTATCCTCCCCCTTCCACTGCCACTAGGCCTGGGTCTGCTGCTCCCTCTCCGCTAATGAGAACCAGTCCCATCCAGCACCATATAAACCCACTAACACACACTTACCTCTGATCTCAGACCAGTAAATGTTGTCACTGTGGCCAGGTCCCACCACTTTACGGCTGCTAATATAGCCACACAGCCCTGTGTTATCATAACCTTTCATATAAAAAAGAAAGAGAGAAGAGAGGAAAAGAAATTGGTAACGTAGGTGCATATGGTACTTTGGGGACTGTTAAATATACACAACACAAGTGTATATAGTGATTTTAATAATGAGAAAATGTCAACCAGATGTGGAATGGTGTAAATAAAAATGTCCAGATTGCATGTAGTATATTGAAGTGATATTTGATGACAATCCCTAGATCTCTACTGGAATGAGATATTTAAGGCTACCTGACCATGCAAGTGGCCCCTTTTTAGGTTTTTATAGGGAAATTAAAAATGCTTCATACAAGTGCTGTGTCTGCTATTTCATTATTTGTCAGACTATAATGCTAAAAGCAGCAGCAGATTCATTCAAGTTAAAGTAGATCATTTAAGTGGAAAATAAGTTGTAGATGGGATCTTTTAACAGACATATTTACCCACATGCTATTGCAAATAATGGAAACTTACAATGGTGTTGACAGACATATTTAGCAACTTTGTCGATGGCTGATTCACTGTTTAGAGGAAATTACCAAAGAGTCTTTGTAAAAGTGTAAGAAGGACAAACAGGAGGATGACTAGTCAGCTGACATCATCTACAAAAGAACGTTAGTTGTCTTTGTCCACATTGTCTGACAGATTTATTAGGAGTGTGTCAAACCTTTTGGGTTATTTGTAAGGAACAGAGTCTGAGTTGTTTTTATTTCTTTTACTTTTAATTTTCCATGACTGGCTTCTTCTGCGAAGGCCAAATGCATTGTTTTTAAACCAAACAGAAACGATGAACATGTTTGTTTGCGTATAGAGTTGGAGGCAAAGTGAGATCAAGCTACATTTCATTTGAGATGCATGTTCAGACGCTTTCTGAAGCCACACGCGAACTGATGCACTTGGAGCCGTCCGCATGTGGTTGGATCACCCAGGGCATGTGTTAGAGCAAAGTTTGAACAGGGCCCCAGTACATTATGTTGAAGTAATGTATAGGGCTCAGTAAGCCCTGCTACTGCTCCCTGTGGACTGTCTGCATATAATCCTCTTAGATATGGTTTTATTTTTAGACACCACTTTTTTTCTCTCTGAAAAGACCAAGCAGACTTGCTGGAGTTTGGAACTATGAGGAACTCCTTTATTATGAAAGTGTTCATATAATGAAGTATAAATAATTACCTTTTTTTTTTCTCTACCATTTCCATTTAACTCCCCCCATGCCCCTCCCACCAGTTGAAAAGTTAAGCATCAACCCAGTTTTGCTGCTTCATCCCTTCTTTTTTTTCCCTTTACTCATCTGTTTACTGTAAAATGAGCTCATTTTCATAGTAGACTGAGGTAAAACAATGAAATTAAGGGAGAAAATCGCTGACCTGATTGTGGTCTTCATTACTGACCTCTGCCTTTAGTGTCTCAAGCCAACATCAAGGTGCCCTCGCTGCCTCTCTCCTTTTCAGTTTTATTCCTTTATAATGAAACCATCCTTTTGTACTTCAGTTATATTATAATATATTTTCCTTTTAAGTGGGCACTTAGTATGGCGCTTTAACATTTCCCCCTGAGCGGTATGCACAGAATACAGATTTCATGTAGATCTTGACAGCCACCCTTCCCCCACTCAATGCGCTTACCCCATTATTTTCCTTTCAAATTTTTTTGTTTGCTTTTTCTAATTTTTTTTTTTTTTGTGTGGCTTTGTTTCCTTAAAATGACCATGAGCTCTACCCGTTTTCACAATTTGCATTGTGGTGTGTCGTAGTCCACTCTTCTTTCCTTTTGCCATATATTCTCTCCAAGCCTTTTGTAAATTCTGTCCTCAGCTCAAATAAGCTTCATGTACCTGGAAGCTCTAAAATGCTTGAAGCAACCTGATTAGGTTTTAACTGCCTGCTCCAACTGCAACATCTTAGTTTAGATTAGGCCTTATTGGGACTGGAGGGCATGTGGAAGCGTAGTTGACAGGATTAAGGGGCTATTGATGTGACTTTAGCTCCTTTATAAAGAGGAAAAGACAAGAACGGGGAATAATTCAACCCCTTCTTTAAATAGAAAGAGCAACCCTCCCTCTGCCTTTCTCCGTCTTGCCAGTTTGGTCCCTTGAAGGCCTTTTGATGCCCAGTGAGAGTTAGTGGTGAGAAAGATCTTTCTTACTGTAATTACATATATTTGATCCTAAACATTTAGCTATTCATTAGGGCCAATTGTTTCAGCAGCCAGATTGATGGAACAGGTAATTAAGATTTTTTTTTTTTTTTTTTACAATGATTGTTATTACTGGTGTGCACAGTGCGTGGGTGTGTACATACATGTGGATGGGAGGGGCTACACAAATGAACATTACTGTGTGTGTGTGTGTGTGTGTGTACATGCAAATGTGAGAGGCTGGAGATGTGATGATGAGAGTGTCAGGTGTTAGTCAGTGTTGTATTTTATTGTGTGAAAATGCAAAATAAATAACTTGCTTATTCCATCAGCACTGCATTTAAGTGTGCTCTATTTACTCCATTAATGTGACTGGAAGCTGTGATTAATGTATTTGCCTTTTGTACTCAAATTCAGTGAAACAGCCCTGATAAGCCAAGTGTTAACACACAAGTGTTAAATAATTCATTATTACCATTATACTTGTGTTCAGTAAAAATTATAATGCAGTGTTTTTAATTGTATTTTAGCATGTCTGAGTCTTTGTGTTTATATTGATCTTTTTAATACTTTTGTGACTAAAAAGTAGGTTAGCCATCTACATTAATCAGGGTGAGAATAAAGGTACCAAATACTTCCTTTTTATGCCCTTTTAAACAAACTAACCACAACAACACAGCTACACTGTCTTTCCCACACTTAAATGTTTCCATGACTCAGCTCCAGCCACTGCTGACACCCCTACCCATTCACTTTCTGCCCTGCCTAGATATTCAGCAGTGTGACTGCATTAGCATATGAGTGGCTCAGTGTTTGGGTGAGTTTGTTCTCACTAAAGAATAGCAAAGCACAGGTCAACGTCTCTCATCCACTTCAATGAACAGCTGAGGGGCAAACACAACTCCCAAAATAAAACGTTTCCACTCTTTTACTCTGGTCTGGAGGATGTGGCCTCCTTTTAGACCTTCATTTTTAATGTCAGATCTGTAGATATTATGGAGATAAATGCAGCTTTTACTGTTTTACTGAGTGATATACACCAACACATGTCTGCCACTCTGTGCTCATATATGCATATGTTTGTATTTACAGGGAAAGTGGTTGGCTCCTGCCCACATCCTGGCAGTCGTATACCAAAGCATGCCGTCGTCACCATCACTCTGCAGGTCCCACGCTGCGCTACATACCCCGCAGGGCAGTTCTTTACTGCCCTGGCAACGATGAGCGAAAATTGAAGAAACTGGCCTCGCTGGATGTCGACTGTGCCGTCTTAGACTGCGAGGATGGCGTAGCCCTCAGCAAAAAGGTACACAAACACACAAATGCACACGCTGAAATGAAATGCAGCCCATTTGAAGAGGTCAGCAAGGAGCACATAAACAACACACACACACACACAGCTGTTTGATCCCAAATGATTTTAATTCCATCTCCTTCCTTCAGACAGGTGCTGGGTCTTAATCACTGAAAGGAAAACTACCTAAGTGACATGTTTAAAATAAGCACATTTCACCCCATTATGATAGTATAAAGGCAGTGGATCCCCCCATCAGAGTCCTTTAAAACAAGGTGACCATATCCCACTGAGCAAGCAGCGGGAAAGCACCAGATGCAGCAGGTTAAAAGCATTCTCCTCCTGCCCACACGACCTCCCCATTGGCCCTCCTGAACTGCCCATGAAATTGTGATTGGAGAGTGGGATAAAGAAGGGGCCTGGGTAAAAAGTTAACTAACAAAGGTTTTTAAGTCATGATAATAAAGATGATTGATATGGCTGGAGGCTGTTCCTGTAGTAGACAAAGACAATAAGATGATACCCTGTGTGACTGACAGGCTGAAACTGTGACCCCGTGATGGAGTCGGTGGATGTCAGAGCTTCTGTCTTTATTACATTTTAGAGGGGAAATGTGGAGAGGAATGCAGCACTGAAGCAGCCATTCAGGCTTGAGGAAAATTCAGACGCAGGACTCTTGAGCTGTCAGCATGTGACAGGTTCATGTCTCTATCTTATTGCAACAAAGGTACACTTCTGCAGTCCACATAGTTTATTCACCAAGCCACTGTCTTACTATTTTTTCTTACCAAGTGATATGATTTATACTATTTATATGTAACCATTTACAAGTGATAAGATTTATTTTCAATGGGCTTTTTTTCTGTTAGCAATTACTTGGTGGCTTGTTTCTGTAGAGGATAGCATTAAGTCAAATATATGCTACTTAAAAAATAAAGGGAAGAAGGACATTAGCTGCAGGAGAGTTCAGGTTCCCTTAACGTGAACAATAATTTCCCTCAGCTGGTTTGCTACTGCTTGTTGCTGTGAGTAATTCAAGTCAAAATACCAACAGTAAATTCTGGGAAACAGTGCTGGACCTCAGTAGTTTCCTGCCTTGTAATCCCATTAATTCCACTACTTTCTTTTTCTCTGAGCCAGCTACGTCAGTACTAAATGGTACAAAAACATGGCATCAGACCTGATTTCAGCCACTCATTGCCACCAAAGAGTCTGACGCTGTGTTCAAAAATCCTGTAACCTATTATGTGTTTGCTTGGGTCATGCTGTGTAATATAAAAATTAGTTATTTACTCAATAACAAAATACACCTTTCCCACTGGAATCCTTTCTTCACTTCCCACACTCTCAGCTTCTTCCATCACTGTGGCAATTGGAAATCCATGGGGGTTGTTGTGTAGTTATACCTTCCCTTAAGATGTTTTTTGACTGTTGGATAAACTGCACTTCTGTAGTGTGTGTGTGTGTGTGTGTGTGTGTGTGTGTGTGTGTGTGTTTGTGTGCCTGATGGTTGCCAAGAAAACCACCAAGACATTTGTTTTTAATACTAATTGCCTTGTTTTGAAGTCTATTTGGTAGAGTAATTGTTATATATATTTATTTCAAGCGGGACTGGTGGTCCCTCTTTAGGCTCTGAATAGTCAATTTTAAAATGGCGATATTTGTTAAACGTAGAACATATTGGGGAAATATTTCATATTTGGGATCCTGTCGTGTTCCTGGTAAGAGATGCTAAATATGGAGCGAGGAAATTGAGGTTATGTTCATGGCTGCTGCACTTAGTTTATTACTGTAGACTAAGTAAACTTCTGAGATTTAATATGTGGGTTGTTTAATATCCTATGTTTCACAAGCCATTATGAAACATCCAAGAAATATTTTTTAAGCTTTAAGTTTTTTTTTTTTTTTTTTTTTTTCTCAGTTTTGTGCACATACATAACAGCGATTGTTATTTCAGGTTCTTTGTGCTGCCAAAACACAAGTGGTCTGCACAGCAACACTGTGCTTTAACGAATCCTGCACACAGTGGTGGAAAACTGACGCTGCTGCCTTGGTACTACAATTTCCTCTATGCCGCCTGTGTAGAGTTTTATTAGGCAGAGGGCAAAATGATGAGATGGTGTCGAGACAGATTTGGTCCCTCTTCAGTCATAGTTCAAATATTGAAAACACTTACGTGACACCAGTAAATAATATATTGCAGAAGATTAAGAGATAAGAGGTCACATCAGAGCAGCACTCCATGTTGCACTGCAATATAAAACTAAAAGGCAATTTTTTTTCTGTGTTCATATTTACTTTTCTGTACTGTTCATGAAGTAGCCACTGAAGTACTTGTACTTTAAACAATGGTTGAAAATATACAAGATCCTAAATGGTGACACGTAATGCAAATCAGATGTGCATGTTGTAAGACACATTTACATCTTGACAGTAATTTGTTGGAACGCTTTATTTAACAGCGCCTTAATGTCTTGTCAAATGCATTTCGGCCGACCTGCGTTTTATGTCAGTTTAATATATGTTCTGGGATGTGGTGACAAAATATATTATTATCTCAAGTCAAATGAAATGTAATGACAGGGAACCAGTCGTGTACAGGTACATTATTAAGGTTTGAAGAAACTGTCATCATCTCTTTTAACATCTCTTTTCTGTCAATTTCCTCAGAGATGAGAGTTTTCATCAATCTAAAGGACAAAGAATAAAAAAAAATATATATTATTTTAAGCAATAAGTGAAGGTGAAATGAATGCAGTCTATTGGTTTCTAAAGTTTTCTAAATTGATACAACTGAAATTCTCATACATTTTTATATTAAACGGAATGTCTGGAACAAAACAGAACACTGACATTAACAATTCATCCTTTTTGAAAAATGTATACATATATATATATATATATATATATATATATATATATATATATATATATCTTTTTTTTTCAGGACATATAACTTGCAAATCACAATATGGTAAAATTGACAAACTGAATGACATCCTTGTACAATATTTAATTTGTTTTAATTCTGAAGATGCTTATTAAACCACAGTGACACATGATGTAAAAGGCATGGTGCACACATGTGTACATGGAAATGGTGATCCAAATGGTCATAAGCTTTAATCACTAAAAAAAGTGTCCTCAGAGATTACGACTGTTCACATCACATGAATCATTATAGAGTTGTAGTTGTGCAAAACTTTACATTTAAGTGCAGTTTTTATTGACATTTTCTACTGTGTATATTTAAGCTATGATTATATTCACCATGACAACCGCACAGGCGGCACTCTGGGTTTGCCAAGAGATGCCAGACTTCAACAATGGACCCTTAATGCATGTCTGGTGCTTTTGAGGGTGAGACAATAAGAGCAGAAGAGAGACTGTGCTTGCTAAATGCCACTGTGAACCACTGTAATGGTGAAGGCAGCAATAGGTTAGGTGAAGCACGAGGTTGGTCACTGGGTATGCATGGATAGGCCTTAAATGCTGCCCAAAACCAGCCTCCTGTTATGTGTTCATTAATGTATTCTTTTCATTATATTTGACCTTCACCTTAAAATAGAGAAGGATATTCATGACAAAAAGGTATGTGATGAAGGTCAATCCAACCCCCTCCCTCTTGAACATTGAAATCCAGGACTGGCCGCTTTAATTACCTGCCGCTTTGACTCCAAAAATGTCTATGCTCCATCTTGGCACTAATGTTGGCTGCTTAAGAGGCAGGGAGATGAGGAAGGGAGTAAAGGGTAGGAGCCACCCAGAGCTTTGCTGACTGTCACCACAGACCCAGAGGGGAGAAAAGGCGGAGGAGCAAGGGGAGGGAAGACAAGGCTGACTGCTCTAACACTCTTACACATATCATCATATCTGTATGATCAGTGGGGTGGAGGAAGAGGGAGGGCAGGTTGAAACCCCAGAGCGGAACTGACGGCTACACCTGTCCTCTCTCCTCCTCTCTCCCTTGCCGTCTTGTTCTTTCATTGTCCCGCTCTTTCGCTCGTCTCCCGTCTCCAGGGTCCTCAGGGTTAAGATTGTTTATCTCTCTCTCTCATGTTCACTCTGCGACTCTCGGTGCCCTATGGTCCAATATTCCTCCCGGTGTTTCTGTCTCTCCCTCTTTCTTCCCCACATGGGTCCCTCCATCCTCCCTGACTCCCCCCTGCCTCCCTGCCGTAGAGAGTCTCTCCTAATCCCTGGAAGTTTGGAACTAATGAACTAACTGCTGAGCCACTGCCACGGAGCTTGGTCCCAAACTATACTGTACTTCACACTCGATTTCCTCTCCAGATGGCATGGTGGCGCGGCCGACGCAGTGGGGAGCACCTCTCGCACACCAGCACGCGCCTGCAAATGCACACTGGCACACAATGCATGCATAACACAAACACGCACATAAACACTTTTGCGAGCACATGTAGACACATATAGACAAACATTTGCACACAAGCACAGCTTGTTACAGTTGACAGTTTCAATACATTAGAGAATAAGGGGCCACTTGTTTGTGCTTACAATGAATTAATTCGCCATTCATCCAAAGATTTAAATGATTTAAATGACCTCTGTTGATACTGATCAATACTCTCAGCTGCTTTCATCGACCCAACATGGAAGCCAGAAACGAACAACGTAACATACTTAATATGTAATATATAATATATTATGTAATATATATATTACTTAATATATAATGTGAAATTACCTTGTTTGCTGGTTTGTATGTAAGGTGAGACTTTAAAATAGATAAACACTTCATAACTTCTATCTTGTAAAGAAGCTATGGAATATACTAAATTACTGATTACAAAAATACTTCAAAAAGAAACCATCGATATAGCACGTAAAACAGTACTTGACCACTTAAATCTAAAAATAGTCTTTAATTAGATCAGTGTATCATTGTAGCTCATTTCACAACCGTTCTGTCCCAATCGTCGTCATCATGTAAATTTCTGGCCACTTGTGGTCACAGTAGGATAGTGACTCTGGAAGCTATATTAACTATGAGTCATTGCTGTAGCTGTGACCCACTGATGATGAAGGGCAGAGCTGCAATCCTGGGATGGCTGTGCATCCTGTCTTGCTATGCATCAAGAGGTTGAAGTGCATTGTGATTTAGCATCTCTCTGCAAGATCTGCAGGAAGTTTGAGAAGTCTGAGACAGTGGGATAGGGTCAGGTGACTGGAACAGAGAGTTACAAGTCTATAGTATAGCTGTGAATGTAGCTCAAGGGTGTATTTCAGTAAATAAATTGCTCAAGACCCAAGTTAAGTTTGCAAATCTTGTCAACTTTGTTCCTGGAACAGAAAACAAATCTTAGGTTGGTCACCAGATTGTCTCATTGTCGGTTAATGGTATATATTTTGAAGATTGCCATATAAGTAATATTTTTCTCTCTACTACACATGTGATATGTTTATTGTCAGTTCAAAGGAACAGTCCTAATACTTCAGCGGTCCGGATAGAGTGAAAAGTGAAGTTGTCCAGGAAAGTGCAACAAGATGCAAGAGAGAGACTTTGAGCTCAGGAAAGACAGACTGCACAAGCTCATGAAACAGAACAAGATTTGCTGCTCCTATTGTCATGAAAAGATTTTAGACTGGTCCATAATTTTCTCACTGGTGTATTTAACTGCATGGAGATTGTCTTTTTGTTTTCCATCCAACTGTAACATTATTAACCACTGGTTCAAAGATCTACCTACCTGGTTGCACTGAGAGCAGCTGAGGGAAGAGCAGCGGACACATTGTGGAGTGGATGACATTATTACGGTCAATTACCTTTATTTGAATGTAGCACAGTCAATATGTGAGCCATGGTCTATGCATGAACTGTGTCTGACACCAGAGATTTTCAACTTAACATAAATTATGCAGCCAACTGTCAACTGATACATGACCTCAGTTCAGTGCTCACTGTGTTATTCCAGAGGACACTGAAAGATCTGCTCTCCATTTAAGTGGATTCAAATGACTAAACTCTTGACAGAATAAACTCCTGGGAAATAATGTTAGCCAGTTGAATTATGAATACTGAACATTTAGATTTAGTGTGTGTGTGTAGTGTGTGTATTTACATCCATGTATATATGTGTGTGTACTTGCGTGCTCAACACCTCGTAGCACCCAGGAGACTTGAGAGAAACTCCCAGTCAGGCTGCCAAGACTCACAAACGGGATGTAAGCTGCTCAGCCAGAAAATAGACTCCAGCCAGATCAGAAAGACCTTCCATTTCAAACTCAAGTGTCTGTGTGTCTGTGTCTCTCTCTCTCTCTCTCTCTCTCTCTCTCTCTCTCTCTCTCTCTCTCCGTGTGTGTGTGAACAGTGGCCTCTTCAGCAAATCCATCGGGCCCAAAATCTGTGCTAACGGCCATGGTCACAAAATGAAGCTTAATGATCACTTGGGCATCAAAAACTTAGTCTTCATCTCTGTATAAATCTTGCTGATGGATTAAGGATATTACAACCTGACGGCACTTGGTAACAAGTAGATGCTAGGAACTCTTCTCTTCACCTCCAGGATGTCTGAGAATAGCAAGGTACCATCATCTTTTTGTTAGCTTAATGACACTAGACCATGTATTGATGTTGTGCTGTAAAGCTCTGTCCACTTCTTGGGTGGGATCATCCCTGCTCCAGCAAAGTTGTATTGCAAGAACAGGCAGTTTGGGTGTGGTGTGGAAATTAAAGAGGCAACATTATTTCTATTAAAAACCAACGTCCTATCAAAAATGATTTATAAGACCTTATTTTAAGGTGAAATAGTTGTATGATGTTGCTCTAGGTGTCATGTGTCAGGTACTGATCGGTGTCCTTTGGGAGGCCACCACAGGCGAACAAGAGGTCAGGGTGCATAGGAGAGTGATGACAGCGCTGTGATTAGCCTTCATTCCTCAAGAATGGAAAGGTCCTGTCTGGTACACATACAAACTGGAGGGATTAAAAGAGCTGAAAGTTTTACAAAAAAATGTTCTCATGTGTATCTTTTTAGATTTAATAAGTTGTAGATTTCATAGATCATATTTCAGCTTTCTCAGGTCTTTTGATTGTCTTTTGAAACGCACACTCTCGCAGCAGCTGTGGGTTAAAGGGTGAGGGCTGAGGCCGAATGAGGGATTGGAAAATGCTGAGACGTAGAGAACAGAAAGGTCCTCTCTCACTCTCTCATTATCCTGTTACACTCTTGTGTTTTCGCTGGCAGAACTGTAGCCCGCACTGCTCTATGCTACGTGGGCTGCGCAACGCACCCAACACTTGAAGAGTAACCCCAGTAGGAGGAGTGATGATGGAGAAGGCGACGAGGAGAGAAAAACATGAAAGAATGGGAGGAGGAGGAGGACAGGAATGGAGCAGATGTGAATGTAGAAGGAGGAGGTGGAGGGTGGGGGATAAGTAAAGCTATATCTCTTACTTTGCAAAAAAAAATTAATCTTCTGTCTTAATGACACATGAGGGTAATCAGACCCCAGCTGGTTAATTGAAGCCACTTTCAAATTTGTCTCTATTACTTCCGCAAAAACATAGAAAAAAATTAAAATATATTGAGGAGCAACTAAAGATTAAGTTTGGTTTTTGCAAAATGTATAAAAACATAAAAATAATAAAAATCTAAAACACACTTGTTCATATTCGCTGTTAAAGTCACAAATCTGATTAAAATTGGCAACGAAATGGGTTTAATGAGCCCAATCTTTTTTTTTTTTTTTTTTTTTTCCGTAAACAAAAACAGTGCCACATTTGGCACCGAGTGCAACAGTGCGAGTAGGCCTGCAGTCAAAGCTCAGCGCAGTCTGGTTCTCCGTCGCCCCAATGCGCTGTAATGGTGGTTGCACTTTTTACACAAGGCCTCAAGACACATGTTTGCAGTTTACTTGTTTTGTTTTCACACCTTCTTCACCTTATTAGCGCCTTGGTCAGATGAACTGATTATGACACCATACAGAGTCAATTCCAGGCAACCGAGAAAAAAATCCATCCTCTCAAGGATCTGCCAAGACTTATTTTTCTCCTCACACTGTACGGCTTCAGTTTACAGCAGATCCCAAGGTTACAACGGACCGCACTCTTGTGTTCTTCAAAAGTTTTTTTGCACGTCATAAATAGTTATTTCTGATTCTTAAACAAACTCACACTTTTAAACTGACTGAGTTTGCAACAATGCAGTGTTTTTTGCAACTGTATCTAATTTAACATTGTTGCTAATCAACAGTTTGTAAAGTTGTATTCTGATATGATCATAGCATACAAAATGTCATTGAATCATTGTATGATTTTTCAACTAACCATATTTTAAAAGGTTATTGCATGTTTTTTTTTGGTTTACCCACACTGGTGAAAATTGCTCAAGATTTTCAAGATCTCAAGAACATCTTTTCAAAGCCTTGGGAATTTATTCCCTGAAAATTTTGTAATTCAGCTTATGATGAGCTGTAACTAAAGAGCTCTAATGACATGCTTTTTGTGGCTAATTAAAATGTATAAATAGTGTGCACCAGCTAACTGTTTTTCCTGCTCAAGCTGTCAGTTTTTGACCAACTATGACAGGCTAGTTTCATGATTTACAAATTCCTCCTTCTCTGTCCTGCTAGTTATGTCTTGTTGTCTTCCCTGACAGGAAAGAGGATAACACAGTGTGCTTCCAACTGACAGAGTGAATGCCTGAATCTCCCTCTGCTACATCTCAGTTATCAGCATAGCCTGAATTAGTCAGTCATCTCACTCCAGCTTTCTGGAGTACAGCATGTCACTTGTCAAAACCCATCCACAATGACTTGAAGCTTGAAGCTAACACACACCCACGTACACACACACACACACACACACACACACACACACACACAAACATACCGACATAGACAAATGAGCAAATGTGTACACAGTCACATTTCAGGCAGGCAGCCTTCACCTGCGATAGTCTGCAGCTCATTTTAAATGGCATCGCGAGTTGCACAGCAGGGTGCAAAACGCCAGCTCTCAAAGGTAAAAAAAAAAAAAAAAAAAAAAAAACAACAATATGCTCATTGTGACTCATGATCTCCCGCATGTTTTACTCAAAACCATATATATATATATATACACACACACACACACACTTTAAGAATAAAAGATGCAGCACTCTGCTGTTGAGTGCACTGTGTCAGCTGTGATGTACATACAAGTTGCTTTTGAGAATCCATACACACAGCTGTTTTTTTCTTTTTTTTTTTAAGAATGACGCTGAGTTGTTAATCTTGTAAATCATCCTAATTTATTTGTTATTTGTTTTATTACCATTTTGTCACTCTATTAATATTGTAGGTATAAAAGCAGTGAAAATATCATCTAAACAGTCTAATGCCTCCTTTAAGACTGTCTGTGTTGCTCTCAGTTCTACCCAGCAAATGCAGCAACTACCACAGCACTGAGATTTTGGTCTAATAGAATGAAGGGACAGAGAGCGTATGAGTCTACATCCAGAGTCTGTCCAGAGGCGATGTTTGACGTTGTTTGTTTCAAGCGGCATGATGGCAGAGCTGGACGTCCATGATCTGATGCTGGAGAGGAAGGTGGTCCCGCTGTGGCCTGTACACACATCAGTTTGGACGCTCAAGTCTGATGTGGTGTCTACAAGGCAGCAGCCATGCTGGGTCACGAATGCACAGCACTCTGTAGGATCCTGTGCGTCAAGTCTCAGGCTGTGTGTTAAGGAGCTGCCCTCGCTCTCCTGGAAGGTCAGCCTCTCTGCACTTGAAAAGCTTCATGTGTGCATCTATGCGTTCGACGGCCCTGCCCGCTCGGCCGACTGCTCGCCCGCCTGCCTGCCTGTGTGTCAGCTTCTAATGATGAGGCTGATGCAGGGAATCAAAGAGGAGATGGAGCTGACGTTGGGGCGAGCTCTCCATGGGACACCAGGTGATTGGGGAGGCAGCTTTGAAGCAACTTGTTGGATGGCTGTCCATTAATGTAAAATATCTCCTTTTCAAAGGGCTTTATTCAAGCTTGGAGTAGCGGAGCCCATAGGGGTCAAGGTGTCTGGCAGAATAATCTCTTTCTCTCTCGCTCTCTCTCACTTTAGAGATAAGAGAGATGAAAGAAATTATAGTGCAGGGTGACCGGGCCATCTCCGTAGCCATTCCTGGTATCATGGTTTCAGAAATATTATTGGAAAAGGATGAAAATGCACAGGAGACAATCCTTGCAATGAGCGATCTCTGCTTACTTTAAAAGAATTTTATACATGTTGGAGCCAGAGACTCAGCCCTCTCCGGTCTATTTGATCTGTGAATGTTATAAACCATGCGTTTTGATCATTTGAATCACTATTTATTTAGTTTGGTCAGGGATCAATGTGACTCTTGGCACATGAAGCAGCCAGCAGTTCTCACATATCAATTTTCTTCAGTCACCACAAACTGCAGAGGGACAGACAGAATTTTATCCACCAAGTAGCAGGTTTATGAATAGTGAATTATGGCTGCGTAAATCGCTCCATCCGTTTTAAGTTACCAAGATACAGTTACAGCTCTATCTCGGCTTATGAGAGTGACAGTAACAGAGAGCAACAGAGAGGTTACAGGAAAACTTGAGTAAGAGTCAAAGATCACAGTGCACTCATCATATGGTGTGACAATCCCTCTGGTCTCATTCAATGAGGGAAAAAGAGAGACACAGATGACACGCGGCAGTCCAGCCCGCTCATGACCCCTATTAAATCCGAGCAAATCTTTGATATGTACTTTGATACCATATTTTATTGATACTGAACTGGTGTTCATAATATCGAGTACAGTTCTGCATTCCAGGAGATCAGAGCGAGGGCTGTTTAGTCTCAGAAGCTGTTCCATGACCTTTGAGGGGTCCCTCATAAGATCTAATACAACTGAACCTGGGTCCTTGGCTGCTTCAGTTTTTACAAGAGATTGTGATGTATGGGCTCGCCTGGTTGTATCTGTCTACAGTTTCTCTCTCATTCTCACACACACACACACACACAGACACACACGTTACACCAGTGATCAGTCTGCTAATGATCAGTTTGGATATTCCACCAAGATACTGGTGGAAATTCAACGCCTTTTCATCAAGTTCCCACAGTTTACAATCGAATGACATGATGTCACATTTGTTGCCATTCGCCGCTGCAGGTTTTAATCCACAGTTAACTGGTATCAGTTTGATAATGACTTTTTCTGAACAGATTTTTTTTTAGTAGCGTAAAAGGGATCACAAGAAAAACAACTCCAATCTGAGCATCTCCAAACACACAAGCACTCAAAGGTTCCACCCTCTGATATGACCTGACAACTCCTAAGCTACCATTTCCTCATGCTGCTTAACTCAGACCACATTTCTTCCAGAGAGCCTCTCTCCCCTCACCAGCTACACTTTGCTCTTTCAATTCCATGCCTCCTTTTCTCCGTTCCTGTAGCCCACCATCTGGTTTGAATATAGTGGCGTGTGCTACTGTGTTACTGATAGACATTGGGACTGTAGGATTCTTTTTGATTTTTATTTTTTTTTCCTTCTTCCATCCCTCTCATCTCTCTTCCTGCTCAGCTCGTACACTGCCTACGTTGAGAGAACAAAGTTGAATGTGCTGGCTCTTTTGCTGATTTGCAGCGTACTGTGTTAGATGGACCACAGTCATGGGAGAGTGTAGATGTGTGTTGGCTTATTTTGTGCCTTTTAATATGTTAATGTTTCTTCCTCATTTTATTTATTTCAGATTGATGTATGCTTTGTCAATTTCCTGCTGTTGATCACACAGCATTTGTGCCTGTGATGCAGTATTTATTTTATGATCAGGCCAATATCACTTATGTAGGGCCATGTCATCCAAGGAAATTGCATTCTTCACCAATTCTCCCATACATTTTGTTCTGGGAATTTAAATCTCTGTAAATGATGAACAGATGTAAGTAACCACCAGTGTTCAGCTTCTACCTATTAAGTGTTTTATGTGATGTATTCCTACTATGGTAGTCACAGACTCCGACAGTAACTAGTGTTGTATTCAGATGCATAGTTTAGTTTTAAATCTTACAACTTCACACAATTTGAATGACTGAACTAAAGATTTTAGTCAATGTGTGATGTTAAATAATCAGTTTCCTGTGTTTTCTCCTCCTGCTTCTGCAGACTGAGGCCAGGGAAACCATCCCCAGGATGTTAGTTGAACTGGATCTGGGTCGGACAGAGAAGTGTGTGAGGGTGAACTCGGTGTCCAGCGGCTTAGCTGAAGCTGACTTGCAGGTCATCCTGCAGGGTGAAGTCCTACCTCCTGCCATCATGTTGCCCAAAGTGGAAGACACACAGGAAGTGCAGTGGGTAAGATACAAAATCTTGGTGCAGTCAATGTAGAATTGTTGGAGTGAGTGCCTTCTTCAGAACCAGATGTAACAGAAAAAACAAATGGGAAAAAAAAGGTTTGAATACATGCAAAAACTAAAAATACCCAAGATATTTCTCTCTTTCACCTCTGATCGTCTTTTAAAAAACACAGTGGAGCTCTTATACAAACTCATGAAGTAAGAGGAAACCACGGGAATCTTCAAAGCAAACATAACAAACTTTTCCCTTTCCCAGTAAAAGGGGGAATCGATCCCTGTGGCAGGACTCAGGGACAGACGGAGTGTTTTTCTTGGCTGCTGCTCAAGAAACGGATGACATTTCTTCGGATTAACTTCAGAAGCCCGATAGCTTTCTGTAACAACACAAAGGTGCCCTCTGCCACTGCTGAACTTACTGGAGACTGCCTTGAACAATGTCGTGTTGTGGCCAGGAATTGATTTAAGTTAACGCACTCAGCTAGAGAGATTGATACGAACATGCATTTTTTTTTATTTCATTCTTTTATCCTTCCTGGTCAAATTGATTGATTGAAAACTACATGCATGAAATAGTCGTTAAACTAATACGTTTGAAATGATCACCCACTAATGTTGTTATAAATTACTGTTTGCAATTTGTTCATGCTAACTGGGCCTGTGCCCTAGTTAAGAGGTGTTTGTCTGGGCTCGGCCATCCCTCTGGCTTTCTATAAAGGGGCGCTGTACGGATGTCAGGTCCTGAAAGGTCAGGAGACAGTGACATCATTAATGCAGGCCTTTCTGATCAGCTCCATATGGTTCACTTACCAGGGGGAACCAGCTCACTTTCTGCCTCCTTTTTTTTGCTGTTTGTGACTAAATACAGTTTTTACTGATCAAGCAGGAGGAGAATTTTTGGTTTGTTTAGAGGTCACAGAGAAAGAAACAGCACGAGACAAGCAATCAGTGCCACGGTGGGGAGGATGTCTAGACTGGCTGGTTCCCATCACTGTAACTACACATGCGCACACACACACACCCCTGCGTACACATATATGCATGTATATACTCTATGTAGACATGGAGGTGTGTCCTCAAAAAAAAAATATCCAGCCACAATATGTACTCAAATAGGGTCTTTGGGCAGGAGCAGGAAGTTTTTAACTAGTGGTTTTAATTAGAACACGTCTATTTCCTGCTGCCCTTTCTTTCTTCCAAGTATAATTGCTGACAGGTGTTGTTCACTAATTCTCTCCCTGAGCTCGGCCATTTCTCCTTTTGCAACTTTTCCCCACTTAAAAAAGTAACTTTTGCTCTATTTTAAATGATTTAAAGTTAAAATAGTTATTACTATTATTGTTGTTGTTGTTGTTGTTATTCTTATTATTATTATGCTAAAATCACAGCAAAATCTCCTTGATGGCTATAAGATGATTTTTTCCCTCTTAATATTAATGCTTTTTATCAAGACACTGGGTGTTTATCATTCATTATCATTCTAGTCAAGTTATCAAGTCAGTCGTTCATATTAAATGGCTTAAATGGCATATTAATGGCATATTAAATGGTTTGCCGGGAATGTGTTGTTACTACATTGGCAGGTGCATGTGTGCTCCCAAAAAGTCAAGTTTTTGACCCTGGACCAGACTTTAATTTTTTAAAAGGTTCATATATGTCCATTGAATCTGATCTTTCCTTGTGTCTGCTTTTTTGCACGTCATTCTGTGTTTGTGTCTGTGTATTCATGAATTACCGTTGTAAGTGTAAACATTATGTCTCATTTCTTTTTCTCCACTCTTGTAAGGCGACGCAGTAAATCCCTCACTTGTTTATTTTTCTCCCTTTTTATTGATATTAGCACAGGAACCTCCAGACTGATTTGTCGCTAAAAGATGGACTTGCTTGTTTCCCTTTGTGTGGAAATCTTTAGCTCTGCCTTTCTCTTCTCTCCCCAGCCCTTGTGTGACCGACAGGCCTTATTGGGCTATAACAGGCGTAACTCCCTCCTTTGTCTGAGGACAATTCTCACACAGATTCGGAGCCATGTGCATTCTTTGCCCACCACACTATTTGGTGTGCACTGGGACCAAAAGAATCGCACCCTGTCCTGCTCCTCCTCCTCTACTCCTCCTCCTGTCCCCTCCCCTCATCCCTTTCTCCGCTTCCCCTCTGTGAAATGAACACTTCAGCAGGCCGGAAACATTTAATCTGGCCCCCTTTTGAAGAAAATTAATTGAAACTTGTCCCACTATAGCCTCTTTTCTCTAGCTCCATCTCTCCCTCCTTCTCTTTTCATGATTGGGTGGTGAAATTGTCAGAGGGCTTGTTTGTAGCGTGGCTTTGAATGGCAAGAAGAGGTGTTATTTCTTCTTTTTTCATTCCTTTTCTTTTTTCAATTCAGTAGTGAATAACATCTTAAAGGGCCCTAGTTTTGAGAGCCATTGACAGCTAATGGTTGCTGTATGCACCAGAAGAACAATGAACAAGGATTATAGTACCTCTTATGCAGTGTAAATCAGGCCCTCAAAGTGTATAATAGCTGAAGAGGAGAATACGACAGAAGGATAGAAACATGTAATCAAAGAGCCTTGGAGGCTTTTAGCCAGTGGTGAAGCATAGAGCTGTCATTTGTTTTCCTTCAGCAGAATCTAAACAGCCCACTCAGCTCGCTGCGCCACAGCCTTGTTAGTGTTTGCGTGGCTGAGTGTAGCGGTGGTAATCTCCGTGTGTAATATCAGCTAGGTTTCCCCGCAACGGTCCATGTCTACCTAGTCTCCTCTGTCACAGAAATAGGTTTATCTACACCCTCTTTTCACACTCCTTCTCGGACACCCCACCACCACCCCACCCTTTCCTGTGTTTGTGAAGGAGGGGGGGATATTATGCTAAGCCCCCAGCGTTAGTTTTTATGTTGCCATAGCAGCCTTGCTCCCACAGGGTTGTGACCTCAGATGATTACAGTACAAAGCCTATTGGGTCTTGAAAACCCCTTTGAAGATGAAAAGTCTTTGATGGTTTGTATTTATGCAAATCTCTCAGATATGATTTATCCAACTGAGATTGAATGGAGAGATGATTAAAATTGCCTCTATTTTTTGAAATCCTTCAATGGAGGCCCACTCTTTCAGATTTTGAGAACAAGAGTGGTGAGTGTGAGCGCGGGGGTTATTTTGCTCTTCATTTAGAAAAATAGTAGAGCTGTACCTGAGGTTATTTATATCTGTCTTTTTCGTGGTGTGTCAAAGAGGGAATGAGAATAAGGAGAGGAAGAGGGGGGACATGGAGTTAGACATTTCTACTGAGCTTTTTTAACTCCTTTTTCTTTTTTTTTTTTTTTTTTTTTTTGCACTGGCTTTGAAAGGAAATATCTGACGGAGGGGGCTTTTGTGTGTTTCCAGATGATAGATTTAGGAATTTGGGCTACCCCACTGGCAGTCCAGGGCTAGCTGTGAACTGGTCTGTTGGAAAAAATTGGAATGCTTTGGTCTTCAAAGAATTAAACTTGGTTTTAAAGCCCTGCTTAGGTGAGCTTGCATATTAGCAGGAGTCGTGCAGAATAAAGGCCTCAGCAAAGTGTCACACTGCACTCTTGCTCCAGTCTCCCAGTTCCTTACCACGGAGGGGCGATGCAAAACAGAATAATGTTGGAGTAAAACACTCGCACACATATCAAAATCTTGTTTCTTCTTCCCCCCCCTTTTTCATTTTTTTGTTTCTTCTTTGGTTTGTCGTGCATATGCATGTGCCAGTGCGTGCATGTGCACATTTACATGTGTGCGCTCCGTCTCAGGGGAGCACATGCTGTAGTTTGTGCAGAGCTTCTGAAAGAAGGTAGAGCGGAAGACTTCAGACGACGGGGGGAAACCCTGGTGATAATGTAAAATATTTCATTTCAGTGGCTTTTGTTGCTGCTCTCCTCTGCTCGCTCTTTCTGCCGTTTGAACCCTCACAGATGTGTCTCAGAATAAGGACTGCAATGGGAACAGCGTAGGTAATAAAGGTGTCAAGATTTATATCAAAAGTGAGTTTTTGAACTGTGAGTTTTCTTTTTCTTCCCGCTCTGTCTGCCTTAACTCTCAGTGGATTTTAGAAAGACGTGTCATATCGTTTACCGCTGTTGCTGCTGAACATTTTTTCTTCAAGTTTTAAATTCACTTTGACAAAATAGCTCAGTATCTCAGTGTGAGTTTCCTATTTTTTTTCATTTATATAACTAATATTACATTGATTAGGTCCATTGAGGGTGGCACTGGCACTTTGCCGCAACAAGAAAAGTAGCACCTGGAATAGAAATTCAGTACTCCAAAACATGATGATGTTTTGTTTTGAAAAATAATTAACAATACCACAAATGAGTTCAAGCTGATCTTAAGTCTGAAAATCCATTTTTCATAAGACTAAACACCGCCGAGAATATATCTGCACATGAACAGCTGATGAATATTGTTGGTGAATGATTATAATTGTACAAAGTAGCAAGAACAAATTAATTCATTGTGATTATTTGGAGGTTTATTGTTTTCTATTCACAGAAACAGTGGGTGTTGTTAATGAGCTGTGCATGAGATCGTCTTTGTTTGTTAAGTTTGTTGACAGGTTTCAGCACAACTTAAAAGGACGTCCACTGACAGAACCCATTCGCCTGGTCACCTTTGTGGAAACTGCTGTGGGCCTGCTCAATTTTAAGGTAAATTACAAACAAATGTACCCCCCTCCAAAAAAAAAAAAAAAAAAAAAAAAAAACTGCCTGCGTAAGGCATTTTACTGTTTCTCCATTGTTCACTTTTAGATTAAAGACTGCATCAGCGAGCAGAGCTCTCCACATGTCCAAAATGAAAGGATTTCAAAGCTTTCGGACAGTCTCTCAAAATGAGCCTTTTGAGGCTTTTTTGTTCCTCTCTCTTTCTTTTTGTCTGTTTGTGTGTGTCTCTCCATCCCTTTCCAGACATGCTGACATTTTTTTAATTAGAAATGTTTTAATATTATCATAGTGGAAAAGTTCTTAATGATATTTTGGCAAGCATCAAAGCAGCTCCTGTTATAGTACAGCACGACCTTCAGCTACATGGGGGGAAAAGGGCACGGTTTTGGGCATTTGGGGAGAAACAAGCTGTCCTTCCTCCTTTTGATTTGTCTTTTAGTTCTCCACTCTAATTCTGTGGCTGTGTTTGTGTTTGTGAGCGTGTGGCTGTGTGTTTTGATGACAGGGGGTGCCTCTGTGTGCTTTCTTGAGAACACCCTGTATCTTTGCCCAGACCGAACCCCAGGTTACAAGCATGAAAAAAAAATGGCTGTGGCACAGCTAGTGGCGAAATTAATTTGGAGGCCAACAAAAGCAGGAGACATGCTCTTATTGTTTCTCATCCTTCACCACAGACAACCACATTCCAAGTATTATTTTTTTTTTCTTTTTTTGACAGTAATTGCAGCCGGTAGCTTATCTTGGCAAAATGGAGCTTGTTATTCTTTGACATTTTTATCTATTTTGTCAACACATTAACAAACTTATATTTCGGTGTCTCTCTTTGGAAAAACATGAATAGAATTTCTTGCATCTGATGTGGAATTTAATAGCCAAAAATAATGGAAATCAGGAAATATGTGGTTGTGACCAAACAGGAAAAACTAGGATTCAGTGCTTAACAGGTTAAAGACTTTACTGTGATACTGACACTGATTCAATACCCAGCCCTTCATATCTATATGTCTAAGAACAGCCAAGAGTGAAGAGGTGTCTCTTACTGTTCTCTGTGATAAGATGACTAAAATGAATTTTAATGTTTGACAGACATGTATTTGTTGGCATTTTTGTTTTTAGAGAATTTAGTGGGATAATGGCTGTTTTGGTTTCTCTTCTGTCTGCAGAGGAAGCACAGAAACGCAGATTGTTTGAACTGTTGTAGCAATATTGGGAGTATAATTAGATTTACTCAGCACTATTTATTCCAAGATGTCCAACATTTCTCTCTCTCTTTGTATCTTTGTCACTTCAGTCATCCTGCATTATGCTAATATACGTACGCTCTCTCCAGGCGGTGTGTGAGGAAATCCGTCGACTTGCTCCCCAGGCTGGTCTTCACCATGACGGCGTGGTGTTTGGCTCTGATGACTTCTGTGCTAGCATAGGTAACTGTAATGTTGTCAGCTTAACTTTGTCTCTTTTTGTTTGCCACAAATGTGCTGTTCTCTTAATTAGAACTGCAGTTTACATTGCATCGCAAAATCTAAAAGGGAAATGTAAAAACAGTATATATCTCACAGTTTCCCAAAAGTGATTACAAATACAGTGGAAAAGTGAAAATGAACACATTTTCTACATCAGTACACCATAGAGCTACTTAGAATAAGTGTATTTATCCATCAGTTCCATTTCTGAATATCTTATTTCTCTGAACATCTTTTATCTCTGAGATCTTGACTGACATGCAGTGTGACCCACTATTGATCTTGTGTGTGACCCCAAATTTTTTTCTCGAGGCGCTACACGGACCAAGGATGCCAGGGAACTCCTTTACGCCAGACAGAAGGTGGTTGTCACCACCAAAGCATTTGGGCTGCAGGCTATCGACCTGGTTTACATTGACTACAAAGATGTGGAGGGACTGAGGTGGCAGGCCAGAGAGGGAGCTCTCATGGGCTTCACAGGTAAACTTCCTACTGCTGGATTGTGAGCGTTACCTGTCTGTCTTCCTCAAATACCTCTTCTTTTAGCAGTTGAAGTATATCGTTCTTATAGGTTGTTTTTACTTTATATTCCATATATTCTTCACTCTTTCCTGACAGACGTCCCTCAACTTTTGTCAGCACAACAATTTTCACTCTTCCTCCTCTCTGTTGTGTCTTTCTAAAAGAGAACAGAATTGGTTCATTGATAAGTTTTGAATTTTTAACATTTTTTGAAAACTGAGATGCTGTAAAGCATCTCTATCTCTATACAACAACGAAACATAAGTTCTCACAGGGCACCGTACCATTTCAATCTTGTCTAGACTATTTTCATAACATTATTTAAAGAGACCAAACCATTTCCAAAATGCACAAGCACTTATCAACAGTGACGAGATGTATATATACTCGCGATGGACATCTGACCTCATAATAACCATTTGTGCCTGTGGTTTTAACCCTGGCCGCTTGTCTTTGTCTTTTTTAGCACTTGCAGTGCCGCTGAAGTGAATATAGAACAACACTGTAGTCTTTTAAACGCTTGTCTGACATTTCTGTTGTGCCTGCCACGAATGGATTCGTGTCTGCGTGCGTGCACTCGGGTGCATACCTGCACGTATGCAAAACGTGCGTATGTGTTTGTCCGCATGCAAGTATGATTAAAGGGAGTTATTAGCAAAGTGTGGCAGCGTCTACTTCAACAGCGCTCTGTGTGGGTCTGTAGCCAGGCAACGCCTCCAGAATGTGTGTGTCTGTGTGTGTGTGTGTGTGTGTGTGTGTGTGTGTGTGTGTGTGTGTGTCTGTGTGTGTGTGTGTGTGTGTGTGTGTGTGTGTGTGTGTGTGTGTGTGTGTGTGTGTGTGTGTGTGTGTGTGTGTGTGTGTGTGTGTGTGTGTGTGTGTGTGTGTACTGCAGACTGTGTGTAACAGACCACAGAAGGCAGGACAGCCTGTTCCAAAGTGGATATTTCAGACATATTTTTTTTCCTTCAATGCAGAAGATATATTTGTTCTGGTATTTTCATTCCTTGAAGATTGATTAATTTGAAATGATACATATTTTTTCCTGTGATGTATAATGGCATAAACATAATTTTATGATATATTGATTAGTTTATTATGCTGTAATGTGTAGGTGTTATTGCCCTCTAAAGTGGGATCATTTAATGGAACAGAACAGCGTTGGGCCTTATTTAGTTTTCACACTGGAAAGAAAAATAGAAAGAGGCGCTTGGCTCAAAAATCATGAAATCACTCACTTGTGTGTTTTGCACCGGCTGAGACACATGTTACCTGCGCTCTGCAAATCACAAATCATCTCGTAGTTGAGCTACTCGCTGTCTTGTACAGGAGCTGATTTTCCAGATGACCTCATTCGCCACCTCTGTTCTCTGGTGCTGCAGGGTTGTGTGAGTGTTTTTAGTGTGTGTGTGTGCGTCAGAATTACTCTGGTCTTGTCATGCAATTTATCATTTGTCTTTTTTTTTTCTTGCACTTCTATAATGAAATACTTGTTTAATGAAATGGGATTCAGTGTAATATAGTTTAGCACAGGGGTTCTTAATGTGTATGCAAATATCCTCTGATGAGACTTGTTTGAATCAGAATGATTTGTTCAAGTAGAAATTAATCGAGGTGTTTTTAATTTGCGGTGAAAGGTATAAAAGCTAATGAACGGAAGCAGCTGCGTGGTGAAATAAATGGTTAGATTTGATATGGAAAGCGCCATTCAAAACACTGGATTAGTGGCTTACATGCCATGGGCACTCTGTACAGTATAATCTTAGTAGCTATTACTGGCCAGAGTGTGCTTAAGCAATAATAAGGTGCAGCCAAAAGCTTCTACCTGCGCAGTAATTGACCTTGGCACTACCTAAGCCGCATACAGCACCCATTAGCACTGAGTACAGAACACACTGGTGAAACGCAAGCACACGGTGCCTCTCACTGGGTAAAAGCAAATCCTTATATATCTAGGGGGAATGTGTTTAATTAGAGGATGTAATAGTGCAGCACCGTCACCTTGTTTTATGTTCTATAAACTGTGTTTTTTTGTTAAGACTTAATGATCGTAGTAAATATGTTTGCCTCCCAGAAATAGAAGACAGTTCCACAAAATTCTCTGCTTTCTGGGACCACATTTCACTTCCATCCCCGGGACCCTGCCCATCATTCGCCTGAGAGCACTTTGCTAAATAGCAATCCTCCAATGAGATGCCAGCACCACATGGCAGGCCAGGATTGGCTGGAGGGCATGAATGATGCATTTTAGGAGAACCAATGGGTTGTAACTGAGGGCACCTGAATCACCCTGTCTGTTTCTTCTTCGCTCTGTCATTCTCCTGTTGTCCTACACCCGCGCACACACATGCATGCACACACACAACCCCACACACAAACCCTCTTACTGTATATTTAAGCCTGTCTCAGATTGGAAACATGCTCGTGTCTTCAGCCCAGAAGTAAAACAGGTGGCAGAGTAGGGAATACACACTTCCTCGCGCTTCATTTTTACTATCATGTAAAATACACACTCGTACACACACATGCACACACTCACTTTGTTCCGTTTAAGCAGATTCATAAAATTCAAACAGAAACAGTAGGTGAGTCAAAATACTCTTGTTATTTAAATACTGCAGACAAGGTGATGCACAGGCACGCACGACACTGTGTACACACACACAAACACTCTCATACCCGTACACATCTCCAGTGTGGCCCTGGGGAGTCCTCAGGCTGTTTGTCCAACAGAAAATGTGCAGTTACAGTCTGTCTGCCTCACACAAAACAAACACACATCAGCAATCATGCATTCACAATGACATAAACACAAAATTGCCTTTGGACAGATTTTATAGTGTGTAATGTGTCGGTTATGAATTCCAGTGTGCAGATGATGTTATTTCATCAGGAATATTTTGAGCATTTCATTGTGTAACTTGTGCTGTGTGTTTTTCTGAGGTTAACTGGGGTTATCGGAGCTGGATGAAGGGAGAAGACTCTCCTCCCCTTTCTTCTCCTGTCTCGCCTCTTCTGCTCTCTTCCTCTCTTCTGTGCTAATTTTTTTTTCTTCTTTTTGCTCGTGCAGCCCGCCTGCTCAGCCACCTTGAAGGATTTGTTGTCGGCGACAGAGCTAAGCCCTAAAGTGTCGAGTTCCCGCTGGCTGCCGCTGAGCGGTCATTCTCACCAGACATTTCATAACCTTAACTTATCACTACAAGTTTGATCTGCAAATGTACACGGGATTATGTCTGTGGCGTTCGCCCACATTTAACTGAGAGGAAGTGGGAGCAGGAGGGTTGACGGGGGGTGGAGATTGTGTCAGAGCTTTAACTCCATGTTGGGCTTCTGTTTCAGTTGGTTACACGATGTAATTTCCAAAATTGAATATAGAAGCAGTGTAGATTTTTAAATAGAAAAGGCAGAGATTTTTTTTGTATGTTTCAATTTCTGAATATCTGTAATGAGGATGCTTTAAATTTAGACATTTTATAATTATCATTTGAAGTATAGCTGTTTGGTTTTGTGTGATCTCCTCAATATTTTTTAAAATAATTTACATAACTGTTTTATTTATGTCTGCTGAGGTTGCCCTTTCCATCATCAGTGCACTGCTCTGGTCGACTTCTGTCACACATCGAAGTCAAACTGAGCATTCAGCAAAGTCTCCTTGACAGCGGGGTTGCAAGGAGAGAGGAGACACCCGATATCCTTCACGATGTCGCTCTGACTCACTTCACTGCCACCGAAAATACTGACACTCAC